>CM032329.1:64016751-64616751 GCA_019022515.1 Quercus aquifolioides | reverse complement strand
CCGTACTAATTCTAAAAAATAATAAAGAGGCCGGGGGTAAGCGGAAGATATGGAAAAGTGATAAAGAAGTAGAACATATGAGTTCATGTAAAAATAAAAGAATATTTCCAATATGGACTCATGATACTTTGGCAATACAAAAACAAAGGATGTAATTATACTATTCAGCTAAAGAAAAATGGATAGTGTTTATATAAAACTAATATTAAGTGCTAGGTTCTTACTATAAGTACCCATTTTGTATAAAATTTACACAAACGGAAACACATGCACTCTTTAACTCTTATATATATACAATAAAAGTAATTAAATTAAGCAGATGATGAAGTGCCCCGCAAGTGGCAAATGCAATATATCCTAACAAGTGATTCGCACAAGAGTCAAGAGATGTCCAAGATAGACAAACACAGCCTTCTGATTATTTAATACATAGCAAGCCTTAGCATCCAACCGAATAAACACAAAAGGGGGTCACAAAACAGTTGCTAGTTGTTACTTACAAAGTTACAACCACCCCGGCACTGCAGACAATGATACTTCCTTTTCACGGATTACTGGAGTCTAAAGAATTTATTTTATGAGATCTCTTTTTCACCACGTGTGAATACCCACACATATAAGAGAAATGTCTTGTAAATAAAACGGTCTTATAAAATAATTTTTCTATTTATTTCATACATTTGTCTCTAAGGACCTCACATGCTATGAGGAAGCAGTTGTAGTTGCATACAGCTGCCCCCACAAAATAATTATTCATATCAAAGGAATTACCAAGATTTAGGTAATAATTTTTTTTACCTACTTAAGAGCATTTTCAGCAAATTCATCAAATTTTTGTACTGTTTGAAGAATAAACAGTGACTTTTACTTTTATCTATCCACTTTTTCAAATACACTTTTTAACAGATTCTCTATCTCATTTAAATATTATTTTTTCATTCATTATTTATTCTTTTTTTAACAACTACACATTTTCTAACATTTTTTTATTCAACACTTAATTATTATAATAGAAAAAAAACATTTGAAGAATGAGCAGTAGCCCATCAAATTTGATGGGCTACTGTTCATTAGCCAAAAAATAATTCAGGTATACCGAACCTATTGGAGCATGAACATCACACAAATTCTCCAAATTTTAGCTAACAAACCGGATATCGAACTTGTTGGAGATGCTCTAAGTTCATTTTGAAACAGTCAATGCGTAATGCAATTGAAGTTATAGGTAGGGGTATAAGCAAAAGAAATTATAGGTAGACAAATTGCAAGACATCCTGAATTTCACAAGTCCAAGCACGTTTTTTATTGCATAAAAAGCAGTTCAAAATAAAAAAATAAAAAAAAAAATACATAAAAAGCAGGACATACATGACAAAGAAAACAAAGATAAAGCTTATACACCTACTGTGGTCGAGAGTTTTTTTTTTTTTTTGGGTAGAAACTATGGTTGAAAGTTAAACCTTATTGGCATACAAGCTTAGACAAGTAACACATATTGATAAGACACACCCATTCAGAAACCTTAGGACAAAGGATTAATCTAATTTTCGTCGGTCTCTTCAAGTTTCTCTCCAGCAGCACCATGACCTACTGACCTGGTTTGCCATGGTGTCCATGGTGATCACCATGTCCATGATCACCGTGTCCATGGTCGGTCTCTTCAAGTTTCTTTCCAGCAGCACCATGACCATGGTGATCACCGTCTCCATGGTGATCATGGTGATCACCGGTGATCACGGTGATCATGGTGATCACCGTCTCCATGGTCGGTCACTTCAAGTTTCTTTCCAGCAGCACCATGACCATGGTGATCACCGTCTCCATGGTGATCATGGTGATCACCGTGATCATGGTGATCACCGTCTCCATGGTCGGTCACTTCAAGTTTCTTTCCAGCAGCACCATGACCATGGTGATCATGGTGATCACCGTCTCCATGGTGATCATCATGCCTGTCCTCATTCACTGCGTCAGTTTGCTCAGTCTCCTCTACAAAAAGAAATGAAAAACGTTTACAACATGGCTAAAATATAATGTCAAGGTGTACTGAAAAATATATAATAAAAAAAATAATGGATTACAAAACGTAAGAGCTTAAAATTATATACTTCCCACATGGAACTCATGAAAATGATGCTCCATTATTTTGTAAAACAAAAAGATGCAATGCTTCTTTCTCTTACTTTTTTCCTTAGTGATCGTTTGCGAAGCGCAAAGCGTTCACGTTTGCTGTTTTTTTTTTTTTTTTTTTTTTAAGCCGTGAATTCTGACTTACGGATTGTGAACAGTACACCTACAGTCACATTTTCAGCAACTTTGCATCAACTTTTCAGAAATAGGTTCCACCAATCTCACTTTTCATTAATTTTTTTATTAAAAAGAATTCTACGTTATACATCTAAAAATTATTATTTTGCTACCATATTTTTTAATTTTAAGTTTTAGTTTTTTTTACTTTTTTTCCTTATTCAATATGAATTAACAAGACTACGTACTATATCTTTTTTTTTTCCTTTGTTTATTTTATTATCATTTCTTGTCAGAGTGAATGCATATATTATCATTATAAATGAACAGTCATTTTATACTTTGATTGACTCAGAGATATTATAACCAAGTGACCAAATTCATGGAAACCTTATGTACTTGTAAAAAAAACTAGCTCCAACCGATCGAATAGGTTTATTGGCGGTATATTCGTTACAAAGAGGGTCACTTGCAATTATGCAATTTTGGTAAATTTCACATGACAAGTTGGTATTTGAAGGCATTTGATGCATGTTGGTGAACCTTTGTCTTTGACATAAACCAAAAACACCAATTCTAGAACAAAAAAAAGACATTTGGGCTTAAAAAAAATAGTAAAGGCATATATTTAGCTCAAGAAAGTAGCTTACGAGCTAGCTCACGAGCTGAGACCTCGGAGGAGACGAGAAGAACCACAGCAAAGACAAGACCAAGAAGAAGGAAAGTCTTTGAGTAAGCCATTTTCCTTAGCAACACAAGAGGATTGAAGACAAATGTACCAAGCAAACTCGCCCTAATAAGATTCTCTGTAGTAGTGGATGAGTAAGAGCAGTCTGGTTCTCCCAATTTATAGAGTTTTCAACACAGAGAGAGATGGGACCCCAAAGTTTTGTTTGGCTTTGATGATATGTGTGAAGTGTGATGGTCAAGTGTGAAGTAAACATTGGAGTATTAGGACTTCGGAGTATAAAATTAATTATGTTGGGAGGTGAGAATGGGACAACAAAAGTTTATTTTATTTTTTTAGCCAAAGAAAATGATCATTATCCAAAAAATATATGATCGAATTGGCACGTAGCTTTGGTGTAGATTGATTGAGTCCAACTTCGTTTAGAATCATTAAGGGTGTGTTTGTTTAGAGGTGAAAGAGAGTGGATGAAAAGTTTTGGAGAGAAAATAGAAAGGGAAACCTTTTTTAGATTGAGTTTGATTGAATTGGAATGAAGGAAAATAAATGGTAGGACTCAGATGTTTTTTTTCTAGATCTACCAAAAAGTTTTCTCTTCCAAATAAAAAAAAAAAACTAAGAAGATAAAACTCATGAAATGAACTTTCAAAAATACCCTTAGAATTTCCCTCCAAGCCTCCAATGTGTTGACTTCTTCTTCTTTTCTTTTTCTTTTTTTATTTTATTATTTTTTTCCCTTTGATTTTTTCTTTCTATTACTCACGTGTGTTGGCTTCTTTTTTTTCCTTTGATTTTTTCTTTATTCTATTACTAACGTGTTTTTTTTACTAACGTGTGTTGGCTTCCTTCTTCTTCTTCTTCTTCTTCTTTTTTTTTTGTCTGGACACATGTTGGCTTCTTTTCATTTTCTTTTTCCTGGACGTGTAGCTTTCTTCTTCTTTATTTTATATTTTGGGTGCTCATATGTTTATTTTCTCATTAATTTTGGTTGGTTTTTGTTTTTGTTCTTTTTTTTTTTTTAGAAAACAGTTTTGGGATAATTTCTTATGCTATTTTTTTTTTTACTGAAGTGTCCATCTATATACAATTTTTTTAAAAGTATAATGTGTTATTTTTTGTTTTATTTAATAGGGACATGATGGTAAATTTATACAAATTTTATTTCAACTAAACAAAAAAATTTCATCTCTCCACTTTTCCACCCTTCCAACCAAACACAAATGAAGGAAACTAAAATCTTTTCTGTCCTCCCACTTTTTCCATCATTTCTCAATTTTCTATCATCTCACTTTTCCATCTTCCCAACCAAATGGACCCTAAGAGTATTAGCATTCAGGGATGCAAAAAAAAACTTATTTTGCATCATCAAACACTACTTTATCTATTTTACCAACTTATTTTACAACTCACCATACATCCTAGTTTTTATTTTTACATACAACCTAATAAAATAATATAAACTACCTAATAAAATAATAAAAAAGTATTATTCTCTCTTTTCCCTACTTCTTTTTCT
This sequence comes from Quercus aquifolioides, assembly GCA_019022515.1. Taxonomy (NCBI): domain Eukaryota; kingdom Viridiplantae; phylum Streptophyta; class Magnoliopsida; order Fagales; family Fagaceae; genus Quercus; species Quercus aquifolioides. The sequence continues at coordinate 64,612,300 of CM032329.1, read as the reverse complement.
CTTCACACACAACCGCATATTAAAATAATTTTTATTTATTTTTATTTTTACAACCAATGAACAGTAAGGTTGCATATATGCAACCTTACTATTCACAGGTTACAATTCTTTTTAAGTTTACAAACCCGAATGGAGTGGGTTTTGGGTGGCTTAGATTGTAAAATAGCAACTAAGGGTGTTTACATCCCTCCCAATACTAGTGCTCTAAGGGCCTATTTGGTTTCAAAAAGTGGTGTATCTACTTTTCATTTTCTTTATTCTATATTCAAATCTGAATTTGAATATAGAAAAAAACACTTATTTTCACATTTAGTAATGTTTGGTAAGTTGTTTTGAATTGAAAATGAAAACTGAATACAAATATTAAAACCAAATCAGTTTTTTTAGTGGTAGGACCCACTAAAATCTGAAAATGAAAACAAAAAATTGTGTTTTTTTTTTCAGCTAACCAAACGGGCCCTAAGCATCACAAGATGGATATTCATGGAAGGACGTTGCAAATAGTTAGGTTGAAATCGATGGACTATAATAGTAATGCATGTCGACTCATTACGAAAAGCCTTCCTATATATCCTATGTGCTCACACCTTTAGCCTTTAGTTTGTGTAAAGTAAATTGCTTTTAATCCATTATAATGGCCTAAATGGGTCATTTTGATCAGCTTAATTCAACTATATTTGCATCTTATATATTCAAGGATTTGAGACTTAGTTTATAAACTCTTATAAGTTGGGACCGGACTAGGTGAATCAATTTCTAGTATCGGGAATTTAAATTGCAACTTGTTTATTATATTCTTACAATCTTTGAAATAAGAAAATATGACTACAATCACATGAGAAACAGTCTTTTTTAATATATTTATAATCAACTATGATATTGAAAACCTATCCTCAATCTATATAATATTGTCCTAAGATTTGTACTCCACCGTTACTGACCTATTTGTTGACAAAAATTATAAATAATTGTATACCGCCTAATTCATTTTCTTTTGGGGTCTGAATTACCACCTAATATTCTTACTACTCTAGAGTTTGGAATATGGGTGCATCTAAGGCCGGTGGCAAAGTTTTATTGCCCACAAACGGCAAGCCACATGGAGGAGCCAGTATTATTGGCGTGGGAATGTGTTAAGTGGTGCAGGACCCCAATGTTTGTGCGTGTCTCAACTCTCAAGAATTAGCTTAAACAAAAACCATTGACGATTCAAGTTGTGCTTTGTTGCTATGTTCTAACTCGTCGTTTTTATTTCATATTGTAAAGCAAATGTGAAAAGACATTGCCGCAAAGAGGTTGGGGCAGGGACCAATATCTTTACTGAACTTTGCGTTATCTCACATGGCTTAAATTAGCCAAAAAAGAAAAAAAAAAGAAAAAAGAAAAAGAAAAAAACATCGCTTTAATATATGGTATTTTAAAAGCAATTTGGAGACTTGAATTTTGATTGATATATATGGGTTTTGTTCTGGAAATTCATGGATGTTAATCCACTGTGGGTGATCTTTGCAAAATGAACATATTTTGTTGGAAATTTTAAGTTTAAATAGGTGGAAATCAGCCACATAACTTACATACCTTTTAATTTCTATATAAAGAGAACCTAATTTAGCAAGAAGCAGCCGCAGTTTTTTTGTGTGGGCATTTTAGGAATTTTCTTTTAAAAGAGTACTGAATAAATTAAGGAATGTTTATTACATAGTTTTTGATAATGAATAGTTATTCCTCATTTTAAAGAATAACTATTCATTAAGAATGAGTATTCCCGGTAATAAAAGTATAACCAAACAATTGAATAGCTACTCTTTAGGAATAACTATTACATTACAACATCTACTACAATATACCAAACGTGCCCTAAATGTGGATAGTGTTAGCTACATTCCATCAATTTTGCGAAGGCTATGACTGACAAGGACGAAGTTAGGGTGTGCCAAAGGAGGCCATCGCGGCCCTAACTTTTCAAAAATTCCCTTAACATTAGGTCTAAAATTCCCTTAACATTAGATATATTTTAGAATTTGGTCCAATATCAGATACATTAAACAACCGGCATATGTAAGATAAATTTACCAAAAATGTACATTTAGTCAAAATTGTTCCAAAATTTCAAAAAAAGAAAAGCCCTGAATTAGTGCTGGTCCGATCACTTTAAAGAGTAAATAAAGTAATTACAGTAGAGACTATAACAGTTAAATAAAGTTGGTTACTGGTTGCTAATGGTTGGTTGAACATTTGATTAATTATCATTGCTAATAATGATTGATGACTTGCTGAATATTTGATAAAGTTAGATGAAAATTTGTCTTTAGTTTAGCATCTTTACATTAAAGACAATAAGAACATTGTTTGCCATAAATAATTAACTTAGCAATAGTAATTAAACTTAACAACAATCTTAATCTTAGCAACAATTGACTTTGAATTTTTTATTTTCTAGTGTGCGTTTGGATTGAAATGAAAAATTAAAATTATTTCACTATTCAGCTTATTTTTGCTACTATTCATGGGCCACATTGCACTTTTTGGCACTATTTATGAGCTCCACTGTACCATTTCAACTAACTTTTACATTTATCAGCAGTACTTTTAGTAATAATTTTTCAGTTTCAGCAAAATAAACGGTATCCCAAATCCCAACCCACCCAGTACTCTTTTTTACCTAGCAGCTATAATTAATTTGAGCAACAACATAAATGTATTGTAATGCGTTAAAAAAAATTATATTATATTTGTTATTTTGTTCAAATTTTGTTAATACTAAATAGATGTTATTTTAGATTTTCATGAATTTCTTTTGTTCCTACTTTACCCCCTCAATTGAAAATTGGGCTTGATGGCGGCTATGCCAAGATTCAACGGGTTAGTTCTTTACAAACAATACATGCACATAGACTTTAGCTTGATTTGCATGTGATGATATGCACAACTTGCATCCATGCATGTGTCGTCATTTAAAGCATGAAAGCATGAATATTTTTATGTGACTATAGCACATATAAATGGGATACAGCAGAGCCAGTATGTCAGGTTAGGAGAGATAAGATTTAAAGTCTTTATTAAAATGAAATTATTCTAAAAAATATTAATTGATAGTAATAACAAAATTGATGTGGTAAGCATGTGATTAGTGTTATTAGACAAAATAATAAAAAATTATATAAATTGATTTTTTTGTGAGGGTGATACATCATCTTATAAGACTAATGTAGTAAAATTGGTAACATTTGTAAAATTTCTCAACAAGAAATGTGATATAAATAGTGGAAAAAAAAATCCAAAACAAAACAAAACACTGGTCGATGGGTTAAAACGTGGGACAAGATGTAAGCTACTTAAAAAGAATAGAATTGAAAAAGTCCTAGGCCTTGATACGAGAGGCAAGTTTTTTTCCTTTTTTATATTGGTGTCAGGGCCTGTGTTTTCTGGAGTGGGAGTTTTTTATTTTGTTTTTTCACAATGTTAGGTAGGCAACTACATAGAAGAACAGAAGCAACTAAAAGATTTTTTGGGATGAGTCGGCATGCTCCGCCCCTCGATACGATTTTGTATATCCTGTACCCCGCCGGGTACAGGATATACCTCCTCGATACGATACAGTCATTTGCATATAAATGGGAAGCTTCCATTGTCACTTCCAAATTAATCCTTATCAGTAACGTAGTCATGTCATTCATTTTGCTTTTTAGTTAACTGTGTGTACAGGTTAATTATTAATTTATTATTGAAATATATATATATATATATATATATATATATATTGAGAGAGAGAGAGAGAGATCTTTACTTCTTTTGGTATTTTCAGTTGTAACCTGAATATATTATCTGGACATTAAGCAATGAAGGTGAAACACAAACACGTAACTGCATGCATGCTATAATTAATTGATATTTTTTTTATTTCAAACATGTTTAAAATTATCTTATTTCAACTTGCTATGTGGCAATTGAAAAGACTATGCATATATAATTTTAATCACATTACATTTTTAACAATTACGTGTTTAAATAATAAACATGGATAGTATTATAGTTTTCCTCATTATTGGTTAGAAAAAATAACTCCAAATATATTTAGAGCCAATAATTAATAATGTTTTAAGAATTTTATAACTTAATTGATATTATTTTTATATTTTTAACCAAGTCATTCACGATTCAGGACTTAATATATATATATATATATATATATATATATATATTTGTTTAAAAAAGCTTCCGTGTTCATCGTAAAAACCTTTAAAAAATAAACAAAAACAAAACAAAGAAAATCAATGTATGCCGACATAACTGCACCGACAACATGACTGAATATCAAACTCACATAGTTCAACAAGAAACGAAAAATGTATGAACTTTTGATGTCATGTCTGACGCAGAACGTAAAAGGATAAGTGGATATACAATAATAATAAAAAAATTGCAAAATATCCACGTTACCTGTGAGCCTACTGTCAATCGTATATGGTATTGAATTGAATCTATTGATGCACACTGTTTATATTTATTCTTCTTCCCTTCTAGATTTTTCATGATAAACCGTGCAGCTCAGCAGCTAATGTTGATTTTTGTTACAATATTTTAGACATAATTAATGACTATGTCTATACCTATTCTCAGGCTTTAAATATATATATATATATATATATACCAATTCTCAGCCACAAAAAAAAAAAAAAAAAAAAAAAAACTATACCTATTGTGAGTAGTATCACATATAAATTGTTGCATATTTTAATTTCAACAACAATCCCAATTGTGTTTAACTTCTTTTTTTTTTTTTTTTTTTTTTTGAGAAACGTATTTAACAATTGAGAGATCACTAAAAAAATCTAATATATATTTAGTTTTAAAAATTCGAACAATCCGGATTATTTTTAACTTTTTTTTAATAGGAATTAGGAAGTTTCGTGGGTATTTGCGTACAACTTGTTTAGGCATGCTCTAAACATTTTGGGGCCTTAGGCGAGAACTAAAATAAGGCATTTTTATATTTATGCATTAATTAAATTAATATTTATTTAATATTTTTATATTATAATATATTTTATTTAAAATCTATTTTTCTTGTCTTTTAAGATGCAAATTGACTAATTAAATTTTTGTATTCAAATTCTTCTAATATCTCATTTTTAATCGATAATATAGCCAATTCACTTAATCTTTCTTGGGACATTGTCGATCTTAACTAGATATGATTTTATTAATTTTAATTTTGAAAAACTTCTTTATGTAGAAGCAACACTAAAGTTATTGGTGGGCAAAAAGGTTATTTCATTAGCAAGTTTAAATTAGAACCAAGAACAATTTATCACCTATGGTTTGTTATGAAAGTGTTGTGAAAAATGTTGTGGATGTAACACTTGTTTTGCACAATAACTTTATTTTTAGTCGTGGTTGGTTCCAATATGATATTTTATTATTTTATTTTGACCTATAAGAAATTAACACCTCAACAATTGTGAAAATATTGTGCCAATTTGTTGTGTTAATATTTTATTATTTTGTGAAACATTGCGAATTGAACAAACCAAAAATAACATAGCAAAACTACTCTAGCTTTACACATTAAAAAAAAAAAAAAAAAAGCGGCCGGTGAAACAGTGCAAGTTGAACAAACCAAAAATACTGTAGCTTCAAGGCATTTGCTCTTTTTATATATAGATAATATAAGTTTTAAAAAAAAAACAAAAAAAAATTGGTGTACATGAGAAGAAGAAAAATCCATCTCACCAGATTGGCCAAATGCCTTGAAAAAGTATGAAAGGTTTTTTAGTAGCATTAGAATGAGTCCAAAAACTTGACTAAACCAAAACACTATTCCTAAGCCTATTGAAAATCATTTTGTGAAATATTGTGAATTGAACAAACCAAATATAATATAGCAAAACTACTGTAGCTTTACGCATTCAAAAAAAAAAAAAAAAAAAAAAAAAGGGCGGCCAGTGAAACAATGCAAGTTGAACAAATCAAAAATACTATAGCTTCAATCAAGGGAGTCAATACCGTACCGGAGGCTGTACCGGTTTGGCCAGCGGTACGATATATTTCGGCTACCGGTCAATACCGGTGTATTGTTTCGGGTTAACCACTATTTTTTATATTTATAAATAAATAAATAAATATATATATATATATATGTGTGTGTGTGTGTGTGTATTATAATAAATATAAAAGTTTACCACAAAACATTTTCTCAATTCAGAACTAATTATTCATGGTTTTAGACTTTAGTATCAATTAAAAGAAAAAAAAATAATAGAAAGCTTAAAAGTTACCATTGCATACTAAGAAAACAAATAATACTAATAAGTTAATGCAAATAAGTTATCATTCTACTCTAACAAAAATTCAAAAATTACAAAACTTAAAATTAAAAAAAAAAAAAAACTTTTTTCTATACTGGCCGGTATTGCCCGAAATTGGCTGGTATGGCCGGTACGGCTGGTATTTAAACCGGTACGAAACGTTGATATTTTGATACCAGTACGGTACATACCGGTTGGTAAGGCCGGTACCGGTACGGTATTGACTACCTTGGCTTCAATGCCTTTGCTCTTTTTATAAATAGATAATATAATATAAAACAAAACAAAAACAAATTGGCGTACATGAGAAGAAAAAAAATCCATCTCACCAGATTGGCTAAATGTCTTGAATAAGTATTAAAGGTTATTTAGTTGCATTAGAATGAGTCCAAAAACTTGACTAAACCAAAATACTATTCCTAAGCCTATTGAAAATCATTTTGTGAAACTTTGCGAATTGAACAAACCAAAAATAATGTAGCAAAATTACTGTAGCTTTACACATTAAAAAAAAAAAAAAAAAAGTTCCCGGTGAAACGGTACAAGTTGAACAAACCAAAAAAATGTAACTTCGCTTTTTTTATTTATTTATTTTTTATATATAGATAATATAATATAAACAAAACAAAAACAAATTGGTGTACATGAGAAGAAAAAAAATCCATCTCACTAGATTGGCCAAATGCCTTGAATAAGTATGAAAGGTTTTTTAGTAGTATTAAAACGAGTCCAAAAACTTGACTAAACCAAAACACTATTCCTAAGCCTATTTACTCTTTTTATATAGTTAATAGAGATAAATTATATAGATTAATGAATATAAAGTTTTAATTATATAAAAAAATAGTGTTTTAAATATTCAAAATAAGTGGTCAGATTTATTTTTTGGGTAAATTCCAATAAACTACCTTGAGGTTTGGGCTAATACCAACAAGGTCCAAAACTGTTCAAAAATGACCAAGTTGGTCCCTTGGACACAATTTGGTTCCTAAACGGCGTTTAGGCCCATTACTCATTCTTAAGAGCACTACCATCAGGTGTGCCAAATGCCAAATATTTGGCATTTGACACACCAAACACCACTATTCAAGCCTCATGAGGTGTTTCAAATGTGTCAAAATTTTACAACATGCTACAGTACCTTGATAACTTTGGCACGGTATGGAGCAATATAACACACAGGTTTATTATTTTTTTATTCACTAAGACTCTCTCTCTCTCTTTTCTCTCGAACTTTTCTCTCTGCCCACCATTTCTTCTCTCTCACCGATCTCACCAAAGCCACCGATCTCGCTAAAGCCGCCGACTTGCCGCCAATCTCGCTGCCATATTTGTCTAGATCATCCTCCACAGCTCCCTCTTCTCTCTCATTCTCTTCTTCTCTCATCCTCAAGCCGTTGAAACCGATCTCGCCTAACGCCACCTAAAGCCGATCTCGCCTAAAGCCACCTCAAGCCGATCTCGCCTAAAGCCACCTCAAGCCGCTAAAGCTAATCTGGCCTGAAGCCGCCTTGCCTAGAGCTGCCGATCTCGCCTGGAGCTGTTTCTCCTGAAGTCTCTGCTGAAGCTGATTTTGGTTGTTGTTGGTTGGTTGATTTTGGTCGGTGGTGATGGATTTGTAACAATGGTGGGCTTTGGTGGTGGGTTTGTATCAGTGGTGGGCTGTGGTGGGGGTGGCATCGTGGCAGTGAGTTGTGGAAGTGACAGTGGAAAAACTGAGTTTATATGATTGATTTTTTTAATGTTATTTTAATATTTTAATATATTATTTTAATGTATAGAATTGAAAAATAGAAGATGTGATGAATGGTAAATTGTAAAATGATGTGTTAAAATTGATAAAGTAGGTTTTGATGTGGTAAAATGACATTTGGTATAGCATACTTGATGGTAATGCTCTAACCGTTCTTCTCGCTCTCCTCACTTAGAATCTCTCTTCTTTACCAAATGTTTATATTCATGCTAACATTTATGAGTTGTGAGTTCTATTCAAAATTATTATACAAACATGTACACTTAGCCATATAAAACTTGAAACCCCCTAAAATCCCTAATCACAAAGCATATATACATATCCATAATCATTCATACACCAACAAAAACGCCATATTATAACATTTTTTAGACAAAACCCAAATTGTGTAATGGGTCTAAACGCCGTTTAGGGACCAAATTGTGTCCAGGGACCAACTTGGTCACTTTTGAAAAGTTCTGGATTTTGTTGGTATTAGCCCAAATCTCAGGGTAGTTTATTGGAATTTATCATTTTTAATTTTTTTTTAAAAGAACAAATTTGGTTATTCAACAAATAAAACTACCTTCCTAGAACATTCCTTTTAAATCATTCTTCTCATTCCCAAGCTCCCACCCATGTGGCCACCTCTGCTCCTCAACTTTCCCATTGCATTTATTCTCTCATACATTTATTTATTACATTTTTATAGTAAGTTTACAATGCTTTTTTCTTCTCATTTCTTCAAACTCTCAACTTTGTCTTCGTCTCTCTTCTCAATTCTTCTTTCTTTAGAGGTTAAGGATGATATTTTGGGATAAATATTGATTTTGTTTAGACCAAAAAAAAATTTGGGGTGCCAATATTTATGAAGATGTTCTAGATTTTTTTGTTCTTTTTTCACAAGGATATATCAGATTTTTTGAAGTTTCATCTGAAACTAAATTTTTTTTTTCCTACTACCCTTCTTTTTCAAAATTTTGGGGCCCCTTCCACTTGGGGGCCTTAGGGCAACAGCCTAATTGGCCTAGTGGAAGGGCTGGCCCTGAACTTGTTTTCGGTAACTTATTTATGCAAGACAAAAGACAAAAAAATAGTTTTTTTTTTTAATTTTTTTCAAAAACCTAAAAGTTGAATATTTGAAACAAAATTGAGACAAAAGGCTAAATGTTGAAAGTTGTAAAAGTCTAAAGCTTTGGCCAAATAAAATCTAAAATCTATTGCATATGATATGAGCACATCATTAATCATTATTGATTTCAATCACCCTCATATCATACGTGGTCATCATCAAGTTCTGGTTTTCATGGGTTTTCGTTTTGGCCCAAATAGGTTAGATCTTTTAGCAACTTAAATTAACATCATTTGACCCATTGTCATTTGCATTCTCGGGTCAGGTCCTATTATAGCACTCAATGGGTTTAGGTTCCTACATTGGGCCTATCAGTACAGGTCCATTGCATTGTTGCAGTTGTGTAGCTGTTGAAATTGTTAGTTATAATTGGTGAAAGATTTTTTTATTTTTTATAAATGTAATTGGTGAAAATTGTTGAGGCAGGATCAATTACATTCATTATGTCAATTTGTAAACTTTGTACTAGAATTTGCAATAATTTTAATATTTTTCTTACTTTAAAATGGCTCAACTACTAACACTATTTTTATGTGCACTGACGTGATATGCTAATTATTATATTAGCATGTTAATAAAGAGCAAAATATCTAAATAATTGTAAACATATTTTCACCACTTATGTAAGAAAACTAGGAATTAATAAAATATAAACAAAGAAATTAAAATTAATTTTTATAAAGTATTAAACATAATTGCAAGAAGAAAAAATTAATTTCAAATTTGACATCGTAATGTGACAAAGAATAAAATAATCAAAGTATAAATTATTAATATAAAAAGAAATAATAAATGATAAAGTAAAATAATATAAATACACGTATACAAAAGATACCACATGTCTATACATCTGCAGATATGCCTCTAGTTCTGCATAAATAGATTTCCCTTAACAGTCTTAAAAAAAAAAAAAAAAAAAAAAAAAAAAAAAAAGATACTACGTCTATAACAATTTTACAACAAATCACAGGTGGGTAGTTGTTATTGGTTCAAATTTGAAACTAAGACTAAGATTACCTTTTTACCCCAACAATAACAACCAGTAACAACCTACCACTTATGATTTGTTGTAAAAATGTTGTAGACATATCATTTCAAAAAAAAAAAAAAAAGATAGATTTCCGTTAATGTATAAAAAATCTTATGATTGCAATTGGAAACTTAAATTTGAATTTGAACTAAGATTTTAAATCAATATATTTTAAATGCTTTCATTTTAAATCCATTAATTTTAAATATCATTTTGAATCCAAATATTTTAAAGGCTTAAAATCCTTTGTGGATTTGTCAATCGAAATTCTTGATCTTCTAAAACTATCCAAACATAATATTTAGATTTTAATCACTTAAATCCAAATCCACATGCGCAAATCCTACCATCCAAATGCACCAATACTGAATATAGTTTTCGGTGTTTTCCTATATTTGATAGTATCAGGGGAAAAAAAAATTTCAAAGGAAAACAATCTTTTGACTTTCTTTATTTAGCTTGACATGAGTTACGGTTATTTTTCACTAAATAGGGAAAGTCAAAAGATAATTTTCCAACTCATTTTAAAGTTACGACTAAAAATAATAAAATATGATAGTTTTCTAAAAAATGTTTTTTGGAAAGTGATTTATTTTCTAGAAAGTTTTTTTTTTTTTTTGAATAAAATGCCACAAATATCCATGGTATATCATCTTCCCTACCTCTTTAATTTCTCTCCTCTATGTTTTCATTTGTAACAAACAGAAGAAAAATCAAAATATTCCTTTATATTTTCAATCCTCTCTAAAAATCATCCCCAACTAAATAAGGGGATAAGACTCATGCTAAAACTAAGCCCAACTTGGTAGTGCTGTGGGTCACCTCAGCCGAATCAAATTTGTACTTTCTGCAACCCAAAAGAATTTGGGCCAAAATTTCAGAATTTGCCCAATTTCATTTCCCATTCATCTAGTTCATTCTCCTCCGTAATGTTTATCTACGAAGTTTCAATACTGAGATCTCTGAAAGAAAATATTTCCCCTTTCTTTTTTTCTCATTTTCTCGTCAACCAAACAGACCCGTTAGATTCTCCATTTCAGGAGATCTTCGGTTTGTTTTTTTCTCAATTCAATTTTTGAGCTTTATAAAAACCCTAATATCTCAATTCAAATTCCCCAAATTTTAATATTGTTGGGGTTCTCTTTACATTGCAGATCAAAGAGAAATCGACATGAGGTTCTTGGTGACAACCCTACTTTTCGTAGTGATTGGGATCATTGCGTCTCTTTGCACTAGAATTTGCTACAATAGAGGCTAGGAAGCACCAACGCGGCTGGGAGGGTGCCGCACTAAAGTCCGATGCGACCCGATGCGAAGTGCGGTCATTAATACCGTTACCCGCGCGTCGATGCCGCGTCTTAGTTTTTTTTTTTTTTTCCCCCGGATTCGCACCTATTCTCGTCGAACCGGACTGACTCGGTCAAAATCGGGTCGTATCGGCCAGCGGCCGAAACTGATCGAAACAGTCGAAAAAGGCCGAAATCGGCCTTCAATCATGCTGGAACAGCCGAAATCGGCTTTGAATGAGGCCCAAACATCCTATATCTGTCCTTTCTCAATTTTAGCGTGAATATTTGTTGCTTCTTTTGTGTTTTCATTTGTGTTTCTTGTCTTCTTCTTTCTTTTTTTTGTGAACCAATGCCATAGTAATGTGTTTTTTAAGAATATTTTAATAGTAAAAATATATAGAAAATATAAATAAAAATATTTTAATTTTTTAATCGCCGCACCCCGCCACACCCGCACCCTACTTTTTAAAAAATTTCGAGTCCCGCACTTACACCCACACCCTAATCCGAAAACGCACCTGTGCTTCATAGAATAGAGGACCCTCTACTAATTTTTACATTTCTCAAAACCCAAATTTTTTTTTTCATTTATTTATGTTTTTGGGTCTATATGTGTGTGAATTTTATAAAAGTTGCTGCATTTGTTAATTCAAGATTGTATATAGTGTGCATAACTGAAGCTTATTTATAGTAAGTAGCTCTAGATTCCATGATATATTTGGTGTTTGGCTAGGTTTTATGTGGTAATGATTTGGGTTAAGATGCTTGGGGGATTTTGTTTTGTTGTGTCATGAAATATGATGGTTCAGTTCACTGGTTGGGAAGTACTTAAGAATCTCAACATCATCTTAGATGGGAGAATTTTAACAAGTAAGGAGTCCTCACTGTAGCAGAAGCCATTAATTTGAATGGCCATTACAAGTCAATATTCTTGTAGTTCAATGGCATTACCCAATTCTTCCTATTAGTTCGAACCTGAGTTCAAATCTACCCTTGCTTCCAACTTGTTAGTCCGTTGAGTATCTATAGAAAACTCCAAAATTTTGGGACTAAGGCTTGTTGTTCTTGTTGCTGTTGTTGTCGTAGTATGATGATAGATTATATATTGTCATATATTTTGAAGTTCATGAAATTCCCAATACCATTTTTGAATTTCCTTACATATATTGGTACGTTTGTTAATTATTAAACGACATTTAAAAGAAGAAGGGTTTCAATTAGCTCAACTGGCAAAACCTCTAATTGTTGAATAAGAGATCATGAGTTCAATCCCAGTAAACGGTGCTGTTCGAATATTAAAGACCATTAAACAAAACCTTAGTGGGTTTATATATATATATATAGTTTATTTTTTATTTTCCCCATTAAGATTTTGTAAACCACTGAAATGGCTGTAGATGTCAAATTTTTTTAGTTTTGTTCTTTTGGATATTGAGGAATGGGCTTGCAAACTGGCTGATTGTGTGCCAGTTTTAGTTTCTTATTAAGTCTTGGTAAAGTTTTGATGTTTTTAATGGATCCTCGTACTGATTTCATTGTCAGTTAATCAATTAAAAAAAACTTTGACCCTTGAACTTGTTGGAAAATATGGCTAAATAAACAAGTTTTGATTCAACAATATAAACCCTAAAAATTAGCAATGACAAAATAAATAGATAGAGTTAGAAAGATCTCACAAACTATAGAATCACGCAAATGCGTTGTCTTTAAAGGTTGATTCGTGCCACCCGGAGTAGAACTCGGTGTGAATGGCTCTCTTGGCCGAACAACCCCCCAAGATTAGACTATAGTAATTTCTTCAAGTTGATCACACACTCAAGCAAGAAGAACTTGGAACAACCTTACTTGCCTTTCCTTTCCTTAAAAAATATTGAAGCTGAAATTTTTTTCTTCTGTGCAGCAAAAATACAGAGGAAACAGAGGGATATACGGCTGGGAAGATGAGAGAAATATTGATATATGAATAGTGTGTTTTGTAGGGTTTATATGCTTGCTAGAAGGAAGATAAATGGGCTGACTAAAGGACAAGTCCTATAACGGCTACTGTGCAAATTTTGTGTCCAACGGGCTGTTCATTAAATGCCCAACGGGCTGCTCAGAAGCTCACCAACGGACATAAAATCAGATCAAAATTTGGGCTAAAAAGAAGTAATGGTAAAAGTAAGGCCCAAGAATGATGTAACAAACTCAGACCCATGCCCAAGCCAACACCTAGCCCATTGTAATCCAACTTACCGCCTAAGGTGTGCAAAGCCTTATAAACTCATAACAAGATTCATTCCTAACCAATGTGGGACACAAACATACATTAAGTGTTTGAAACACACACATACTCCAACAAAACTTAAAGAAGCTCAAAGTTTTGAAATCGAAAATAGAAATACTAGAATACTATGTCATTCAATGTAAAGCATAAAATAGAGAACCCCAAACGATGCACCACCAAAGTCATGCATATATATAAAGTGGGTTTTAGTTATTGTTACACTTTTTCAAAACATAACATGTTTGGTTTTAGTTCCGACTACTTCATGTGTCTCGAGTCTCGACATCATGATCAGCACCTGGTCCCTGGTGACCACGATTACTACTTTTGCAGTGAATAGATCTTTTCCTGTGCCTTTCATTTAAAAGCTCAGCATTTATATTGGCCTCCTCCATTGAATCACTCTCATCTACAAAAATGAACGATAAGTTATAATGTCAGTGTACTGCAAAAGAAAAAAAAAAACTGTCGATTTAAGAAACATAAGAGCTTAAAGTACATCCTATATATGAAACACACATGAACATAATGTTTTCATATATTGTGAAACAAATTGATACATACAATGCGCGCACGTCATAGATTAGGAAAATTAAGTACTCTCTCGGTTTCTTTTGCTCCCCCTTGTAAGAGGAAATTAACGTATATTATTACTATATTTCTGTAAATGGTGAATTTACACATTTTTTTTGTAATAGAGCTCCTAATAATTGCTCTTTATGATCAGATCAACACACTATTTAGTTTTTAAGTGTAGGTTATTGACCGTGGTTAGAGAGGATTATTTTTAAATAACCTCACACAGTCACACTAGAAGTAATGCAAGTTTGGTTTATTTTGGTTTTACCTATACCAAAAACACCAATCGTGGAACAATCAAGGCATTTGAGCTAAAAAAAGAAAAAGAAAATAGCAAAGTGATACTTTTAACTCAACAAAGTAATTAAGAAACTTTACAGGTTTGAAAAGGAACTTGCTCACGAGCTGAGCTCTCGGATGAAATGAGGGCAACAACAGCAAAGACAAGACCAAGAAGAAGAAAAGCATTTAAGTAAGCCATTTTCCTTAACACAGGAGGATTGGAGAGAATTCACTAAGCAAATACACACTAAGACACGCTAAGGAAATTTTCTGTACCTTCGGTGGTTGAGTTAAGAGCAGAGTGGCACTCCATTTTTATAGAATTTTGGAGAGAGAGAGATAAAGAGAAAGTTGGGACCAAAAAATAATTGTTTGGTTTTGATGATATTTGTGAAGTGCCGACAATCAAACTGTGAAGTAATTTTGCAATGGAGTTCAATAGTCTAGATTTAGGTAGGTTGAGAGATGAGGATGGGACACCATATGCATGCTTTACTTTAGCCAAAGGACATGACCCTTATCCAAAAAAATCAATGGAATTTTATGATGGCCACAATGTGGTTTTTATGCAAAGTTAATTATAAGATAATATGTCATAGGATGTTGGGATTCTTTCCATTTCATATTTCAAATAAAATATTAAAAATATAAAGTTGTGTCTAATGAATGACATATCATTTTAAATTTAAATGACATTATAACATGTACATATATAGAGGTTTATTATTATTATTATTATTATTATTTGAGTATAGCATATACATAGTTAGATATAAGAAATACAACATTAACTCTAAAATTTGTTCTTTCCATTTTCACTTGAAATGGATCTTTTTTTTTTAAATGAATATTCTCAAAATTTATGTGCTAATTAAGTTAATGGCTTTAGGTAGCATAAAGTTGTGTTTAACCAAGCATAAACTCTTAAAGATGATAAACCTTTGTTTTGATAATTTAGGTAATGCATTAGATGGATTTATGTTTAGTTTAAAAACTATTAAATATGGCCACCAGCTTTGTACTTGAATTGGTTGGTACCTTCTGGTATCTCATGACATCCGAGGTTCAAATTCCCTCTCCCCAACTATCAGATTATCCCAAAAAAAAAAAACCCTCCTACATGACTCTTAACATGTTAGTTAAAGAGTTACAACTTAGCCAAAAACTAATTTTTAAAGGTCATAAACTTAGAAACATGCCAAACAAATCAATTTTTAGTTGGGATTTTAATTTCTAACCTTGTTATATTATTAAATCCTTGAACAAAATACATGACTATAATCATAAGATAAATAGGTTTTATTTATTTATTTATTTATTTCAAAATGATAAATGGAGTTTTAAAATTAAAATAAAAGTATGATTTCCAAAGTCTCAGACAAATATTTTGTCCTAGATTAGGCTTGTGAGAACCCTAAGGCATTACTCATCAATGCCTTAATGGCTACCAATTGATTGACTCTCTTAGGTGTTGCTCGATGTGTGTCCATTTTAGACATTGGCTTGAGAATACACCACTAACTTAGAGGTTATGGTGGAGAAAGAAGTCGTTACCTAATTATATATAATGTAGTGTAGAAACCAACTTAGACCTCTATGCATAGGTCTAACTAAAGTAGACCTAACTTTTGAAATTAGGATAATAGTTAAGAGCACTAGTAATAGTGGTTCTAAATAGCTATATAGCTATTTTTAGCATCACTAAATACTAAAATGTACCTTGCAATAGTGGAGCTAAAACTGTATTTTTTGGCTCTACAGCTACAATGCACAACTACTTTTTGCTGTGCACCATAGCTGAAAGGTAAAAATAAAAAAATAAAAAATAAAAATTTGCGTTCACACTACTTTTGTCTCTCTCCTCACTACCTCTTCGTGTCTCTCCCAATGTCCACCATGCGTTCACACTACTTTTGGTTGTGGTTGTGTTTTGGTGGTTGAATGAAATATTATTTTATTGTAGTTTATATTATTTTATTGTGTTAAAAGCTAAAATAAAACCACTGTTGGATGTAATAAGGTGAAATAGATAAAATGATTTTTTGCGGTGCTAAAAAGCTAAAAATTTGGCTCCACTGCTGTGGATGCTCTAAGTCCACCAGATCCAAGGATCAACCTCCATTTATATCAGTAAGGCCTTGTTCAAATAAAGATCTAAGTAATCTAGATCCCTCCTAGAGCATACATGGGCATCACAAAATCTAATTCATGCATATAGGCCACACAGATCATACACTGAGGGTTTATTGACCTAGTTCTTGGTTTGTAGTGTTAATTTTTTTTTTTTAATAAAAAATTTGGATATATAAATATTTGTAGGGCGTGTAGTTATAATATTTGGCATTTAAAATTTTGGATAAATTTTTTGTTTCTTTTTCTTTGTACATCAGTCTTAGTATGCGTTTGGAACGCACAAAAACGTGCGTTCTAGTGTTTAGCTAAAACAATGATGGGTCTCGTGCACTGTTCACAGGACCCGCAAGTACTTTTTTTAGAAAAACAACTTTAAAACTGGGTCCCATGACACTATTCACACATTTAAAAATTATTTTGTTACAATATTTTCAGTTTTCAATTTTTAGCAATAAGCAGCATCCAAACAGACCCTTACTAACTCTAAAAATTAATAAAGAGACCAGTGATAAGCGGAAGATATGGAAAAGTGATAAAGAAGTAGAACATATGAGTTCGTGCAAAAAGCAAAGAATATTTTCAATATGGACTCATGATACTTTGGCAAGACAAAAACAAAGGATGTAATTATACTATTCAGCTAAAGAAAAATGGATAGTGTTTATATAAAACTAATATGAAGTGCTAGGTTCTTACTGTAAGTACCCATTTTGTATAAAATTTATACAAACTGAAACACATGCACTCTTTAACTCTTATATATATATATATACAATAAAAATAATTAAATTAAGCAGATGATGAAGTGCCCCACAAGTGGCAAATGCAATATATCCTAACAAATGATTCGCACAAGAGTCAAGAGATGTCCAAGATAAACACAGCCTTCTGATTATTTAATACATAGCAAACCTTAGCATCCAACGAATAAACACAAAAAGGGTCACAAAACAGTTGTTGGTTATGCACAACATAGGGCTGTAATGTATAAAATTCTTAAATTTGTGTACTATTACATGAACACAAAAGGGGGTTAGAAGCTTGGGAAAGAGACCGAAAGAGAAGCTTCTAAGTAGTACCATATATATATATATATATATATATCCAAGTTCATTTGGTGAGATATATAAAAATAAAGTAGAAAATGGATATTACACAGGCAGGCTTCTCTCAATCAAAACAAAAAGGCAATAAAAAATATGGCAGTTGTTGAATTCAAGCGGTCATCGATCACAACCAACCTATGAAAAAGCTCGAGTACAGGAATAGGTGGTTCTCCGAATGTCAATTTCTAAAAACTATATTACATTAATTGTCCATAATTTATGAGATCGTGACTATTAGTATTAAATCTTATCTTGTTGCTAGTTGTTACTTACAAAGTTACAACCACCCAGCACTGCAGACAATGATACTTCCTTTTCTAATTGTCATCACGGATTGGTGGAGTCTTAAGAATGTATTTATGAGATCTCTTTTTCACAACTTGTGAATACCCACAAGTATAAGAGAAATGTCTTGTAAATAAATCTTATAAAATAATTTTTCTATTCATTTAATAGATTTGTCTCTATGGACCTCACATGCTCTGAGGAAGCAGTTGTAGTTGCATACAACTGCCCGCACAAAATAATTATCCATATCAAAGGAATTACCAAGATTTAGGCCGGTAATAATTTTTTTACCTACTTAAGTTGATTTTGAAACAGTCAATGCGTAATGCAATTGAAGTCATAGGTAGGGGTATAAACAAAAGAAATTATAGGTAGACAAATTGCAAGACATCCCGAATTTCACAAGTCCAAGCACCTTTTTTATTACATAAAAAGCAGGACATACATGACAAAGAGTACAAAGATAAAGCTTATACACCTACTGTGGTTGAGAGTTTTTTTTTTGGGTAGAAACTATGGTTGAAAGTTAAACCTTATTGGCATACAAGCTTTAGACAAGTAACACATATTGATAAGACACACCCATTCAGAAACCGTAGGACAAGGGATTAATCTAATTTTGGTCGGTCTCTTCCAGTTTCTCTCCAGCAGCACCATGACCTGGTTTGCCATGGTGTCCATGGCCATGGCCGTGTCCGTGTCTGTGATCGTGTCCATGGTGATGACCGTGCTTGTCCTCATTCACTGCGTCAGTTTGCACAGTCTCCTCTACAAAAAGAAATGAAAAATGTTTACAACATGGCTAAAATATAATGCCAAGTTGTACTGAAAACTATATAATAATAAAAAATAATGGATTACAAAACATAAGAGCTTAAAAGTATATACTTCCCACGTGGAACTCATGAAATGATGCTCCATTATTTTGTAAAACAAAAAGATGCAATGCTTCTCTTTTACTTTTTTCCTTAATCAATATGGATTAACAAAACTATATATGTACTATATCTTTTTTTTTCCTTTGTTTATTTTATTATCATTTCTTGTCAGAGTGAATGCATATTATCATTATAAATGAATAGTCATTTTACACTTTGATTGACACAGAGATATTATAACCAAGTGACCAAGATTCATGGTAACATTATGTACTTGCAAAAAAAAACTAGCTCCAACCGATCGAATAGGTTTATTGGCAGTATATTTGCTACGAGGAGGGTCACTTGCAATTATGCAATTTTGGTAAATTTCCCAAGACAAGTTGGTATTTGAAGGCATTTGATGCATGTTGGTGAACCTCTGTCTTTGACATAAACCGAAAACACCAATTCTCGAAGAAAAAAAAAAGACATTTGGGCTTAAAAAAAATTAGTAAAGGCATAAATTTAGCTCAAGAAAGTAGCTTACGAGCTAGCTCACGAGCTGAGACCTCGGAGGAGACGAGAAGAACAACAGCAAAGACAAGGCCAAGAAGAAGGAAAGTCTTTGAGTAAGCCATTTTCCTTAGCAACGCAAGAGGATTGAAGACAAATTTACTAAGCAAACACACACTCTAATAAGATTCTCTGTAGTAGTGGATGAGTAAGAGCAGTGTGGTTCTCCCAATTTATAGAACTTTGAAATAGAGAGAGAGAGATGGGACCCCAAAGTTTTGTTTGGCTTTGATGATATGTGTGAAGTGTGATGGTCAAGTGTAAAGTCAACATTGGAGTATTAATTAATTATGTTGGGAGGTGAGAATGGGACCACAAAAGTTTATTTTATTTTTTTAGCCAAAGAAAATGATCATTATCCAAAAAAATATATGATCGAATTGGCACGTAGCTTTGGTGTAGATTGATTAAGCCCAATTTCGTCTAGTGTCATTAAAGAGCCTGCTCGGTTTCAAAAAATGGTGCATTTTTTTTTCTTTTTTTTTTTTTAATTTTATATTCAAATTCTGAATTTAAATATAGAAAAAAAAAACACTTATTTTCACATTTAGTAATGTTTGGTAAGTTATTTTGAATACATAATTTAGATATAGAATATATTATACTCAAGTTTGATTAGCATTTTTTTTAAGTAACTTTTCTCACTCACACGAATCAAATTAATAAAATAAAAGTAATTTTGTGTCTTCATAATATTTACGAATATACTACTATATTTGTATTCAAATTCAACTTTTAGAGCATCTCCAATGGCTTCTTTAAAGCCAAATTTAGAGTATCAACCTCTCCAAAATCTACTCCAACAGCTTCTCTATCTCTATTTTTTAGAGTAGAGTTGCTACAGTGCTTCTCTATAAGTAGAGAACACTGTAACTTTTACTATTCATCCTTCAAATATTTTTTTCTATTATAATAATCAAGTATTGAATAAAAAAAATGTTGGAAGATGTGTAGTTAAAAAAAGAATAAAGAATGAATAAAGAAATAATATTTAAATGGAATAAGAATGAGATAAAGAATCTGTTGGAAAGTATATTTGAAAAAGTGGGTAGTTAAAGGTAAAAGTCACTGTTCATTCTCTAAACAGTACAAAAATTTGGAGAATCTGCTGGAGATGCTCTTACAATATTAAAAATGAAAACTAAATACGAATGCTAAAACCAAATCAGTTTTTTTAGTGGTAGGACCTACTAAATATGAAAATGAAAACAAAAAACGGTGTTTTTTTCAGCTAACCAAACAAGCCCTAAGCATTACAAGATGGATATTCATGGAAGCATGTGGTAAATAGTTAGGTTCAAATCGATGGACTATGATAGTAATGCATGTCGACTCATTGTGAAAAGCCTTCCTATCCTATGTGCTCACACGGTCACACCTTTAGCCTTTAATTTGTGTAAAGTAAATTGCTTTTAATCCATTATAATGGCCTAAATGGGTCATTTTGATCAGCTTAGTTCAACTATAATTGCATCTTATATATTCAAGGATGTGAGGCTTAGTTTATAAACTCTTATAAGTTGGGACCGGACTAGGTGAATCAATTTCTAGTATTGGGAATTTAAATTGCAACTTGTTTATTAGTATATTCTTACAATCTTTGAAATAAGAAAATATGACTACAATCACATGAGAACAGTCTTTTTTTATATTTATAATCAACTATGATATTGAAAACCTATCCTCAAAATATAATATTGTCCTAAGATTTGTACTCCACCGTTACTGACCTATTTGTTGACAAAAATTATAAATAATTGTATACCACCTAATTCATTTTCTTTTGGGGTCTGAATTAACACCTAATATTCTTACTACTCTAGAGTTTGGAATATGGGTGCATCTAAGGCCGGTGGCAAAGTTTTATTGCCCACAAACGGCAAGCCACGTGGAGGAGCCAGAATTATTGGCGTGGGAATGCGTTAAATGGCGTAGAACCCCAACGTTTGTGTGTGTCTCAAAAAGAATTTGCTTAAACAAAAACCATTGACGTGACGATTCAAGTTGTGCTTTGTTGCTATGTTCTAACTCGTCGTTTTTATTTCATATTGTAAAGCAAATGTGAAAAGACATTGCCGCAAAGAGGCTGGGGCAGGGACCAATATCTTTACTGAACTTTGCGTTATCTAACATCGCTTTAATTAGCCATAAAAAGAAAAAGAAAGAAGAAAAAAACATCGCTTTAACGTAACAAATCTCTTTATCCGATGTGGTATATATGAAAAAGATTTGCAAATCTCCCCCACGTGAAAAAAAATATAAATTAGTGGTTTGTTTGAAATTTGCTTATTTTGTTGAAATTGAAAACTTTTTATTGAAAGTACTGTAAATAAAGGTAAGGGCAAGACTTACGTATAGTACTTAGACACTGTTTCTTAGATTCTGCTTTTAAGATTTAACCAGGTGGATTTTTTCTCATAAGATGAAAATGTATTTTTTAATTAAATAGTCACATGGTTGAATTTTAAGAAATAAACCTAAGGAACAGCACCTAAAGTACTGTACCTAAATTTTGTCCTAAAAGTAAAAGTTAGTTGAAATAGTATAGTGTGACTCATGAATAATATCAAAAAATACAATGGGACTCATAAATAGTAATAAAAATAAGCTGAATAATAACAAATCTCTTTATCTGACCTCGAATGAAAAAGATTTACAAATCTCCCCATGTGAGAAAAATAAATTTAGAATAGATCGAACGATATTACTTTTCTTTTGCTTTAGATGCGCAATGTCTTTATTACATTTGATCTTCTTTATGGGATAAATAATTAAATTAATAACCCATAAAATCTTCTCTTTTGTTTTTTGAATTTATCACCCATTGAATCATGTTTCTTTACAAACTTTTTTAACATTTTTGACGTGAACTTTAAGTTAAGAATCATGAACACGGACATGAGTACAAGTATAGACACGGATATAAGTACGATATAGTAACACGAGTAATTTCTGAAAAATTATAACATAAAATTGTTAATATGTCACCAGTATGACAGTAGTACAACACAGATACGATACCCTAAATATAGTATCCATGCTTCTTAGATTTTAAGTGGGCATTCAAAAGATAACCATTTACCAGAATTCTTTTACGTATACATTGTGTAGAGAATGAAGTGATTGCACTCATAGTAGATCCATGGAAAAAAAAATTGGTATCTTATAAATCAAGAAAAATGTTTCTCATGCAGGTAAAAAATATAACTTTATATTTCATGCAAATGTATAAGAAAGCTATAAACGAAGACCATAATTGTATATAACTTTTTTTTTTTTTAAGTCACATCAAATGTTGATCATCTTCTATTTTTCCTTCTTTGCTGTCTGCAGGTTACGTCGGTTTTTCAACATTGGAGAAAGAGAGAATATTTTAAAGGAAAATCTATTTAAAAACTAGACCCTTTCAATTTTCAACTGCTTTCTTTTTCTCTCGTTTCTTCCAAAATTGAATCAATGTTTAACAATTCTCTCAATATAATAGGTCAACTTGTATTTCAAATTTGCTCTAAAAAAACAAGCTCAATAGGTACTTAACCTACATGCATACGTCCCTCCTTGCGTCATTGTGTCACAAAACGATAGGAAACTGTCCCAAAAGTTTGACTTTAAACCAATATCAACACGGGCTTACAGGCCTTACAGGACCATATTGTCTGTAAACAGCATTGAATTTGGGATTGAGTTCGGGTGGTATTCAACCACGTGCAATTACTTCCATTTTTATCTCAAAATTTTTTACTTGGCAATTCATTTTTAACTTTTTAATTTTTTTTATTCAACGATTATTGACACACATAAATTAAATATTGAGTGAGGTGGCATTCTTACAAACTGATGTGCCATTTTTATAATTAAAAAAAATCTAGCTCATATTTATGTTGAGAATTTATTAGGATTTAAAATAAAGAATTTAAACACCAAAACATTAAATAAATAAACCCAATTCAAGCTGTCCTTCTCCAGCAATGTCGGACGTTCAACCAAAACTTCCCATATCTTTCATTCGTTTTCTATGTTTTGATGGTTTTTTTGGTTTGTAGCATTAGCTTCTTTTATTTTATGATTAGGTTTTGGATCTTTAAGGTGTTATATATTGTGAGGCATGAACATAGACGGGATTTTCTCTATTTTTTGAGAAAACACCAGATCTTCTTGTAGCATGGCTAAGAAACCCACTACTTCTTCCTTGTCATTGTCATCATCTTCGTCTTCGTCACTAGTGCTCTCCTTCTTCTTACTATAGTGCTTGTCATCATTGCAAGATAGGATGAAGGGTTGGATGGATCAAAATTATGAGGACATGGGTGGGTGGTAGATTCCAGAGTGCCGAGTGCCGACATTGAGAGATGGGAGGGGTTAAATTTGGGATTTACTTTAAATCTTGATAATATTTTAAATTAAAATCTGAACTATTAGTTTTTTTAAAAAATTAATCCATGTGTACCAATGACTCTGTCATCTGTACATAATTTTATAAATAAAATAATTTGGTCAAAGTAGATACTATATCATCACGAACAAAGTTTCTCTCCAAACTAGTTTAGAGAGAAATCCTACAAACTACTTATATATCATTATATCGAGCGTGAATTTTGAAAATTTAACTGTTAGATTACATGTTTTTCTTATATCCTTTATATTCGTAAAATTTTAAAAAATCAAAAATCAATTGTTATGTCATCAAAAAAAGTTAAAATTTCAAGTTTACGTAATCTAAAATTGTGTATAAAAAATAAGTTTATTGATCGAATAGTAAATAACAACCGATTTAAATGAAATTTGATATACATATTAAGAATATAAGGAACATGAAATTTAACGGTTTGGTTTTCAAAATTTACAACCAAAAAAGAGATATAGGAAAAGTTTGAAGAGTTTTTTTCCAAACTAGTTTGGAAAGAAACTTTGTTTCGTCATCACTCTATTAGGCCATATAGTGACAAAAAGATGAAAAGTAGAATGTTTTGTAAAGTTTAGAGACGAAAAATGAACTTTAATAAAAGGTTAGGGACAAAAATAATGTTTTACCCAATAATTTATCACCCCATCAGTTGTGAATGTTTTTTTTTTTTTTTTTGGCTTCGAGATTTGTGTTATTTAGAAACAACCTATTTAGTTTTTTTATTTATTAAAAATGTGTTAAAATATACTTATAATTAAAAAAATTAAGAAATTGTATATAAAAAGTAGAAAGTTAGCTTATAAGCTAGTCCCAATCATAAAAGCTATCTTACAAGCTGTTATAGAAATAAAAAAAATATTACAAGCTGTTATTATTTTTTGAGTAATGCTAGAACCATCACTTTTTTTTTTTTTTTGGGTAAAGGCCAGAACCATCACTTTTACCATAACTTTATCACAATTTATTTATATAATAAATTATAAATGATAAAATTGTAAACTCACAACTTTTTTTTTTTTATACAAGATAGAATTTCACTCTAGCCTAATCTAAGTGTATATGTGTTTGAAACTCCCTCCTAGAGACTTGAACCTTGGCCCTTACCTCCCACACTCCACAAATACTTATACTTTTAGAGTAACCATCACACCAAAAATGTGCAGTGATAATAATGTTGTAGATAATGGCTTTTAAAATTTTGTCAACGAACTTTTCAAATATCTTTGCATGTGCCTCTTTTTTTTATTTTTGATAAATAACATGCATTTATTTATGATAAAGAATTAAATATTTATGCACTGTGCAGCTTTATCTTTTTTTTTTTGAGAATCGTGCAGCTTTCTCTTTAATTCTTTATTATAAACTTGTAGCTGTGATTTATCATAGCTGTTTGTAATAATTAATGGTAGGGACCAATACCATTAAGTGTGGACAGTGTTAGTTGCATGAATCCCATCAATTTTGGGAAGGCTACGACTGCCAGGACGAAGTTAGGGTGTCCAAAGGAGGCCATCGCGGCGAGAAATTATTGCTCCCTTTTGGAGGTCCACTGATGTGGTCCTCCCAGTTCTTTCTACCCAATAGAAAAGTGTTATTTAGTTTAAATTTATGACTCAGCTCCACATCACCAATTAACTATTAAATTAATTCTTGTTAAAAAATTAAAACATAATTAAAACTCAGCTCTACTCACCCACAGTTGGATCATTTAACCCAAACTCAGTTAGTCACTTCTAAGTTTCTTACCCAAACTGTGGGTCCGTTTAGATACAATTTATTGTTGCTGAAAACTGATTGTTGCTGAAAACACTGTAGCAAAATAATTTTTAAATGTGTAAATAGTACCGTGAGACCAATTTATAATATTTTTTAATGCATGAACAGTGCTGCTACAGTGTGTGAACAGTGCACTACAATGCATGAACAGTGATAATTGTCTCCTGCATAGTGATTTTACTGTTCATGCGTTAAAAAAAAAAAAAAAAAAAAGTTCCGAAACGTGAAATAGAAAACGCAGCCGCAACTTTCAGTGTTATCCAAACACATACTGTGTTGCCACTTCTCACTCAATTTTTGAAACCCAAAATTTTATTTTACCCGCTCAATCCTCTACCCTCTCCCTTCCCGCATCATTGGACGAGTCTTTCAAACAATCTTATGCTAGGCTTTCTTTCTTCTCCCTTGGAAGAATAGTGAGTACGATTGACTGTAAACTATGGCTGAAGTGGTTGCTGGAATCCACACACCAACATTGCAACTAACCAAGATTAATTAAGGTATGGATGTTATAAAGACTCATTTCACTCTTCAACTTATCATTTTCTTAGCTTTGTTTTGTTTTTATGTAGTTTATAAATAAGGTGCCTTCTACGTGTTTGATAAAAGTCCAAGATGAAAAAGAATTAAAATAATGAAATTTTTATGTGTTGTTTTCTTTCTATCTAGTTTATAGATATTAAAAATTAAATTTTTTATGAGTCTATGGTGTGAATTGTTAAAATCCATTCCATACCCCTGCCTACTTTTTGTTTTTGGGTTTATTAAATGCCACTCTATTTCTTTGGTCTTGAAACAGAGCACAAGTTCTAAACAAACCTTAAGTCCAAAATGTAAAAATAGTTCATAGTTTATACGCACACACCATTCTAACCATTCTTTTTTTTTTTTAATTATCCTTTTGATTTAAGTTTCCTTAGAAATGTGTTTCATGATGTTTTTAATCATAGATATTAGAGCCGATGAAGAACTACAGAATGTTGAAAATTTGCTTGGAATTGTGGTGCACAGTGAGGAGGAAGCATATAAATTGTACAATGATTATGTTATACGAATTGGGTTTAGTGTTTGAAAAGAAAAACTTAGATATGCAAAAAACAGTGTAAGACAACGAGAGTATGTGCGTTCAAAAGAAGGATTTTCACGAGATGGTGACCATTTGGATGATAAGAAATTCAAAAGATTACAAACTAGAACTGGTTGTGAAGCTAATATTTGGTTTACAGTGACAAATGGTGAGTGGAATGTTACTCATTTCAATCCTAATCATAATCATGAACTTGCAAAGCCTGAAGAAAGACCATTTTTAAGGTTGAATAAAAAAATAACTGATGCTCAGTTAGGTGTAATAAGAAGTTTCAAAGAAGTGGGCATAAGAGCAGTAGGTACATATTCCTATTTAGTTGAGGAAGCTGGAGGATTTGAAAATGTTGGATTCATAAAACGAGATTGCTATAATGTGGTGAACAAATAGAAGTTAATCAATGTTGAGGTTGGAGATGCTCAAAGTTTAGTAAACCATTTTAAACAAAAGCAAGCAGAAGATCTTATGTTTTTTTACGCAATTCAAGTTGATCAAGAAAATCGAATGACAAATTTTTTTTGAAGAGATGGTAGATCAAGAATTGATTATAACTCTTTTAGGGATGTAATATGCTTTGACACTACATATCAAACTAACAAATATAATATGATATGTGCCCCATTTGTAGGTGTCAACCATCATTGGAAGAATGTACTTTTTAGTTGTGCATTTCTATTGGGTAAAACAACTGCTTCATTTACTTGGTTGTTTGAAACATTCTTGGAATCAATGGAAAATCCAAAACCAAAGACAATTTTTACTGACCAATGACAAGCAATGAAGAATGCCATAAGAGTTGTGCTTCCTAATACTTGCCATCGCCTATGCTTATGGCATATCTCAAAAAATGCTGCAGAAAATTTACCAAGGCATTATGGGAATCCTGAATTTAAGAGTAGATTTAATAAGATTCTTTATAATTGTGAGACGGAAATAGAGTTTGAGTCTTGTTGGGATGCCTTGCTTAGAGATTACAATTTGGTGGACAATAAGTAGCTTAACACTTTATATGAAAATCGTGAAAGGTGGTGTTCAGTTTTTAGTCATAACATTTTCTCTTGCTGAATGAAAGCTTCATCCAGGAGTGATAATACAAATAATGTTTTTCAACATATGACATGCAAAATAATGAGGCTAACAGAATTTGTACATGAGTATGAGAAAGCTTCAAAAAATATGCGCACGGAAGAGTTAGAAGAAGATTTTCGTTGCAAACAAGGTACATCTTTTCAAATAGTCTAAAATTATGGACTTTTGCAGCATGCATCATCTGTTTATACTCGTACAATGTTTAAAAGATTTGAGTTAGAAATTACTTTTATCTTGGGGGTCACACACCAAGATGTTAATTTTGATAGAGTGTCTTTCACCTATGAAGTCATTGAAGGAGGTGGTCGGAAGGTTCATGTTGTCCATTTTAACTCCTTAAATAATGTTGTCACATGCAGCTGTAAAATGTTTGAAACATTGGGATTACTATGTCGACATGCTTTGCGAATACTTATTGTGAAAAATGTAACAGAGCTTCCTGTTTAGTATATTTTGAAACAATGGACAAAAAATGCAAAGAAAGATAATGTTGTATGTGATCATGCAAAATCAGCGGATGCAAATGATGAGTTGTTAGTGACATCATGCCGTAATGAATTAATGCGCTTAGTTTATGAATTTTTCACAAGAAGTGCAGCAACAACTCGGCATACTAAAATGTGCAAAAGAAAAATTAGAGAAATGATAGAATTAGTTGAGAAAGACATGGAGGTGTTAAGTGTGGCAAGAGATGATAGTGAAAGAGAAAATAGTTTTGTGGAAAATAACGTCTTTGGTGATGTTGAGGAGACAAATTGCTCACTCAATAATTTGCCTATATTAGATCCCCCATGTGTGCGACCAAAATGAGTCACAAATGCGAGAATGAAAAGCAACATGGAGAAGCGTAAAAGGAAGGCATTAAAAGATATTAAGAGATCAAGTAACTCTTTTTCTTTTTAAATTTTAAATGTTAGTTCAATGATTCAATTATTTATTTGTTGTGAATAATGCCCAATATTTCCTCTCTCTTTTTAGAACAATTGCTGAATAGAGGACTTCCAGCAAACTCTGGTCATGTTAGAGAATGTATTGGCTTTTAATATAAATAATTTTACACAGTATGACTTCCAAGTGACTCTTTAAACTTGGGTAACCCAAGTTTGCATTGGTCAATTTTTTTTTTGCTGCCCTTTATTTGTAGACACTTACAAATTTTCTTATATATATATATATATATGTTATCTAGCCCATAAGTCCTATGAAAATAACATTATTTCTTGCATTGTCAATAATGATAGTCCTATGAAAATAACACTATATGCCTTACAACAGTTGTCACTAATTCACAAATCTCAACATATGCACCACAATGTACAATTCTATGCCAGTCAATGCACCCATCTAGTGTACCCATGGAAGAGAACTACAATAATCAAGTATGATCTATTCCCCTTGCATCCTCTTTTTTATTTATTTTTAAATGATCATACATTTTAATCTCTTATAGTATTTTATTGGTATTCCATTCTTTGGGCATGCCAATGACTAGTAGTTCAAATTATTTTCAACTATTAAATCAGGTATAAGTAAAAAATATAATAAAATGATTTATGCACTAGTATTTCATTTTTATAAATATCTACCATTTGATATTGAGATAATTTGAATGTAGATCCTTTTTTCTTATTGGAGCGGTGCTTCTCTAAATGATAGCTTAACAAGCATGCTTCAAAGTAACAATTGTTTAAATCATTTAAGTTAGGTAAATATACTTGCTATTTTAATTTTTTTTTATTCCTCATTAGTTATGTTTATTTATTTGTATCAATAGTTATCACCTTGTTACTAATAACTGAAAATGTCCATATCTAATTTTGCAGAATTCTTTCTTAAATGGTTTTACACAACTAAATCCAGGACAAAAGTGATCTGACTTGAAAGATTTTTTATGAGTATTCAACTTGGAAGATTTTTGACAAGTATTCAACTTGGAAGATTTTTGACAAGTATTCAACTAACAAGTATAGATTGATGATGAGAGGAAGCAGCAAGAAATGTTGTTTTTGTATTTTGAAGGCAATGAAAATAGGCTTATTTATAGTATTTGTTAGATTACATTCCTTTTGTATATTTTCATTTGTTACGCCTTCTCATCATCTAGACAAAATTGTATTATTCAAAATTGTTATTTATCCAATTGAATATAACTAATATAAATGAAAAGTATTTTCACTTCAAATGTGCTTATAAGCAATTTTTTGTGAACTTGTGATGTTCATAATTAGTGTTGGGAAAACTGGTATCTTTGGATTATGGCTATTGTATAAATCGAGTATAGTTGTATACTGTTTAGAGATTTCATCACTTGTGTCTTTCATTTAAGTTTGCATTTCCTTGGAAGAAATGAGGATTAAATCTCTGGAATTTTGTATCTATCTTAGTTTGCTAGTTGGTTCCTTCTCAAGGAAAAGAAAAAAAAAAGGTTTACTAGTTTGTTCATGGTCAGGAATTTGATGGGAGTGAAATGGTGTTTTAGTAGGTGCCTTATGTGCATGGCAGATGGTATTTGTAAGATAGAGTCACTGAAACATGAAATAAAAGTTATGGAAAGTGATTTCTTGAATAGCCGCCATGGACATTCCTGTCCAGTTATTATGACATTTTTAGTTTCGGAATGTTCCTATTGCATAGATTTACCCATGTACTCCAAAAATGTGATCTTGAGAAATTGGATGATTTCTTATTGGAGTGGACTTTACAAGTCTTTGATGCCTGTAATGAAGCTAGTGTGAAACTATCATGTACTTATGTTTTTGCTTACATGCCTGTATGAGAGACTTTAATTTTAATTTGATATATTTGTATTTTCTATATTACTTGTAACTTCTATATGTTACCCAATGTTTTAATTGCATGCAAGTAGCATGTGATCCATATGCCCTTTTTTTTATTTCCAAGTTTATGCAGCTATGCAATTTCTATGAGTGCACTAACAAAAAGAAATAGTATATTAATTATATTAGGGACGGCTGGATCTTGCTCATTGCTGGAAGAGATAAGGCACAATTCAATTTGTTTTTTAAAAAAATCTTTGCTCATAGATGTGGTTATTTTAATATACTTATGGTCCTCTTATTAGATATTGTATGTGGCCTGGTTTTGGGAGGGAAATGATGTTTTAGAATTCTTTCTTCCATGTCCCTTTTTAAAGATGAATCAGCGCCTTATTTTTTTGAAGAGCTCATCCATCAAAACAAAATACTTACACTTCTCAATGAGAAATTGCCATTTTAACAACATTACCAATAATTTTCCCTAATACTCAATGAGAGAGGCACTATTCAAAAATAGTTCATATAATTAAGAACAAGCTCAAACTCAACAACATGCTGCCCAACAATTGAGAAATTTTGTTGCCAAAATGAACAAAATTTACAATGAGATCCAAACACCAAAAACAGAGCAATAAAGGAAGCAAGTGAAATCAAATGTGTTATTCCTTATGACCCTCATCAATACAATCTAGCTTATTTATGTAACAGAATCCATGTTAACTAACTAATCCCCTAATCAATGATTACATCTCACTAATCAATGCATTAACATTAAGTAACTAATTAACTACCCAATGATTAACAACCCTACTCTAACTGCCTAACTAACTAACTACCCCTGACCATCCCAACCAACTGCTCAACTCCTTGGTACAACACAGTAGCAGCCCACGCACAACATAGCAGTAGCCCACGCACCCCAGTGCACACCTCAATGCACACAGCTGTGCATCACCCAACACACCTTAATGCACACCATTGCCTTAGCACATGCCTCAGTATTTTGGCCTTGTATTACATCAAAATCAATTCTTCAAAGCCACTGATACAATCTTTCTTCAAAACTTTGGGACATCAATTTCGCAGCATCAACAACAACATTCAAATGCTAAACCATGAAACCCAACAACCAAAAAACTCACAATCACAATCTAGAGTTAAAAACTAGGACTCAGGATATTAACCTCCCCACATTACAAATTCAAAAAAACTTAAAACATCTGTATGCCTTCATCTCATCAACCACATCCCTGTTAAGATCGAATGGGCATGAGTCTTAAAACCAAAACCCAAAATTCCCATGACAACCAAATTCGATACCAAAACTGATTAGAGCTTGTGGACTTTGGGTCCTATCTTTGCTTCTCGGCAAAGATGCTGCAACCCAAATTCTCACGTCCCCACCAAATCCGATACCAAAACCAGCCGCCAAGGAAATTGTTGGTTTTCCCTTTGGGCCTCCACTGACTGTGTCACTGTCGGAATTCTTGTGAAAACGGCGGCCTTCCATGGCTTAACACTTCTTTAAATTTCAATTTCATACAGAAAGAGAGGGGAAATTTCTTCTCTAGAGAGATATTGGGGAAATAGAGCCAAAGGGAGAGAGAAAGAAAGAGGCAAATAGTGTTTTAAGGGTTTGAGAGAAATTTTGAATTGATGATTTTGTGTTAAATGATCCGGTTGGTGTTGATGTGTTTCTATTAGTTTTTAACCATGGTTTGATTTTTTAACAAGAGTTAATTTAATGGTTAAGTGGTGATGTGGAGCTAAGTCATAAATTTAAACTAAGTGGCACTTTCCTATTGGGTGGGAGGAGTTGGGAGGACCACACCAGTGGTCCTCCAAGAGGAAGCAATAATTTCTCCATTGCAGCCCTAACTTTAATTCTTTATCATAAACTTGTAGCTGTGATTTATTATAGCTGTATGTAACAATTAATGGTAGCGACCAATACCATTAAGTGTTGACAGTGTTGGCTGCATTCCATCAATTTTGGGAAGGCTATGACTGCTCGGATGAAGTTAGGGGGTGTCAAAGGAGGCCATTGCAGCCCTAACTTTTCAAAATTTGCCTTAATATTACTATTATATCCGTGTGATACACGGTTTAATAAAAAAATTATATATAATTTTAAAAAAATATGTATTTTTTGATAATATAATTAAATTTAATAACAAATAAAATAGTAAAAATATTTTAAAAATTATGGCAAGTTTTAAATTTCTAAAAGCTCTTAGTAGTAAAATTGTAAGTTTTATATTATGGAAAGTTTTATATATGGCACTTAAAATCTTTCCATTATAATTGCTAACATGTAGAGTAGTAGAAGTGCTAACCATATATAAATTTCTTGCATATATAACCAAAAAAAAATTCCATAAATTACAAAAATAAAACAAATGCCATAAATTACAAAAATATAAGTATTTTGAGTTTCTAAACTGCAATGTAAATATAAAAGTTTACCTATAAGTTATTTTAATGTTGCCATAAGTGAGGAAATAATCAGCATAATCAATTAAGAACACCAAATCAAAGATGAATTGCATTATCTAAATTTTTTTTATAAAAAAATCATAGAATTTAAGCTATAATTGAACTATGTTAAGTATCTAGACCTTCTAGGGTATCACACTCAAATATTGTATTGCAATGTAAATGTAAAAGTTTAAATATGTAAATACATAATTGCAAGGTTGTAGGTAGAAGAAGAAAATAATAGAGGTTGTAGGGAAAATAATAGAGAAAAAGAATTGTATTGTAGGTATTCATTATGGATTATTTGAGATATATATATTGTAGGGACTCAAAATGGATTGGACCCAAACAATACAATTTTTAGAGCGTGGGTTGAAGAATTAGGCCCTAACAGACTAACAACAGTGCATCAGGGACTCTTCACCATTGAAGGGGAACGAGCCTAATTCATTCCTAAGGGTAGCTCCTCGGCGCTCATCCGAGGAGGTTCCACCCCCTCTTTCCTCCTCCCCCCTTACTGCTTTGCTCGCCCTTCTTATATCCCTCTCCCTCCTATCTCTTTCTCCCATTTGTTAATCACCCACTTGTCTTTTTCTGACCGTCCGTCCCATCAGAGGCCTTATCAGTACTTGAGTGGTTCACAATGACCAATGTTACCCTGCCCAGGGGTTACATCCCCATTAATGCGGCCAGCGGGTTAGATGAGTACATTTAATGTGGAGGTGACAGCCTGTTCTGGGCCTGTTCCCCCACCTGGAATCAGCTTCGGTACGCCGAGGACAGGGATGTCCTCAGCGTGGATCCAAAAAAGCATAGGTTTTCATACACCATCCTCGGACGATCATCCTTCTTCGGAATGGGCCTTGGGCCAAATGCAAGATGGGCCGAGGCTACCAGGCCCACGGGCCCCACATATATATATATATATATATATATATTGTTAGTCTATTGTTAGTTGAACATAATTTTATAAAAAACTTTTTTCAAGTGTACTACGTTGCTATTAGGTTGCTGTTTTCTTTTTACGTGTAGTATTATATATATATATATATATTTTTTTTTTTTTACTATTTTCTTTTTATGTGTAGTAATATAATTATAGGAGAAGAAGATAAGAAAACAAAATTATACCTAGTTTTTTTTTAAAAAAAAATCTAAAACATGTAGTTGTGTACTACTTCTCAAAAAAAAAAAAAAAAATTAAAACGTGTATTAAAAATTTGTTAGATTTTTAATATATGAGAATATATATACTAATATATTAATCATTAATTATCATTCTATTATTGTGGGGGGTGAAGCCCAACCTAACATATTGGGCCCAAGGCCCTACTTAAGGACTACTGTTTGTCCGAAGAGATGAAAATACTTGAGAAGAAGCCCATGTAAAAGAAACATGTCTGGAGAGGAGCATGGGGCATAGTCCGAGGAGATATTCAATTGTCCGAGAAGGCCATTATCCTCGGATCCGAAGAAGCTAGGTCAAACAGACGTCTGGGAAGTTCAAATGATCCTCTTGACAAGTGTAATGATAGAGATGAACCTCAGGCGCGCACGAGGATAGCAGGAACAGAGAAATATCTAGAAGACATACTTCAACCACCACATTAAATGCATTGCGCCCACTTTTCTGGCCGCATTAATGTGGAGAAGACCCCTGAACAGTGCACTCTCAGCTACCGCCACTCACACAAGGCTAAAGAGGATACATGATGGGACATGCACTCAAGTGGGCGTCTAGATGATGAACAAGTGGACGGTGAAGATGAAGGGAGAGGGTACTATATAAGGGGGAGAGGCCTCTAATAAAAAGGGGGATCGAACAAAGAAAGAAAGAAGAAGAAAACACCATTACTGTAGCTTTAAGAACTGTAACAAACGTTCATTCAATAAAATCTCTTTTCGGATTTTCACATTTGCCCCTGTCCGAGCATGATTGCATGTTAGACCGTTTGTAAATACCATAATCAGCTCTTGTTTAATTTACATCCAGCCCAGTTCTTTCACCCACGCTCTACAAATTTATTGTCTTGGGTTCATTAGGCTCACAATCCATACCTTTTGGGTTTGGGCTACAAAAACTGACCCTACAATTATAATTAAAAAAACGTGTACTACTTCCTCTTAAAACGTGTGCTTTTGTTTTTGTTATGAAACATTAGGGTTTAAGATTTTTTTTGTTGCTGTTTTTTTTAATTAAGATTTTTTTTTCAACTTATATATTATATATAATGAGGAAATGATTAAATGAAGAATTTTGATTATAATCAAATTATTATTTTTTATCAACTTAGAAATTATAGGAAAAGAAAAATTATATCTATTTTTACTAAATTTAATAAAATTTATGCAATTATAACTATTTTTTAAATAATCTAAATCTAAAACTTGTAAGATTAACGTGTAAGATTTTTTTGTTGCTGTTTTTTTTTAATTAATTTTTTTTCAACTTATATATTATAATTAGAAAAGGATTAGATGAAGGATTTGGATTATAATCAAATTAATATTTTTATTAACTTAGAAATTCTAGGAGAAGAAAAATTATATATATTTTTTAAATCTAAAAATCTAAAAAAAAAAATTACAATTTGGTGAAATTACTTGGCACTATCACAACTTCTAAACTCAACTTTTATTATGTAGTATATGATTTTAGAATTTGGTCCAATATAATTGAACTTGACCCCCTAGCAACATCTTTAGCCTCTTGAAAAGAAAAAAAAAAGAAAAGAAGCCCAAATAACATCCTAATTACAAAAATTAAACAACCGGCATATGTAAGATCAAACATTTACCAAAAATTTACCAAACCCATACATTTAGTCAAAATTGTTCCAAATTTTCAAAAAAAGAAAAGCCCTGAATTAGTGCTGTTCTCCGATCACATTAAAGAGTAAATAAAGTAATTAGAGTAGAGACTAGAATGGTTAAATAAATTTAGTTACTGGTTGCTAATGGTTGGTTGAACATTTGATTAATTATCATTGCTAATAATGATTGATGACTTGCTGAATATTTGATAAAGTTAGATGAAAATTTGTCTTTAGTTTAGCATCTTTACATTAAAGACAATAAGAACATTGTTTGACATAAATAATTAACTTAGCAATAGTAATTAAACTTAACAACAATCTTTTTTTTTTTTTTTTTTTTTTGAGAAACAACAACAATCTTAATCTTATCAACAATTGACTTTGAATTTTTTATTTACTAGTATTCTTTTTTACCTAGCAACTATAATTAATTTGAGCAACAACATAATGTATTGTAATGCGTTAATTTTTTTTTATTTATTATTTTGTTCATATTTTGTTAATATTAAATAGATGTTATTTTAGATTTTTATGAATTTCTTTTGTTCCTACTTTACCCCCTCAATTGAAAATCTGGCTTGATGGCGGCTATGCCAAGGTTCAACGGGTTAGTTCTTTACACACAATACATGCACATAGACTTTAGCTTGATTTGCATGTGATGATATATACAACTTGCATCCATGCATGTGTCGTCATTTAAAGCATGAAAGCATGAATATTTTTATGAGACTATAGCACATATAAATGGGATATAACTAGGGGTGAGTGTGGTTCAATCGGTGTGGTTTTTTCCAAATTTATTACCGAACCGATAGAGATCGGTTTTTTCATAATTGGAACCGATGCACACCGCCTAGGGTCGCCAAATAATATTTTTCTACATCCAGCCAACACAAAAAAGCATATTCCAACTCATACTTATACCATAATTACTCATTACTCAATCAGACATTAATAATATACATTACTCAATCTCAATATATATCAACTCAATAGAGAGGCAGAACCTAAACAACTAAAATCAGAATGTAATGCAAATAAAATTAATATCGACTTCCATGTAAAAATAAATAAATAAATAATTTTTTTGACCAAAGAGATGCTTTACAATGAATATATACTACAACAAATAAACAAAAGCCAATGCCTAATAGGTAGTATGGCAGTACCACAGTAATTCCACTAAGTAGCTCAAAATCCCCAAGTCAAAAAATATGAAAATAAAAATACAAAAATACTGGAAAAAAAATATTGAAAATACTAAACAATATTTTGAATCATTAGTGATAATAGCTCAAAATCTTTCTCAGTGAATGATTGAAGAGTGATAGCTCTCTCAGTCTCCCTCAAAATCAAATTGCTAGAAAAAAAAAAAAAAAGATGTCAGTACTCGTGGACTTAGAGTATAGAAAGAGAGAAGAAATAGATTAATTGTTTGTGACTATGAAACTCACCTGCGGTGTTACGGCGGACTGGCAAGGGGTGAGCATTGAGTAGCAGCTTCAGTGTTGCAGCAGCAGAGAGGCGAGAGAGAAAGAGAGAGTTCTGAGGTAGGTTATGTGAAAAGAACAATTTATATGCTTGTTAAATTTGTAACCCTAAAGTAAAACAACGTTGTTTTATTATTATTATTTTTTTAAATAGCCTTGTTAAACTAAAATGTTTCGTTTCATTAAGTCATATATTAGGAAATAGGAATCATAGATTCATAGCATCATCGTCTTATAGAACTGGACTGGAGCATTAACATATCGGTTCGGTACAAATATCGGTAATCGGAATTGATTTTCGATTGCATCACCACACTGGTGTCAGAAAGAACACTAGTCTCCACTTGCCGGCCTCAGCTCCTACGGTCGGCTTCAGGTGCGGTGCAGTTTCTCGGCTCCAGTCGATTGCAGCGGTTTCTCAGCTTCCTTGTACACCCCTAGATACAGCGAAGTCATGATTTCAATTTAAGAGAGGCAAGATTCAAAGTCATTATTAAAAATAAAATTAACCTAAAAAATATTAATTGATAATAATAACAAAATTGATGTGGTAAGAATGCGATTAGTGTTACTAGACAAAATAATAAAAAATTATATGAATTCATTTTTTTGTAATGGTGATATATCATCTTATAAAATCTAGTAAAATTTGTAATATTCATAATATTACTCAATGAGAAATGTGATATAAATAGTGAAAAAAAAAAAAAAACAACAAAACAAAACAAAACACTGGTTGATGGGGACAAGATGTAAGCTACTTTAAAAGAATAGAATAGTCAAGTTGGTGAAAAAGTCATAAGCTTTGACACGTGAGGCAAGTTTTTTTCAAGCTTTGATACGTGAGGCAAGTTTTTTTCCTTTTTTATGTTGGGTGTCAGGGCCTGTTTGTCTGGAGTGGGAGTTTTTTATTTTGTTTTTTCACAATGTTAGGTAGGCAACTTCTTAGGCCAAAATTGAGAATTAATCCTATTTGTCAAATAATATAATTAGTAGACACTGTTTTGAAAGTATATTTCATACTAACATCTCGAGTCTAAAAGACTCGATTTTTATGTTCTGATCAGATCTGAGCTGGCGCTTTTCCACGTAGCGTTCACCTGGAAATCGAGTCACTACATCTGTAAAACATTTACAATGCAAATATTTTCAAGTGTCTGGAATACAGAACAGATCAGCCACCATCCCACCACCAAATACAAGCACAGACCAGTCATTATCAACCCACAAATTCGAGCATTAATCCAACAATTTAGCACAAATCCAACAAAATCCACCCCCAACAACCACCTAAAATCCAGATTAAAAAAAAAAAAACCCCAAAACCCACAACCCGTTTGGCTTGTTGATCGGGGTTCTCTGCAAGAAAATCCAAAAACCCAGGATTGGTTAGGAGTTTGGGTGACTATGGGTTGACCGGATTGGTGGTTTGGAGTTTGGGTGGCTGTGGGTTGGCTGGATTGGGTGGCTGTGGGTTGATGCCTGGGTTGCGCAACGTGGGTCTGGCGCGGTGGTGCGGTGGTGGTGTGGTCTGGCTGGATCGAGCGGCTGTGGGTTCTTTGGCTTCTGGTTAGGTTGTGGGGGTTTGCTGTGGTCTAATGAAAAGGTGGGGTGAGGTGGGGTGGGGTGAGGGGAATGGTTTGTCTGAACATGAATATGCTGGGTTGAAGGGTGGGCTTATAAATTGAGTCTTAGAGACTCGATTTCCAGGTGGAGCCACGTGGAAACAATACCGAATCAAACGTGATGAGAACACTGAAATTGAGTCTTTGAAACTCGATTTATAAGCCCTAAATAGTGTCTCTTAAACTCAAGATGTTAGTAAAAAATATAGTTTTGTAACAGTGCCTACTAATTATATTGTCTGGCAAACAGGGTTAATTCCCAATTTGGCCAACTTCTTAGAATAGAAGCAACTAAAGGATTTTTTTGGGATGAGTCGGGGGGCAGTTCCCCCCCCCTGGCGAGGGGCTCCGCCCCTGGATACAGTCATTTGCATATAAATGGGAAGCTTCAATTATCAGTTACAAATTAATCCTTATCAGTAATGTAGTCACGTCATTCATTTTGCTTTTTAGTTAAATGTGTGTAGAGGTTAATTATTATTGAAATATATATATATATATATTGAGAGAGAAAGAGAGAGAGTTCTTTACTTCTTTTGGTATTGTCAGTTGTATATATTATCTTGGACATTAAGCAATGAAGGTGAAACACAAACACGTAGCTACATGCTATAATTAATGGAAATTTTTTTTATTTTTTTCATAGTTTTGAAACTCGAACGGTTCATTGAACCGTAAAAGGGTGAGGTTCAAGGATTTTAAGGTCGAACTGAGGTTAAACCGAGGTTGAACCGTAATGACGTCATAATTAATTTAATAATAAAATAAAATTCAAATAATATAATAATGAGCAATCTTGATTTAAAAAATATATAGAAATTAAATAATTTTCTAGTATATTATCACAAATTTAAATAATAAAAAATAATAAAGCATAAAACAATACATTAAAATTACCATTAATCATTCAAGTATTTAGTTAAAATGATTATTTTACTGGTATGTTTAATGTTTTATATAATAATTTAAAGTAAATAAAGAGAGGTTTTTCTTTTTGAGGAAAAAAAAGTTAAAATAAAAACAAAAGCTGAATCAGCAAAAATAAAAATATAAAATTGTCAACTCATTAAAATCAAATGTCACTACTCACTGTCAGATCACCTAGGGCCCTAGGTCAAGTCTCAGCATTGGCCTTTTAAGTTTAAACTAAGAGTCTATTTGGATACAACTTATTTTGCTAAAAATTAAAAACTGAAAACACTATTGCAAAATAATTTTTAAAT
Organism: Quercus aquifolioides; assembly: GCA_019022515.1. Taxonomy (NCBI): domain Eukaryota; kingdom Viridiplantae; phylum Streptophyta; class Magnoliopsida; order Fagales; family Fagaceae; genus Quercus; species Quercus aquifolioides. The sequence continues at coordinate 64,571,956 of CM032329.1, read as the reverse complement.
GTGTGAATAGTGCCGTGAGACCCATTTTTTCCATTCCTTTTCCCGTGTCTGGCCATTTCACTTTCATGTGTGCCATAGATGCCGCTACCGTAAAACATAGTGAGACTCAGTTTAGGTCGAGACTCAGTTCAGCTCCATCTCGATCTACTCCATCTACATCCGCTCCTTCTTCCTCTATGAGCGATGTTTCACTTGGAGACATCATGGCGTAGCTGCAGCGCATGGATGCTCGCCTCGATACACTCTCCACTGAGTTGTATTGGGTGAATATTCGTGTTGGTCGTATTGCACGATGGCAGGCGACCATGGGTGGTTTTGCTCCTGAGGCTACTCCTTCACCACCTCCTCCAATGGCTTCTGATTCTGAGGATGATGATGACGAGGACGATGATGCTTCGGATGATGATGATGGAGATGCTAGCTCTACTGATGAGATGTCTACTTGACACTCTACCCTTTGTCACTCGTGACAAAAAGGGGGAGTAGTAGTTTTGGGGATATGAGAGTAGTCATCTTAGGGGGAGAGTTAGTCTAGGACATTTTTGTTAGGGGGAGTGTTGATACTGTTGATACTTAAGGGATGTAGTGAGGATATGATGTATCTTTTCTTTTCTTACATTTTAGATACATTGTTCTTGTATATGAGGTCTTGTGACCAGTTTTTACATACATTGTACTTATTTTCTCTATATGTGGATGTATGTTTCTTTCACCTATCTCTACATGTGTTGTTTCTTCTCTATCTTTATACACATGCTTCTTATATTTGTATGCAATCTACTATTTCTGTTTCACACAAAATGCCTTGATGAGTTTTGTTTAAAGTGTTTCAGAAATACAGGTTGTCAAAGTCTACTTGCCATAAACTCTTTTATTGCAAAGTTTTTCAAGGGTTTGTGTTAGGATAGATTTTACTGTATTCAACAAGTGAATATGAGTTGAGTGATTTACGACTTCTCTCATATGTTCATTTGCTTGTTGTGGTTTTGTCACGGATTGCCAAAGGAGGAGATTGTTAGGACATATGTGTTTCACTTGTTATAGAACATATGTCATTCTTTTATGTAATTGGCTAATCCTTTGACAAAACGCACTTTACTTGTAATTGGGTAGTTCTAGGTGTTTTTAATACTTCAAGAAACAGGGTTTCAAGATCAAGTGTTGAAGTCATCAAGTCTGTCCAAGAAAACAAGCTGATAGTGCAAATTCATTAAAGCTCGACAGCTGCATCTATCGAGCTTAAGAAAGCTGTCTCAAGCCCGTAAGCTCGACACCTGCTCGACAGCTTCTCGACACCTCCTATCTGTCGAGATTTAAGAAATTCAGAATTCTGATATGATTTCTTGGGATCCATGAATGTGTCTTTGGGCCTTCTTTTCTCATAACTCTAGACATATAAAAGGATTGTTTTAAGGGCCGTCAAATAGTTCACAAGTTGCACAAGCATTAAGAAAACTCTGTTGAAGCAAATTGTGACCAGAGACGAAGTTCTTGCCCTAGTTCATCTCTTTTGAAGAAGTTGTTGTGTATTTGCACCTTTGGATTTTGTGACCAAGCATCTTCTTGATCTTCATCGTGTAAAATGAACTAAAGAACTTTGCAGCCAACCTCTCTTTCAGTTGGTGTTGAAGTCGCGTACTGGGATCCGCGCATTGGTTAGTCACGTACTTAGGAGCCGTGCAACAAAAAGGGGGAATTGTCACTATAGAACAAGTCCAATTAGGTATTGGGGTAAGGGTTCAACTGTAGGTTGGTAAGGTACTTGGGATTCCTTTACTTGTAACCGCTTGTTGTGATAATAGTGGAGTTTCGGGAGTGGTGACCTGAAAATCGCCTGGTGGGGTTTTTGCCGTAAGGTTTTTCCTCATTCGTTAACAAATCATCGTGTCATTTAATTTCCGCTGCATAATTAGATTATTGGTGATTTGTTTGTGCTACTACGCGTTTGCATGTTAAATTGATTAATTAATAAATTGGCTAATTAATTAATTGGTTTAATCACAAGGGGTCATTCAGTTTGTGGCCTATCAAATTTTTTTGTTTAATGATTCTAGTTCCTTTGGGTATTTTTTTGTTTGATACAGCAATGGGTATATGCATTTTTGTTTAGTTTGGGTATTTGATATTTATTGTGTAATGGTTGTGAAGAAAGTTTCTTATATATGTACTTATCAATTGCTGTAATTCTTTTAGATTTCTATAGTTCTTATTGTTCGGATGATTCTAGTTTGGATGGATGTGTTTTATAGAGGGACTTCATTGACATACAAGGTTATTGGTGGTGTCTTTGATTTTTACTTCTTTGCTAGCCCTACACCTCTAGGTGTGGTTGATCAGTATACTTCTTTCATAGGCAGACCATGCCTTACTGGTCTCTCGGTATGATTCACTCTCTCTCACCCATTACTTTCCTCTTCCTTTAATTTACTGCATTCATAATTTTATTGGTGAATAATCTCAGAGGCTTGTACCTTGTTTTAATTCACTAATTAATTTGTGTGTAAGGAAGATTAGGAAATGAATGTGTTGGAAATTGACATGTTTAAGTAACACATATATAGACAACCGGAGAAGCTGGTTACTGGGATTTTGTTTTTGGCATGTATCATGTGTAATAAGGAATGGAATAGTTTGGTCAAAAGACTGGAAAAAAAAATGATGAACTGACAGGTTTAGAAAATAGTATATAAATTGGGAGGAAAAGTTTTCACCATCTCAAAAGTAGTACTTTTTGGAGGATTGATTTGGCAAACCCATTTGTAAGACATGTAAAGAATTAGAACCACCTATTGATTTGGTTTGTTGGTAAATGTTGATTAGTGGTTGATTAAAGCCATAGGATCGGGATGCTTTGTTATTTTCTAATTGAGGTTGGTGGGTTAGTCCCCCTTTAATAATTTACTATATTTTTATCTAGATAAATGAAAAGTTATAGATTTAGGTAATATACATATACCCCCACATGGGTGTTCATTGTCATATATGATTAAGAATTTTTATTAAATTGATTCCTAGGATTAGGTTCTGGTATTTAATGAGCTTTTACAAGCTTTTCTTTAACTTTTGTACTTATAAATTTAACTTTTTTTTTTTGCAGACTAAATACACATTGTTTGCAGTAACTTTAGATTTTTTTTTTCTGAAAGTTGTAAACTTAGCTTGAGCAAAGTAAGTAAATTCTAGTTAAAAACTTATAAACACTCTATACTTGTGATGTTTGTGATTGGTTTTGTGGTGGGTTGTTGTGTTGGAGCAAGCGGGTGGCTTGCATGGTGTTATAAGGTGGGTTAAATTCATATTGGGAGTGTATATTTGTGTGTGCAATGTATATTTGTTTAAGTATTAATTGAGCTCAAAGAGGCAAGAGCTCAGGACCAAGAGGATAATCCATAATGGGAGGAATAAACAAGTAAAAATCAAAGCATGAATGAACACTTTTCTGATTAATAAACACAAATATATTGTTGCCGAGGTTACAAGCAAGTTTTGACAAATACAAATACTCTCTAGAAACTCTTACACTCTCTCTTCTCAATTTTTCTAATCCCATCTAAGTGTAGGGGAAGACCATATTTATGCACTTAGTTCATCCCCCAATAATGGGTTATCATGCTGGATGTGAGAAGGTGTTTGTCTCATCAAGCATCTCCTCCTTTCTTTTAATGATGAAAATGGACTTTTGGGATGTAAAGCATTTTTGGCTGGTCATTCAACATTTAATCCAACACTTTGTTTTGAAACAGACACATGTGAAGTGATCTCAAATGTTGTTGTGAACAAGAACTGGACACTGGTCATATATAATCATAAAGGTAAGATTATTCATGAGTCTTTTTTTTTTTTTTTCTTTTGTATGTGGGTTAAAGCTAACTAAAAGTTATATTTCTTTTATCTCCAGCCCTCTTTCTCTTTTGTGGCTGAAGAAATTGTAAGGAACAAGGTGAAGAACACAAGTTAACTTTGGATTTTTTTAGAAAATTGTAAACTTAGCTTGAGCAAAGTAAGTAAATTCTAGTTAAAAACTTATAAAATTCTATACTTGTGATGTTGGTTTGTGGTGGGTTGTTGTGTTGGAGCAAGCGGGTGGCTTGCATGGTGTTATAAGGTGACTTAAAACATATTGGGAGTGTTTTTTATTTCTTGCAAATGTGAATGAGTATTTTTGATTAGATGTAATGAATATTATTTGATTTGATTTAAATACTTGTAAAACTCTATACTTGTGATGTTGGAAATTGGTTTTGTGGTGGGTTGTTGTGTTGGAGCAAGCGGGTGGCTTGCATGGTGTTATAAGGTGGCTTAAATACATATTGGGAGTGTTTTTTATTTCTTGCAAATGTGAATGGGTATTTTTGATTAAATGTAATGAATATTATTTGATTTGATTTAAATACTTGTAAAACTCTATACTTGTGATGTTGGAAATCGGTTTTGTAGTGGGTTGTTATGTTGGAGCAAGCGGGTGGCTTGCATGATGTTATAAGGTGGCTTAAATACATATTGGGAGTGTTTTTTATTTCTCGCAAATGTGAATAAATATTTTTGATTAGATGTAATGAATATTATTTTATTTGATTTAAATATTTGTAAAACTTTATACTTGTGATGTTGGAAATTGGTTTTGTGGTGGGTTGTTGTGTTGGAGCGAGCGGGTGGCTTGCATGGATAATTAAGCTCAAAGACGCAAGAGCTAGAGATCAAGAGGAGCGAGCTAAGGACCAAGATGCACGAACTAGGCAAGATGAGGTCCAAAAGAATATTCTTAACTTTTTGAGGAGCAAAGGTTATGATGATGCTCTTACTTATAGGGGTGGTTCAACTTCAAGTTAAAACATTTTTTGGTTAGTACTTTATTTGCTTTCTACAACTTATACATTAGGAGTTGTGATTTTAATTTATTGGTGTGGTTACTCTTAATGCATTGTTAGAAATATTTCTTATAACATAGTTAATGTTTTTACTTTACGATTTTAACGAAGTATTGTTTTTATATTTATGCAGATTTCTTATTGATGGCTTTTAAGGGATTTACTTTTGGCATTACTTTTTTTTTTTTTTGAGAAAGAAGACATCAATTTTATTAGGAAAAATTAGCCATGATCGGCGAGAAATACAGAATTCAGGTGTGGAGGAACATTCTCAGTCCACACTGAAAAACCTCTAACATGTCTAGCATGTTTAGCTAGGTTATGCGCTACATTGTTTCCGGAACGGCGAACATGGGAAAATGAAACACAACTGTTTGCCACTAACATGGACTTTGCTGAGCTGAGTATGTGACCATAGGTAGATAGGGACTTTTGGCATTACTTGAAGACATATGAGGACATCTTCTGTTAGTTCTAAAATAGGGTTTAGGTAGAGTTATTGTATGTATTGCAAACAATTATTGTATGGAAGAAGTTTGAATTGGATACTTGTTTTATTTTTTACTTGTGGAATGTATGGATCTTTTTTTATAAATGTGTTGTTGAAATAAATGTGTTATTCAAATGTGAGGTTTTAATAATGTAATGATAGGTTACAGGTTAATATCAAAATCATGAAAAAAATAAAAACAGAAAATAAGTTTTAGTGACGAATTTTTTCGTCATTATATGTACCCGAACATAGTTTTAGTGACGAAATTATTCGTTACTAAATATGATTTAGTAAACTAAAGTGTTTTTAGTGGCGAAATATTTTCGTCACTGAATAGTATTTTTCGTCACTAAAAGTTTTTTAAAAAAAAATCAAATCGGACTTTTAGTGACGAAATTTTTCGTCACCAACACTTTTAGTGACGGGGCTACAGTGATGAAATGAGTTTCGTCACTAAAAGTCCAATTTCGTCACTAAAGGTCCTTATTGACGAAAAACTGAACTTTTAGTGACGAATTTTTTTGTCACTGAAAATACATTTTGTTGTAGTGATTAAATAGACTATTCATATGTAGTTTTGATCACATGCCATTTTTAATAATTATATGACTTGTTTAAATAATAAACATAAATAGTATTATAGTTTTCTTTGTTATTGGTTGGAAAAAATAACTCCAAATATATTTAGAGCCAATAATTAATAATACTTCAAGAATTTTATAAATTGATTTTTTTTTTTTTTTTTGTATTTTTAACCAAGTCATTTACGATTCAAGTTCTCCTCGACATAAAAAAAAAAAAATATATATATATATATATATATTTGTTTAATAAAGCTTCCGTGTTCATCGTAAAAACCTTTTAAAAAAAAATCAAAAATCAATGTATGCCGACATAACTTCACCGACCACATGACTGAATATCAAACTCACATAGTTTACACCAGAAGTCAACAAGAAACGAAAGAAGTATGAACTTTTGATGTCATGTCTGACTCAGAACGTAAAAGGATAAGTGGATATTTTTAATATAAAAATTTGCAAAATATCCATGTTACCTGTGAGCCTACTGTTAACCATGAATGGTATTGAATTGAATCTATCGATGCACACTGTTTATAGTTATTCTTCTTCCCTTCTAGATTTTTCATGGCAAACAGTGCAGCGCAGCCGCTAATGTTGATTTTTGTTACCATATTTTAGATATAATTAATGACTACACCGGGTGTGAGTAGTATCACATATAAATAGTTGCATATTTTAATTTCAACAACATTCTCAATTGTGTTTAACTTTTTTTTTTTTTTTTGAGAAACGTATTTAACAATTGAGAGATCACTAAAAAAATCTAATATATATTTAGTTTAAAAAATTCGAACAATCTGGATTATTTTTAACTTATTTTTAATAGGAATAAGGAAGTTTAGTGTGTATTTGAGTACAACTTTTTCAGACCGGCTCTAAACATTTTGGGGCCTTAAGTGAGAACTAAAATAAGGCATTTTTTATATTTATGTATTAATTAAATTAATATTTATATATTATTTATATATTATAATATATTTCATTTAAAATCTATTTTTCTTGTCTTTTAAGATGCAAATTGACTAATTAAATTTTTGTATTCAAGTTCTTCTAATATCTCATTTTCAATCGATTATATAGCGAATCCACTTAATCTTTCTTGAGACATTGTCGATCTTAGCTAGATATGATTTTATTAATTTTAATTTTGAAAAACTTCTTTATGTAGAAGCAACAATAAAGTTATTGGTAAGCAAAAAAGTTATTTCATTAGTAAATTTAAATTAGAACCAGTAACAATTTACCACCTATGGTTTGTTATGAAAGTCTTGTGAAAAATGTTGTGGATGTAATACTTGTTTTGCACAATAACTTTATTTTTAGTTATGGTTGGTTCTAATATGATATTTTATTATTTTATTTTGACTTATGAGAAATTAACACCTCAACAATTATGAAAATATTGTGCCAATTTGTTGTGTTAATATTTTATTATTTTGTGGAACATTGCGAATTGAACAAACCAAAAATAATATAGCAAAACTACTCTAGCTTTACGCATTAAAAAAAAAAAAAAGCGGCCGGTGAAATAGTGCAAGTTGAACAAACCAAAAATACTATAGCTTCAAGGCATTTGCTCTTTTTATATATAGCTAATATAATATAAAACAAAACAAAAGCAAATTGGTGTACATAAGAAGAAAAAATATCTATCCCACCAGATTGGCCAAATGCCTTGAATAAGTATGAAAGGTTTTTTAGTAGCATTAGAATGAGTCCAAAAACTTGACTAAACCAAAACACTATTCCTAAGCCTATTGAAAATCATTTTATGAAACACTGCGAATTGAACAAACCAAATATGATGTAGCAAAACTACTGTAGCTTTACACATTAAAAAAAAATGGCTGGTGAAACAATGCGCGCAAGTTGAACAAATCAAAAATACTGTAGTTTCAATGCATTTGCTCTTTTTATAAATAGATAATATAATATAAAACAAAACAAAAACAAATTTGTGTACATGAGAAGAAAAAAAAATCAATCTCACCAGATTGGCTAAATGCCATGAATAAGTATTAAAGGTTATTTAGTTGCATTAGAATGAGTCCAAAAACTTGACTAAACCAAAACACTATTCCTAAGCCTATTGAAAATCATTTTGTGAAACATTGCGAATTGAACAAACCAAAAATAAAGTAGCAAAACTACTGTGGCTTTACACATTAAAAAAAAAAAAAAAAAAGTGGCCGGTGAAACGGTACAAGTTGGACAAACAAAAAATAATGTAACTTTGCTTTTAAAAAAAAAAAAAATATATATATATATATATATATAGATAATATAATATTAAAAAAAAAAACAAAAACAAATTGGTGTACATGAGAAGAAAAAAAATCCATCTCACTAGATTGACCAATTACCTTGAATAAGTATGAAAGGTTTTTTAGTAGCATTAGAATGAGTCCAAAAACTTGACTAAACCAAAACACTATTCCTAAGCCTATTGACTCTTTTTATATAGTTAATAGAGATAAATTATATAGATTAATGAATATAATGTTTTAATTATAAAAAAAAAAAAGTGTTTTAAATATTCAAAATAAGTAGTCAGATTTATTTTTTGGGTAAATTCCAATAAACTAGCCTGATGTTTGGGCTAATACCAACAAGCTCCAAAACTTTTCAAAAATGACCAAGTTGGTCCCCTGGACACAATTTGGTTCCTAAACGGTGTTTAGGCCCATTACTCATTCTTAACCGTTCTTCTCCCTCTCCTCACTTAGAATCTCTCTTCTTTACCGAATGTTTATGTTCATGCTAACATTTTTGAGTTGTGAGTTCTATTCAAAATGACTATACAAACATGTACACTTAGCCATATAAAACCTAAAACCCCCAAAAATCCCTGATCACAAAGCATATATACATATCCATGATCATTCATACGCCAACAAAAACACATATTATAACAATTTTGAGACAAAACCCAAATTGTGTAATGGGTCTAAACGCCGTTTAGGGACCAAATTGTGTCTAGGGACAACCTTGGTCACTTTTGAAAAGTTCTGAACTTTGTTGGTATTAGCCCAAATCTAAAGGTAGTTTATTGGGATTTATCCTTTTTTTTTTTTTTTTAAGAACAAATTTGGTTATTCAGCAAATAAAACTACCTTCCTAGAACCTTCCTTTCAAATCATTTTCCTCATTCCCAAGCTCCCACCCATGTGGCCACCTCTACTCCTCAACTTTCCCACTGCATTTATTCTCTCATACATTTATTTATTACTTTTTTACGGTTTAGTAAGTTTACAATGCTTCTTTCTTCTCAGTTCTTCAAACTCTCAACTTTGTATTCGTCTCTCTTCTCAATTTTTCTTTCTTTAGAGATCAAGGATGATATTTTTGGGATAATTGATTTTGTTTAGACCAAAAATTTTTTTGGGGTACTAATGTTTACAAAGATGTTCTAGATTTTTTGTTCTTTTGTCACAAGGATGTATCAAATTTTTTGAAATTTCATCTGAAACTATTTTTTTTTTCTACTACCCTTCTTTTTCAAAATCTTGGGGCCCCCTTCCACTTGGGGGGCCTTAGGCAATGACCTAATTGACCTAGTAAAAGGGCCGGCCTTGAACTTGTTTTCAGTAACTTATTTATGCAAGACAAAAGACAAAAAATTAGTTTTTTATTTTTTTCAAAAACCTAAAAGTTGAATATTTGAAATAAAATTGAGACAAAATGCTAAAAGTTGAAAGTTGTAGCCCTTTTGGGGGGTGCCGGTAGTGTCACTAGATCAAAAGCTTTGGCCAAATAAAATCTAAAATCTATTGCATATGATATGAGCATATCATTAATCATTATTGATTTCAATCGTCCTCATATCATACGTGGTCATCATCAAGTTCTGGTTTTCATGGGTTTTGTTTTGGCCCAAATAGGTTAGATCTATTAGCAACTTAAATTAACATCATTTGACCCATTGTCATTTGCATTCTCGTGTCAGGTCCTATTATAGCACTCAATGGGTTTAGGTTCCTACATTGGGCCTGTCAGTACAGGTCCATTGCATTGTTGCAGTTGTGTAGCCGTTGAAATTGTTAGTTATAATCGGTGAAAGGTTTTTTTTTTTTTTTTTGATAAATGTAATTGGTGAAAATTGTTGAGGCAGGATCAATTACATTCATTACGTCAATTTGTAAACTTTATACTAGAATTTGTAATAATTTTAATATTTTTCTTACTTTAAAATGGCTCAACTACTAAGTACTAACACTATTTTTATGTGCACTGACGTGATATGCTAATTATTATATTAGCATGTTAATAAAGAGCAAAATATCTAAATAATTGTAAACATATTTTCACCACTTATGTAAGAAAACTAGAAATTAATAAAATATAAACAAAGAAATTAAAATTAATTTTTATAAAGTATTAAACATAATTGCATGAAGAAAAAATTAATTTCAAATTTGACATTGTAATGTGACAAAGAATAAAATAATTATCAGGAAAAAAAAAGTTTCAAAGGAAAACTATCTTTTGACTTTCTTTGTTTAGCTTGACGTGAGTTAGAGTTATTTTTTACTAAATAGGGAAAGTCAAAAGATAATTTCTCAACTCATTTTAAAGTTGCTACTAAACATAATAAAATAGAATAGTTTTTCAAAAAATGTTTTTTGGAAAGTGATTTATTTTCTAAAATGTTTTTTTTTTTTTTTTGAAAAAAATGCCACAAATATCCATGGTATATCATCTTCCCTACCTCTTTAATTTCTCTCCTCTGTGTTTTCTTTCGTAACAAACAGAAGAAAAATCAAAATATTCCTTTATATTTTCAACCCTCTCTAAAAATCACCCCCAACCAAACAAGGGGATAAGACTCATGCTAAAACTAAGCCCAACTTGGTAGTGCCTTAGGTCACCTCGACCCAATCAAATTTGTACTTTTTGCAACCCAAAAGAATTTGGGCCAAAATTTCAGAATCTGCCCAATTTCATTTTCTATTTGAAAGCTCAAAAGTGTGTTGAAAACACAAGAGCTGTTTAGACCCCCAAATTAAAGTTACAGCTCAATAGATTTTACACTAACTTAATACTAAGTGCGGAATAGTGTAAATACGAGCAGATAAACAAACAAGCTACTCTAATCCATAATCAAGACAACATAGCAGTAAAATGGAATGTAAAAGAGTAGGGAAGAGAGATGCAAACACAAGATAACACGTCGATGTGTTATCGAAGAGGAAACCGAAGAACTCAGCGAAAAACCTCTCCGCCGCCCTCCAAGCGGTAATTGATCCACTAGACAATCAGTTGGGATAGATAGGTTAGCAAGAGACCCTCCAAGCCTAATCTACCCGATGTACCTAAGCCCTCCAAGCTCCTACTCCAACAAGACTTCTCGAAACCGTGTCTTGTCTACCTTTCCAAATCCCGCAACAAGCTCCATGTTGCATTTGCCATCCTTGGCTTCTTCCAATGCTTCCCAACAGCAGCAAAACCTCACTTGACACTCTGAAAGGGTGTGGTAAGTGTTTGGGCTATTAACCTCTCAATGGTATGGAAATGGAGAGGTAGGAGTTGAGGAAAATCCACAAGCAATTATGTAGAGGAATGTGGGTATAACAATCTCTAACTCTCATGGTTTGTGGCTAGGGTTTTCTCTCAGAAGCACTCTTCAACATTTGTGGGTAATGTGGGTATATATAGTGTGGGTACAGAAAGTGTGTATCAGATAGTACAGTCTAGCAAAACAGAATGTTTCGCGAGTGTCTCGCGAGAAGGCCTTACCCGCGAGCTAATCATGAAACACAGCTGTTTTCATCTGTATTGACTCTTCGCATTCCCGTCATGTGCAAGGCACATGCATCACTTCACGGGATGCTTAGTAGCGAGCTACCCGCGAGAAATCTTCTGTCTCCAACTGCTTGAGTCTTCACACTCTCTCTCTCTCTTTAACACACAACCCTTACAATTAAATCCCACAATAAATACAGGGTACAAAAGATTGAATAAAATTACAATCAAATTTGGCACGGAATAAAAGCCAATCAAAAGCACATAGTTATAAATTACAACTTTACACTATTCATCTAGTTCCTTTTCCTTTGTAATGCTTATCTACGAAGTTTCAGTGCTGAGATCTCTAAAAGAAAATATTTTCCCTTTCGTTTTTTTCTCATTTTCACATCAACCAAACAGACCCCTTAGATTCTCCATTTCGGGAGATCTCGCATTCGGTTCATTATTTTCTCAGTTCAATTTTTAAGCTTTATGAAAACCCTAATATCCCAATTCAAATTCCCCAAAATTTAATATTGTTTGCAGATCGAAGAGAAATCGACATAGGGTTCTTGGTGACAACCCTAATTTTTGCAGTGATTGGGATCATTGCGTCTCTTTGCACCAGAATTTGCTGCGATAGAAGCTAGGAAGCATCGTCGCGACTGGGAGGGTGCCGCACCAGAGTTCGACACGGGGTGTGGCCATTGACACCATTGCCCGCACATCGATGCCGCGTTTGAGTTTTTATTTTTATTTTTATTTTTGGGATTCGCTCCGACTCGGCTTCGATTTGTGCCGAACCGGGCTGATTTGGCCAAAATTGGGTCGTATCAACCAGTGGCCAAAACTGGCCGAAAAAGGCCGAAATCAGCCTTGAATCATGCTGGAGCAGCCGAAATCGGCTTTGAATGAGGCCCAAACATCCTAAATCTGTCCTTTCTCAATTTTATTCTGAATATTTGTTGCTTCTTTTGTGTTTTCTTTTTTGTTTTGTGTTTCTTGCCTTCTTCTTTCTTTGTTTTGTGAACCAAGGCCATAGTAATGTGATTTTTAAGAATATTTTAATAGTAAAAATATATAGAAAATATAAATAAAAATATTTTTAATAATATTTTAATCGTCGCACCTGCACCCTACTTTTTCAAAAATTGCCGAGTCCTGCACCTGCACCTTAATCCGAAAACGCACCCATGCTTCATAGAATAGAGGACCCTTTACTAATTTGTACATTTCTCAAAACCCAATTTTTTTTTTCATTTATTTATGTTTTTGGGTCTATGTGTGTGTGAATTTTATAAAAGTTGCAGCATTTGTTAATTCAAGATTGTATATAGTGCATAACTAAAGCTCATTTACAGTAAGTAGCTGTAGATTCCATGATATATGTGGTGTTTGGCTAGGTTTTATGTGGTAATGATTTGGGCTTAAGATGCTTGGGGGATTTTGTTTTGTTGTGTCATGAAATATGATGGTTCAGTTCACTGAGTGGGAAGTACTTAACAATCTCAACATCAATATCTTAGATGGGAGTATTTTAACAAGTAAGGAGTTCTCACTGTAGCAGAAGCCATTAATTTGAATGGCCATTACAAGTCAATATTCTTGTAGTTCAATGGCATTACCCAATTCTTCCTATTGGTTTGAACCTGAGTTCAAATCTACCCATGCTTCCAACTTGTTAGTCCATTGAGGATCTATAGGAAAGGCTTGTTGTTCTTGTTGCTGTTGTTGTCGTAGTATGGTGATAGATTGTATATTGTCATATATTTTGAAGTTCATGAAATTCCCAATACCATTTTTGAATTTCCTTACTTATATTGGTAAATTTGTTTATTAAATGACATCTAAAAGAAGAAGGGTTTCAATTAGCTCAACTGGCAAAGTCTCTAATGGTTAAATAAGATATCATGAGTTTAATCCCAGCGAACGGTATAGTTCGAATATTAAGGACCATTAAACAAAACCTAAGTGGGTTTATATATATATATAGTTTATTTTTTATTTTCCCCGTTAAGATTTTGTAAACCACTGAAATGGCTGTAGATGTCAAATTTTTTTAGTTTTGTTCTTTTGGATATTGAGGAATGGGCTTGGAAACTGGCTGATTGTGTGCCAGTTTTAGTTTCTTATTTAGTCTTGGTAAAGTTTTGATGTTTTTAATGGATCCTCAGACTGATATCATTGTCAGTTAATCAATTTAAAAAAACTTTGACCCTTCAACTTAAAGAAGCTCAAAGTTTTGAAATCGAAAATAGAAATACTAGAATACTATGTCATTCAATGTAAAAGCACAAAATAGATAACCCCAAACTATGCACCACCAAAGTCATGCATGTATATAAAGTGGGTTTTAGTTATTGTTACACTTTTTCAAAACATAACATGTTTGGTTTTAGTTTCGACTACTTCATGTGTCTCGACATCATGATCAGCACCTGGTCCCCGATGACCACGATTACTACTTTTGCAGTGAATAGATCTTTTCCTGTGCCTTTCATTTAAAAGCTCAGCATTTATATTGGCCTCCTCCATTGAATCACTCTCATCTACAAAAATGAACGATAAGTTATAATGTCATAGTGTACTGCAAAAGAAAAAAAAAACTGTCGGTTTAAGAAACATAAGAGCTTAAAGTACATCCTATGAAACACACATGAACATAATGTTTTCATATATTGTGAAACAAATTAATACATACAATGCGTGCATGTCATAGATTAGGAAAATTAAGTACTCTCTCTGTTTGTTTTGCTCCCCCTTGTATGAGGAAATTAATGTATATTATTACTATATTTCTATAAATGGTGAATTTACACGTTCTTTTTGTGAGAAAATTCCTAATAATTGTTTTTTATCATCAAATCAAGATACTATTTAATTTTTATGTGTAGGTTATTGACCGTAGTTAGAGAGGATTATTTTTAAATAACCTCACACAGTCACACTAGAAGTAATGCAAGTTTGGTTTATTTTGGTTTTACCTAAAACAAAAACACCAATCATGGAACAATTAATCAAGGCATTTAAGCTAAAAAAAGAAAAAGAAAATAGCAAAGTGACATTTTTAACTCAACAAAGTAATTAAGAAACTTTTCAGGTTTGAAAAGGAACTTGCTCACGAGCTGAGCTCTCGGATGAAATGAGGGCAACAACAGCAAAGACAAGACCAAGAAGAAGAAAAGCATTTGACTTTAAGTAAGCCATTTTCCTTAACACAGGAGGACTGGGGAGAATTCACTAAGCAAATACACACTAAGACACGCTAAGGAAATTTTCCGTACCTTTGGTGGTTGAGTTAAGAGCAGAGTGGCACTCTCTTTTTATAGAATTTTGGAGAGAGAGATAAAGAGAAAGTTGGGACCAAAAAAAAAAATTGTTTGGTTTTGATGATATTTGTGATTCGAACATCCTAGCCTCAACGTGGCGCCGCCACTGTTTGTGAAGTGCCGACAATCAAACTGTGAAGTAATTTAGCAATGGAGTTCAATAGTCTAGATTTAGTTAGGTTGAGATGAGGATGGGACACCATATGCATGCTTTACTTTAGCCAAAGGACATGACCATTATCCAAAAAAATAAATGGGATTGTATGATGGCCACAATGTGGTTTTTATGCAAAGTTAATTATAAGATAATATATCATAGGATGTATTAAAAATATAAAGTTGTGTCTAATGAATGACATATCATTTTAAATTTAAATGAGATTATAACATGTACATATATATAGTGGTTTATTATTATTATTATTATTATTATTTGAGTATAGCATATACATAGTTAGATATAAGAAATACAACATTAACTCTAAAATGTGTTCTTTCCATTTTCAATTGAAATGGATCTTTTTTTTAAATGAATATTCTCAAAATTTATGTGCTAATTAAGTTAATGGCTTTAGGTAGCATCAAGTTGTGTTTAATCAATTAAACAGATGTGTTATGCTTGGTTAAAAACTTAAAGATGATAAACCTTTGTTTTGATAATTTAGGTAACGCATTAGATGGATTTATGTTTAGTTTAAAAACTATTAAATATGGCCAACAGCTTTGTACTTGAATTGGTTGGTACCTTCTGGTATGTCATAATATCCGAGGTTCAAATTCCCTCTCCCCTAACTATCAGATTATCCACACAAAAAAAAAAATAAAAAATAAAAACCTCCTACATGATTCTTAACATCTCAGTCAAAGAGTTACAACTTAGCCAAAAACTAATTTTTAAAGGTCGTAAACTTAGAAACATGCCAAACGAATCAATTTTTAGTTGGGATTTTAATTTCTAACCTTGTTATATTATTAAATCCTTGAACAAAATATGTGACTATAATCATAAGATAAATAGGTTTTTTTTTTTCTTTTCAAAATGATAAATGGAGTTTTAAAATTAAAATAAAAGTATGATTTTCAAAGTCTCAGACAAATATTTTGTCCTAGATTAGGCTTGTGAGAACCCTAAGGCATTACTCATCAACGCCTTAATGGCTACCAATTGATTGACTCTCTTAGGTGTTGCTCGATGTGTGTCCATTTTAGACATTGGGTTGAGAATACACCACTAATTTAGAGGTCATGGTGGAGAAAGAAGTCGTTACCTAATTATATATAATGAAGTGTAGAAACCAACTTAGACCTCTATGCATAGGTCTAACTAAAGTAGACCTAACTTTTGAAATTAGGATAACAGTTAAGAGCACTAACAATAGTGGTGCTAAATAACTATTTTTAGCACCACTAAATATCAAAATGTACCCTGCAATAGTGGAGCCAAAGCTATATTTTTTGGCTTCACAGCTACAGTGCACAGCCAAAAAAAAAAAATTGCGTTCACACTACTTTTGTTTTTCTCCTCACTACCTCTTTGGGTCTCTCCCAATGTCCACCATGCATTCACACTACTTTTGGTTGTGGTTGTGTTTTGGTAGTTGAATGAAATATTATTTTATTGAAGTGTTTATATTATTTTATTGTGTTAAAAGAGAAAATAAAATCACTGTTGTTGGATGTGAGAAGGTAAAATAAATAAAGTGACTATTTGTGGTGCTAAAAAGCTAAAAATTTGGCTCCACAGCTGTGGAAGCTCTAAGTCCACCGGATCCAAGGATCAGCCTCCATTTATATCAGTAAGGCCTTGTTCAAATAAAGATCTAACTAAACTAGATCCCTCCTAGAGCATACATGGGGATTACATAATCTAATTCATGCATATAGGCCACACAGATCATACGCTGGGGGTTTATTGACTTAGTTCTAAGGGGCGTCTGGTTTGCCGTGATTTTATATTATATCGTAATATTATATTATTGTAATCTTACATTAATATAATCTCAATACAAGAATACAACATTATATTGTTTAAGAATGTGATAAGATTAAGATAATGTGATATATTTTGTAATTTTAGATTATGGTAATGTTAGAAAAATAAAATAAACCAAAAACATTAATGTCACATCATCGTAATATGCATCACATCAAGGACATATCATAGCGAACCAGACGCTCTCTAAGTTTGAAAATTTGGATTTTTAGTTGCGCTGCAATTATTAACTCTAAAGAAAATAAAAATTGTTTGCAACTAGTGAGCATGCATAAGCATATAGAAGTCTGTGTGCATATTTTCGACACATTCAATTAAAATAAATAAAAGAAAAAAAAAACTCAAAGATAAATCTTGAATAACACAAAAATAATTAAGTATATAATCTGACAATTAATTTTAATATTCTACTAGTTTAATAATTAATTCCACAAAAGAAGGGAAAAAAGGGGCACATACATGTTATACATTAAACATGGAATAATGTTAAACTAGGTGCGCTTTTAATTAGATTAGATTTTTGTTGAAAAACTTATTTGTTTATTTGCTGAAAGCTAGCAAAATTATTGTTGTACTAAAACAATGAGATTTTTAAAAAGTTTTATATAAGCAAATAAGCTAAAAAGTCAAAAGAAAAAAACTATGCAAAATCATACCATATATACAAGTTTAAGAATAAAATATAAAATACTAGGTAAAAAAAATTATATAATTAGGAAGAAAATCTATAATGAACTTATGAAAAAGTGTGTGTGTGTTTGTTTCTCAAAAAAAAGAATGGGTAATTGTCCCACATTGCTTAAGAGAGTGTGTTATGTGTAATATAACTTGTCCCACCCTCCCTTAAAAGTTACCATGGCTTTTGAATGGAGTTGTGGTGTGTATTTGTGTTAGAACCCCTTTTCCTCTCCCTTGTGTGTGTGTGTGTGTTTGTTTCTCAAAAAAAAAAAAAAAAAAAAAAAACTTATGAAAAAGAGATTCAATTTTAATTGTAGATCTAACACTAAAAACATTTATATTTAAGATTTTTTTTTCAAGTAGAATAGTAATTTCACCAGTATTTTCAAATATAATATAAACAAAATTAACATCATTTTAGTATATATTCTTAAGCTTGTTTCTCATATACGAGATTTTTATATATCATTTAGTTAACTTTTAATTTACTTGTTCTCCCACGCTTTGCATGCAAGAGAAAATTCCCTAATAGGGTGATCATCACATGGAAAACAGTGTTATAGTTTAATACGTACGAACAAGTAGTAGGCTAGTGTGATATATGGTATGGTGGTTAAAATTCATATATATAAACAGTAAAAAAATCTCAAATATTTAAAATTGAAGAATAAAATAGCTAATTAAAAAAACAACCTTAAATTATATGATAAAAGCCTATTGCTAATTAAAATCCGACCCGATTTTTTTAATTATCAAAATTAAAGTATGGTAGACCATTAAAATATGTAATTTTTAAAAATTTTAAAAATAAGATTCCAATTCAAGTAATAATTTAAACTTCTTCAAATTTAAGTATTAAAGCTTCAATTATAATAAAACTAGCTTGTAACCCATATTTACGCATGAACATGTTCAATTATAGCAATACTATTCATGTTATATATATATATACGGGTCAAAAACATAAAAACAAACGAACTACTCGAGTGTTCTTGATCTACACAATTAATTTAAGACAGGTGAGAGATGGAATTCTACAATGGGAGAACTAAACAACTAATCAAAGATGAAAATGACTGAATAACTACTTTTATATATATATATATATATATATATATATGGAAAGGGTTTTCCCTTACAATGATTCAAAGGGATGAACACTTGTGGAAACTCTTCTCACTTTCTCTCTCTAGTTCCTCTCTCAATTTTTCTAAACCCCTACCTTCTTGGCCTTCTCCCCCTTTTATAGCCCACCTCCTCCTCCTCTTCCAATTGTCTGGCCCTTTAACTAGATTTTGGGGAGATACTTGTCCCATCAGCATTGTTCCCTGCCATTTCTAGATCATGAAGGTAGATTTTGGGGGTGTCCTCCCTGTTCAGGCCAATCAATCAACATTTAATGCGGCTGACATTAGGTAAGAGAAGTTTTAAATGTGGAGGTGATTATTGCATTGGGTTTTGCATTTTTCCCAATGTGTTCCCGTGGTGATCAGATGGAGAGAGGATTCTTCGGCAACACAGGTGGGCACTCCTCAGTTGGATCGCACTTCCTCTGGAACACGGGCTTCTCGAATCTTCTCAACATTGTCCTCAGAAGGCTTATTCCCAACAGTGGGCTCCTTTTGTACCTCGTCGGTATTTGGGTTGGGCCCTTACCATAGAGGGGACTTCTTGGTTTTCCTTCCTCGGGCTACGTTAGAATGGCCTAAACGTTCAAAAGACCCTTCTATTTATAGAAATATTTAGTATTTACACCGCCTCATGAGTCATAACCCTAGAAAGGGTTGTGTGTCCCTCAAGGGTCATATCTCTTCGCCAAACTATATAGTTGTATGTGAATCAAATCATCCTTTCATGGGTACAGTTTACTACGTAAGGATGCATCATGTTATGGTCTGATCATCATTCTCGGTATATTTACATATTCCATTTGACCACACTATATATAATTCTGTTATAGTCAACATGATACCATGGCTTCAATATTTGCTCTCATTCTAACTCTCATTTGTGATAAAATATAGATTGACCTCAATGGATGACTTCTCTATGTGTGTTCACGTCACTCCCAAAATTGACCACTTTCGTTATGGATGACTTCCAATTCTCTCTCTTTCAAGAGTACAGAATTGGTTAATTACCGATGGTTATTAACAAACGGAAGAAAAATGCTAGGATCACAAAAAAGTTCATAACTTTTGTCATGTAGCGAGTTATAATTGATACATGAAGGTAAAGGGGACACTACAAAAAAATCGACCTGTCCCAACGTTTTTTTCCCGACATTTTTACAAAACGCCGTAATAGATAAGCCTGTACCAGCACTCAAAACCGGCGCTCTAAAAGCACTGCAATAGGAGGCCTGTAGCGGCGTTTTTCAAAAACGCCGGTATAGGAAGCCCAAAAACGCTGGGATAGGGCTACTGATTTCCCTTATGGGAAAGACCTATCCCGGCGCTTTTAAAAGCACTGGGACAGCTCTTTCTCCACAAGGGAATGAGAATGACATGTCCTAGCGCTTTTAAAAGCGCTGGGACATGTCCCTCTATTCCCTTATGGGAAAGACCTATCTCGGCGCTTTTAAAAGCGTTGGGGTAGCTCTTTTTCCATAAGGGAATGGAGAGACCTGTCCCAGCGCTTTAAAAGCGCTGGGACAGGTCTCTCCATTCCCTTATGGAGAAAGAGCTACCCCAACGCTCAAAAAGCGCTGGGATAAGTCACCTAGGAACTGACCAAAAGACCCCAAACCTAAGAAATGACCAAAATACTCTAAAACCATAAAATGACCCAAATGCCCTTGAAACTCAAAAAATGATCGAAATACCCCAAAAACCTAAAAATTACAAAAATACTCCCAAAGCCCAAAAAATGACCAAAATACCCCAAAAACCTAAAAATGACCAAAATACCTCAAAAACCTAAAAATTACCAAAATACCCCAAAAACCTAACAATTTTCAAGCTACGGGGTTATTTTGGCCATTTTTAAGGTTTCAGGAGTATTTTGGTTATTTTTAGGTTTCAGGGTTATTTTGGTTTATTTTTAGGTTTCGAGGTTATTTTGGCTATTTTTTAGATTTCGGAGGTATTTTGGTAATTTTTTAGGTTTCGAGAATATTTTGGTCATTTTTAGGTTTCAGAGGTATTTTGCTCATTTTTTGGGTTTCATGGGTATTTTCGTCATTTTTTATGTTTCGGGGGGTATTTTGGTAATTTTTTGGGTTTCAGGAGTATTTTAGTAATTTTTTGGTTTTGAAGTTATTTTCGTCATTTTATGGGTTTTGGGGGTATATATATATATATATATATTGAATGAGGAGCTTCTAAAGCGCCGGTTTATGTATATATATATATATTTCATCAAATTAAATTTTACTACAAAGAGCTTCTAAAAATTTAAAACTTGCCATAATTTTTAAAAATTACTATTTTATTTGTTATTAAATTATATTCTATTATAAAAAAATATATTTTTTAATTTATATATAATTTTTTTATTAAGTTAGGCATCGGGCATAATACTAGTGTATTAAATATTATTATGTAGAAAATTTTGAATGAGGAGTACTACTAGTTTAGTGGTAAAACGCGCGGAATAATATGTTGCCCAAGTTCAAACCCTATTAAACACATTTAATTTTATTTTTTCCTCTTTATAACATAAAACTACATCGTTTTATACATTAACTTAAAAACAAAAAAAAAAACCCTAATCTCTACGTTTCTCACTTCAGCCGCCTCACCCTCATTCTTTTCTTTTCTTCTCTCTAAGTTTCATGCCTCTCTCTTTGGGGAATCTGGGTAACTAGCAATAAAAATCAAACTTTATAGTTAGTTGGCCCAGTCCGGAAAGAATATAAGATATTAGCATCTCGAGTCTTAAAGAGACGATTTTCGTTTAAAAATCGAGCCTCTGAGGCTCGGTTTCAATGTTTTGTGGCACAGTGACGTGGAAAAGTTTCCCACGTGGAAATCGAGTCTTATAAACTCGTTTTTTATACCGAGCCTTAAAAGATCGATTTCAATTGTCAAATTTGCCACGTAGACGCCGCATAGATCTCAACCCGTAGAGACTCGGTTTGCTAAAAGTGAAATCGAGTCTTAAAAACTCGATTTTTGCACACATGCTCTGGCTCCCTAAATATCTGCTTTGAAATTTTTGTCTCATGTGTTCAGTTGTCCTTTCGTGTTCAGTTTTGTCCTTTCGTGTTCAATCTTCACGTGTTCACATATTCACATATTCACTCCTTCTCTTTTTGTTCACATATTCACTCCTTCTCTTTCATACATGTTCACTTCTACTTATACTTTCACTTTCACAGTTGACTGAGTCTTCCCTCTCACTCTCACTCTCATACAATCCCAGCACATTCTCATGTCAGGTAAGGGTCTCACTCTCTAGTTAGTTGTTGGTTGTTTGTTGTTTGGTTTTGATATTTTGTCTTTAAATTTTTTTGTTTGCTTGAGTATGAAATTATAATCATTGATTTGGTGATGTAATTGCTTCATTTTGGTTTTGCCATCTACTAAAAATATCAAATGTTGCTCCAAAAAATAAGAGCTGCCCCTTGCAAAAAAGTATTAAATAACTACTTAAACGTTGGTCTATTAGGTCCACAGGTACATCTAGTCCACTTGATCAGTCCATTCGGTCCATTCAGTCCAGTTTGGTCATTCACTCTTTTTGGTCCATTTCGGTCCCATAAGTACACTTTACTCCATTCAGTCCAATTTAGTCCATTTTGGTCTATTAGGTCCACCTTGGTACATCCAGTCCACTACGGTCCACTTCAGTCCATTCAGTCCAGTTTGGTCATTCACTCTTTTTGGTCCATTTCGGTCCCTTAGGTACACTTTACTCCATTCAGTCCAATTTAGTCCATTCGGTCCATTTTGGTCTATTAGGTCCACCTTGGTACATCCAGTCCACTTCGGTCCACTTCAGTCCATTCGGTCCATCCAGTCCAATTCGGTCCAAGTTAATATAAATCATAAGAAAACAAAATTAAAATAAAATAGTCATTTAACATAAACGTGTAATGTGATAAAACCACTGAAATCCCATCAATTAGAGTAAATATTATTCTCTAAACTCTGATTTCATTTTTTTGCTTGAGTATGAAAGAATGATTGATATATATTTAAGATGTATTCTTGGTATATTTGTATTGTTAGGTTTTTAATGATTGTATTGTTGTTTGGTTTGATTTTTTTATTTATATTTTTGTTAGAGCTGATTTGAAATTTTGCAATGGGGTGACTTTTGTCTTTAGATTTTTGTTTGTGTTAGTATGAAATGATAATCATTGTGTACGTGTATGTGATGTGGGGTGAGTATATGACTAGTAAAATATAGGACTACTAAAAGTCGTATATTTTATAAATATATAGACATAAATATATAAACATATATATATATATATATATATATATTTATATATATATATATATAAATAAATATAAATATAAATATAAATATAAATTTATATATATATACATTTATTTTTATTTATTTATTTATATATATATATGTTTATATATATATATATATATATATATATTTTTATTCATGATCGAGGAAGTCTTTTTGCTAGCTTTTAGTGAAGCTATCTGCTTCCTTTTCTCCATAATTTGGAGTAAATTTGAGTTTGTATATCACATTTGGTATATTTGACTGTATATTAATGCCTTGATTTTGGAATTAGATGATATGTCTAATTTTGATTGCTCATGATCATATTCACAGTAGTGTTTATTTTTGATTTTTTATTTTGTTATCTAATGAACCCTGTTATTTCATTAATAGTAGTGTAATAGGGTATGCTATGAATTTTCTTGCACTGGAATGATGATGTTACATAATTGCACTCATTCATTTGCACATCCTCATGACTTTTGTTGTTATTTTTGTACTTTGAGTAGATACAAAAAGTTTTGTAATTGATGTTAAATGAAAGAGATAAAAATATGTCACTAACATATTATACTTGACTCTCTAATAGGTTCACAATCTCTAAAGAATATTGAGTTCAATGTATATTTCGGTGGACCCCTTGACAATCCTGGAGGGATTGACGGATTCCCATTTAGAGGGGAGGGTATCAACTGCTACTACATGATGATACGTCGTAAGTTGAAGACGTTGAATGATTTGAAGAGGAAAATAATGGAAGAATTGAATTTGAACCGTGCTTGGTATGACATAAAGATTACTTATCGTTACCCACAAGAAGTCCTTCATGAACGGATAAATTATGGGTATATGGCAATCAAAGAAGACAAACATGTAAAGATGATGTTTAATAGGATCCAGAAAATGCCCCAAGTAAATGCTGCTGAGTTGTACGTAAGTTTGGAGGCGCTTGCAGAAGTTTATACTGAGACGGTGCAACAAACAACTACGTCTTTACAATTTACAGCCCTAGATGATGGATGCACTACAATGGGAGGGTATACAATGGGAGAGCATACAATGGGAGAGTATACAATGGGAGATTATACGCTCCCAACTCAAGATCATGTTGCCAATACTGGTGAAACCCTCCATCCTCAAGAGACACATTTAGAGGAGGAAGACGAAGACGAAGATCATGCTACGAATGATGGTGAAAATGTTGATGATGTGGACGAGTACGAAGAGAGGATTGACCGAGGCGACTTTGAGTACGATGTGGATGACCATGAAGTTGTTCCCATTTTTGAAGAGGAAAATATGGAGAACCATGATGAACGTGATGCAGACGATGATATTGGCGTCCAGCATGATACAAATACGACCACTGCCTACGCACCTCCTAGCGAGTCCTTTTACGCAAATACTTGGGAAAATATGGTTGATCCTTCAGCTCTTCAGATACCATTTGTTTCTACTTGGGAAGATGGGATGCATTTTAGTAAAGGGTTGACTTTTGCAAATAAAGAGGTGGTGAAGCGTGCATTGATAATATACGCAGCAAGTGATAATAGAAATTTTATTATCCGGAGGTCGACCACAACTAAATTGTGCGCCGCATGCATTGACACCAACTGTAAGTGGTACGTTGGGGCATTCAAGAAGGATAAACTTAATGGTCTATGGATGGTCACGTCTTATGTGGGTCCACATACTTGTATACCCTTTGGCCGACGAAGAGACGGTAAAATGACGGATTCTAATTTTGTTGCATCAGAAATTGTGGGAAGATTGCGACAAAAGCACACTGCTCCTATTGATGAGCTCTGGGAGATCATACATACTAAGTATAAGCATGAACTTTCTTACTATAAGGTATGGGACGCAAAACAAAAGACAATTGCTAAGATATATGGGGATTGGGAGGAGTCTTACCAAAGGTTGCGAAAGTTGTTGTTGGCATACTTGGATCAGGATTCGGGTACCCGGTACAACTATTACACCATACCTAGGGGCATAGATGATACTACGTTACTGCGCTATGTATTTTGGGCATTCGCTCCATGCATTGCTGCATTCAAATATTGCAGGCCGGTGATCAGTATTGATGGGACTCATTTGTATGGTAAATATCGAGGGGTGTTGATGATTGCAATGGCAACCGATGCTAACCAAAAGGTTTTGCCTCTCGCCTTTGCTGTTGTGGACAAGGAGTCAGGGGCTAGTTGGGGATGGTTTTTAGAGTGTCTCAGGACTTCAATAGAGCATGTCATACCTGCCGATGGCATTTGCATTATTTCTGACCGACATAAAGGTATCAAATGCGCCATTCGAGAGTGGCCTAGAGGTCAGGACGGAAGAGAACAGGTATTTCACCGATATTGCCTTCGACATGTTGCTAGCAACTTCAACATGCACTTTGATGACCCGACTCTAAAGGCATTGGCCTTGAAAGCTGGATATGCGACTAATGAAGCTAAATTTGAATCCATAATGCAAACCATTAAGGATTCCGAGATTAATATGTTGAGAGGTGTAAGACCTGATGATCCCAATATTACACGCTATATGCCATATACATATCTAGTGAGTTTGGATTTGGACAAATGGACCCAGTCACATGATGGTGGAAGACGTTACAGGGCAATGACAACCAATATCTCTGAGTGCTTTAATGGGGTACTTAAAGGTGCCCGCGGTTTGCCCATTGCTGCAATGGTTGAGTTCATTTGGTGCAAACTTGTTGCATATTTCCACGATCGAAATAAACTAATTACTTCTGATCTCTCTCAAGGTAAGGTGTGGAGTGATTATGCAATGGGGATCTATACCAAAAATGAGCAGAAAATTAATGGACACACTTTGAGGCATTTTAATCATGAACTTGGTATATATCAAGTGGTTACCCTGTACAACGACCATAGAGGTGGAGGGGGAAACCACAGTCATGATGTGCGCGTATTTGCTAGAACATGTGGTTGTGGAAAGTGGCAAAACATTAAGATCCCTTGTTCACATGCAATTAAAGTTCTTCAAGGTCTGCACCTCAATGCCACCAGCTATATTGACCTATGTTACAGTTTGAAGAACGCCATTGACACATATGCACATCAATTTGTGGTGCCACTGTCAGAGTCATTGTGGAGGGACGTTCGCAGACCACAGTGGGTGCCTAACCCACAGCTGTTGTGAGCCAAAGGTCGTGCTGTGAAGTCAAGATTACGGAATGAAATGGATGGGGTACGGCGAGAACAGGGAAGCCGGAGGGAAGATCCGGAGTTGAGGAAGATTCAACCGAGGTAGCGATGCGGAATGTGTCATGAAGAGGGGCATAATCGTAGAAGATGTCCCAATTCATGTGGGGCTTTGACAAGCAGTTCCCATGGGGGTTCGACAAGTGGTACTGCTACAAACTAGGCAAGTGTTGTAACTATTTTTATATAATATGCTTAGAATTTCATTTGGTTTTTGCTCTTCGCATTTAGGAACTAACGACTGTACAACAATGTTTGTTAGGTGAGCGAAGACTCGATTTTGGAATGGCATTGTACGTGGGACTTCTGGTTATCTTCGGTATGGACAAGTGCTAGGCGACTATGTAGACTATGTTGTATCGACTTAGTAGTTATTTGGTTTACGGCTGACATGTTGTTGTAATTGAACTATTCATTAGCCATTGTACTCGTTACATTAGTTGTGTTGTGCAACGTTTGCCTATAATGTCGGCAATGATAGTACTTTGGCAAGTTCAATGATAGCTAGTAATGTTTTTTGTGTGCCTCATGTACTGGTTAAATCTGTTTGGTCTGTAGGTCAGAGGGCAACTGTAATGCCCATGAACAGTAACTGACTTAATCCAGTTTTTTTTTATATCTCATGTGCTCTCCCTTTGACTGGTGGTAGCAAAAACATATAGATATATATATATATATATATATATTATGCTCGTGCGGTAAGGAAAAAGAAGTTCCTACTTTGTGGATTTGGGTTTAATGCAGGTGGGAGAAGGAAAAAATAGTGGGGAGGGAAAAAAAAAATTCCCAGTAAAAATCGACACTCTTAAACTCGATTTCTATAAAATCGTGTTTTAAAACGTCGATTTTGTAGAAATCGAGTTGAAAAGACTCGATTTTTGGAAATCGAGTTTAACAGACTCGATTTTTGGAAATCGAGTTTAACAGACTCGATTTTTGGAAATCGAGTTTAACAGACTCGATTTTCTACTCCAGTGGCATTTCACAGTAAATATTGAAGAAGTCTCGGCCTGGCCTGGCATTTCACAGAAAAAAA
This sequence comes from Quercus aquifolioides, assembly GCA_019022515.1. Classification (NCBI taxonomy): domain Eukaryota; kingdom Viridiplantae; phylum Streptophyta; class Magnoliopsida; order Fagales; family Fagaceae; genus Quercus; species Quercus aquifolioides. The sequence goes on along the minus strand of CM032329.1, from coordinate 64,544,603 downwards.
CAAATTGAATATAAAAAATTAAATGTAAAAAAGTAGCTGCGAACGTATTAATGTCCAACAAATGCTTTTTAGCTTAAACTCGGCAATATTTCTATTTCATGTGGACAAGTTTTTTAATTCTTACACGAAGAGCCATTCAAATTTTAAATCAACTGCAAACCGGATAAACATTATTTTGAATTTCTCTAAATTCTACTACAAATAAAATTTTGTGAATTCAATTTGGCAAATAGCTAAACCAGTTTTTATTTTTTATTTTTTTTCTAGAGCTGTATGAATTCTTTCCCTCTTTGTTTTGTTTAAGAATTTAGGACCTTTGTGTTAAAAAAAAAAAAAAAAAAAAAAAATTACAACAAAAAAAAAAGTCGAATCCCACATGGAACAAAAGCAAATTGACTTTGACTAATGATATGTTCAAACTAAGCTTCCACCAATTAGCCAAAATCTAAGTGATATATTTATTCATGCACAATGTTGCAACATTGGCTTATATAATTCAGCAACCGCCATGATTTGAACCCCATGTTAGAGAATGTCCAATTAACCAATTGGCAAATATCATTTCTTTGTAAGCATACAGATAGAACAAACGAGGTACTTAGGATGGTTTAAGGGGCCCGCGTGTAGGATAATTTCCATGTTGAAGTACATTTTATTTCCAAACTGTCTTAGGCTGTGTAATAATAAAACGTTGAATCATGTTCTTAAGGTCTAGTCATGCATACATCTCATAGTAACATGCAATGACAGTAGACCAAGAGTTCAGAGCACACAATCCGTATTTTAGTGTAAGTTGCCAAGCACCAATTTCCCTCCCAGAGGTCCAGACTCCAGAGCACACATTGTCCCTTGCACTCGCAATTCTTTCTGATAGAAGTGGGGTACAACAGTACAAGTTCGACTCAAAAACATGAGACGGGGGATCAGAAACATGATGACTAGTACCTACACTTTGCAACGAGGCAACAATATAGTGAAGAAAAGGGGTTTTATTTTCTCTAATTTCATTCAACTCATCTCGATTGATACACCATTCTGGATGTCTTATGAATACCTATACTATAAATATTTCAAAATAGACCACACGAAGATATACCATGCTTTTTATTTTCGGGGTCAAAATTGATACAAATGAAGCTAATTACAACTAAGACAAAGAACAATGGAAAACATGGGATAGTTTCATGGTTGAGCAATCCCCTTTTTCACAAGCAAGTCCAGCATTTGCAGCAGCCATACTGCACAAAAATGATAAGCAGTTAGCATGTAATAGATATTGTTCAGAACAAAAACAAAAACAATGTAAGAAAGATTCTAAAAAAATAAATTCTACTCTTGATTATTTATCAGTTCGCTATTAAAGATGATTGTTGCGAAAATAAACCCATTTAGGCAAGATTAAAGAAAAGAGAAGGAATATATAGACACGAGGATTTGCACAATATGCCTACGTCGACATAAATTGACAAAGAAAGTTTCACTATAAAATAAGAATATTACAATAGTAACACAAGCACTCTCGACCCAAACCCCAATTTAATTCTACTTTTCCCTAAATGAATTGCCGCAGCACTAACTTAAAGTATGTATATATATTAAGTTGCTTGGGGTATTAACATTGCACTAACTGAAGATATCTTTCGCATGAAGACTACTCATTAACACATAATACTGAAATGAAACATAGTGAGTAACAGTAAGTGTGTGTTATGCAATCAAAAGTGAGTGGTACTATAGTACTGAATCACATGCTTCTTCTGAGATATAAAATGAATGGTCCTATTCCTTCATCAATAAAGAAAAATTCAAAACACATACAAATATTAACACACACGCTGCCCAAGCAACGTGTAATTCAATATAATTGGTAACTTCATATCAAAGATTGAAGAGAAAAAAAGGTTAGTGGATGTTTTAAGGTTTCTTTTAGCAATAAGTATAAAGTCACAAAATTTGTTACGACCATTGAAGAGACAAGTTGTAAATGGTATATGTCGATGATAGATGCAAATAAAACTAAATAATAACTAATAAAATTATTATAAAATATTTTATACTTAGTAGCAGCAATAGCAGATTTAATAAGGAGGAAAAGAGTTAGATCAGAAACGACTGTAGTTTAGGATTTGCTATTGAGTTTGTAAAATACGACATGTAGCTTTAGTTTTCTGCATAAGTGTTCACACGTACACACGTGTCTGAGTTTGTTAGAATTTTCTGTTTTGGTTGGTTGGTTGGTTAGTTTTGCTGTTCTCTCTTCTCGGTTTAACCCGATACCGTATATAAGGCTTGTACCATTCAATTAACAATTAATTTACTTTTCTCCCAATTCTGTTTTCTGTTACCCACACCATAACTATTATATAAAATGCCAGCTCTTGCAGCTTCAAACTGATCTGCATCTCCAACCCCCTATATCTACTAGTAATTCTATGATGGAATAAAAAGTAAAACCTTATTCTCGGTATTTGCATTCCCATTGTGTATGACGTTATAATATGTTTTTATTTTTTTATTTTATTTTTATTTTATGTTTTTTCTTTTTACTGGTTAGTCTTTTATGTTAAACTTGTCCACCTTTTCGCCTTGCTTGGCCTGATGTTTATATCGCCTTATATAGATTAGCAGTGCACTTTCAGGTTCAAGTTGCTTAGTTGTTTTATACTTTTACTTAGAAAATAACATGAGATCTCATCCTGCAACGTTGAGACTAAGAATTTGCATCCAACTCACCAACTTGACAAAGACCTTAAAAAATTAGTGACAAAATATTATGTAATTACACATTAATATTTTAAGATTAATTTTACATTTAATCATATCTCTTAATATTGACCCCCTAAATTAAAATCCTGATTCGCCACTAATTAAGTTGACGTGTCCCTAACATTATTCTTTACAAAAACCAGATGATAAGGAATCTCTTCCATTTGAATGTGGCCTTGAAATTTGACATTTGCAAAGCTTGGGGGTGATATATTCAAACATAGTGGGAAAGGATTACGTGTCTTTCACAAGATAAGTATGCAACTGTAGGGATTGTCGTTCAACCTGTGGGTGGCAAGAAAAGCATGCATGCATATGTATTCATAATGATCTACATCTATCAGATAACTGAAGAAGGGTAGCTAAACTTTATGGCTTCGTCAAATATATATATGGGTCTGGATCAGGCATGTGGTCCACCAAAACTCAAAAGCCGATCAATAAGATTGTGGCAGCGGGTCAAAATATGTTGTTCTAAGAATGTAAAACGCGGTCCTAATTTTGAGAAGATTAATTTTAGGATGTTTAGGTATTAAATGAGGAGATTTGGTTAAGGTTTTAAATGGGTAAACAAAATAAGAGGGAAATCCATTCTCAAAAAGAAAAAAGGAAAAAAAAAAGAGGGAAATCTATAATAGGATTTTTTATTATTTATAATTGGAATTAAAAATATATAATTTTTAAAATATGATATTTTTTTTGGGTTTGAAAACATTATATTTAAAAAGGTACAAAAAATCTCTGATTAGGTAACTGAAGGGTTGCTAAGGTTCATGCTTATCTTCACACCTACACAAATTACTATCATCTATAAAGTCTCTGGATCAGGCTATTGTGTCCATCACTCAAAAAATCCTGTGCAAAAAGATGGAGTTAGCTAGTCAGAATAAGAAGTGGTGGCCAGCCTTATTTGCTATGCCAATTGTCATACTCCTAGCTTTTCCTGCAGAGGCCTCTAGAATGCTTGATGAGAATGTAAAAGGAAAATGAGGTCCTAATTTTGAGGGGATCAATTTTGGGATGTTACCCAAAGGTGTTATTGTTCCTCCCTCTGGGCCTAGCCGTGGATTGTCTCCGGGTACTCCCCCATTACCCCCACATAGGCCTGAGAATGTAAATTTTGGGATGATACCCAAAATTCTTCATAAAACTCCTCCATCTGGGCCTAGCCACAGAACTTCGGATCCTCCTCCACCTCCTTCAAGGTCTGAGAGGATCAACTAGGGACTGAGAATTCATGTTGGATCGCCGAGAACTAGGACTTTTATCAGTTTATGTACTGGCCCACACCATAACTATAACCTAAATATCACCTCTTGCAGCTTCAAATTGATCTGCAACTCCAACCACCTATCTACTACTAATTCTATGAAGTAATAAAAAGTAAAACCTTGTTCTCGGTATTTGCATTCCAATTGCGTATGGTGATATAATATATGTTTTATGTTTGTTCTTTTCGCCTTGCTTGGCCTAATGTTTATAATTTATATCTCCTTATAGATTAGCAGTGCACTTTCTGGTTCAAGCTGCTTAGATGTTTTATACTTTCATTTAGAAAATAATTTGAGATCACAACCTGCAACGTTGACACTATCCAACCCACTAACCTGACGTAACTGACCTTAAAAGTATTGACGTGTAATGACCTTAAAAATTATACGAAGTATGACAAAATATTAGGTAGGCACACGGTGCATACATTACACATCGTAAAATCTCAAACCTCCTACCCTCCCAATAAGGTTACTTTCCACCGATCAAAATGACTTAAAATTTATAAAACAAATAAACAATAAACAAGAAACATACACACACACACACAAAATAACGAGAAAATGAAAAAAACAAATAATAAAGGAAAACTAAACTATTGTACGTACATGTGAAGTTTACAAAGAATGTACTCTTCTTATAAATACATTCAAGTTCACAACATAAACTTGACATGTGTTTTAATCTAAGTATTTGTATATATAGTACTAAAGCTTGTTCACATAAATTTAACTAGTTATTATTAGTAATAACTAATAATAACCATATCACACATAACGTTTGTACTAAAACCTTATAACTAAAACATATCACAACCTATTTTACCATCAGACCTACATATAGCCTGTTTACCACTTTCATAACTGAAAAATGAGGCATACATATTAATTTTATTACTATAAGCATGGATAAAGATAAGCATATTTATGAAATAAAAAATAAATAAATAAATAAAGGATTAAGATGAGAGCAGCCCAACCTGATGAAAGGTCCAGACAAGATGTGGCTGAAAGTTGGTCTGAAATGTGATTGGCCCAACCTGCAAAAGAATAGTGAATGTGATTGGAACAAATCATAAGTTTTCAACAGTAAAATTCAAACAGCATTATCAATTAACTGTATTGGACTTTTCTATAAGAAGGGCCAATTTTAAGCAAGCCAATTATACTTTAGTAATAACTTTGTGCATTTAAAAAGTTTGGGGCAACCCATTAGAAGAAAGCTGCTGGATTTGTTCAAGGCAAAAAGAAACCCCTAAAATTTGTCTCTGCCCCCAAAATCATTGACAAAAATCAATTATGCTGCCTGTGATTGTTTCTAGTACCGTGCAAAACAAAAGTCAGTTTTTTTTTTCCCCAATCGCATAAAGAAACACCTCTTCAAATTTAATCTCCAAAACCTAAATTTACTATAATTTGAAGTATCAACCTTCACATATAAGTACAATGAAAAATCAGCCTTATTTTTAACACATTTCAATAACTGAGAACTTCAGAGCAGAGCAACATATTGTATTTTTATGACCTCTACACAATTTTAAATTCACAATTTAAGCATCCATGTAAAAAAACAAACCATGCGAAGAAAAAATCCCAAAAAATAACTAGAGCTTTCTGTCTTCATTAAAACATGGTACCATCACACCATTAAACATAAACTCAATCAAAATTTCTAAAATTTCTATAGACTTGTGAACAATTGCATCTCATCATAGGAACAACCAACAAAGCACTAAAATTAAATCCTCAGCAAATATAAACAAACCCAGCAACATAATCCGATTTCCACAAACCAATTCAATCTCAAACAACAAATATAAAGTTCCTTAAAACAGAACACACAAACCCACTAAAATTAAATCCTCAGCAAATATAAAGTTTTGTCCTTTTTTAGAAATTCAAAACAAAACCCACAAACCCACAAACCCACTAAAATTAAATCCTCAGCAAATATAAAGTTTTGTCCTTTTTTAGAAATTCAAAACAAAACCCACAAACCCACTGTTTCTCGGCAACCAAACGGTGAAACCCATTATATATAAACACTGTTTCTCACCTTTTTTTTTTTTGTTTTCACAGACCGCGTAGACTGATCAAAGCTCTGTGAGTGAGAGTTTTCTACTTTGGTGGACTTTATCAAACTTTAGGAGGAGAGGCCTGAGACGATACACCTCACTGTGGCTTTACCAAACTCTTCGCCGAAGCTGATGAATGTGAGAGTGCAGACTGAGTGAGAGAAGAGGGTGACTGAGAGAGGCCCTCAAGTGTGAGAGTGAGAGGGAGAGGGTGAGTGAGAGGGTGAGTGAGAGACCGTGAGACTGGAGAGGTGAGAGAGCTCTGTGAGTGAGACTGGAGAGATGAGAGACTGTGAGAGAGGCGAGAGAGGCCCTCAAGTGTGAGAGTGAGAGGGTGAGTGAGAGGGAGAGGGTGAGTGAGAGACCGTGAGACTGGAGAGGTGAGAGAGCTCTGTGAGTGAGACTGGAGAGATGAGAGACTGTGAGAGAGGCATTATTTTTAAAAAATGTCCAAGCTCTGATTTCTCTGATTGTTAAAGCGTGCTAAGCACAATTAAAAATCGAGACTCTAACCCTCGACTTCTAAGTGTCGTCCACGTCATTATCAAAGCCAGGTGTACTCCACGTGGATGCTGGGTCAGAACTCGAGTCTCTAAGACTCGAATTCCACGTGTACTCCACATGGCAGTTGGCCACGTCAATTTCAAAAAACCGAGCCTGAAAGACTCGATTTATTCAAGGAAAATCGAGTCTTAAAGACTCGAGATGTTACTAATACATATACTTCATAATCAGGGCCAACTAACTGTATAGTTGTACAGTTATGGTTAAATACCAATTTCGTTCTTCTCTCTTCCCTCTTCATCATCTCTCTCTTCATCACCCCCATTCTTTCTCCCAACTATAGCCAACCACCACACCCACTCACCGGCGACGTAGTTGGGCGGCGGCTTGGGGTTGAGGAACTCGAGTTTGGGCGGCGTCTATGGCTTTCAATATGCCCTCTCCGATTTCCTCAGTGATGAGGGTCTGTGGGTGGCCATTGTTTTTTTTTTCCTCTCCGATCTATGGATTTCAAGAACGAGATCTGCCTACTCCAGGTTTACTTTTATATATTTATATAAATTTTATTTTTTATTTATTTTATTTTATTTTTTATTTTTATGTTTTGTGTAATTTGGATCCGGGATGTTTATACATATATATATGCTTGTGTGTATAATTTTTTTTTTTTGGGGAGAAAATTGTGCATATAATTTGGATATGGGATTTTTTTTTAAATCTTTCAATCTATTTTTTCTTTATGTGACAAATTGTATAGCTTTAAAAAAAAATCTTTTTGGGGATAATAGGATATGAAACCATGTTCGTAATGTATTGGACATGTCATAATGTATGGTTTTTTTTTTCCTCCATTTTTACTTATGTGATCATTACAAGTTATGGAGTCATAAATGTTGTTGAAACCCATTCGAAGGGATTATTAGAATTTTAAATGTTGATAGGAATCATAGGATTTCTTAGAATTTTAAATGTTGATAGGATTCTAGAGACTAGAGGATAGAAAAGTTTTCATGCAAAAAGGTAATAGATTAAATTCTATTACCAATAGATTACTATGAATAAAACTTTATTTTCTTAATTCTAAGAAATTTGAATTCTGCTTCACCTAAAATTCTATTGCCAAAATTTTTTATCACTTATAAAATATATTATTATTTAAATAATATATCATTTTTTTGGTTGTTTATAATTATATAGGTAATGTTAAAAATTAAGCATCTATTATATTTATGCCAATTTTTGTGTTGTATCACTTTGTGGCTAATGTAACTTTGGATTTTTTTTTTCATAAAAAAAAAAAGCATGGCTATTAATTATTGTTTGGATCTTTTTTTATGAATTGTAATACGTGGCTCTAGAAATTTACCAAAAAAATAGTAACGTTACTCTAGGAAATAGGAATACGTTGAATAGAGAGTCATAAAAATAGGAATAGTACTCTAGGAAATAGGAATACATTGATTAGAGACAGAGTCATAAAAATAGGAATGCATTGAATTGAGAGAGTCATAAAAGTAGAAGGGATAAAAAAATAAAAATAAAAATTTATTAACCTAAGCACTCAAATAAAAAGTCACCACTTATTAAATCTCCCACCTACCCCATTTCTTATTAACCCAGCCCTCACTTCTTTTAAGCTTTCTTTTATTCTCTCTTAAATGTTGAATATGCTTCTTTTTCTCCATCTCTCACTCCAAACTGCGAGGTATGGTAAGTCATCTAAAAAAATTATTAGGATCGCCATCTAACCTTTACATCTCATCTCTTTGCAAACATATATGGGTCTTCTCAATAGTTAGAGATGTGGCATTTCTCTATCCAATAGCCACCATATATTCTATTTGATATGTGTGCGTTTCTTGAGAAACTGGATAGAGATTGCATTGATTTTTGTTTTATTTTATGGTGCACATCCCTAAATCCATTTTATTAGCTTTCTCAAAAAAAAGAAAAAAAGAAAAAAAAAGAAATCCATTTTATATTTATTAACATGATTACTAAACGGGTATAACATGTCTAAAAAATTAAATAAATTGGCAACAGTTGCTAGCATGTTTATGCCACATAGCACTAAAATATAAAACACTTGAATAATGTTCTCTACCTACGCTCTCTTTGTTTCGAAGTAAAATATTTTCAAATATAAAATATTTTACATGTAAAATATTTTTGGTAAAACATTTTATTAGCTTGGTTACCAAATGAGTGTAACGTATTTAAAGAACTTTGGTGGTAGGGATCAAATCTGTACTTGGCATACCACTTGTGTTCTCAAAAAGACCACCATTCTAATTCTTGATTATATGCACTTCAAAGCTTCTTCTTTTTTTCCCAATTATCAATATCCATGTATAGCCCAATTTGTTTTTATTCCAAATAAAGTGGTGGAAGTTTGTCTACTGAAGTCCTGCCTAATCTTTTTGGTTAACTAATGTCGGACCGTATGCCTTACCAATTCATCCAACCACCAATTGGTGAAGGATGAGGGGGCACAAATCTTTTATAGCATTCGATCGCAGACCAAGCCCATTGGTATTGGAGCGAATTGTGAAATCCCTCACAATCCCTCCCTCACAATGCGGCTCCAACGACTCGAACCTATGACCTTGGCTCTGATACCACTTGTTTAGTGTCTAGTAGTTTTTCTTTTATCTGGTTGGTTTGTACCAGCAGTTTTTTTTTTGTTGATCTTTCTTTCCTTGTTCTGTTTTGGGTGTGTTCAAAAAATTCAAAAAACATATAAAAATAGAAAATCCAAAAAGTTTGATCACTTTGTTGAGTTTTGTCTCAAAGCATGTTTTGCCTTGTACCTTTGTACTTATGGCTTTGTGCATTTAACGAGCTTAGCTTGTCTCTCATGCACTCATATCATTGTGGAAGAAATTCTGAAATCTATGTGATTGTTGTAAATAGATCTTCAACCTTGTCATGAATGACTAGTGAATGGTTTTGTTGATCTTGAGACATGCATAGACTCGTGCCTATATATCTTCCCATCTTTTATTTTTTATGCTTAAAAGAGCTCTCTAAATGTAAATCTCCAAATGAAAAGAGATATAGAGCTGCAAAAGCCTGTCGCACAAACTAGTATTCGACTAGGAAAAAGGGAAAGCGACCAAAATAAAATGTATGATGCCCAAAAAGCCAAAGGCTAACTCATCAATTGAAATATCAAAAATTTCAGGCATCTATCTCTAAATGAGATTTTCTTTGCTCAAAAGTTGCAAATGATATGTTGAATATGGAGCCAAATGAAAAGCTTCAATGAATTGTTATCAAGTACGTGTGGGAGGTCATATATGCATGTTTCTATAATTGAGATAGGTCACATAATCTAGTGCTAGTTGTGTATGCCTTGATTGAATTGATCATTGAAGCTTCACATTGGTCTAAGGACTATCTCATTTTTGATATCCACACACAACACACAAGTCTATGTTCAATGAATGTCATATTCATCTGTGTGATTGTACTTGATTAAATGTGTTTTCACATGCTCAATCTTTGTTTGATCAAACCCAAAAAGATTTTTGAGTGTTTTATTTGTTTTTGAAAGTGATTTTATACTTTCTTGTCTTGTGTTTTTTAGTCAATGCTTTTTTGTGTTTTTCTTCAAAACACTGGTTCAGAGGTTGTTTCGCGAGAAGCTCGCGACTTAGATCTTCCCGCGAAAAGGGGTTGAGGGAAATATTTCTTTTATCCTGTCACACAGAAACTTTCGCGACTATATCGCGACCAATAGCTTCTCGCGAAATGCTGTTTGGCTAAAAATTGGATTTTTCCAATTTCAGACAGAAGTTACTGCGACTGTCTCGCTACTGTCTCGCGACTTAATGCTTCTCGCGAAAGTTTTGTGCTTCAGTGGCCCTTCTCGCGACTGTTTCGCCATTCTCTAACCCGCGAAAAACGCGTATTTTCAGTTTTTATATTGCTGATGTGACAGTTTTTCAAAACACAAAAACTTCCCTCGCTCAACCTCTCTCGAACTTTTCTTTCAACCCAAATCACTATTCCATTCAAACCCCTTCAATCCAAGCATTTTTTCTGCATTTTCTTCTTCAAGGTATGTTTGATAATCAATTCTTTTTAAGTTTTTGCTTAGATTATGCAGAATTTTTGTTAGGGTTTTGATAATTGGGAATTTTCGAAACTTTGGGTTAGTTTTCAAAATTGGGTGAATTTTTCTTCAAATATTTTGATTGGGCTGTGTCCCATTTGTTGTTTTTGCATCTGTGTTAGCCCCTTGTGGCATTTTATCATGTATTGAGGGTAGATTTTCCCATGTTCATGCATTATTCATGTCATATTTGCTTGTGTGCATGCTAGGTGTTTGTCAAAATGTCCGAGTGACATTTTTGTGCCAAATTGGAATCAAGTGATTTCAATCCATGGACTTTTACTTGTTTGACCTTATTTTACTTGGTTTGGTCATTGAACCCGTATTTCTTTCACTTTACTCAAGTTGCATACTCTTGGCACACAACTAGGCACACTTAGGCACCCTCATGCATCTCATGCTGTACACACTCTTTAGCACTTGCACACATATACACACACATGCACATTTGCTTAGTTCCATACATTGTGTCTATGCATTCAGCATATTGCTTGGAGTTGATTATGTCTTGTTCTATGCAGTGTTACTTCTGTTTTGACCTAACTTGAATCTAATCAAATTCTGGGTTCTGTATTCTGTGTGTTGTGCACTTGTCTCCTGTTTTTTTTTGTGTGCTCTGTTGCACAGATGTCTCCATTCAAGACTTCAGCTGTGAAAGGAGGCCGCAACAAAGGGAAAGAACCGATCATTGATGTTGATGCTGATTCACCTAGACCAAAGAGAGCTCGCTGCTCAACGGGAGTTTTTGATCCTCACTTGTTTAAGTCTTATGCTGCTTTTGAATCCTACAAGAACCACTTTCAGGATGCTCCTTTGATAGTTGAAAGGGGGGTTGATCAGCCATCACTCAGGGACACAAAAATACCCATTTGGTTTGCCATGAAAGATTGGAACTATCTGCTGTCAACTTTCGAGGATACATACGAGAACATGGTTAAGGAATTCTATGACAATGCTAGTGTCGTCGGCGAAGAGATTAAATGTTGGGTTTGAGGAAAGAGTTTTTCTGTCACACCAATGTACTTGGCGAAAATTCTACACATTAACCGGCCAATACTCCCCATACCGCCGGTATATGATGAGCTGAACCCAGATGAAGAGTATCTCAAACAGTCTTTAGGAGCCAATTTGGAATTCTCCTCCAATAAGAAGTCAATCAATGTGGCATCCCTCTCTTCCGAATTACGACTTCTCTCAATGATCATGTGTAGCAATCTCTATCCCTTGTCCAGCACCGGATATATGAATCTTGGTCGAGCATTGTTTTTGAATGATCTGATCACGGATGTAGAGATTGATGTGTGCTCTCATATTTTTCACATTTTGGCAAAAACAGTTGACCGGACTGCTTCAAGGAATTGTATTCCTTTCTCTCGCCTTATTTCAAAGATTTTGAAGCTCAAAGGTGTCCGTCCATTGGAGGATGAACGTCCATATCCAAGGCCAAGTCCAATTAACATTCGGTCTCTCCATGCGAGTATGAGCCACACCAAGAAGAACACCAAGCAAGAAAGTCATGCACCATCGGGTACCTCGAGTTCTGCAACTCGTACCTATGATGAACAGTTCAACAATATCTCCACTGCTCTTCAAGAGATGAGTACAAAGATGTCCGGGCTGGCAACTATCATGTACGCTCACCACAGACGTCTTGATTCACAGTTCACATCTCTCCAAACTCAACTGGACGAAGTTCAACGGAAGCTAGAAGAGAATGACTAGCTATTCCATGACAAAAAGGGGGAGATGATGTCATTGATAGGGGGAGTATGGTGATAGGGGGAGAAGAAGTCAACAGTTCTTATGTTTGATGTTTTATGCTTACGGCTTTTGTTTAAAACTTTGATACTATGTTTTATTTAAGTACTTTTTCAGATGTTTCTTTTGTGATATTCTCTATGCTCTGTAGCATACTTTGCATGTACCCATGTTGCTTTTGTAAGCTTTAAGGGTTTGTTTCATTGCTTATTGTTTGTAGGCTTTTATGGTTTGTGCCATGCATTTAAGGGTTTGTTCATTGCATATTTTGTAGGCTTTTATGGTTTGTGCCATGCATATGCAGTACATTGTTTATGTAGCCTTTATGCTTGTGTTATTGAAGTTTAATGTCATACATTTTACTTCAGTACATCACTCTTGTGCCCGTGTAGGATTGTTCCTAGATGCATATACGTTCTATGCATTGGTTGAGTGATGAACACTCTTGTGCCCTGGTAGGATTGTTCCTAGATACAAATACTTCGTGTATTTAGCATTGGTTGAGTGTTGGATTTACAAATGATACTCTTCAAATGAGCTTATCGTCTTGCATATCCGGATGTTCATTCCTTGTGTGAATGAGCATAGTAATTGCTTGTGTATAGTGATTACTTGTTTGATCTTGCCATGATCTAGTGTTTCTATTTCATTTTGCTTGATCATGCTTTTATTGCTCCATATGCTTTTCAAGTTTTCTGCATACAATGATATTATTTTGTTGTTGTGTTTCAAGAGTTACTTGTTCATATGTTTCAAGAGCTTATCAGAATCTAGAATTAGGTGTGAGTGAGTTTTGCCTTTGTTTCCAAACTCACGTTTAAGTCTAGCGTCTGTTTTAGGGTTTTGTCACGGAATAGCCAAAGGGGGAGATTGTAAAGTTGTTATTTACAACTATGTATTTTGTTGGCTTTTATTCCGTGCCAAATTTGATTGTAATTATTATCAATCGTTTATACCCTGTATTCGTTGTGGGATTTGTTGTAAGGGTTGTGTGATAGAGAGAGTGTGTGAAGACTCAAGCATTTGGAGGCTGAAGGATTCTCGCAGGTATGTCACGACCTAGCTTCCCGCAAAGTGAAGCATGTGCCTTGCACGTGCTGAAATGCGAAGAGTCAGGCTAGGTGGAGACAGCTGTCTCTCGCGAGTATCTCGCGAGTAAGGCCTTCTCGCGAGACACCCGCGAGACAAGCTGTTTTGCCAGCCTATACTGACTGACTCACGCATTTTGCACCTATCCTATATATACCCTCATTACCCACAAATGTTGAGGAATGCTTCAGAGAGAAAACCCTAGCCAAACACATTGGGAATTAGAGATTGTGATCCCCACCTTTCTCTATACACTTGCTTGTGGTATCTCCTCAACCCTTCCCTCTCCATTTCCATACCATTGAGAGGTTGATAGCCCAAACACTTACCACACCCTTTGAGAGTGTGAGTGACGTTTTGGTGCTGCTGGGAAGCATTGGAAGAAGCCTGGAATGGTAGATGCAACATGGAGCTTGTTGCGGGATCCGGGGTGCTAGACAAGACACGATTCCGAGAAGCCTTGTTGGAGTAGGAGCTTGGAGGGCTTAGGTACATCGGGTAGATTAGGCTTAGAGGGTCTCTTGCTTACTCATGTATCCCAACTGATTGTCTAGTGGATCGATTTCCGCTTGGAGGGCGGCGGAGAGGTTTTTCGCCGAGTTCTTCGGTTTCCTCTTCGAGAACACGTCTCGGTGTTTTCTGTGTTTGCATCCTTCTTCCCTACTCTTGTTTAATTCCATTATACTGCTGTGTTGCTTAGTTTATGGATTAGAGTAGCTTACTTATTCTTCCGCTCGCTTTTACACTATTCCGCACTTTGTATTAAAGTTGTGTAAAATCTATCGAGCCATAATTTTGATTGGGGGGTCTAAACAGCTCTTGTGTTTTCAACACGTTTTCGAGCTTTCAACTAATAACTAAACTTGAAAATGTTTTGTAAATGTGCATTCCTTCAATTATCTGTAACCAAGACAAAGATATGATTGCTATATGTCAAACCTTAGTATTATGTTTAATGCTTATCAGTGTTTTTCTACTTCATGTTTTTCAGATTAGTATAATAAAGTGTTTTCCTAGCTCATATTCTATAGTACCAACAAATTTTTTATTTTTGTTTTTATAGTACCCACTTATATCTTAACCATGAGATGATAACTAATTTATTGACTGGCATAGTTTGGTTACTTGTTACAGTACACACACAAGTATCTCCACTTAAGTTACAATGTTAATGCCATGTGTTGCGGTATGGTATCTCCACTTTTAGCTTGTTCTATCTGTAGTCCGGGCTCATGCTTCTACCCAACCTGATGCAAACTAGATGGCATGGCTTACTCTAAAGTCTTAAAAGCTACACAGCTTGTCATTAAATCTCATCGTGTTTACTGTATTTGTCACTTGTTAAATAAGTTTATAGCTGTTTTTAAAGTGGTTGTACTTTAGAATTGCATGAAGCTGTCCTCAACTTTACAAGCCTCTTTGAGTTGGGCTGGTTTTTATCAAGTCTTAAATTCTTAACCTGAAGGAATGAGCATGTGTCTTAAGTTTTGAATTTGGCTTATTTATTATTAATCAACAAGCCTGAGGAAAGCTTCCAAATGGTCAAATTAATCTCTTCACTAACAACTCAGGTCATTGACTGGAATTTTTAATACTTAAGTGCAAGCTAATATTTACCTATAAAAAAAAAATTTAAGTGCAAGCTAATATTTATTTATTTCAATTATAGTCATTAAATTCTGTTAAATTAATGCATGCTCTCAGGTCTCTATTCAGCCCTTCGTTTTAAGGTCACAATTGTTCAGCAGCGTCAAGGACAAAACTCAAGTGGATAGGGAATTAGAGGTCATAAGTGATTTATTTGTTAAGTGCATCTTTATTTTTGTCTTTAGTGCATCTTAACAAATAAATTACTTTATATTTGTCTTTAGTACATCTTTTAGGTACTATTTATTTATTTCATTATTTTACTTACCTCATTCAATGCCTTTTTCTGTTGTAATGTATGACAAACAATATTCCAAAGTTATTATATGAAGACCAAAAGAAAATAAATACATATAGTATGCTATGGTGGGTTGTTGTTTGGGAGCAAGCGGGTGGCTTGCATGGAGAGAAAAGGTGGAGTATTTTCTATTAGGAGTATTGTTTGTTTTGTGACTTACATTTTTGAAACTCTATGTGCAATGGTGAAATCGTAGTGTAGGTGTGCCTCATAACATTCTAGACACTTGGGATGTATTATTTTGTGTGTATATAACATTCTAGACATTTGAGATGTAATTATTGATATGGTGTAATTAAATATATTTAGTTTTTTGGTTTAATGTGGTATTGTATTTTCTATTGGAAAATATGAATTGTGGTTCATTACAGTACCTATAAAATAGGTATTGGAAAATATGTATTGTAGGTACATTACAGGTGTTAAAAAAATTAATTTTTTTTTTTTTTAAAAAAAAGACCTATCCCAGCGCTTTGAAAACCGCTGGAATAGGGTTTGGAAATTTTTT
The DNA here is from genome assembly GCA_019022515.1 of Quercus aquifolioides. Classification (NCBI taxonomy): domain Eukaryota; kingdom Viridiplantae; phylum Streptophyta; class Magnoliopsida; order Fagales; family Fagaceae; genus Quercus; species Quercus aquifolioides. The sequence continues at coordinate 64,528,570 of CM032329.1, read as the reverse complement.
TTTTAAAAAAATGACCTATCCCAATGTTTTTGAGAGCGCTGGAATAGGTATTGCCTATGCCAGCGCTTTCAAAAGCGTTGGTATAGGCCTTTTAAATTTTATTCATTAATGACTTATACCAGCGCTTTTTAAAGCGTTGTCATAGGTTTCAAAAGCGCTGGTATAGGTTATATTCACATTTTCATAAAGGTCGTCCCGACACATTTAAAAACGCCGGAACAGGGTCTGAAAGCGTCGGAACCTATCCCAGCGCTTTTCAGGTCTGCGCGATCCTATCACGACATTCAAAAACCAGCGTTTTGAAGCGTCGGGAAAAAAAACGCCGGAATAGGAATTTTAACCCTAACCTAGCATTTTTTGAGGCTATCCCAGCGGTTTTGAAAACGCTGGGATAGCCCCGTTTTTTTGTAGTGGGAAGGTCTACACATTCAACAATTACAACTCGTCGCGTATCGAGTTGCAACAAAAGTTGCTGACTTTTTTGTGGTCATATTATTATCTAAATGAAATCATGGCCAAAAATGTAGCCCATACCCTCTACCACAACCGACAATTTCAATATCACTACTTTTGTGTGCTAACTTAGCTATGTTGCAATTTACATCGAATGCGTCCTTCACTACCAAAAAAAAAAAAAAAAAAAAAGTCTATAACCGAATTTTTGTAGCGCTGCTTTCAAAAAACGTTGCTATAGGAAAACTATAACTATGTTTTTAACAAATGCCGCTTAAAATCCTGAAAGTATGGGAGGTTTATAGCAGTGTTTTTAAGGGTTTTCAAACATAGGACCTGTTACGGCGTTTAGAAAGAGCTGCAATAGGTCTAACCAAAAACCAAAAAATAACAAAAAACAAAAAATTAGAGGAGCTATTACAGCGCTTGATGTTGAGAGAACTACTAATGAGAGAGGGACTCTACGTCTCAGACCCAGCCCCAAGTCTGAAACTTTGGAGTTCAAGCCTCAAGGCTTCTTCAACAACCACTAAACGCTACTGATTTCATTTCTCATGAGGCTCCTCTTCATCATCAACTAATTAAGCTTACTGATTCCCAAAAGAAATGGTCTGTAAATATCATATTTCGTTTTGTTTTGTTTATTTTTGGTTTCGTTTACATAAATACTAACTTCAATCCTAAAACTTTCAGTGCCCCATCCTCCGCTGCTGATCCTAGCTATATATACAAATGCTCATCAATGATACAGGTAGACATGAATGACTACTTGAAGTTGCATTTTCCAAAATAAATCATTTTTGTACGTTTTTAGACCCCTTAAAACACAAGTTGTTTAACCTAATATTAAGCCAAGTTCATTAATAAGATCTAGGTTAAACACATTCAAATCATATCATGTAAATAGTGCGAAAATATAAAGAACACACGATATGATAACCCAGAAAAACCAAACCGATAAAAAACTTGAGAAGGATTTAACCTAGCTATCCTCAAGGTAAAACAGATTCATTATGAAATAATTGAAGTTTGTACAATAAGACTTAGACTACTAACATTCTATTGCTACCTCGAGCAGAAAACTTACTACCACGACCACGTGACAACTCCAAGTACACGGACTACTTCTTTCTTGATCCACAGCAACCACAAGTTCACCTACTTCTGTTTTTCTTTAAGCTCTTGAAACAGTAACTGAAGAGATCACCAAGTTCTTGACGTCAATCTTGATCTCGATAACCCTAAGTGTGTATGAAGGTAAACACCTCTAGATCTCACAGAAGATTCACACACACAGCATATCAACAACTTCTAAAACGTGGCTAGGATTTTTCCTTTTATACTTGAAGCAAAACATAAAACTCTACATGTCATATGTGCTTGGGCTGAGTTGGAAATTCTGCCCAAAAAAAAAAAAAAAACAATCTACACGAGGTTCAATCAATCGAGTCTAATTTTCGACCGATCGAGCCATGCAGATTTAGTCCAATAAATTCTGCAATCACTCGATTCCAACTTTACACATAAACATACTTTGAGCAGCTTAAATCTAGACTCTAAGTTTTGATCATGGTTTGATGACACATTACACATTGAAGTTCTAATACATTTAGTTTCTGAAGTCTTAGAACCTAACAATTTTTTAAAGTCCATCTTGGTAGAGGACAAGTATCTACTTTAATTTCTAGGTTTGTAGTGTTGATTTTTTTTTTTAATAAAAAATTTGGATATATAAATATTTGTAAGGTGCGTAGTTATAATATTTGGCATTTAAAATTTTGGATAAATTTTTTTTTCTTTTTCTTTGTACATCAGTCTTAGTGTGCGTTTGGAATGCACATTCCAGCGTTTATCTGAAACAATGGTGGTCCCGTGCACTGTTTACAGGACCTGCAAGTACTTTTTCAAAAAAACAACTTCAAAATTTGGTCCCACAGCACTATTCATACATTTAAAAATTATTTTGCTACAGTATTTTCAGTAATAAGCGGTATCCAAACTAACCCTTACTAGCTCTAAAAAATAATAAAGAGGCCAGGGGTAAGCGGAAGATATGGAAAAGTGATAAAGAAGTAGAACATATGAGTTCATGCAAAAAGCAAAGAATATTTCCAATATAGACTCATGATACTTTGGCAAGACAAAAACAAAGGATGTAATTATACTATTCAGCTAAAGAAAAATGGATAGTGTTTATATAAAACTAATATGAAGTGCTAGGTTCTTACTATAAGTACCCATTTTGTATAAAATTTATACAAACTGAAACACATGCACTCTTTAACTCTTATATATATTCAATAAAAATAATTAAATTAAGAAGATGATGAAGTGCCCCGCAAGTGGCAAATGCAATATATCCTAACAAATGATTCGCACAAGAGTCAAGAGATGTCCAAGATAGACAAACACAGCCTTCTGATTATTTAATACATAGCAAGCCTTAGCATCCAACGGAATAAACACAAAAGGGGGTCACAAAACAGTTGCTAGTTGTTACTTACAAAGTTACAACCACCCCGGCACTGCAGACAATGATACTTCCTTTTCTAATTGTCATTAGACATGGCAAAACGGGTCAGAATTTCCTGACCCGACCCGACCCGAAAAATACCCAATTCGAACCCGATTTTTTTGACCCGAAGCAAAACAGGTTGACCCGTGACCCGACCCGTGTTTTTTGCGGGTCAACCCGATCCGACCCGCGACCCAACCCGACCCGACCCGCGACCCGACCCGAACCCAAACCATTTTTTTAAAACTTTTTTTTTTTTGGGTAAAAAAATAGTAAAACTAAGACAATATTGGTTTAATTGTTTATTGTGAACTTTAAGGAAACAATTGATACATTTACATAACTATATGCAAATTAATTGAAAGATAAATGGTTGAACATTCTGTAATGAGTAAATATTTTTAGATATCAAATAGCAAAGTACATGCCAAGATAATCTGGTTACAGTAGAGTTAAAAACATAGATTTAAAATTGTAGACGTGAGAAATATTCACAAGTGTTACATAACTATATGCAAATTAATTGAAAGATAAATGGTTGAACATTCTGTAATGAGTAAATATTTTTATATATCAAATAGCAAAGTACATGCCAAGATAATCTGGTTACAGTAGAGTTAAAAACATAAATTTAAAATTGTAGACGTGAGAAATATTCACAAGTGTTACATAACTATATGCAAATTAATTGAAAGATAAATGGTTGAACATTCTGTAATGAGTAAATATTTTTATATATCAAATAGCAAAGTACATGCCAAGATAATCTGGTTACAGTAGAGTTAAAAACATAGATTTAAAATTGTAGACGTGAGAAATATTCACAAGTGTGAAAATAGTGAAGCTAAAGTATCAAATTAGCATAAATTATGAATACTTAGACCTATTTTTTAATAATTTATGCCCAAAATAAACGGCTTTTCAAAATAAATTATGATATTTCCTAGAGTGTGTGTTGCTTAACAATAATATGATATTCATAAAAGAGACCATGTATAAATAAGTAAGCAATCAAATTTTAAAGTATATCTCAAATTGAAATAGTGTGTCAACCACAACTGATAATAGATTTTAAAATTAATTTTCAAGATTGTAAATTTCTTATATATTTTTATTCTTTATCAAATGAGTTATCCAATAAGTCATTTGTAATTTTGTTTTATATTTGGAATGTTGATATTGTGTAGAAATAAAACTTGTGTATTTGTTTTACTTATCTTTGTGTTATTTTGTTTTAGATAGTAATGTTAGGATTTGTATAATTTTAAAATTGTTGAATAAGTATTAATAAGTTTAACTGAGTTCATTCTTGATATAAGTGGTGAATTCAAAATAATGCATTTTACATTAAGTAATTTGTTGCATAACTTTCCAAATGACAGATATATGTTGTTTTCAATATAAAAATAAAAAAATAAAAAAAATCATATGAAAATACGGGTCAACCTGACCCGACCCGCAACCCGATTGACCCGAACCCGATTTTGGCCCATTTAAAATGACCCGTTTTTTACCCGTGACCCGTTTGACCCGCAACCCGATTGACCCGACCCGAACTCGACCCGACCCGCCCGTTTTGCCATGTCTAATTGTCATCACGGATTACTGGAGTCTAAAGAATTTATTTTATGAGATCTCTTTTTCACCACGTGTGAATACCCACACATATAAGAGAAATGTCTTGTAAATAAAATGGTCTTATAAAATAATTTTTCTATTTATTTCATACATTTGTCTCTAAGGACCTCACATGCTATGAGGAAGCAGTTGTAGTTGCATACAGCTGCCCCCACAAAATAATTATCCATATCAAAGGAATTACCAAGATTTAGGTAATAATTTTTTTTACCTACTTAAGAGCATTTTCAGCAAATTCATCAAATTTTTGTACTGTTTGAAGAATGAACAGTGACTTTTACCTTTATCTATTCATTTTTTCAAATACACTTTTCAACAGATTCTCTATCTCATTTAAATATTATTTCTTCATTCATTATTTATTCTTTTTTTAATAACTACACATTTTCTAACATTTTTTTATTCAACACTTAATTATTATAATATAAAAAAAATATTTGAAGAATGAACAGTAGCCCATCAGACTTGATGGGCTACTGTTCATTAGCCAAAAAATAATTCAGGTATACTGAACCTGTTGGAGCATGAACATCACACAAATTCTCCAAATTTTAGCTAACAAACCGGATATCGAACTTGTTGGAGATGCTCTAAGTTCATTTTGAAACAGTCAATCCGTAATGCAATGGAAGTTATAGGTAGGGGTATAAGCAAAAGAAATTATAGGTAGACAAATTGCAAGACATCCTGAATTTCACAAGTCCAAGCACGTTTTTTATTGCATAAAAAGCAGTTCAAAAAAAAAAAAATTAAAAAAAATACATAAAAAGCAGGACATACATGACAAAGAAAACAAAGATAAAGCTTATACACCTACTGTGGTCGAGAGTTTTTTTTTTTTTTTGGGTAGAAACTATGGTTGAAAGTTAAACCTTATTGGCATACAAGCTTAGACAAGTAACACATATTGATAAGACACACCCATTCAGAAACCTTAGGACAAAGGATTAATCTAATTTTCGTCGGTCTCTTCAAGTTTCTCTCCAGCAGCACCATGACCTACTGACCTGGTTTGCCGTGGTGTCCATGGTGATCACCGTGTTCATGGTCGGTCTCTTCAAGTTTCTTTCCAGCAGCACCATGACCATGGTGATCACCGTCTCCATGGTGATCATGGTGATCACCGTGATCATGGTGATCACCGTCTCCATGGTCGGTCACTTCAAGTTTCTTTCCAGCAGCACCATGACCATGGTGATCACCGTCTCCATGGTGATCATGGTGATCACCGTCTCCATGGTGATCATCATGCCTGTCCTCATTCACTGCGTCAGTTTGCTCAGTCTCCTCTACAAAAAGAAATGAAAAACGTTTACAACATGGCTAAAATATAATGTCAAGGTGTACTGAAAAATATATAATAAAAAAGATAATGAATTACAAAACATAAGAGCTTAAAATTATATACTTCCCACATGGAACTCATGTCTTTTACTTTTTTTTTCCTTAGGGAAGCGCAAAGCGTTCACGTTTGCGTTTTTTTTTTTTTTTTCAAGCCGTGAATGTTGACTTACGGAGTATAAACAGTACACCTACAGTAATATTTTCAGTAATTTTGCAGCAACTTCTCAGAAATGGGTCTCACAAATCTCACATTTTATCAATTTTTTTATTTAAAAGAATTCATGGTACTATTTATACATTTAAAAATTATTTTGCCACTGGATTAAAATATGAATTAACAAGACTACGTACTATATCTTTTTTTTTCCTTTGTTTATTTTATTATCATTTCTTGTAAGTGTGAATGCATATATTATCATTATAAATGAACAGTCATTTTATACTTTGATTGACTCAGAGATATTATAACCAAGTGACCAAATTCATGGTAACCTTATGTACTTGTAAAAAAAACTAGCTCCAACCTATCGAATAGGTTTATTGGCGGTATATTCGTTACAAAGAGGGTCACTTGCAATTATGCAATTTTGGTAAATTTCACATGACAAGTTGGTATTTGAAGGCATTTGATGCATGTTGGTGAACCTCTGTCTTTGACATAAACCAAAAACACCAATTCTAGAACAAAAAAAAGACATTTGGGCTTAAAAAAAATAGTAAAGGCATATATTTAGCTCAAGAAAGTAGCTTACGAGCTAGCTCACGAGCTGAGACCTCGGAGGAGACGAGAAGAACCACAGCAAAGACAAGACCAAGAAGAAGGAAAGTCTTTGAGTAAGCCATTTTCCTTAGCAACACAAGAGGATTGAAGACAAATGTACCAAGCAAACTCGCCCTAATAAGATTCTCTGTAGTAGTGGATGAGTAAGAGCAGTCTGGTTCTCCCAATTTATAGAGTTTTCAACACAGAGAGAGATGGGACCCCAAAGTTTTGTTTGGCTTTGATGATATGTGTGAAGTGTGATGGTCAAGTGTGAAGTAAACATTGGAGTATTAGGACTTCGGAGTATAAAATTAATTATGTTGGGAGGTGAGAATGGGACAACAAAAGTTTATTTTATTTTTTTAGCCAAAGAAAATGATCATTATCCAAAAAATATATGAACGAATTGGCACGTAGCTTTGGTGTAGATTGATTGAGTCCAACTTGGTCTAGAGTCATTAAGAGTATGTTTGTTTAGAGGTGAAAGATGGTGGATGAAAAGTTTTGGAGAAAAAATAGAAAGGAAAAGTTTTTTTAGATTGAGTTTGATTGGGTTGGAATGAAGGAAAATAAATGGTAGAGCTCAGATGTTTTTTTCCCGAATTTACCAAAAAGTTTTCTCTCCAAAAAAAAAAAAAAAAAAAAAAAAAAAAAAAAAAAAGAAGATAAAACTCACGAAGTGAGCTTCCAAAAATACCCTTGGAATTTCCCTCCAAGTCTCCAATGTGTTGGCTTCTTCTTCTTTTCTTTTTATTTTTTTATTTTTCCCTTTGATTTTTTCTTTCTATTACTCACGTATGATTAGGTTTTGGATCTTTAAGGTGTTATATATTGTGAGGCATGAACATAGACGGGATTTTCTCTATTTTTTGAGAAAACACCAGATCTTCTTGTAGCATGGGTAAGAAACCCACTAGTTCTTCCTTGTCATTGTCATCATCTTCGTCTTCGTCTCTAGTGCTCTCCTTCTTCTTACTATAGTGCTTGTCATCATTGCAAGATAGGATGAAGGGTTGGATGGATCAAAATTATGAGGACATGGGTGGGTGGTAGATTCCAGAGTGCCGAGTGCCGACATTGAGAGATGGGAGGGGTTAAATTTGGGATTTACTTTAAATCTTGATGATATTTTAAATTAAAATCTGAACTATTAGTTTTTTTTTAAAATTAATCCATGTGTACCAATGACTCTGTCATCTGTACATAATTTTATAAATAAAATAATTTGGTCAAAGTAGATACTATGTCATCATGAACAAAGTTTCTCTCCAAACTAATTTAGAGAGAAATCCTACAAACTACTTATATATCATTATATCGAGTGTGAATTTTGAAAATTTAGCTGTTAGATTACATATTTTCTTATATCCTTTATATTCGTAAAATTTCAAAAAGATCAAAAATCAATTGTTATGTCATCAAAAAAAGTTAAAATTTCAAGTTTACGTAATCTAAAATTGTGTATAAAAAATAAGTTTATTGATCGAATAGTAAATAACAACCGATTTAAATGAAATTTGATATACATGTTAAAAATATAAGGAACATGAAATTTAACAGTTTGATTTTCAAAATTCACAACCAAAAAAGAGATATAGGAGAAGTTTGAAGAATTTTTTTCCAAACTAGTTTGGAAAGAAACTTTGTTTCGTCGTCACTCTATTAGGCCATATAGTAACAAAAAAATGAAAAGTAGAATGTTTTGTAAAGTTTAGAGAAAAATGAACTTTTATAAAAGGTTAGGGACAAAAATAATGTTTTACCAAATAATTTATCACCCCATCAGTTGTGAATTTTTTTTTTTTTTTTTTGGCTTCGAGATTTGTGTTCATTTAGAAACAACCTATTTAGTTTTTTTTTTATTATTATTATTAAAAATGTGTTAAAATATACTTATAATTAAAAAAATTAAGAAATTGTATATAAAAAGTAGAAAGTTAGCTTATAAGCTAGTCCCAATCATAAAAGCTATCTTACAAGCTGTTATAGAAATAAAAAAAATATTACAAGCTGTTATTATTTTTTGAGTAATGCTAGAATCATCACTTTTTTTTTTTTTTTTTTGGTAAAGGCTAGAACCATCACTTTTACCATAACTTTATCACAATTTATTTATATAATAAATTATAAATGATAAAATTGTAAACTCACAACTTTTTTTTTTTTATACAAGATAGAATTTCACTCTATCCTAATCTAAGTGTATATGTGTGTGAAACTCCTTCCTGGAGACTTGAACCCTGACCCTTGACTCTCACACTCCACAAACACTTATACTTTTAGAGTAACCATCGTACCAAAAGTGTGCGGTAGTAGTAATGTAGTAGATAATGGCTTTTAAAATTTTGTCAACGAACTTTTCAAATATCTCTGCATGTGCCTCTTTTTTTTTTCTTTTTTTTGATAAATAACATGCATTTATTTATGCTAAAGAATTAAATATTTATGCACTGTGCAGCTTTATCTTTTTTGTTTTGAGAATCGTGCAGCTTTTTCTTTAATTCTTTATTATAAACTTGTAGCTGTGATTTATCATAGCTGTTTGTAATAATTAATGGTAGGGACCAATACCATTAAGTGTGGACAGTGTTAGTTGCATGAATCCCATCAATTTTGGGAAGGCTACGACTGCCAGGACGAAGTTAGGGTGTCCAAAGGAGGCCATCGCGGCGAGAAATTATTGCTCCCTTTTGGAGGTCCACTGATGTGGTCCTCCCAGTTCCTTCTACCCAATAGAAAAGTGTTATTTAGTTTAAATTTATGGCTTAGCTCTACATCACCAATTAACCATTAAATTAATTCTTGTTAAAAAATCAAAACATAATTAAAACTCAGCTCTACTTACCCACAGTTGGATCATTTAACCCAAACTCAGTTAGTCACTCCTAAGTTTCTTACCCAAACTGTGAGTCCATTTGGATAAAATCGATTGTTGCTGAAAACTGATTGTTGCTGAAAACACTATAGCAAAATAATTTTTAAATGTGTAAATAGTACTACTATGGGACCCATTTTTAATATTTTTTAATGCATGAACAGTGCTGCTACAATGCGTGAACAGTGCACTACAATGCGTGAACAGTGACAATTGTCTCCTGCATAGTGATTTTACTGTTCATGCGTTAAAAAAAAAAAAAAAAGGTTCCGAAACGTGAAATAGAAAACGCAACCGCAACTTTCAGTGTTATCCAAACACATACTGTGTTGCCACTTCTCACTCAATTTTTGAAACTCAAAATTTTATTTTACCCGCTCAATCCTCTACCCTCTCCCCTCCCGCATCATTGGACGAGTCTTTTGAACAATCTTATGCTAGGCTTTCTTTCTTCTCCCTTGGATGAATAGTGAGTACGATTGACTGTAAACTATGGCTGAAGTGGTTGCTAGAATCCACACACCAACATTGCAACTAACCAAGATTAATTAAGGTATGTATGTTATAAAGTGTGGGTTTGGATAGAAAGGTTAGTTGCGGTGCGTTTTCCAGCTGCGCGTTTTCTCTTTTTTTTTTTTTTTTTTTTCGGCCCGCTTTTGCTGACTTGTGGGACAAAAAACACTGTTCACGACAGTGCGTGCACTGTTCACGCAATATTTAATATTAAAAATGGGTCCCACGATACTATTCACACATTTAAAAATTATTTTGCTACAGTGTTTTCAGCAACAATCAGTTTTTAGCAACTTTCAGCAACAATAAGTTGTATCCAAACGGACCCAAAGACTCATTTCACTCTTCAACTTATCATTTTCTTAGCTTTGTTTTGTTTTTATGTAGTTTATAAATATGGTGCCTTCTACGTGTTTGATAAAAGCCCAAGATGAGAAAGAATTAAAATAATGAAATTTTTATGTGTTGTTTTCTTTCTATCTAGTTTATAGATATTAAAAATTAAATTTTTTATGAGTCTATGGTGTGAATTGTTTGAATCCATTCCATACCCCTGCCTACTTTTTGTTTTTGGGTTTATTAAATGCCACTCTATTTCTTTGGTCTTGAAACAGAGCACAAGTTCTAAACAAACCTTAAGTCCAAAATGTAAAAATAGTTCATAGTTTATATGCACACACCATTCTAACCATTCTTTTTTTTTTTAAATTATCCTTTTGATTTAAGTTTCCTTAGAAATGTGTTTCATGCTGTTTTTAATCATCAATGTTAGAGCCAATGAAGAACTACAGGATGTTGAAATTTTGCTTGGAATTGTGGTGCACAGTGAGGAGGAAGTATATAAATTGTACAATGATTATGTTATACGAATTGGGTTTAGTGTTTGAAAAGAAAAACTTAGATATGCAAAAAATGGTATAAGACAACGAGAGTATGTGCGTTCAAAAGAAGGATTTTCACGAGATGGTGACTATATGGATGATAAGAAATTCAAAAGATTACAAACTAGAACTGGTTGTGAAGCTAATATTTGGTTTACAGTGACAAATGGTGAGTGGAATGTTACTCATTTCAATCCTAATCATAATCATGAACTTGCAAAGCCTGAAGAAAGACCATTTTTAAGGTTGAATCGAAAAATAACTGATGCTCAGTTAGGTGTAATAAGAAATTTCAAAGAAGCGGGCATAAGAACAGTAGGTACATATTCCTATTTAGTTGAGGAAGTTGGAGGATTTGAAAATGTTGGGTTCATAAAACGAGATTACTATAATGTGGTGAACAAATAAAAGTTAATCAATGTTGAGGTTGGAGATGCTCAAAGTTTAGTCAACCATTTTAAACAGAAGCAAGCAGAAGATCCTATGTTTTTTTACGCAATTCAAGTTATCAAGAAAATCGAATGACAAATTTTTTTTGAAGAGATGGTAGATCAAGAATTGATTATAACTCTTTTGGGGATGTAATATGCTTTGACACTACATATCGAACTAACAAGTATAATATGATATGTGCCCCATTTGTAGGTGTCAACCATCATTGGAAGAATGTACTTTTTAGTTGTGCATTTCTATTGGGTGAAACAATTGCTTCGTTTACTTGGTTGTTTGGAACAATCTTGGAATCAATGGAAAATCAAAAACCAAAGACAATTTTTACTGACCAACGACAAGCAATGAAGAATGCCATAAGAGTTGTGCTTCCTAATACTTGTCATCGCCTATGCTTATGGCATATCTCAAAAAATGTTGCAGAAAATTTACCAAGGCATTATGGGAATCCTGAATTTAAGAGTAGATTTAATAAGATTCTTTATAATTGTGAGACGGAAATAGAGTTTGAGTCTTGTTGGGATGCCTTGCTTAGAGATTACAATTTGGTGGGCAATAAGTAGCTTAACACTTTATATGAAAATCATGAAAGGTGGTGTTCAGTTTTTAGTCATAACATTTTCTCTTGCTGAATGAAAGCTTCATCCAGGAGTGATAGTACAAATAATGTTTTTCAACATATGAAATGCAAAATAATGAGGCTAACAGAATTTGTACATGAGTATGAGAAAGCTTCAAAAAATATGCGCACTGTTAGGTCACAATCTGAATGACCCCTTGTGATTAACCCTAATTAATTAATTTAGCCAAGTAATTAATTAATCAATTAATCATGCAATTTTATGGAAGCACAAACAAATCACCAATCAACTAAATATGCAGCGGAAAATAAATAACACGGTGATTTGTTTACGAATGGGGAAAACCCTAATGGCAAAAACCCCACCGGGTGATTTTCAGGTCACCACTCCCGAAACTCCACTATTATCAAATCAAGCGGTTACAAGTAAAGGAATCTCAAGTACCTTACCAACCTACAGTTGAACCCTTACCCCAATACCCAATTGGACTTGATCTGTAGTGACAGTCTCCACCTTTGATGCACGGCTCCCAAGTACGTGACTAACCAATGCGCGGATCCCAGTACGCGACTTCAGAACACCAACTGAGGAAGAATGGTTGGCTGCAAAGTTCTTCAGTTCATCCACTTGATGAATAGCAGGAAGATGCTTGGTTACAAAACCCTATGGTGCAAATACACAGCAACTTCTTGATGAAGGATGAACTAGGTCAAGAACTTCGTCTGTTGATCACAATTTGCTTAAACAGAGATTGCTCAATGATAATGCAACTTGTGTCACCAAAAACGGCTCTTAAAATAATCCTTTTATATGTTTAGGGTTAGAAGAAAAGAAGTCCCAAAAACATATTCACGGATCCCAAGAAAATCAGATTGGAATTCTGACTTTTTAAATCTCGACAGATAGCAGGTGTCGAGGTAGCTATCGAGAGGTGTCGAGCTTTAAAAACTTTGCACTTCAGCTTGCTTTTTCTTGGACAGACTTGATGACTTCAACACTTGACCTTGAAACATTGTTTCTTGAAGTATTAAAAACACCTAGATCTACCCAATTACAAGCAGAGTGCGTTTTGTCAAAGGATTAGCCAATTTACATAACTAAGTGACATATGTTCTTAAACAAGTTAAAACATATATGTCCTAACAATCTCCCCCTTTGGCAATCCGTGACAAAAACACAACAAACAAATGAGCATATGAGAGAAGTCATAAATCACTCAACTCATATTCACTTGTTGAATACAATAAAATCTATCCTAACACAAACTCTTGAAAAACTTTGCAAGAAGAGAGCTTATGATAAGTAGACTTTGACAACCTGTATTTCTGAAACACTTTAAACAAAACTCATCAAGGCATCTTGTGTGAAACAGAAATAAATAGATTGCATACAAGTATAAAGAATATGTGTATAAAGATAGAAAAGAAACAACACATGAAGAGAGAGGTGAAAGAAACATACATCAACATATATAAGAGAGAAGATAAGTACAATGTATGTAAGAATGGTCAAAGGACCTCATATACAAGACCAATGCATCTATAAAGAATAGAAAAGAAAAAGATACATCAAAACCTTACTACATCCCTCAAAAGTATCAACACTCCCCCTATCAAAATGTCCTATACTAACTCTCCCCCTAAGATGACTACTCTCATAACCCAAAACTACTCCCCCTTTTTGTCACGAGTGACAAAGGGTAGAGTGTCATGTAGACATCTCATCAGTAGAGCTAGCATCTCCATCATCATCATCATCATCATCATCATCCTCATCCTCAGAATCTGAAGCTACTGGAGTAGGTGGTGAAGGAGTAGCCTCTGGAGCAAAACCACCCATGGTCACCTGCCGTCGTGCAATACGACCAACACGAACATTCACCTGATATAACTCAGCAGAGAGTGTATCAAGGCGAGTGTCCATGCGCTGCAGCTGCGCCATGATATCACCAAGGGATACATCGTTCGAAGAGGAAGAAGGAGCAGATGTAGATGGAGCTGATCTGGATGGTGCTGAACGGGAGGGAGGAGTGGCACCTGGCTGTCTCGACCTGAACTGCGCCTCACTACGTTTTACGGTAGCGGCATCTATGGCAGATATGTGTGTGAAATGGTCGGACACTGGAAAGGGAACAGAAAAATGGCGTAGAATCCGCGTGATAGCAGAAGGAAAGATGAGCTTATCACGGGACACCGAATCAAGATAAACCTCTATGATAGATCGGATGAAGTGAGAAGGGAAGTCTATGGTAAGATGCTCAAGTAGAGAAAGCAAAAATCGAGCACGAGGCTCTGTGATAGAGTTATAGTGAGAAAGAGGATGGAGAACAAAAGTCATCACCATGTTAATGAATCTAGGACCTTTAGCAAAAGGCCTACATGATGTGAACTGATGCTCACCCCAATCAGTAGGGCGCTCACAAAAAGCAGAAATGAACTCATCTTTGGACACAGTCCTCAGACGCTCACAAGAGGGGTAATCTGGAAACTCTATCCTAGGTACCCTAAGCACATCCGTAACAAGTTGCGGTGTGACAGGAATGCGCATACCTCGAACGCGAGTGGAAAAATGAGATACTGAAAGATCAATCCCGTGCATGTTGGAGTAGAACTCCTGTATCAGCACGAGAGGGCAAGTGACCGGGATGTCACACAGTGACCCCCATCCCCTACTGTGAATGACAGAGGGAAGGTCAGTGTCGGCGAAGTCCGCCAGAATGACTTGGCGTTCCGAATGAACACCTCGTCGAGAAAAGTTCTCCGAAAATGCCTTATGGGCATCTCCATCACGGAACCGAAGGTTAAAAGGAGCAGAATCAGAAGATGAAGATGCTCTAGAACGCAGAGGGTTCCGAGCAGGAGTGGATTTACGTTTGGGTGCCATAGACACTACTAACGTAAAAGAATGAGAAAGAGATAGAGAGGGAGACAATCAGAAGAGTCCCAAATCAGTTCAAATATGACAGATATATGAACAAAGAGTACGTATGCATGGGAATGCATGAACATGTGACATGCAAAACAGAAATATCATCATGGGCTCAGCCCAATCCAATCCTAATCAGCATATAAACAAAGTACTCACATCTAAATGCATGAAAATATCATTATAATGCACATGAAATGCAATGTATGACATTTTGAAATCATCTAAGTACAAACCCAACCCAAAATTTCAATAAAAACTCAACAATTTTGAAAAACCCCAAATTTTTATGAAAAATCCCAAAAACTAGGTTTTCAAAACATGAAATGCATGAAAAAGGAAGAGAAAAGAGATCTTACCAAGTGATTGAAGCAAGGAATGAGCAAGATCCAAGAGGGTTGGAGGATTTGAGTGAAAGGAGAGTGAAAGGGAGATGAACAGACACGGAGAGATCGAGATAGATCGAGTGAGAAATGAAGAAAAATCGCGATTTGCTCTTAAATAGGCACCTTAGTAATTCTCGACAGCTGAGGTGTCGAGAAGTATCGAGAAATCTGTCGAGGAAGGTATCGAGGAAAATGCCTTCGACAGATGCAGGTGTCGAGAAAGAAGACACAAACAGCACAAGTGAATCTCGATCGATCCAACAGGTGTCGAGAATCTATCGAGAGGACAGAGACTTTCTCGATCGATCCACCAAGTGTCGAGGGAAGTGTCGAGATTGCGATAAGAAAAGCTTGAGAAGCTCGACAGATGACCAGGTGTCGAGGAGGTGTCGAGGAGGTGTCGAGCCTTCAGTGAAAAGCAGTTTTCCGAGAAGAGAAAAACACAGACATGAATGCAATTCAACTTACACCTCAACCATAGATCCAAACAACATATTAAGCTCTCAAAATCATCTCTCAAAAGAAGTTAAAAGCACATGGATCCTCAGAAACACACACACACACTAAACAAGTCTAACCAATTTTATATTTCAAAAACAAGTCAAGACAGTTTAGTGAGCATACATTAGCATATGTAAACACTTGTGATGGCCAAATCACATTGTACTTGCACATGTATCAAGAGTAGCAAAGAATATTACGTGTTGTGTGTGAAAAACATCGCAAGATTGCATATGTGTATACATGTTATGACGATCTGAGATATGAGAAAATAACTTTAACTCACACACAATCATAACTGTTTGATGGGGACTATCACCTTCGAGGTACATCCTATAACTCCCACATCTCCTAGAAAACACGCTTGCAATCATATTTAAAGCATCTTTAATCTTTTTGCTTTATATTTTCTTTGCATATTTTCTTTTAAGCATATCATGCATGGGCATAAAAAGAGAGAAAAGAAATACCCAAGATGTTAAGCATTTGACATCGCATTTTTGCTATGCCGAAGCATACGAATGTCTTTGACACTGCACTTTTGCTATGCCGAAGCATACAGGTGTCTATGACACTGCACTTTTGCTATGCCGAAGCATACAGGTGTCATACAATGATTGGCGGGCAACAGTGGTGAGATGGTCATTTATGCCTTTCTCTTAGGATTTTCTAGTCCTACCCGTCAAAAAGAGTGATATGAGTGTTAAGTTTTAAGAGATAACCTAATCTTACTCATCACAAACAAGAGCCACAAAGCTCACTTGCTTAGTTGTGCATAGAGATGCTCATCTAAGCTACAAGAGATACAAAGTTTAGAAAACTTTGTTTCATTGGCCATCCAAGGTACACAAGTACCAAAGTACACAGAACACACACTGTTTTTGTATTTTTCTGATTTTTCAATTTTTTTATTTTTTATTTTTTTATATTAAAAACAAAATAAGCAAAACTGAAAATAAACAAACAAAAACATGTTATCAAAGCAAAACAAAAACTAGATGCAAATGCATGAGGAAGAGGGACAAGAGAAGGAGATCAATCCATGGAGATGACACCAATGTTTTGACGAAGGAATTCAAAACGTTTGCTGTCAAGAGGTTTGGTGAACAAATCAGCCTTCTGATCATCAGTGTGGATAAACTCAAGAGTGAGAGTACCATCTTCGACAAGCTCCCTAATGAAGTGATGTCGAATCTCTATGTGTTTGGTTCGAGAATGTTGAACCGGATTCTTTGAGATATTGATGGCACTGGTATTGTCACAGTAAATAGTGAGATGCTCTTGACAAATACCATAATCATGGAGGAGTTTTTGCATCCAGAGGAGTTGGGTGCAACAGCTACCAGCAGCGATGTACTCAGCTTCTGCAGTGGATAAGGAGATGGAGTTCTGCTTTTTGCTCATCCAAGAGACAAGATTGTTACCCACATAAAAGCAACCCCCCGAGGTACTCTTTCTATCATCAGCATTTCCAGCCCAATCGGCATCAGAGTACCCAGCTAAGACACCATTAGTGTCCTTGCTATACCACACACCGAACTCAGCAGTGGTTTTGACATACTTTATAATTCTTTTTAAAGCAGTCATGTGAGATTTTTTGGGGTTAGCCTGATATCTAGCACACACACCAACACTATAACTAATGTCAGGTCTACTAGCAGTAAGGTAAAGAAGACTACCTATCATGCTTCTATATAGAGAAGATCAACACTCTTGCCTAACAAGTCTACAGTGAGTTTAACATTAGGGCTCATAGGGGTTCTAACAGAACTAGCAGAATCCAAACCAAACTTTTTCACAAGATTCTTAGCATATTTAGATTGAGAAAGAAATATACCTGAGTCTTGTTGGCGAATCTGCAATCCAAGGAAGTGAGTCAGCTCTCCAATCATGCTCATCTCGAACTCGGCTTGCCTAAGTTTTGAGAAGCCATGAGCCAGTTCATCCTTAGTCGACCCAAAGATGATATCATCAACATAGACTTGAGCAACTATCAACTCCCCATCTTCCCTTTTGATGAAGAGGGTTTGATCAGCCTTCCCTCTTGTGAACCCATGTGACACAAGATATTGTGTGAGTCTATCATACCAGGCTCTAGGAGCTTGCTTCAACCCATAAAGTGCCTTTTTAAGGTACAGCACATGATCCGGAAAGTGTGGATCAATGAATCCTTTTGGTTGAGCCACATAGACATCCTCTTTGAGTAACCCATTCAAGAAGGCAGTCTTTACATCCATCTGATAGAGTTTGAAATTCAGTTGACATGCTAGGGCAAGAAGAATTCTGATTGACTCCATTCGGGCAACTGGGGCAAATGTCTCATCATAGTCTACTCCTTCCATTTGTGAGTATCCTTGAGCCACAAGTCGAGCTTTGTTGCGAATCACATTTCCTTCTTCATCAGTCTTGTTGCGGAATATCCACTTTGTACCGATGATGTGTTCTCCTTCCGGTCTAGGTACTAGAGTCCAAACATCATTCCTCTGAAACTGGAGTAATTCATCATGCATTGCTTCAACCCAACTTTCATCTTGAAGTGCTTCCTCAACTTTCTTAGGTTCAACCTGTGACAAGTAGCAGGAACAAGACACAAAGTTAGCAACACATTTATCAACTGTACGTTTCCTTAATGTGAGTTCATTCATGTCTCCCACAATGACTTCTGGAGGATGATTTAATTTGATTCTAGATGAAGGTCCCTTCTTTTCTTGAGATTCAGACTCTGGTGAAATGGGTAAGTCTGCAGGGTCTTCCACAATACTGGGAGTACTGGGAGTACTTGGAGAAGTAGGTTCTTGTTCAGTAATGTCTTGAACTTCCCTAGGCTCAGAAGGAAGAATTTCCTTGGGGAGTCCCTCAGTGCCTTTCTCAGAACTGGACTCTGAAGACTCATCAATGACGACATTTACTGTCTCCATTACCTTCATAGTTCTTTTGTTGTACACCCGATAAGCCTTGCTTGTAGAAGAGTAGCCCAGAAATATGCCTTCATCGCTCCGAGAGTCAAACTTTCCCACATTCTCTCTATCCTTGAGAATGAAGCAGGTACTTCCAAAAATTTGAAGTACTTCACATTAGGCTTCCTTCCTTTCCACAACTCATAGGGAGTCTTTTTGGTACCGGGTCTGAAGTATACCCTATTTACTGTATGACATGCAGTGTTTACAGCTTCTCCCCACAAGTTTCTAGCCACATCTTTGTTATGCAGCATGGCTCTAGTCATCTCTTGAATAACCCTGTTCTTCCTTTCTACCACACCATTCTGCTGAGGGGTAATAGGAGCAGAGAATTCTTGAGATATACCCGATCTTGTACAGAAGGATTCCATGTATGAGTTCTCGAATTCCTTCCCATGGTCACTTCGAATTCGATCAATCTTCAGGCTCTTTTCATTTTGCAGTCTTGTGCATAAAGCTTCAATGTGCTCAGGAGCATCAGACTTGGATCGTAGTAGAATGACCCAAGTGTATCTGGTGAAGTCGTCTACCACAACCATGATGTATCTCTTACCCCCAAGAGACTCAGTTCTGGTTGGACCCATAAGATCTAAGTGCAACAGCTCCAATGGTCTGGATGTAGCTGTCGTCTAAGTGCCTAGATGCTTAGCTTTTGTCTATTTTCCAAGCTGACATGGTCCACACACCACATTGCTAATTCTACTAAGCTTTGGTATCCCCAAGACTGATTCATGCTTAGATACAATAGATAGATGCTTGTAACTAGCATGTCCCATTCGTTGATGCCACAGATCTTCATTAGGCAAACGAATGCTATTACACACAATATCAGCATCAGGAACCAATCCATAGCAGTTGTCCAAAGTGCGAACCCCACTAATGAGTTTCTTTCCAGACTCATCCATGACAAGACACTTCCCTTTTGAGAATAGCACCATGAAGTCTTGATCACATATCTGACTAATGCTCAATAGGTTCACCCTTAGACCTTCTACATAAAGGACATTCGCAATGTCTGGCAGTCCTGGCAGAGATATAATCCCTTTCCCCTTAATTTGTGACTTGCTTCCATCACCAAAGGTAACATTGCCACCTTTCTTAGACTCAAAGATCTTGAAGAGAGATCTGTCTCCAGTCATGTGTCGTGAGCAACCACTATCAAGATACCATAGACATGTGTCCATTACCTTGAATGCAGACTTCATCATGAAACATACTTCATGCTTAGATGATAAATCAGAGGGAATGGTTCTTTCTCTCAACTGCCTTTTATGAGCTAAGCCTATAACTTTCACTCTTCTCAGACGAACTCCTTTGCACATTTTCATTCTGAGACAGTCTAGTTTCTTCTTAGCAAAACTGAGATCTTTTCCAATAGTCATCATAAGAGAATTCAAATAACTTTTAGACTTGTATTTTTTGAGACACTCAAGCAAATAGTGATTAGAAAAACATGATGTATTTGAAAACAAAGATCTCATCAAGCAGGTTACAGCCAATGACAACAGGGGTCAATGGATCAACACAGCAAAGATTAAATCCTAATCAGAGTGTGCCTGCTCTGATACCACTTGTTAGGTCACAATCTGAATGACCCCTTGTGATTAACCCTAATTAATTAATTTAGCCAAGTAATTAATTAGTCAATTAATCATGCAATTTTATGGAAGTACAAACAAATCACCAATCAACTAAATATGCAGCGGAAAATAAATAACACGGTGATTTGTTTACGAATGGGAAAAACCCTAATGGCAAAAACCCCACCGGGTGATTTTCAGGTCACCACTCCCGAAACTCCACTATTATCAAATCAAGCGGTTACAAGTAAAGGAATCTCAAGTACCTTACCAACCTACAGTTGAACCCTTACCCCAATACCCAATTGGACTTGATCTGTAGTGACAGTCTCCACCTTTGATGCACGGCTCCCAAGTACGTGACTAACCAATGCGCGGATCCCAGTACGCGACTTCAAAACACCAACTGAGGAAGAATGGTTGGCTGCAAAGTTCTTCAGTTCATCCACTTGATGAATAGCAGGAAGATGCTTGGTTACAAAACCCTATGGTGCAAATACACAGCAACTTCTTGATGAAGGATGAACTAGGTCAAGAACTTCGTCTGTTGATCACAATTTGCTTAAACAGAGATTGCTCAATGATAATGCAACTTGTGTCACCAAAAACGGCTCTTAAAATAATCCTTTTATATGTTTAGGGTTAGAAGAAAAGAAGTCCCAAAAACATATTCACGGATCCCAAGAAAATCAGATTGGAATTCTGACTTTTTAAATCTCGACAGATAGCAGGTGTCGAGGTAGCTATCGAGAGGTGTCGAGCTTTAAAAACTTTGCACTTCAGCTTGCTTTTTCTTGGACAGACTTGATGACTTCAACACTTGACCTTGAAACATTGTTTCTTGAAGTATTAAAAACACCTAGATCTACCCAATTACAAGCAGAGTGCGTTTTGTCAAAGGATTAGCCAATTTACATAACTAAGTGACATATGTTCTTAAACAAGTTAAAACATATATGTCCTAACACGCACGGAAGAGTTAGAAGAAGATTTTCGTTGCAAACAAGGTACATCTTTTCAAATAGTCTAAAATTATGGACTTTTGCAGCATGCATCATCTGTTTATACTCATACAATGTTTAAGAGATTTGAGTTAGAAATTACTTCTATCTTGGGGGTCACACACCAAGATGTTAATTTTGATAGAGTGTCTTTCACCTATGAAGTCATTGAAGGAGGTGGTCGGAGGGTTCATGTTGTCCATTTTAACTCCTTAAATAATGTTGTCACATGCAGCTGTAAAATGTTTGAAACATTGGGATTACTATGTCGACATGCTTTGCGAATACTTATTGTGAAAAATGTAACAGAGCTTCCTGTTTAGTATATTTTGAAACGATGGACAAAAAATGCAAAGAAAGATAATGTTGTATGTGATCATGCAAAATTAGCGGATGCAAATGATGAGTTGTCAGTGACATCACGCCGTAATGAATTAATGCGTTCAGTTTATGAATTTTTCACAAGAAGTGTAGCAACAACTCGGCATACTAAAATGTGCAAAAGAAAAATTAGAGAGATGATAGAATTAGTTGAGAAAGACATGGAGGTGTTAAGTGTGGCAAGAGATGATGGTGAAAGAGAAAATAGTTTTGTGGAAAATAACGTCTTTGGTGATGTTGAGAAGACAAATTGCTCACTCAATAATTTGCCTATATTAGATCCCCCATGTGTACGACCAAAAGGAGTCACAAATGCGAGAATGAAAAGCAACATGGAGAAGCGTAAAAGGAAGGCATTAAAAGATATTAAGAGATCAAGTAGCTCTTTTTCTTTTTAAATTTTAAATGTTAGTTCAATGATTCAATTATTTACTTGTTGTGAATAATGCCCAATATTTCCTCTCTCTTTTTAGAACAATTGCTGAATAGAGGACTTCCAGCAAACTCTGGTCATGTTAGAGAATGTATTGGCTTTTAATATAAATAATTTTACACAGTATGACTTCCAAGTGACTCTTTCAACTTGGGTAACCCAAGTTTGCATTGGTCAATTTTTTTTTTTTTTTTTTTTTTGCTGCCCTTTATTCGTAGACACTTACAAATTTTCTTATATATATATATATATGTTATCTTGTTTATATTGCCTTTGGAATAGTTGTCAATAATGTACTATATGTAGCCCATAAGTCCTATGAAAATAACATTATTTCTTGCATTGTCAATAATGATAGTCATATGAAAATAACACTATATGCCTTACAACAGTTGTCACTAATTCACGAATCTCAACATATGCACCACAATGTACAAGTCTATGCCAGCCAATGCACCCATCTAGTGTACCCATGGAAGAGAACTACAATAATCAAGTATGATCTATTCCCCTTGCATCCTCTTTTTTATTTATTTTTAAATGATCATACATTTTAATCTCTTATAGTATTTTATTGGTATTTCATTCTTTGGGCATGCCAATGACTAGTAGTTCAAATTATTTTCAACTATCAAATCAGGTATAAGTAAAAAATATAATAAAATGATTTATGCACTAGTATTTCATTTTTATAAATATCTACCATTTGATATTGAGATAATTTGAATGTAGATCTCTTTTTCTTATTGGAGCGGTGCTTCTCTAAATGATAGCTTAACAAGCATGCTTCAAAGTAACAATTGCTTAAATCATTTAAGTTAGGTAAATATACTTGCTATTTTAAAATTTTTTTTTTTATTCCTCATTAGTTATGTTTATTTATTTGTATCAATAGTTATCACTTTGTTACTAATAACTGAAAATGTCCATATCTAATTTTACAGAATTCTTTCTTAAATGGTTTTACACAACTAAATCCAAGACAAAACTGATCTGACTTGAAAGATTTTTTATGAGTATTCAACTTAGAAGATTTTTGACAAGTATTCAACTAACAAGTATAGATTGATGATGAGAGGAAGCAGCAAGAAATGTTGTTTTTGTATTTTGAAGGCAATGAAAATAGGCTTATTTATAGTATTTGTTAGATTACATTCCTTTTTTATATTTTCATTTGTTACGCCTTCTCATCATCTAGACAAAATTGTATTATTCAAAATTGTTATTTATCCAATTGAATATAACTAATATAAATGAAAAGTATTTTCACTTCAAATGTGCTTATAAGCAATTTTTTGTGAACTTGTGATGTTCATAATTAGTGTTGGGAAAACTGGTATCTTTGGATTATGGCTATTGTATAAATTGAGTATAGTTGTATACTGTTTAGAGATTTCATCACTTGTGTCTTTCATTTAAGTTTGCATTTCCTTGGAAGAAATGAGGATTAAATCTCTGGAATTTTGTATCTATCTTAGTTTGCTAGTTGGTTCCTTCTCAAGGAAAAGAAAAAAAAAAAGGTTTACTAGTTTGTTCATGGTCAGGAATTTGATGGGAGTGAAATGGTGTTTTAGTAGGTGCCTTATGTGCATGGCAGATGGTATTTGTAAGATAGAGTCACTGCAACATGAAATAAAAGTTCTAGAAAGTGATTTCTTGAACAACCGCCATGGACATTCCTGTCCAGTTATTATGACATTTTTAGTTTCGGAATGTTCCTATTGCATAGATTTACCCATGTACTCCAAAAATGTGATCTTGAGAAATTGGATGATTTCTTATTGGAGTGGACTTTACAAGTCTTTGATGCCTGTAATGAAGCTAGTGTGAAACTATCATGTACTTATGTTTTTGCTTACATGCCTGTATGAGAGACTTTAATTTTAATTTGGTATATTTGTATCTTCTATATTACTTGTAACTTCTATATGTTACCCAATGTTTTAATTGCATGCAAGTAGCATGTGATCCATATGCCCTTTTTTTTATTTCCAAGTTTATGCAGCTATGCAATTTCTGTGAGTGCACTAACAAAAAGAAATAGTACATTAATTATATTAGGGACGGCTGGATCTTGCTCATTGCTGGAAGAGATAAGGCACAATTCAATTTGTTTTTAAAAAAAATCTTTGCTCATAGATGTGGTTATTTTAATATACTTATGCTCCTCTTATTAGATATTGTATGTGGCCTGGTTTTGGGAGGGAAATGATGTTTTAGAATTCTTTCCTCCATGTCCCTTTTTAAAGATGAATCAGCACCTTATTTTTTTGAAGAGCTCATCCATCAAAACAAAATACTTACACTTCTCAATGAGAAATTTCCTTTTAACAACATTACCAATAATTTTCCCTGATACTCAATGAGAGAGGCACTATTCAAAAACAGTTCATATAATTAAGAACAAGCTCAAACTCAACAACATGCTGCCCAACAATTGAGAAATTTTGTTGCCAAAATGAACAAAATTTACAATGAGATCCAAACACCAAAAACATAGCAATAAAGGAAGCAAGTGAAATCAAATGTGTTATTCCTTATGACCCTCATCAATACAATCTAGCTTATTTATGTAACAGAATCCATGTTAACTAACTAATCCCCTAATCAATGATTACATCTCACTAATCAATGCATTAACAGTAAGTAACTAATTAACTACCCAATGATTAACAACCCTACTCTAACTGCCTAACTAACTAACTACCCCTGACCATCCCAACCAACTGCTCAACTCCTTGGTACAACACAGTAGCAGCCCACGCACAACATAACAGTAGCCCACGCACCACAGTGCACACCTCAATGCACACAGCTATGCATCACCCAACACACCTTAATGCACACCATTGCCTTAGCACATGCCTCAGTATTTTGGCCTTGTATTACATCAAAATCAATTCTTCAAAGCCATTGATACAATCTTTCTTCAAAACTTTGGGACATCAATTTCGCAACATCAACAACAACATTCAAATGCAAAACCATGAAACCCAACAACCAAAAAACTCACAATCACAATCTAGAGTTAATTAAAAACTAGGACTCAGGATATTAACCTCCCCACATTACAAATTCAAAAAAACTTAAAACATCTGTATGCCTTCATCTCATCAACCACATCCCTGTTAAGATCGAATGGGCATGAGTCTTAAAACCAAAACCCAAAATTCCCATGACCACCAAATTCGATACCAAAATTGATTAGAGCTTGTGGACTTTGGGTCCTATCTTTGCTTCTCGGCAAAGATGCTGCAACCCAAATTCTCACGTCCCCACCAAATCCGATACCAAAACCAGCCGCCAAGGAAATTGTTGGTTTTCCCTTTGGGCCTCCACTGACTGTGTCACTGTCGGAATTCTTGTGAAAACGGCGGCCTTCCATGGCTTAACACTTCTTTAAATTTCAATTTCATACAGAAAGAGAGGGGAAATTTCTTCTCTAGAGAGATATTGGGGAAATAGAGCCAAAGGGAGAGAGAAAGAAAGAGGCAGATAGTGTTTTAAGGGTTTAAGAGAAATTTTGAATTGATGATTTTGTGTTAAATGATCTGGTTGGTGTTGCTGTGTTTCTATTAGTTTTTAACCATGGTTTGATTTTTTAACAAGAGTTAATTTAATGGTTAAGTGGTGATGTGGAGCTGAGTCATAAATTTAAACTAAGTGGCACTTTCCTATTGGGTGGGAGGAGCTGGGAGGACCACACCAGTGGTCCTCAAAGAGGAAGCAATAATTTCTCCATTGCAGCCCTAACTTTAATTCTTTATAATAAACTTGTAGCTGTGATTTATTATAGCTGTATGTAACAATTAATAGTAGTGACCAATACCATTAAGTGTCGATAGTGTTGGCTGCATTCCATCAATTTTGGGAAGGCTATGACTGCTCGGATGAAGTTAGGGGGTGTCAAAGGAGGCCATTGCAACCCTAACTTTTCAAAATTTCCCTTAATATTACTATTATATCCGTGCGATGCACGGTTTAATAAAAAAATTATATATAATTTTAAAAAAAAAAAATTTGATAATATAATTAAATTTAATAACAAATAAAATAGTAAAAATATTTTAAAAATTATGGCAAGTTTTAAATTTCTAAAAGCTCTTAGTAGTAAAATTGTAAGTTTTATATTATGGCAAGTTTTATATATGGCACTTAAAATCTTTCCATTATAATTGCTAACATGTAGAATAGTAGAAGTGCTAACCATATATAAATTTCTTGCATATATAACCAAAAACAAATTCCATAAATTACAAAAATAAAACAAATGCCATAAATTACAAAAATATAAGTATTTTGAGTTTCTAAACTGCAATGTAAATATAAAAGTTTACCTATAAGTTATTTTAATGTTGCCATAAGTGAGGAATTAATCAGCATAATCAATTAAGAACACCAAATCAAAGATGAATTGCATTATCTAAATTTTTTTTATAAAAAAATCATAGAATTTAAGCTATAATTGAACTATGTTAAGTATCTAGACCTTCTAGGGTATCACACTCAAATATTGTATTGCAATGTAAATGTAAAAGTTTAAATATGTAAATACATAATTGCAAGGTTGTAGGTAGAAGAAGAAAATATTAGAGGTTGTAGGGAGAATAATAGAGAAAAAGAATTGTATTGTAGGTATTCATTATGGATTATTTGAGATATATATATATATATATTGTTAGTCTATTGTTAGTTGAACATAATTTTATAAAAAACTTTTTTCAAGTGTACTACGTTGCTGTTAGGTTGCTGTTTTCTTTTTACGTGTAGTATTATATATATATATATATATATATATTTTACTATTTTCTTTTTATGTGTAGTAATATAATTATTGGATAAGAAGATAAGAAAACAAAATTATACCTAGTTTTTTTTATAAAAAAAATTATAAAACGTGTATTAAAAATTTGTTAGATTTTTAATATATGAGAATATATATACTAATATATTAAATCATTAATTATCATTCTATTATAATTAAAAAAACGTGTACTACTTCCTCTTAAAACGTGTGCTTTTGTTTTTGTTATGAAACATTAGGGTTTAAGATTTTTTTGTTGCTTTTTTTTTTTTTAATTAAGATTTTTTTTTCAACTTATATATTATAATGAGAAAATGATTAAATGAAGAATTTGGATTATAATCAAATTATGATTTTTATCAACTTAGAAATTATAGGAAAAGAAAAATTATATCTATTTTTACTAAATTTAATAAAATTTATGCAATTATAACTATTTTTTAAATAATCTAAATCTAAAACTTGTAAGATTAACGTGTAAGATTTTTTTGTTGCTGTTTTTTTTAATTAATTTTTTTTTTCAACTTATATATTATAATTAGAAAAGGATTAGATGAAGAATTTGGATTATAATCAAATTAATATTTTTATTAACTTAGAAATTCTAGGAGAAGAAAAATTATATATATTTTTTAAATCTAAAAATCTAAAAAAAAAAAAAAAATTTACAATTTGGTGAAATTACTTGGCACTATCACAACTTCTAAACCCAACTTTTATTATGTAGTATATGATTTTAGAATTTGGTCCAATATAATTGAACTTGACCCCCTAGCAACATCTTTAGCCTCTTGAAAAGAAAAAAAAAAAAGAAGAAGCCCAAATAACATCCTAATTACAAAAATTAAACAACCGGCATATGTAAGATCAAACATTTACCAAAAATTTACCAAACCCATACATTTAGTCAAAATTGTTCCAAATTTTCAAAAAAAGAAAAGCCCTGAATTAGTGCTGTTCCGATCACATTAAAGAGTAAATAAAGTAATTAGAGTAGAGACTAGAATGGTTAAATAAATTTAGTTACTGGTGCTAATGGTTGGTTGAACATTTGATTAATTATCATTGCTAATAATGATTGATGACTTGCTGAATATTTGATAAAGTTAGATGAAAATTTGTCTTTAGTTTAGCATCTTTACATTAAAGACAATAAGAACATTGTTTGACATAAATAATTAACTTAGCAATAGTAATTAAACTTAACAACAATCTTTTTTTTTTTTTTTTTTTTTTTGAGAAACAACAACAATCTTAATCTTATCAACAATTGACTTTGAATTTTTTATTTACTAGTATTCTTTTTTACCTAGCAACTATAATTAATTTGAGCAACAACATAATGTATTGTAATGCGTTAATTTTTTATTTATTTATTATTTTGTTCATATTTTGTTAATATTAAATAGATGTTATTTTAGATTTTTATGAATTTCTTTTGTTCCTACTTTACCCCCTCAATTGAAAATCTGGCTTGATGGCGGCTATGCCAAGGTTCAACGGGTTAGTTCTTTACACACAATACATGCACATAGACTTTAGCTTGATTTGCATGTGATGATATATACAACTTGCATCCATGCATGTGTCGTCATTTAAAGCATGAAAGCATGAATATTTTTATGAGACTATAGCACATATAAATGGGATATAACTAGGGGTGAGTGTGGTTCAATCGGTGTGGTTTTTTTCCAAATTTATTACCGAACCGATAGAGATCGGTTTTTTCATAATTGGAACCGATGCACACCGCCTAGGGTCGGTTTTCCGACCTATAGCGGTACTGTTTTTTGTGGTCAGTTTAGTCGGTTTGAAATATTAAAAAAAAAAACTGTTTTTTTTAAAATAAAAAAATTGGGCTTTCAAGCCCAATATCAATATATTAACCTATTCAAGATTTCAAGTAAATATAAACTGCTTTTTTATTTAGCAAGCCATCAAAAATCTAGTCACACATAAAACAAAAGCAAAAGAAAAGTCAAATTAAAAATAAATAAATAAAATAGTAAAAATGCCAAATAATATTTTTCTACATCCAGCCAACACAAAAAAACATATTCCAACTCATACTTATACCATAATTACTTATTACTCAATCAGACATTAACAATATACATTACTCAATCTCAATATATATCAACTCAATAGAGAGGCAGAACCTAAACAACTAAAATCAGAATGTAATGCAAATAAAATTAATATCGACTTCCATGTAAAAATAAATAAATAAATAATTTTTTTGACCAAAGAGATGCTTTACAATGAATATATACTACAACAAATAAACAAAAGCCAATGCCTAATAGGTAGTATGGCAGTACCACAGTAATT
This sequence comes from Quercus aquifolioides, assembly GCA_019022515.1. Classification (NCBI taxonomy): domain Eukaryota; kingdom Viridiplantae; phylum Streptophyta; class Magnoliopsida; order Fagales; family Fagaceae; genus Quercus; species Quercus aquifolioides. The sequence continues at coordinate 64,499,258 of CM032329.1, read as the reverse complement.
CCACTAAGTAGCTCAAAATCCCCAAGTCAAAAAATATGAAAATAAAAATACAAAAATACTGGAAAAAAAATATTGAAAATACTAAACAATATTTTGAATCATTAGTGATAATAGCTCAAAATATTTCTCAGTGAATGATTGAAGAGTGATAGCTCTCTCAATCTCCCTCAAAATCAAATTGCTGGAAAAAAAAAAAAAAAAGATGTCAGTACTCGAGGACTTAGAGTATAGAAAGAGAGAAGAAACAGATTAATTGTTTGTGACTATGAAACTCACCTACGGTGTTACGGCGGACTGGTAAGGGGTGAGCATTGAGTAGCAGCTTCAGTGTTGCAGCAGCAGAGAGGCGAGAGAGAAAGAGAGAGTTCTGAGGTAGGTTATGTGAAAAGAACAATTTATATGCTTGTTAAAATTTGTAACCCTAAAGTAAAACAACGTCGTTTTATTATTATTATTTTTTTAAATAGCCTTGTTAAACTGAAATGTTTCGTTTCATTAAGTCATATATTAGGAAATAGGAATCATAGATTCATAGCATCATCGTCTTATAGAACTGGACCGGAGCATTAACATATCGGTTCGGTACAAATATCGGTAATCGGAATTGATTTTTGATTGCATCACCACACTGGTGTCAGAAAGAACACTAGTCTCCACTTGCCGGCCGCGGCTCCTACGGTCGGTTTCAGGTGTGGTGCGGTTTCTCGGCTCCGGTCGATTGCAGCGGTTTCTCAGCTCCCTTGTACACCCCTAGATACAGCGAAGTCATGATTTCAGTTTAAGAAAGGCAAGATTCAAAGTCATTATTAAAAATAAAATTAACCTAAAAAATATTAATTGATAATAATAACAAAATTGATGTGGTAAGAATGTGATTAGTGTTACTAGACAAAATAATAAAAAATTATATGAATTCATTTTTTTGTAATGGTGATATACTATCTTATAAAATGTAGTAAAATTTGTAATATTCATAATACTACTCAATGAGAAATGTGATATAAATAGTGAAAAAAAAAAAAAAAAAAAAAAAACAAAAAAAACACTGGTTGATGGGGGACAAGATTTAAGCTACTTTAAAAGAATAGAATAGTCAAGTTGGTGAAAAAGTCATAAGCTTTGACACGTGAGGCAAGTTTTTTTCAAGCTTTGATACGTGAGGCAAGTTTTTTTCCTTTTTTATGTTGGGTGTCAGGGCCTGTTTGTCTGGAGTGGGAGTTTTTTATTTTGTTTTTTCACAATGTTAGGTAGGCAACTTCTTAGGCCAAAATTGAGAATTAACCCTATTTGTCAAATAATATAATTAGTAGACATTGTTTTGAAAGTATATTTCATACTAACATCTCGAGTCTAAAAGACTCGATTTTTATGTTCTGATCAGATCTGAGCTGGCGCTTTTCCACGTAGCGTTCACCTGGAAATTGAGTCACTACATCTGTAAAACATTTACAATGCAAATATTTTCAAGTGTCTGGAGTACAAAACAGATCAGCCACCATCCCACCACCAAATACAAGCACAAACCAGCCATTATCAACCCACAAATCCGAGCATTAATCCAACAATTCAGCACAAATCCAACCAAATCCACCCCCAACAACCACCTAAAATCCAGATTAAAAAAATAAAACCCCCAAAACCCACAACCCGTTTGGCTTGTTGATCGGGGTTCTCTGCAAGAAAATCCAAAAACCCAGGATTGGTTAGGAGTTTGGGTGACTATGGGTTGACCGGATTGGTGGTTTGGAGTTTAGGTGGCTGTGGGTTGGCTGGATTGGGTGGCTGTGGGTTGATGCCTGGGTTGCGTGGCGTGGGTCTGGCGTGGTGGTACGGTGGTGGCGTGGTCTGGCTGGATCGAGCAGCTGTGGGTTCTTTGGCTTCTGGTTAGGTTGTGGGGGTTTGCCGTGGTCTAATGAAAAGGTGGGGTGAGGGGAATGGTTTGTCTGAACATGAATATGCTGGGTTGAAGGGTGGGCTTATAAATCGAGTCTTAGAGACTCGATTTCCAGGTGGAGCCACATGGAAACAATACCAAATCAAACGTGATGAGAACATTGAAATCGAGTCTTTGAAACTCGATTTATAAGCCCTAAATAGAGTCTCTTAAACTCAAGATGTTAGTAAAAAATATAGTTTTGTAACAGTGCCTACTAATTATATTGTTTGGCAAACAGGGTTAATTCCCAATTTTGGCCAACTTCTTAGAACAGAAGCAACTAAAAGATTTTTTTGGGATGAGTCGAGGGCAGTTCCCCCCTCCCCTCCCCCCCCCCCCCCCCGGCGAGGGGCTCCGCCCCTGGATACAGTCATTTGCATATAAATGGGAAGCTTCAATTATCACTTACAAATTAATCCTTATCAGTAACGTAGTCACGTCATTCATAAAGCATAAAACAATACATTAAAATTACCATTAATCATTCAAGTATTTAGTTAAAATGATTATTTTACTGGTATGTTTAATGTTTTATATAATAATTTAAAGTAAATAAAGAGAGGTTTTTCTTTTAGAGGAAAAAAAAGTTAAAATAAAAACAAAAGCTGAATCAGCAAAAATAAAAATATAAAATTGTCAACTCATTAAAATCAAATGTCACTACTCATGACTGTCAGATCACCTAGGGCCCTAGGTCAAGTCTCAGCATTGGCCTTTTAAGTTTAAACTAAGAGTTTGTTTGGATACAATTTATTTTGCTAAAAATTAAAAACTAAAAACACTATTGCAAAATAATTTTTAAATGTGTGAATAGTGCCGTGGGACCCATTTTTTCCATTCCTTTTCCTGTGTCTGACCATTTCACTTTCATGTGTGCCATAGATGCCGCTACCGTAAAACGTAGTGAGGCTCAGTTTAGGTCGAGACAGCCGGATTCCACTCCTCCCTCCCGTTCAGCTCCAACCTGATCTACTCCATCTACATCCGCTCCTTCTTCCTTTATGAGCGATGTTTCACTTAGAGACATCATGGCGTAGCTGCAGCGCATGGATGCTCGCCTCGATACACTCTCCACTGAGTTGTATCAGGTGAATATTCGTGTTGGTCGTATTGCACGATGGCAGGCGACCATAGGTGGTTTTGCTCCTGAGGCTACTCCTTCACCACCTCCTCTAGCGGCTTCTGATTCTGAGGATGATGATGACGAGGACAATGATGCTTCGGATGATGATGATGGAGATGCTAGCTCTATTGATGAGACACTCTACCCTTTGTCACTCGTGACAAAAAGGGGGAGTAGTAGTTTTGGGGATATGAGAGTAGTCATCTTAAGGGGAGAGTTAGTCTAGGACATTTTTGTTAGGGGGAGTGTTGATACTATTGATACTTGAGGGATGTAGTGAGGATATGATGTATCTTTTCTTTTCTTACATTTTAGATACATTGTTCTTGTATATGAGGTCTTGTGACCAGTTTTTACATACATTGTACTTATTTTCTCTATATGTGGATGTATGTTTCTTTCACCTATCTCTACATGTGTTGTTTCTTCACTATCTTTATACACATGCTTCTTATATTTGTATGCAATCTACTATTTCTGTTTCACACAAGATGCCTTGATGAGTTTTGTTTAAAGTGTTTTAGAAATACAGGTTGTCAAAGTCTACTTGCCATAAACTCTTTTCTTGCAAAGTTTTTCAAGGGTTTTTCAACAAGTGAATATGAGTTGAGTGATTTATGACTTCTCTCATATGTTCATTTGTTTGTTGTGGTTTTGTCACGGATTGCCAAAGGGAGAGATTGTTAGGACATATGTGTTTCACTTGTTATAGAACACATGTCATTCTTTTATGTAATTGGCTAATCTTTTGACAAAACGCACTTTACTTGTAATTGGGTAGTTCTAGGTGTTTTTAATACTTCAAGAAACAAGATTTCAAGATCAAGTGTTGAAGTCATTAAGTCTGTCTAAGAAAACCAGCTGATAGTGCAAATTCATTAAAGCTCGACAGCTGCATCTATCGAGCTTAAGAAAGCTGTCTCAAGCCCATAAGCTCGACACCTACTCGACAGCTTCTCGACACCTCCTATCTGTCGAGATTTAAGAAATTCAGAATTCTGATCTGATTTCTTGGGATCCATGAATGTGTCTTTGGGCCTTCTTTTCTCCTAACTCTAGACATATAAAATGATTGTTTTAAGGACCGTCAAATAGTTCACAAGTTGCACAAGTATTGAGAAAACTCTGTTGAAGCAAATTGTGACCAAAGACGAAGTTCTTGCCCTAGTTCATCTCTTCTGAAGAAGTTGTTGTGTATTTGCACCTTTGGGTTTTGTGACCAAGCATCTTCTTGATCTTCATCGTGTAGGATGAACTGAAGAATTTTGCAGCCAACCTCTCTTTCAGTTGGTGTTGAAGTCGCGTACTGGGATCCGCGCATTGGTTAGTCACGTACTTGGGAGCCGTGCAACAAAAAGGGGGAACTGTCACTACAGAATAAGTCCAATTAGGTATTGGGGTAAGGGTTCAACTGTAGGTTGGTAAGGTACTTGAGATTCCTTTACTTGTAACCGCTTATTGTGATAATAGTGGAGTTTCGGGAGTGGTGACCTGAAAATCACCCGGTGGGGTTTTTGCCGTAAGGTTTTTTCCCATTCGTAAACAAATCACCGTGTCATTTAATTTCCGCTGCATAATTAGTTTATTGGTGATTTGTTTGTGCTACCACGCGTTTGCATGTTAAATTGAATAATTAATAACTTGGCTAATTAATTAATTGGTTTAATCATAAGGGGTCATTCAGTTTGTGGCCTATCAAATTTTTTTGTTTAATGATTCTAGTTCCTTTAGGTATTTTTTTGTTTGATACAGTAATGGGTATATGCATTTTTGTTTAGTTTGGGTATTTGATATTTATTGTGTAATGGTTGTGAAGAAAGTTTCTTATATATGTACTTATCAATTGCTGTAATTCTTTTAGATTTCTATAGTTCTTATTGTTCGGATGATTCTAGTTTGGATGGATGTGTTTTACAGAGGGACTTCATTAACATACAAGGTTATTGGTGGTGTCTTTGATTTTTACTTCTTTGCTAGCCCTACACCTCTAGGTGTGGTTGATCAGTACACTTCTTTCATAGGCAGACCAGCTCCTATGCCTTACTGGTCTCTCAATATGATTCACTCTCTCTCACCCATTACTTTCCTCTTCCTTTAATTTACTGCATTCATAATTTTATTGGTAAATTATTGGTGAATAATCTCAGAGGCTTGTACCTTGTTTTAATTCACTAATTAATTTGTGTGTAAGGAAGATTAGGAAATGAATGTGTTGGAAATTGACATGTTTAAGTAACACATATATAGACAACTGGAGAAGCCGGTTACTGGGATTTTGTTTTTGGCATGTATCATGTGTAATAAGGAATGGAATAGTTTGGTCAAAAGACTGGAAAAAAAAAATGATGAACTGACAAGTTTAGAAAATAGTATATAAATTGGGAGGAAAAGTTTTCACCATCTCAAAAGTAGTACTTTTTGGAGGATTGATTTGGCAAACCCATTTGTAAGATATGTAAGGAATTAGAACCACCTATTGATTTGGTTTGTTGGTAAATGTTGATTAGTGGTTGATTAAAGCCATAGGATCGGGATGCTTTGTTATTTTCTAATTGATGTTGGTGGGTTAGTCCCCCCCCCCCCCCCCCCCTTTAATAATTTACTATATTTTTATCTAGATAAATGAAAAGTTATAGATTTAGGTAATATACATATACCCCCACATGGGTGTTCATTGTCATATATGATTAAGAGTTTTTATTAAATTGATTCCTAGGATTAGGTTCTGGTATTTAATGAGCTTTTACAAGCTTTTCTTTAACTTTTGTACTTATAAATTTAACTTTTTTTTTGCAGACTAAATACACATTGTTTGCAATAACTTTGGATTTTTTTTTTCTTCTGAAAGTTGTAAACTTAGCTTGAGCAAAGTAAGTAGATTCTAGTTAAAAACTTATAAACACTCTATACTTGTGATGTTTGTGATTGGTTTTGTGGTAGGTTGTTGTGTTGGAGCAAGCGGGTGGCTTGCATGGTGTTATAAGGTGGGTTAAATTCATATTGGGAGTGTATATTTGTGTGTGCAATGTATATTTGTTTAAGTATTAATTGAGCTCAAAGTGGCAAGAGCTCAGGACCAAGAGGATAATCCATAATGGGAGGAATAAACAAGTAAAAATCAAAGCATGAATGAACACTTTTCTGATTAATAAACACAAATATATTGTTGCCGAGGTTACAAGCAAGTTTTGACAAATACAAATACTCTCTAGAAACTCTTACACTCTCTCTTCTCAATTTTTCTAATCCCATCTAAGTGTAGGGGAAGACCATATTTATGCACTTAGTTCATCCCTCAATAATGGGTTATCATGCTGGATGTGAGAAGGTGTTTGTCTCATCAAGCATCTCCTCCTTTCTTTTAATGATGAAAGTGGACTTTTGGGATGTAAAGCATTTTTGGCTGGTCATTCAACATTTAATCCAACACTTTGTTTTGAAACAAACACATGTGAAGTGATCTCAAATGTTGTTGTGAACAAGAACTGGACACTGGTCATATATAATCATAAAGGTAAGATTATTCATGAGTCTTTTTTTTTTTTTTTCTTTTGTATGTGGGCTAAAGCTAACTAAAAGTTATCTTTCTTTAATAATTAATTCCACGAAAGAAGGGAAAAAAGGGGCACATACATGTTATACATTAAACATGGAATAATGTTAAACTAGGTGCGCTTTTAATTAGATTAGATTTTTGTTGAAAAACTTATTTGTTTATTTGCTGAAAGCTAGCAAAATTATTGTTGTACTAAAACAATGAGATTTTTAAAAAGTTTTATATAAGCAAATAAGCTAAAAAGTCAAAAGAAAAAAACTATGCAAAATCATACCATATATACAATTTTAAGAATAAAATATAAAATACTAGGTAAAAAAAAATTATATAATTAGGAAGAAAATCTATAATGAACTTATGAAAAAGTGTGTGTGTTTGTTTCTCAAAAAAAAAAAAAAGGGTAATTGTCCCACATTGCTTAAGAGAGTGTGTTATGTGTAATATAACTTGCCCCACTCTCCCTTAAAAGTTACCATGGCTTTTGAGTGGAGTTGTGGTGTGCCTTTGTGTTAGAACCTCTTTCTCTCTCCCTTGTGTGTGTGTGTTTGTTTCTCAAAAAAAAAAATAAATAAAAAATAAATAAAAAATAAAAACTTATGAAAAAGAGATTCAATTTTAATTGTAGATCTAACACTAAAAACATTTATATTTAAGATTTTTTTTTCAAGTAGAATAGTAATTTCACCAGTATTTTCAAATATAATATAAACAAAATTAACATCATTTTAGTATATATTCTTAAGCTTGTTTCTCATATACGAGATTTTTATATATCATTTAGTTAACTTTTAATTTACTTGTTCTCCCACGCTTTGCATGCAATAGAAAATTCCCTAATAGGGTGATCATCACGTGGAAAACAGTGTTATAGTTTAATACGTACGAACAAGTAGTAGGCTAGTGTGATATATGGTATGGTGGTTAAAATTCATATATATAAACAGTAAAAAATTCTCAAATATTTAAAATTGAAGAATAAAATAGCTAATAAAAAAAACAACCTTAAATTATATGTGTGGGACCAGAAAGAGTCAGGCAACCCCGGCCCACTTCGAACTAGGCCCAAAGGCCCACGCCGAGGAGGCGTCCAAGGTCCGAGGACGAGAATGTAAAGCTCAGTTGCCCAGGAAATATTGCCGAGGATGATTACTTCCTCGGACTTAGAGTATAGAAAGAGAGAAGAAACAGATTAATTGTTTGTGACTATGAAACTCACCTACGGTGTTACGGCGGACTGGTAAGGGGTGAGCATTGAGTAGCAGCTTCAGTGTTGCAGCAGCAGAGAGGCGAGAGAGAAAGAGAGAGTTCTGAGGTAGGTTATGTGAAAAGAACAATTTATATGCTTGTTAAAATTTGTAACCCTAAAGTAAAACAACGTCGTTTTATTATTATTATTTTTTTAAATAGCCTTGTTAAACTGAAATGTTTCGTTTCATTAAGTCATATATTAGGAAATAGGAATCATAGATTCATAGCATCATCGTCTTATAGAACTGGACCGGAGCATTAACATATCGGTTCGGTACAAATATCGGTAATCGGAATTGATTTTTGATTGCATCACCACACTGGTGTCAGAAAGAACACTAGTCTCCACTTGCCGGCCGCGGCTCCTACGGTCGGTTTCAGGTGTGGTGCGGTTTCTCGGCTCCGGTCGATTGCAGCGGTTTCTCAGCTCCCTTGTACACCCCTAGATACAGCGAAGTCATGATTTCAGTTTAAGAAAGGCAAGATTCAAAGTCATTATTAAAAATAAAATTAACCTAAAAAATATTAATTGATAATAATAACAAAATTGATGTGGTAAGAATGTGATTAGTGTTACTAGACAAAATAATAAAAAATTATATGAATTCATTTTTTTGTAATGGTGATATACTATCTTATAAAATGTAGTAAAATTTGTAATATTCATAATACTACTCAATGAGAAATGTGATATAAATAGTGAAAAAAAAAAAAAAAAAAACAAAACAAAACACTGGTTGATGGGGGACAAGATGTAAGCTACTTTAAAAGAATAGAATAGTCAAGTTGGTGAAAAAGTCATAAGCTTTGACACGTGAGGCAAGTTTTTTTCAAGCTTTGATACGTGAGGCAAGTTTTTTTCCTTTTTTATGTTGGGTGTCAGGGCCTGTTTGTCTGGAGTGGGAGTTTTTTATTTTGTTTTTTCACAATGTTAGGTAGGCAACTTCTTAGGCCAAAATTGAGAATTAACCCTATTTGTCAAATAATATAATTAGTAGACATTGTTTTGAAAGTATATTTCATACTAACATCTCGAGTCTAAAAGACTCGATTTTTATGTTCTGATCAGATCTGAGCTGGCGCTTTTCCACGTAGCGTTCACCTGGAAATTGAGTCACTACATCTGTAAAACATTTACAATGCAAATATTTTCAAGTGTCTGGAGTACAAAACAGATCAGCCACCATCCCACCACCAAATACAAGCACAAACCAGCCATTATCAACCCACAAATCCGAGCATTAATCCAACAATTCAGCACAAATCCAACCAAATCCACCCCAACAACCACCTAAAATCCAGATTAAAAAAAAAAACCCCCAAAACCCACAACCCGTTTGGCTTGTTGATCGGGGTTCTCTGCAAGAAAATCCAAAAACCCAGGATTGGTTAGGAGTTTGGGTGACTATGGGTTGACCGGATTGGTGGTTTGGAGTTTAGGTGGCTGTGGGTTGGCTGGATTGGGTGGCTGTGGGTTGATGCCTGGGTTGCGTGGCGTGGGTCTGGCGTGGTGGTACGGTGGTGGCGTGGTCTGGCTGGATCGAGCAGCTGTGGGTTCTTTGGCTTCTGGTTAGGTTGTGGGGGTTTGCCGTGGTCTAATGAAAAGGTGGGGTGAGGGGAATGGTTTGTCTGAACATGAATATGCTGGGTTGAAGGGTGGGCTTATAAATCGAGTCTTAGAGACTCGATTTCCAGGTGGAGCCACATGGAAACAATACCAAATCAAACGTGATGAGAACATTGAAATCGAGTCTTTGAAACTCGATTTATAAGCCCTAAATAGAGTCTCTTAAACTCAAGATGTTAGTAAAAAATATAGTTTTGTAACAGTGCCTACTAATTATATTGTTTGGCAAACAGGGTTAATTCCCAATTTTGGCCAACTTCTTAGAACAGAAGCAACTAAAAGATTTTTTTGGGATGAGTCGAGGGCAGTTCCCCCCCCCCCCCCCCCCCCCCCCCCCGGCGAGGGGCTCCGCCCCTGGATACAGTCATTTGCATATAAATGGGAAGCTTCAATTATCACTTACAAATTAATCCTTATCAGTAACGTAGTCACGTCATTCATAAAGCATAAAACAATACATTAAAATTACCATTAATCATTCAAGTATTTAGTTAAAATGATTATTTTACTGGTATGTTTAATGTTTTATATAATAATTTAAAGTAAATAAAGAGAGGTTTTTCTTTTAGAGGAAAAAAAAGTTAAAATAAAAACAAAAGCTGAATCAGCAAAAATAAAAATATAAAATTGTCAACTCATTAAAATCAAATGTCACTACTCATGACTGTCAGATCACCTAGGGCCCTAGGTCAAGTCTCAGCATTGGCCTTTTAAGTTTAAACTAAGAGTTTGTTTGGATACAATTTATTTTGCTAAAAATTAAAAACTAAAAACACTATTGCAAAATAATTTTTAAATGTGTGAATAGTGCCGTGGGACCCATTTTTTCCATTCCTTTTCCTGTGTCTGACCATTTCACTTTCATGTGTGCCATAGATGCCGCTACCGTAAAACGTAGTGAGGCTCAGTTTAGGTCGAGACAGCCGGATTCCACTCCTCCCTCCCGTTCAGCTCCAACCTGATCTACTCCATCTACATCCGCTCCTTCTTCCTTTATGAGCGATGTTTCACTTAGAGACATCATGGCGTAGCTGCAGCGCATGGATGCTCGCCTCGATACACTCTCCACTGAGTTGTATCAGGTGAATATTCGTGTTGGTCGTATTGCACGATGGCAGGCGACCATAGGTGGTTTTGCTCCTGAGGCTACTCCTTCACCACCTCCTCTAGCGGCTTCTGATTCTGAGGATGATGATGACGAGGACAATGATGCTTCGGATGATGATGATGGAGATGCTAGCTCTATTGATGAGACACTCTACCCTTTGTCACTCGTGACAAAAAGGGGGAGTAGTAGTTTTGGGGATATGAGAGTAGTCATCTTAAGGGGAGAGTTAGTCTAGGACATTTTTGTTAGGGGGAGTGTTGATACTATTGATACTTGAGGGATGTAGTGAGGATATGATGTATCTTTTCTTTTCTTACATTTTAGATACATTGTTCTTGTATATGAGGTCTTGTGACCAGTTTTTACATACATTGTACTTATTTTCTCTATATGTGGATGTATGTTTCTTTCACCTATCTCTACATGTGTTGTTTCTTCACTATCTTTATACACATGCTTCTTATATTTGTATGCAATCTACTATTTCTGTTTCACACAAGATGCCTTGATGAGTTTTGTTTAAAGTGTTTTAGAAATACAGGTTGTCAAAGTCTACTTGCCATAAACTCTTTTCTTGCAAAGTTTTTCAAGGGTTTTTCAACAAGTGAATATGAGTTGAGTGATTTATGACTTCTCTCATATGTTCATTTGTTTGTTGTGGTTTTGTCACGGATTGCCAAAGGGAGAGATTGTTAGGACATATGTGTTTCACTTGTTATAGAACACATGTCATTCTTTTATGTAATTGACTAATCTTTTGACAAAACGCACTTTACTTGTAATTGGGTAGTTCTAGGTGTTTTTAATACTTCAAGAAACAAGATTTCAAGATCAAGTGTTGAAGTCATTAAGTCTGTCTAAGAAAACCAGCTGATAGTGCAAATTCATTAAAGCTCGACAGCTGCATCTATCGAGCTTAAGAAAGCTGTCTCAAGCCCATAAGCTCGACACCTACTCGACAGCTTCTCGACACCTCCTATCTGTCGAGATTTAAGAAATTCAGAATTCTGATCTGATTTCTTGGGATCCATGAATGTGTCTTTGGGCCTTCTTTTCTCCTAACTCTAGACATATAAAATGATTGTTTTAAGGACCGTCAAATAGTTCACAAGTTGCACAAGTATTGAGAAAACTCTGTTGAAGCAAATTGTGACCAAAGACGAAGTTCTTGCCCTAGTTCATCTCTTCTGAAGAAGTTGTTGTGTATTTGCACCTTTGGGTTTTGTGACCAAGCATCTTCTTGATCTTCATCGTGTAGGATGAACTGAAGAATTTTGCAGCCAACCTCTCTTTCAGTTGGTGTTGAAGTCGCGTACTGGGATCCGCGCATTGGTTAGTCACGTACTTGGGAGCCGTGCAACAAAAAGGGGGAACTGTCACTACAGAATAAGTCCAATTAGGTATTGGGGTAAGGGTTCAACTGTAGGTTGGTAAGGTACTTGAGATTCCTTTACTTGTAACCGCTTATTGTGATAATAGTGGAGTTTCGGGAGTGGTGACCTGAAAATCACCCGGTGGGGTTTTTGCCGTAAGGTTTTTTCCCATTCGTAAACAAATCACCGTGTCATTTAATTTCCGCTGCATAATTAGTTTATTGGTGATTTGTTTGTGCTACCACGCGTTTGCATGTTAAATTGAATAATTAATAACTTGGCTAATTAATTAATTGGTTTAATCATAAGGGGTCATTCAGTTTGTGGCCTATCAAATTTTTTTGTTTAATGATTCTAGTTCCTTTAGGTATTTTTTTGTTTGATACAGTAATGGGTATATGCATTTTTGTTTAGTTTGGGTATTTGATATTTATTGTGTAATGGTTGTGAAGAAAGTTTCTTATATATGTACTTATCAATTGCTGTAATTCTTTTAGATTTCTATAGTTCTTATTGTTCGGATGATTCTAGTTTGGATGGATGTGTTTTACAGAGGGACTTCATTAACATACAAGGTTATTGGTGGTGTCTTTGATTTTTACTTCTTTGCTAGCCCTACACCTCTAGGTGTGGTTGATCAGTACACTTCTTTCATAGGCAGACCAGCTCCTATGCCTTACTGGTCTCTCAATATGATTCACTCTCTCTCACCCATTACTTTCCTCTTCCTTTAATTTACTGCATTCATAATTTTATTGGTAAATTATTGGTGAATAATCTCAGAGGCTTGTACCTTGTTTTAATTCACTAATTAATTTGTGTGTAAGGAAGATTAGGAAATGAATGTGTTGGAAATTGACATGTTTAAGTAACACATATATAGACAACTGGAGAAGCCGGTTACTGGGATTTTGTTTTTGGCATGTATCATGTGTAATAAGGAATGGAATAGTTTGGTCAAAAGACTGGAAAAAAAAAATGATGAACTGACAAGTTTAGAAAATAGTATATAAATTGGGAGGAAAAGTTTTCACCATCTCAAAAGTAGTACTTTTTGGAGGATTGATTTGGCAAACCCATTTGTAAGATATGTAAGGAATTAGAACCACCTATTGATTTGGTTTGTTGGTAAATGTTGATTAGTGGTTGATTAAAGCCATAGGATCGGGATGCTTTGTTATTTTCTAATTGATGTTGGTGGGTTAGTCCCCCCCCCCCCCCCCCCCCCCCTTTAATAATTTACTATATTTTTATCTAGATAAATGAAAAGTTATAGATTTAGGTAATATACATATACCCCCACATGGGTGTTCATTGTCATATATGATTAAGAGTTTTTATTAAATTGATTCCTAGGATTAGGTTCTGGTATTTAATGAGCTTTTACAAGCTTTTCTTTAACTTTTGTACTTATAAATTTAACTTTTTTTTTTGCAGACTAAATACACATTGTTTGCAATAACTTTGGATTTTTTTTTTCTTCTGAAAGTTGTAAACTTAGCTTGAGCAAAGTAAGTAGATTCTAGTTAAAAACTTATAAACACTCTATACTTGTGATGTTTGTGATTGGTTTTGTGGTGGGTTGTTGTGTTGGAGCAAGCGGGTGGCTTGCATGGTGTTATAAGGTGGGTTAAATTCATATTGGGAGTGTATATTTGTGTGTGCAATGTATATTTGTTTAAGTATTAATTGAGCTCAAAGTGGCAAGAGCTCAGGACCAAGAGGATAATCCATAATGGGAGGAATAAACAAGTAAAAATCAAAGCATGAATGAACACTTTTCTGATTAATAAACACAAATATATTGTTGCCGAGGTTACAAGCAAGTTTTGACAAATACAAATACTCTCTAGAAACTCTTACACTCTCTCTTCTCAATTTTTCTAATCCCATCTAAGTGTAGGGGAAGACCATATTTATGCACTTAGTTCATCCCTCAATAATGGGTTATCATGCTGGATGTGAGAAGGTGTTTGTCTCATCAAGCATCTCCTCCTTTCTTTTAATGATGAAAGTGGACTTTTGGGATGTAAAGCATTTTTGGCTGGTCATTCAACATTTAATCCAACACTTTGTTTTGAAACAGACACATGTGAAGTGATCTCAAATGTTGTTGTGAACAAGAACTGGACACTGGTCATATATAATCATAAAGGTAAGATTATTCATGAGTCTTTTTTTTTTTTTTCTTTTGTATGTGGGCTAAAGCTAACTAAAAGTTATCTTTCTTTAATAATTAATTCCACGAAAGAAGGGAAAAAAGGGGCACATACATGTTATACATTAAACATGGAATAATGTTAAACTAGGTGCGCTTTTAATTAGATTAGATTTTTGTTGAAAAACTTATTTGTTTATTTGCTGAAAGCTAGCAAAATTATTGTTGTACTAAAACAATGAGATTTTTAAAAAGTTTTATATAAGCAAATAAGCTAAAAAGTCAAAAGAAAAAAACTATGCAAAATCATACCATATATACAATTTTAAGAATAAAATATAAAATACTAGGTAAAAAAAAATTATATAATTAGGAAGAAAATCTATAATGAACTTATGAAAAAGTGTGTGTGTTTGTTTCTCAAAAAAAAAAAAAAGGGTAATTGTCCCACATTGCTTAAGAGAGTGTGTTATGTGTAATATAACTTGCCCCACTCTCCCTTAAAAGTTACCATGGCTTTTGAGTGGAGTTGTGGTGTGCCTTTGTGTTAGAACCTCTTTCTCTCTCCCTTGTGTGTGTGTGTTTGTTTCTCAAAAAAAAAAATAAATAAAAAATAAATAAAAAATAAAAACTTATGAAAAAGAGATTCAATTTTAATTGTAGATCTAACACTAAAAACATTTATATTTAAGATTTTTTTTTCAAGTAGAATAGTAATTTCACCAGTATTTTCAAATATAATATAAACAAAATTAACATCATTTTAGTATATATTCTTAAGCTTGTTTCTCATATACGAGATTTTTATATATCATTTAGTTAACTTTTAATTTACTTGTTCTCCCACGCTTTGCATGCAATAGAAAATTCCCTAATAGGGTGATCATCACGTGGAAAACAGTGTTATAGTTTAATACGTACGAACAAGTAGTAGGCTAGTGTGATATATGGTATGGTGGTTAAAATTCATATATATAAACAGTAAAAAATTCTCAAATATTTAAAATTGAAGAATAAAATAGCTAATAAAAAAAACAACCTTAAATTATATGTGTGGGACCAGAAAGAGTCAGGCAACCCCGGCCCACTTCGAACTAGGCCCAAAGGCCCACGCCGAGGAGGCGTCCAAGGTCCGAGGACGAGAATGTAAAGCTCAGTTGCCCAGGAAATATTGCCGAGGATGATTACTTCCTCGGACGTCCGAGATCAGAAAGTGAACAAGCAGCACACCATCAAGGTGAGCCTCCCCGAGCATCCAAAGGACAAATAGCAAGTACCAAGCGCCGGACATGGAAGCATGGCGGAGGAGCAAGTCCCAGATGAACTGTCACCTCCACATTAAATGCCCTCAACTAACGCCCTGGCCGTATTAATGAGGATAGGACCCCTGAACAGTGCTGTCTTGGGCGCTGCAACCTACAGGAAGGATGGGAATGCGGCTGATGGGACAGGCTCTCAAGTGGTGGCCTGGCTGATCAACAAATGTAGGGCTAGGATCAACTGAGAGAGATGTATATAATGTAAGAAGTCCCTCTTGCAGGAGGGGGGACGAAAAAACCAGAGGAAAGAAAGACTGTAGCAGCTTGTATTCTCTGAACCCTTGTAACCTTTCTTCAAAGAAATAATAAGAACTTCGAGCTCTATAAGGCACGTCCGAGGAGCATTATTGTGCATCCCAACCCATGCTTAAGTTATTAGGCACTCGCGTATAACCATGCATGGCCGTTGCATTCCTCACTAGGGCCTAGCTCTTGAACCCATACTCTATAAATTCATTGCAGGGTTAGCTGGGCTTGGGTCCACTCTCTCAACCCGAAGAAGTGCCCAAATTCGGTCCCTACAATATGATAAAAGCCTATTGCTAATTAAAACCCGACCCGATTTTTTTAATTATCAAAATTAAAGTACGGTAGACCATTAAAATATGTAATTTTTAAAAATAAGATTCCAATTCAAGTAATAATTTAAACTTCTTCAAATTTAAGTATTAAAGCTTCAATTATAATAAAACTAGCTTGTAACCCATATTTACGCATGAACATGTTCAATTATAGCAATACTATTCATGTTATATATATATATATATATATATATATATATATATATATATACGGGTCAAAAACATAAAAACAAACGAACTACTCGAGTGTTCTTGATCTACACAATTAATTTAAGACAGGTGAGAGATGGAAATCTACAATGGGAGAACTAAACAACTAATCAAAGATGAAAATGACTGAATAACTACTTATATATATATATATATATATATATATATATATATATATGGAAAGGGTTTTCCCTTACAATGATTCAAAGGGATGAACACTTGTGGAAACTCTTCTCACTTTCTCTCTCTAGTTCCTCTCTCAATTTTTCTAAACCCCTACCTTCTTGGCCTTCTCCCCCTTTTATAGCCCACCTCCTCCTCCTCCAATTGTCTGGCCCTTTAACTAGATTTTGGGGAGATACTTGTCCCATCAGCACTGTTCCCTGCCATTTCTAGATCATGAAGGTAGATTTTGGGGGTGTCCTCCCTGTTCAAGCCAATCAATCAACATTTAATGCGGCTGACATTAGGTAAGAGAAGTTTTAAATGTGGAGGTGATTATTGCATTGGGTTTTGCATTTTTCCCAATGTGTTCCCGTGGTGATCAAATGGAGAGAGGATTCTTCGGCAACACAGGTGGGCACTCCTCAATTGGATCGCAATTCCTCTGGAACACGGGCTTCTCGAATCTTCTCAACATTGTCCTTAGAAGGCTTATTCCCAACAGTGGGCTCCTTTTGTACCTCGTCGGTATTTGGGTTGGGCCCTTACCATAGAGGGGACTTCTTGGTAGAGAAGAAAAAAAGGAAAAAAATACCTTAGAGTTTTGCCAAGAAGTAATGAAAGGTAGATCTAACTTTGAATCTGAAGCACAACTATCAAATGAAGATATAAGGTTTGAAGTAGATTGACATAAATTAGAGCTGAGTTTGGATACACGTCTGCCCGCATTTACGTTTGCGTTTCAGCCATCTTTTTTTTTTCTTTTTTTTTTTGAGACAAAATGCACTATTCATGAACACTTTATTAAAAAAATATATTAAAAATGGGTCTCATAGCACTATTCACACATTTAAAAATTATTTTACTACAGTGTTTTCAGTTTTCAGTTCAGCAAAATAAATTGTATCCAAACGAACCCTAGAAGTATATAATAGCATTTTTGTTATTATTTAAAGAACTATTACACCAGTTAATTTTCTTATGTGACACATATATAAACAATGAATGAGACACAAAGATAGATATTAACAATGAATGGGACACACATTTTGGTAGGGTTCTCATCTTAAGAATAGTTGAGTAATAAGTATATTGTATTGAGATTGAAGCAATGTCATTATTGTGGTACACCAAAATTAAGAAAGTTCAACTAGACACTTGGTGCATTAGACTCCAATTGAAAGTCAATTTGGATTTAAATTGAATTTTCTATAAGCACTTGGCTTTATATATGTGTGTGTGTGTGGAAGTACCACCATAATTGAACATGTCCATGCATAAATACATATGTGAAAATACATATGGATTATAGGTTATATGGCACTTGGCACTTGGCTTGAGTTTCTAGGCCATCCTCGTTTCCCCTACATGGCTAGGCCTCTCCATCATGGAAGGTGAGTAGAGTTGGCCTCCTCGGCTCCACTCGATCGTCATAGTTTGAACACTATTCTTAACAAAAATGAATTAAAATTAAATGGGTAACTACAGTGTTACAATGCATTTAAAAATTTTGATTTTAAAAATATAAGAGCTTGAAGTACTTCACATGAAAATCCCTTATTTTTTAAACAAATATAAAAGTGCATTTTCATTTTGCATGTTTAATCTGTAAGGATAGGAAAATGAAGTAGTCTCTTTCTTGGATTTTTTTTTTTTTTTTGGTTTTCTTTGTCCCATTGTTAGTGGAGTGGAAACGTAATATTGACCATGGTTACAAGGATTTTTGGCAGTATATTTGCTACGTACAGAGCCGCCTCACACTCACACATGCAACTATATATCCAAAATTTGGTGCATATATTTTCCGCAATATGTTGGCCATGTAATTTAACATCGTTTGGTATTAAAAGGCATTAATTAGGTGGATGCACCTAACGTAAACCTAATACACCAATTGCAGAAGTTGACAGACATTTAAGCTAATTATACATATATAGCAAAGGCACATAATTTTTTTTTTTTTTTTTTTTGAGAAAGTTTCAACCTATGGCGTCCGCTCCTGATGATAGCTCTTTATCATTAGACCAAGACACCAATCAGTTTTTGGTGTAGGCGGGGATTGAACCCCAGATCTCTTATACAACCATCAGAGACTTTACCAGTTGAGCTAACTGGAACCCACGGGTTTGAAACATACGGGTTTGAAAATACTAGTCGCAAATTAAGAAGAATATATGGGGTTCTCGTGAAGGCGGTGATTATATGGAGGAAAATTGTAGAAGGATTAGAATGGCCTAAACGTTCAAAACTCAAAAGACCCTTCTATTTATAAAAATATTTAGTATTTACACCGCCTCATGAGTCATAACCCTAGAAAGGGTTGTGTGTCCCTCAAGGGTCATATCTCTTCACCAAACTATCACTACAAGAAAGTTTACTATTTTCGACGGTTGAAACCGTCGAAAAAAGTATTTTCGACAGTTTAAGTGACCGTTGAGAACCGCCACTAAAAACTATGTCGAAACTTTTTTTCTACATTCTATGTGACCGTCGAAAAATGTGATTCACCTTTATCAACAATTATTAAATGTCGAAATATTATTGAAAACTGTTAAAATATATGTTGTTTTGAGATAAATTTCAACAGTTTGAAACCGTTGAAATAAGTATTTTAAAATATATATATATATATATATATATAACTAATTAATTTGGATACAGTCCTTCACTTGAGCCAAATTTAATAACCTGATTCAAAATATAAACATAAACACAATTGTGCAATTCCAAATTAAACTCCATTCTCATATAAAAACTAAATCACCAGCCTAATTTTTTAAGTATTCAAATAGTTCCAAGTTTTCAAAATGGCTAATTAAAAGGAAAAATAAAAAATAAAAAATAAAAAATAAAAACCACTGTGCTCCATCAATTATCCTCAAGTAACAGATTTATGGAGAAGTGCCACTTCCCAACAAGAAGGCCAGGCCCATGACAAAAAAATCATTCACCAAAATAATAATGCCATTCAATTAATTTGCCAAAATTAATGAACGCCACCAACAATCAATTGAAGAGAGAGGAAAATTATCCCCAATATCATATATCTATGTTATGCACAAAGCAATGTCCTGCTTTAACCTATCATCTAAAAATCTTATATTTCCTTCCTAGAAGCCGAAGGAAGAGGCATCAAGAGGATGGATGAGGTATGTGAGCACCAGTGCCAGAAGCATCAGCACGTATGCAATCCCTTGGTCAATTGAAGTTAGGAATGGCAACGGGTCGGGTTCGGGCCGGGTTTTTCCATACCCAAACCCGACTCGCGGGGCAAGACCCGTAGCCCGGACCAGGCCCGTTTAGGATACCGGGTTTTTTTCGGGGCCCGGACCCGCCCCAGCTGGGCCCCCGTTTAGAAATTGGGCCCAATTTGTGGCCCAACCGAAAAAAAAAAAAAAAAAATTTAAGCCCTAATTTTAATTCAAGCCCAGATTTAAGCTCAAATTTTGCCCAAATTCAAGCCAAATTTTTGCCCAGATTTTGCCTACATTAAGCATGCATATTCAAGCCTAAATAATTAACGTGGCCCAAATGCCATATCAGTCCAAATCATAGGCTAAGGCTACCAATCATAAATCAATAAATCACCTGTTAATTATAAATCTATAAATCAATAAATCATAACTAATATCATAATCATAATTCAATATATCATAACTAAGATTTTAAATCAATAAATTACCTAGCTAAGATAACCATTTAATCATTAATCAACAAAATCATAACTAAAATCACTAGCTAAACATAAAAATAAAATAAATCCAACAAGTCCAAGAAATAAGTATCAAAAGTCTAACAAGTCCAAGAAATTAAAACGTTACAAAATAAATCCCTCAAGTTTAGAATAATTACAAACCAACAAATTAATTCAACAAGTCTAAGAAATTAAAAAAGTTACTACATTAATACAAAATGTTTAATCTTCATCAATTGTGATACAACTCCCATCAATTGTGGCACAACTCTCATCATCTTCATTTGGCTCCCCATCATCAAGAATGGATTGAAATGTACTATCTCCAGATATAATTGAAGAACCTACAACAACAATGAATTAAAAAATAGAATAAACTTCATCAAATTGTAACTAGCAAATATAAAAACACAATTTTGATTTTATAAATAGAAATTAGACAATTACTAACCGTTGATTTCACTCCATAACCAATTCTGAGCACACATCATTGCCTCTATAGTTTTGGGATGTAGCCTACTACGGTGTGGACTTAAAAGTCTCCCACTAGTGCTAAAGGCAGCTTCTGAAGCAACAGTTGTGACGGGAATGAACATTGTCACCATCAATATTTTTAAAGGCAGCCTACCAAACAATATTTTTAATTACAAGCCCACTTTACGTACAAGTCAAAAGATATATTTATTGGAAGAATGAACATTGTCACCATCAATAAGCCAAAACATAGATTCCTGCAATTTCTACTAATCATCAACAACCATCAATACGCCTACTTCCCATAAATATTGTATTCGTATGAAACTTGATACTAGAGGAAGAGTTCCAATACCCAACATAAAACCTCTATTCCCCTCACCCCCAAACCAAAAATACATATATACTTCTAAACAAGACACCAAAGAATATATAAGAAAATTTTAAAAACACTTTACAAGTATAATCAATACACTAACTTCCAAATCAATTTACACTCAAATAGAATATCATTAAGAAAAATGCTATTCACAATATATTAGGAAAAAAAAAAAGAGAAATAGATTCTACTAAAGTCACTTTGCTTTGCAGGTAAATTACTGTTACTATAATTATTGCTGTTCTTGTTGTTTTTCATCAACAATGTCCTATGGGATTTCATTTCCTGCCATTGACCCAATTTTTATTATTATTTATTTATTAAAAAAAAAAACAACCTTATTACCAATCCCAAAAAACAAATGAAAAGTTTAAAACATAAAAATAAAAATAAAAGTAAAGTAAAGAACAGAGTTAAGCTAAAATTGAAATTAAGTTAATGTTGAGAATAATCCAGATATAAAAAGAACAAAAGAAGTGAAAGAGGAAATTTAGTAACAAAAAAGAAGCAACTTTTCTAAGAGTCCTAAGATCTGAAGCTGGAAAACCTTAATATCAAGATAGAGGCATAGAGCTCAAGCAGGAACAAGATAAAACAAACCCATTTACATAAATGCATAGAATCAAACATATATAATCCAAAGTACTGACCTTTGAGGACAATACACTAACTTCCAGTATAATCAATACATTAACTTCCAGTGTTGCCCCCTGTCAAAATGCAACCACAGCTATGCAATGTTAAGGGATAACCCACGGAAACAAGGACATGAAAAATAAATAAACTTAGCACTACCGAATACACTAAACAAAAATGGAAAAGAAAAAAGACTATCAAAAAAGCTTGGAAACAAAACTAGATATTCTTAGCACTACCGAATACACTACCGAATACCTGAAGCTTGGAAACAAAACTTAGCACTACCGAATACACTAAGCTGAATACCTGAAGGCTGAAGCTGAATACCGTGAAGAGTCAACGGCGAGAGGGTCCTCTTCGCAAGGTCCAACAAGATATTCTTCTGTCTGTGTAGAACCAGTGGTAATCTTTCTACTTAGTAAGTGTGGGATTGAGCTGAAAGCCTGAAATGAGGGAGAGGGAGGGTCGGACTGTGGGAGGGTGGCGTGAGGGAGGGTGGGAGTGAGGCTGAAATGAGGGAGAGGGACTTCGGATTGACTGATTGAGGCAGGGAGGCTGAGTGAAGAAATGAGGAGAGGAATTAGGGTTAGATACTTAGGTGTATATATATATAGAGGATATTTTAGTAATTTCAGCTACCGGGTTTTTAAACGGGGCGGGTCTCGGGTCGGGTCTCGGGTTTTTTTGATAAAACCCGGACCCGACCTGGACCCGCTTCGGGTTTTTTTTTTAAACCCATACCCGACCCTATTCCTAATCGGACCGGGTAAAACCCGGCCCATTAGGGTCGGGCCGGGCCGGGTATCCGCGGGTCGGGCAAAAATTGCCATCCCTAATTGAAGTACCTGAATACAACAATGTCCACTTGAATCACATTTTTCCATTTATAATAATATAGCGCTTATTTGCTTGAATCACACTCACACGCACAAAGATAACAGAAAATCCACTATAGTCATTCAAGATTAAATATAAGCCGAGCTTCATCTTCAATATCAATGATCTTAAAATAGCCATGTGACATGTGAGGAAATTTGAAAGCATATTATGAGAAAAGCTCCTAGAGTAAGTAAAACAAGCTAGTGAAAGATAAGAGGTGGTGGTGCAAGTTTATATCTGTATTAATATTACTCTTGATTCACATACACGAGAGAGAGAGAGAGAGATTTTGCAGAAGGCATTTTACAGAAAATGGTCTAAACTATCTTAAATCCCATTTATTATAATCTCCATTGCACATACTACACTATCTTCACTTATCAAAAAAACATAACTACACTTGCTTCTTCACTAGTTGCCATTGACTGTGCCCATAATACCTAGTATTCCTTTTTTTTTGATAGGTAATAATACTTCATATTGAAAAATTGAACATCATGCTCACGATAGTGAACACTCTGAACAAGAAACAGATACAAAAAAATCAAGAACTAAAGGAACTAGAGGCTAAAAACTCAGATAAAGAAATACAATTCGTGCACCCCCAAATACGAGCCCAAAGAAACAGAGTACCAAAAAGGAGAGATTTTAGATGATCTAATGTTCTCTCCTTGTCTTCAAAAGTGCGGGTATTGCGTTCCTGCCAAACTAACCACATTAAACATGCCGGGGCCATATTCCAAATGGTCGAACGATGCCTTCCAAACCAGTTTCTCCACATAAAGAAAAAAGAGCTAACTGACCTTGGCATTACCCATTGGATCCCAAACACTGCAAAAGCTTCACTCCATAAGGCATGAGAAAACTTACAATGAAGCAGGAGGTGATTCACTGATTCCCCCTCACAGTAGCATAAACAGCACCTATTAACCAGAAACCGACCTTTGTTGACAAGATTGTCAATGGTGAGGATCCCATCATTAACTGCTGTCCATAGGAAGAAAGACACCCGTTTAGGCACCTTTGCACACCAAATGCTCTTCCAAGGAAAATCATCAGTGTTAGGACTAGATAACAGCTTATAAAAAGAGCGCACATCAAAAACCCCAGACGTGGTCAATCTCCAAACCCAGTGATCCTCCCCCTCACCCCTCGGCATAGCGGAATAAATAAGCTCAAAAAATGAATAAACAGTGACTGCCTCCCAATCCTGAGGACCATGACGGAAAAGTAAATTCCAGCTCCTATTTCCTTCAGAATTAGAAATAACCAAGTCGGAGACCCATGCTTCTTTAGAAAGAGAGCATGCAAACATAGCAGGAAAAAGCTCCTTTAAAGGAATAGGCCCACACCAAGGGTCATGCCAAAAACTAACCCGGCAACCCTCCCCCACATTAAACTGAATTTGACTAAGGAACTTCTTTGTGCCTTCCTTAATACTCCTCCACATCCCACACCCGTGAGAACCTCTTACCCCTTTAGTGCACCAGCCCCCTCTCCCCTCACCATATTTGGCTGCTATAACCCGACGCCATAATCTGTTACTTTCATTTCCAAAACGCCACAACCACTTCCCGAGTAAGGCCTTGTTAAACAACCCAATCCTCCGGATCCCCAAGCCACCACTCTCAATAGGCAAACAAACCTTATCCCAAGCAACTAAAGGGTATTTAAAAACATCCTCCGAGGCCCCCCAAAGGAAACACCTCTGAATTCTTTCTATCCTAGCTGCCACTGCCTGAGGGATAGTAAACAAAGATAAAAAGTAGGTGGGAAGGCTTGAGAGAGTACTTTTTAACAAAGTAAGCCTGCCACCTTTGGACAAATAAAGTCTTTTCCAACCAGAAAGCCGTTTCTCCATCTTTTCTATAATAGGATTCCATATTGACACATCCTTATAATGGGCCCCAAGAGGCATGCCCAGATATCTCATAGGCAACGTGCCCACCTTGCAACATAGGGTACGGGCCAAAGCATTCAAATTCCCAACATCCCCAACAGGAACAATCTCACTCTTACCTACATTAACTTGCAGGCCTGTAATAGCTTCGAAGAAGATCAGCACCATCCGAATGTATAATAACTGGTCCCTAGAAGCTTCGCAGAACAAAATAGTATCGTCAGCAAAAAGAAGATGAGAGATACGCACACCCCCTTGTCTATGGGTCCCCGCTTGAAAACCACAAAGAAAACCACCATTTTCCGTTCTCTTCAATAGTCTACTCAGCACTTCCATAACTAATAGGAATAAAAGGGGGGACAACGGATCCCCTTGGCGTAGGCCACGAGAACTACCAAAGAAACCAGCAGGAGACCCATTGACCAAAACTGAGAATTTAACTGTAGAGATACACGCCTTAATCCAACATCTCCACCTCGGCCCAAAGCCCATCCTATCCATAAGGTAGAATAGGGCATTCCAATTCACATGATCATAAGCCTTCTCTATGTCCAATTTAACTATAACACCCGGGATGCCACTCTTCAACCTGCTATCTAAACATTCATTAGCAATTAGAACCGAATCAAGAATTTGTCTTCCTCCCACAAAAGAATTTTGAGAGTCGGATATCAGTTTATCCAACACCCCATGGAGTCTATGAGCCAATACCTTAGCCAAAAGCTTGTAAAGGCTGCCCACAAGACTAATAGGGAGAAAGTCTTTAATATTGACTGCATTAGTCTTCTTAGGGATCAAACACAAAAAGGTGGCATTAAGAGATTTCTCAAAAACACACTGGCTATGAAAATCCTTGAAAAATGCCATGACATCCCCTTCCAAAACACTCCAGCATTTCTGAAAGAAAGCCATAGAAAACCCATCTGGCCCAGGGGCCTTATCCCCTTCCGCCTCCATGAGAGCCTTAATAATCTCCTCCTTCTCAAACACCCTCTCCAACAAAGACCTCTCAGTTAAACAAGCAAACTCTAACCCGTCAATAGTAGGCCTCCAAGCTTCCGGTTCCTGATATAATTTTTTATAGAAATCCACTACCTGATCAGTAACCTCTGATTCATCCTCATATCGAAAGCCATCCACCTCCACTTCCCTGATCTGATTGGTACGCCTATGTGAATTGGCAATTCTATGAAAGAACCGCATGTTGTTATCACCTTCTTTAATAAAAAGGGCCTTGGACTTCTGCCTCCAAGAAATCTCTTCCAAAGAAGCCAAGTAATCTATATCAGATTTAACCACCAACCTTCTAGCCCTATCCTCTAGAGTCATCACCTGCATCTCTTCTCTCATGTCAATGTCTAAGAGCTCAGTAAGTAGACTCTTTTTTATAAAAGCTACATCTCCAAAAACATGCTTGTTCCAATGCCCTTGAAACTCCACCCGCCTCCACTAGTAAAGGACAGTGATCTGACACCACCCTAGGGAGTCCTTTGGGATACATCTAAGAAATGCTCCTCCCAATCAGCTGACATCAAAACTCTATCAATTCTGGACATTGACGGATTATCTGAATCTCGAAACCAAGTATACTCACCTCCCACCAAAGGCAAATCCACCAGCAAATGATTTGCAATAAAATCCGAAAATTTAAACATAGCTGGACTAAAAGAATTACAGCCAAGTCTCTCAGCTGGGTATCTAATAACATTGAAATCACCAACTAAGCACCAAGCCCCATCCCACCGTGACCTCACAGAGTCCAGTTCTGCCCACATGGCCTCCCTAAGGCTTCCGTTAGTCGGACCGTACACCCCTGAACAGATCCATTCAAAGCCATCTGACACTCCCTTTAATAAAACTGAAACTGAAAAACTACCAACCACCAGCTCAATTTTCTCAAAAACCCTTCTATCCCACATCAGGATTATACCCCCAGCTGTATGCAAGGCATCTAAGGCCCCCCAGTCTACAAAAGGGCTACCCCAGAGGTTTTTTACCAAGATAGAGCTGGTGCTGTCCAGTTTAGATTCTTGAAGACAAACAATATCACACTTCCACTCCCTTAAGAGGTTCTTCACAACTACTCTCTTATGAGGATCATTCAGACCCCTCACATTCCAAGATAGAAGTTTCAAAATCATTGACCAACAGACGAACCCAAACCAGAGGATATCAATCTGCCTCTAGTACCTCTACCAGAATGCCCATCATAATTAATAGAAGAAAACAAATTCCTTAATTCCCTCATACCTTTTTGGGTAGAGTTGCTTGTCTGGCGAGTAGCAGCAACAGTCTCTTGCTGCTCCCAAACCCTCTCAATTTTCTGGAAAAAATCAATACACTGTCTCTCGCAGCAAGCAATGGGGAATCCCACAAAAGTACCAAATCCTTTTATCTTCGTTCTTACCCATTCTGAAGGCTCCAATTCCTCCACTATAGAAGACCCAACTGAATCTTCTTCCAAAGTGACGAGATCACTAACGTAAAATGGGTCCCACAGAGCCAAAGGTGTAATGTCCACACAACCCACCTCAGTTACAGGAAAGGACAAGTCTAAACCCACCACGGGCTTCATGGCAGCAGCAGGAGGGCAGCCCGGTCCCTCACCGGAGCTCGAGATCACTCCTTCCTCTTCCTCATTAATCTGATCAGTACCCATCTCATTACCCAGCTCAGACAAAGGGGAAAAAGGATTTTGATTCTCCCACTGTGACCCTTTATTTAGAATTGGAGACTCCATCTCTCCGGTAACCCCAGAGGGTAGAGGATAATTCAGAATCGGAGACTCCAACTCTCCGGTGACCCCAGGGGGTAGTGGGAGGGCAGAAGCGACGATATCGCCTTCCATATCGGGGTGCGAAGCCACTGGGTTGGGTGCGAGCATCACCGGAGCTTGATCAGGACTGGGTAACGCCAATTTGACTCTCGTCGGAGCCTCAGGCATCTCCGAGACCGGAACCGCTGCTGTCACCGGCGACCCAGCATCACCCTTCGAAAGTCCTGTCGAGCTCTCACCAACTTCCCACAAAGACTGACCCACGGAGACTCTTTTAAAAGACTTGGGTTTGACCAAAGTACCCTCACTAAGTGAGGGTACTGTAGCCACGGGTTGGGCTTTAACAAGCCCACCTGAAGGTGCTGTAATATCAAGCCCACCACCAACAGCCTTGGGCCCTCTGAACTCCTTATCAACCAAACAGGTAACGTACCGTCTCCCACCCTCAGGCTTGGACACTCTCAAATTCAACACAGCTGGAGTCAACTTAAAAATAAAAGCCCGCGTGGGTCTGCCATTTTTTACTGAAACTTTGCCATTTATAACTGAACCATTTTCTGTAGAGTCTCCATGAATCACGTTCTGCCCCGATATAGTTCCAAAATTTTCAAAATTTTTGAACTTTTGCTGATTACCAAAAACAGATAAAAATTTCCCACTCCGGCCACCACCAGTAGACTGACCTCCTCCACCACCTTTTATGGAGGATACTTCAGCCAAAGAAGCTGGTTTTGCACCAGAGAAAAAATGCTTTAACTCTCTCTGAAATAAAGACCAGCCTGCACGATTAGAGCTTGCTGGTATCATGATAAAACCTCTCCTAGAACCTCCAAAATATACTGCAATAACTACAAACAGACCAGCTTTGTTAGATCTCCCACAGAACTCTAACAACTTCCCATTTTCCCTGAATCTCTTACAGAGTAAAACATGGCTAGGCACCCAATCTCGTATATCTTCGAGACAAGAATATATCCACTCCATACCCCTACGGCCAACCCAAATAGAGCTCTTAACATTCCGCCATGTCTCATGTATAGCATACGAATCAGACCGCCCCCCATCAAAAGAAAAAGAAAAAGATTTTGCATCAATATGAAATGACCTCTTACTGCTCCCAAGAACATAGGACAGAGGTTTAGGAGGGATGTTTAGAGAG
The DNA here is from genome assembly GCA_019022515.1 of Quercus aquifolioides. Lineage (NCBI taxonomy): Eukaryota > Viridiplantae > Streptophyta > Magnoliopsida > Fagales > Fagaceae > Quercus > Quercus aquifolioides. Next base: position 64,470,957 of record CM032329.1, on the reverse strand, counting down.
GTTTCAATGGAGGGAGAACTTGGTATGGTTAAAGGTGCAGGTATAAGGGTAGGCTGTTTAGGCAAATCTTGGTTAGACCCCTGAGGTGGTGGGGAAGGAGAAGACAAAGGTAGTGGTGGAGGAGAGTGGGGGGGGTAAGGATATGGGAAAAACCCAAACTGTGGAGGAAAGCATATGGGGGAGGGAGAAGGAAAATGTGAGGGTGGCAAAAAAGGAAAGAAAGAAGGTGAAGGTTGAGGAAGAGGGAGAGGGAGAGGGAGAGGGAGAGGGTGGGGTGGAGAGGGTGAGGAAGGGTTGTCATCAAAGAGGCTGCAAAACATCCAAACAATAATTTTTCTCCAAGGAAAAGAAAGAATGCATAGGCTATACAGTATCATCTAAAAATACATGATACTATAAGAATGTTTAAAAAAATGTAAACAATTAGTCAAAAGTTGAACGAATATCTAATGCCCTTACCAAAGTTGCAATTTACAGAGACACTAATGAAAACCAGAGTTTCTGACAGCTGAATCCTGAAGGAAACAAAAACAAATCAACATTTTTAGCTTCATTCATGCCCAAGTTCATGTGTATGGTAAGGAACAATATGCATACTTGTTCAGCTTAGATTTTGGGTACATGGTAGACTTAGAACACCTTCTGGGAAAGTAAGTAATTTTTAACTTTGATTTCTAAGCCAAAAGAAAAGAATGGAAAGAAAGTATTATGTTAGGTTGGGAAATGATGGAAGGCCTAAGTTGGGTGGTACTGGGGCCGACTTATCTACTGTCTCGACTCAGATTAAATTTGGTTTGACATAGAATTAAACAAATTAAGGGCTTAGAACTGCATCAATTGAAGCAAAAATAACCCCAAGTTCTGTAGATAAAGGTTGTGTTGCCTATATTTGAGTTGGTTAAGCAACGCTTATTAAAGTATATTGTTGTAGTTGTTCTATAAATTGAACTTCCATGAACCTTTTAAGTAGCTTAAATTTAGTTCCTAATATCATAGCCAAACATTTATTATCAGTATTTCTTAAAAACAAAAAACATAAACAACAACATTGCATGTAACTACAATCACATGAACCAGAACCACTATGAATTTATGACCTACCTACCTCAGCTCCACAAGTTTTCAGACAAATGAATTTTAAATTTTAATTACTACTTGGACGGTTTGGACCCACAAACTCTATATAAGTTATAACACCAACATTACATAGGCTCTTGGAGTGGAGTTGGGCTAGATCTTAAGATGAAATCTTACTAAGTTGTTTTTCATAAAATTGTGCTTTACATAGCATTTGAATGCTCAAAGCCATAGTGTTACCTTCCGATTACTGTGTCCACCACTACAAAGTAGAACCATAGTCATTTGTTTCGATCCTCATAAGTATTTATTGGAAGGCTTAATAAGAAAAGGTGAATATACACCCATCAAGAGCTATCTCAAAAGCAACATAGTCATTTCAACAGCTCTAATAATCACACAAGACAGAAATAGAATGAATTAGATATACAAATGTCTCATACATATTCCAAGAAGAGACTGACCAATGGGAAAAAATGTGGCATCTCATACCTGTTTAATGCCCTTCAATACAACTTGAACTGTTGAAGGCTTAGAGACTGCTTTCTGGTTCTGGTCTTCACCTTTTCCACTACTTATTGCTAATACAGGAGTCAATGGAGATGGAATGGCTGCTTCCTCAGATGATTCTGCTAGTAACTTCCTCGAACTGGAAATTCTCTGGAACAGTAAAAGTTTTAAACAAATAATGATAATAAAAACTAAAAAGTATTCACACAGACAATCATAATATAGGGACATCATAGACTAAAATTAGATTGTATTTATAAAATAAAAAAATACATAAAACCCTGCATCACTACAAAAACCCAAAACAGAGGAAAATGTGGATGGGCTTTCTCTTATTCCTTCTTGAAGCATTTCAGCATAGAGGTAAAGAGCCTGTTTTGGAAACCCACATCTGGCATGACCAACTACACATACTAAAATTTACAACCAAAACAGAACCAAAGCAGAACCAAAAAATTGGAAATTAGCAACCATCTATATCATAATGTGCATAATAAAATTTACAATTGAGCACATCTAATCAATTACAACTACATATAATCACATAATTCTCAGAAACCCTCACTCACTTACTCACCAACTGACGTTCTTGCTTTCAATCCCACAGATAGTGAAATTTGAACTCTCCTTGACCATTCATGGAGCTGAAATACCAATGCAAATGCACCTGCAATCACATTGAATGCACGCAATACAGAAAACCACAAATTCAATTTTGACATAGCATTTCAAATTCAAGAACAAAAACCACAAAAGTTCAAAATACTCAAAGCGAATAACAGAATATGGAAGAAATTCGAGTCCAAGCAAAAAACAAACTGATCAAAAATAAGTTTTTAAAACTACGAAATCGAGAGAAATAGAAAAAATACCTAATCGAAGGGTTTGGATAGGGAAAAGTGTGAATATCTGAATGTAATAGTACCGGCTTGGTGAAATCAATTCGATGGCGATGATCTTGATGAAGAAATCAAAACGAAAATCATAAAAAATGGGGGAAAAAAAAAAACCTAGTCAAGAACTCTGTTTGGTTCCCTAGAAAATAATAGAAAAATAAAAAGGTTTTGAAATTAAATTGTAAAAATTATACTGTTTGGTTCCTAAGAAATTTCCAAAAAAATATATTAAAAAAAACCATGAAATTAACCTTTGCAAATAATTTATCGGAAATTAAATATCCTCTTATCAATGCTTCGACATAATTATTTAAAATTTCAATTGCAAAAAAGCTAAGAAGAGAATATACGAAATTAAAAACTATCAACTTTCTATCTGATTCCCTATATTTCTCGGGATCCAAAAAGAGCGTAACAGAAAAGAAAATCAAAAGGAAAAAAAAAAAGCGTACCGACAAGCTAACGAGTCTGATTTGCGAGTTGATCAGAAACCCTAAGATTTCACACACAATGAATGAGAGAAAGAGAGGGAGCGATAGAGAGAGAGAGAGAAGGATAAAAAAAAATTTATCATAAAAAACACTGTGGAATCTATATAAGATCCGTGTTTTTATTTTCAACGTTTTATAACAGTTGATAAAATATTTAATTTATTTTTTTTCACATTTATATGACTGTTGATATAACTTTTCTCCATTTATTTATTTTTTTTACACCTATTTCAACAGTTATGCTAACTGTGGATTTTTTTTTTTTTAACACATGTTTCAACAGTTATACCAACTGTAAAAATAAATATGTGAATTTCTTTACTTTAATTAACAATTGTGTATAATTGTAGAAGTTTAAAGTTTTTATTAACATTTTTTAGTGACTGTAGATAAAAAAATGTTGAAAAAACTCAAGTTTGTTGTAGTGTATATAATTGTATGTGAATCAAATCATCCTTTCATGGGTACAATTTACTACGTAAGGATGCATCATATTATGGTCTGATCATCATTCTCGGTATATTTACATATTCCATTTGACCACACTATATATAATTCTGTTATAGTCGACATGATACCATGGCTTCAATATTTGCTCTCATTCTAACTCTCATTTGTGATAAAATATAGATTGACCTCAATGGATGACTTCTCTATGTGTGTTCATGTCACTCCCAAAATTGACCACTTTCGTTATGGATGACTTCCAATTCTCTCTCTTTCAAGAGTACAGAATTGGTTAATTACTGATGGTTATTAACAAACGGAAGAAAAATGCTAGGATTACAAAAAAGTTCATAACTTTTGTCATGTAGCGAGTTATAATTGATACATGAAGGTAAAGGGGAAGGTCTACACCTTCACCAGTTACAACTCATCGCATGTCGAGTTGCAACAAAAGTTGCTGACTTTTTTGTGGTCATATTATTATCTAAATGAAATCATGGCCAAAAATGTAGCTCATACCCTCTACCACAACCGACAATTTCAATATCACTACTTTTGTGTGCTAACTTAGCTATGCTGCAATTTACATCGAATACGTCCTTCACTACCAAAAAAAAAAAAAAACAAGTCTATAACCGCATTTTTGTAGCGCTGCTTTCAAAAAACGTTGCTATAGGAAAACTATAACCATGTTTTTAACAAATGCCGCTTAAAATCCTGAAAGTATGGGAGGTTTATAGTAGTGTTTTTAAGGGTTTTCAAACATAGCACCTGTTACGGCGTTCAGAAAGAGCTGCAATAGGTCCAACCAAAAACCAAAAAATAAAAATAACAAAAAACAAAAAATTAGAGGAGCTATTACAGCGCTTGATGTTGAGAGAACTACTAATGAGAGAGGGACTCTACGTCTCAGACCCAGCCCAAGTCTGAAACTTTGGAGTTCAAGCCTCAAGGCTTCTTCAACAACCACTAAACGCTACTGATTTCATTTCTCATGAGGCTCCTCTTCATCATCAACTAATTAAGCTTACTGATTCCCAAAAGAAATGGTCTGTAAATATCATATTTCGTTTTGTTTTGTTTATTTTTGGTTTCGTTTACATAAATACTAACTTCAATCCTAAAACTTTCAGTGCCCCATCCTCCGCTGCTGATCCTAGCTATATATACAAATGCTCATCAATGATATAGGTAGACATGAATGACTATTTGAAGTTGCATTTTCCAAAATAAATCATTTTTGTACGTTTTTAGACCTCTTAAAACACAAGTTGTTTAACCTAATATTAAGCCAAGTTCATTAATAAGATCTAGGTTAAACACATTCAAATCATATCATGTAAATAGTGCGGAAATATAAAGAACACACGATATGATAACCCAGAAAAACCAAACCGGTAAAAAACTTGAAAATGATTTAACCTAACTATCCTCAAGGTAAAACATATTCACTATGAAATAATTGAAGTTTGTACAATAAGACTTAGCCACTAATATTCTATTGCTACCTCGAGTAGAAAACTTACTACCACGACCACGTGACAACTCCGAGTACACGGACTACTTCTTTCTTGATCCACAGCAACCACAAGTTCACCTACTTCTGTTTTTCTTTAAGCTCTTGAAACAGCAACTGAAGAGATCACCAAGTTCTTGACGTCAATCTTGATCTTGATAACCCTAAGTGTGTATGAAGGTAAACACTTCTAGATCTCATAGAAGATTCACACACACAGCATATCAACAACCTCTAAAACGTGGCTAGGGTTTTTCCTTTTATACTTGAAGCAAAACATAAAACTCTACATGTCATATGTGCTTGGGCTGAGTTGGAAATTCTGCCCAAAAAAAAAAAAACAATCTACACGAGGTTCGATCAATCGAGTCTAATTTTTGATCGATCGAGCCTTGCAGATTTAGTCCAATAAATTCTGCAATCACTCGATTCCAACTTTACACATAAACATACTTTGAGCAGCTTAAATCTAGACTCTAAGTTTTGATCATGGTTTGCCGACACATTATACATTGAAGTTCTAATACATTTAATTCCTAAAGTCTTAGAACCTAACAATTTTTTAAAGTCCATCTTGGTAGAGGACAAGTATCTACTTTAATTTCTCGGTTTGTAGTGTTGATTTTTTTTTTAATAAAAAATTTGGATATATATATATATATATATATATATATATATATATTTGTAAGGTGCGTAGTTATAATATTTGGCATTTAAAATTTTGGATAAATTTTTTTTTTCTTTTTCTTTGTACATCAATCTTAGTGTGCGTTTGGAACGCACGGAAACTTGCGTTCCAGCGTTTATCTGAAACAATGGTGGATCCCGTGCACTGTTTACAGGACCTGCAAGTACTTTTTCAAAAAAACAACTTCAAAATTTGGTCCCACATCACTATTCACACATTTAAAAATTATTTTGCTACAATATTTTCAATAATAAGCGGTATCCAAACTGACCCTTACTAACTCTAAAAAATAATAAAGAGGCCAGGGGTAAGCGGAAGATATGGAAAAGTAATAAAGAAGTAGAACATATGAGTTCATGCAAAAAGCAAAGAATATTTCCAATATAGACTCATGATACTTTGGCAAGACAAAAACAAAGGATGTAATTATACTATTCAGCTAAAGAAAAATGGATAGTGTTTATATAAAACTAATATGAAGTGCTAGGTTCTTACTATAAGTACCCATTTTGTATAAAATTTATACAAACTGAAACACATGCACTCTTTAACTCTTATATATATTCAATAAAAATAATTAAATTAAGAAGATGATGAAGTGCCCCGCAAGTGGCAAATGCAATATATCCTAACAAATGATTCGCACAAGAGTCAAGAGATGTCCAAGATAGACAAACACAGCCTTCTGATTATTTAATACATAGCAAACCTTAGCATCCAACGGAATAAACACAAAATTTTCTACAAAAAAAATAATAATAATAAATAAAGTAGAAAATGGATATTACATAGGCAGGCTTCTCTCAATCAAAACAAGAAGGCAATAAAAAATATGGTAGTTGTTGAATTCAAGCGGTCATCGATCACAACCAACCTATGAAAAAACTCGAGTACAAGAATAGGTGGTTCTCCAAATGTCAATTTCTAAATACTGTATTACATTAACTGTCCATAATTTATGAGATCGGGACTATTAGTATTAAAACTTATCTTGTTGCTAGTTGTTACTTACAAAGTTACAACCACCCCGGCACTGCAGATAATGATACTTCCCTTTCTAATTGTCATCAGTCATCACGGATTGGTGGAGTCTTAAGAATGTATTTTATGAGATCTCTTTTTCACAACGTGTGAATACCCACACATATAAGAGAAATGTCTTGTAAATAAAACGGTCTTGTAAAATAATTTTTCTATTCATTTAATGCATTTATCTCTATGGACCTCATATGCTATGAGGAAGCAGTTGTAGTTGCATACAACTGCCCCCACAAAATAATTATCCATATCAAAGGAATTACCAAGATTTAGGTAATAATTTTTTACCTACTTAAGTTCATTTTGAAACAGTCAATGCGTAATGCAATTGAAGTTATAGGTAGGGGTATTATAAGCAAAAGAAATTATAGGTAGACAAACTGCAAGACATCCTGAATTTCACAAGTCCAAGCACGTTTTTTATTACATAAAAAGCAGTTCAAAAAAAAAAAAAATACATAAAAAGCAGGACATACATGACAAAGAAAACAAAGATACAGCTTATACACCTACTGTGGCAGAGAGTTTTTTTTTTTTTTGGGTAGAAACTATATATGGTTGAAAGTTAAACCTTATTGGCATACAAGCTTAGACAAGTAACACATATTGATAAGACACACCCATTCAGAAACCTTAGGACAAAGGATTAATCTAATTTTGGTCGGTCTCTTCAAGTTTCTCTCCAGCAGCACCATGACCTGGTTTGCCATGGTGTCCATGGCCATGGCCGTGTCCGTGTCCGTGTCCATGATCGTGTCCATGCTTGTCCTCATTCACTGCGTCAGTTTGCACAGTCTCCTCTACAAAAAGAAATGAAAAATGTTTACAACATGGCTAAAATATAATGTCAAGGTCTACTGAAAAATATATAATAAAAAAAATAATGGATTACAAAACATAAGAGCTTAAAAGTATATACTTCCCACGTGGAACTCGTGAAAATGATGCTCCAGTATTTTGTAAAACAAAAAGATGCAATGCTTCTTTCTTTTACTTTTTTCCTTATTCAATATGGATTAACAAAACTATGTACTATATTTTTTTTTTTCCTTTGTTTATTTTTTTTTCATTTCTTGTCAGAGTGAATGCATATTATCATTATAAATGAACAGTCATTTTACACTTTGATTGACTCAGAGATATTATAACCAAGTGACCAAGATTCATGGTAACCTTATGTACTTGTAAAAAAAACTAGGTCCAACCGATCAAATAGGTGTATTGGCAGTATATTTGCTACAAGGAGGGTCACTTGCAATTATGCAATTTTGGTAAATTTCCCATGACAAGTTGGTATTTGAAGGCATTTGATGCATGTTGGTGAACCTGTGTCTTTGACATAAACCAAAAATACCAATTCTAGAACCAAAAAAAAAAAAAGACATTTGGGCTTAAAAAAAAATAGTAAAGGCATATATTTAGCTCAAGAAAGTAGCTTACGAGCTAGCTCACGAGCTGAGACCTCGGAGGAGACGAGAAGAACCACAGCAAAGACAAGACCAAGAAGAAGGAAAGTCTTTGAGTAAGCCATTTTCCTTAGCAACACAAGAGGATTGAAGACAAATGTACTAAGCAAACTCGCTCTAATAAGATTCTCTGTAGTAGTGGATGAGTAAGAGCAGTGTGGTTCTCCCAATTTATAGAGTTTTCAACAGAGAGAGAGAGAGAGAGATGGGACCCCAAAGTTTTGTTTGGCTTTGATGATATGTGTGAAGTGTGATGGTCAAGTGTGAAGTCAACATTGGAGTATTAAGAGTCTAAAATTAATTATGTTGGGAGGTGAAAATGGGACCACAAAAGTTTATTTTATTTTTTTAGCCAAAGAAAATGATCATTATCCAAAAAAATATTATCGAATTGGCACGTAGCTTTGGTGTAGATTGATTGAGTCCAATTTGTCTGGAGTCATTAGGAGCCTGTTTGGTTTCAAAAAAATGATGTATTTATATTTGAATATAGAAAAAAGTACTTATTTTCACATTTAGTAGTATTTGATAAGTTATTTTGAATACATAACTTGGGTATAGAATATATTATACCCAAGTTTGGTTAGCATTTTTTTTTAAGTAACTTTTCTCACTCCCACACATCACATCACTAAAATAAAAGTAATTTTGTGTCTTCACAATATTTACGAATATGCTACTATATTCGTATTCATATAAAACGAAAATGTAGAAAAATTGTATTCATTTTTTGTATTCAAATTCAACTTTTACGATATTGAAAATGAAAATTGAATACAAATTAATGCTAAAACCAAATCAATTTTTTTAGTGATAGGACCCACTAAAATCTGAAAATGAAAACAAATTTTTTTTAAGCTAACCAAACAAGCCCTAAGCATCACAAGATGGATATTCATGGAAGCACGTGGACTATGATGGTAATGCATGTGGACTCATTATGAAAAGCCTTCCTATCCTATGTGCTCACACGGTCACACCTTTAGCCTTTAGTTTGTGTAAAGTAAATTGCTTTTAATCCATTATAATGGCCTAAATGGGTCATTTTGATCAGCTTAGTTCAACTATAATTGCATCTTATATATTCAAGGATTTGAGGCTTAGTTTATAAACTCTTATAAGTTGGGACCGGACTAGGTGAATCAATTTCTAGTTTTGGGAATTTAAATTGCAACTTGTCTATTATATTCTTACAATCTTTGAAATAAGAAAATATGACTACAATCACATGAGAAACAGCATTTTATTTATTTATTTATAATCAACTATGATATTGAAAACCTATCCTCAATCTATATAATATTGTCCTAAGATTTGTACTCCACCGTTACTGACCTATTTGTTGACAAAAATTATAAATAATTGTATACCACCTAATTCATTTTCTTTTGGGGTCTGAATTAGCACCTAATATTCTTACTACTCTAGAGTTGGGAATATGGGTGCATCTAAGGCCGGTGGCAAAGTTTTATTGCCCACAAACGGCAAGCCATGCACATGGAGGAGCCAGAATTATTGGCGTGGGAATGCGTTAAATGGTGTAGGACCCCAATGTTTGTGTGTGTCTCAACTCTCAAGAATTTGCTTAAACAAAAACCATTGACGATTCAAGTTGTGCTTTGTTGCTATGTTCTAACTCGTCGTTTTTATTTCATATTGTAAAGCAAATGTGAAAAGACATTGCCGCAGAGAGGCTGGGGCAGGGACCAGTATCTTTACTGAACCGTGCGTTATCTGACATCGCTTTAATTAGCCAAAAAAGAAAAAGCAACGTAACAAATCTCTTTATCCGATGTCGTATATATGAAAAAGATTTGCAAATCTCGCCATATCTAAAAAATATAAATTTAGAATAAACCAAACGATATTACTTTTCTTTTGCTTTAGATGCGCAATGTCTTTATTAAATTTGATCTTCTTTCTGGGATAAATAATTAATTTTTTTTTTTGAGAATGATAAATAATTAAATTAATAACCCATAAAATCTTCTCTTTTGTTTTCTGAATTTATCACCCATTGAATCATGTTTCTTTATAGACTTTTTTAACATATTTGAGGTGAACTTTAAGTTAAGAATCACGGATACAGATACGGACATGAGTACAAGTACAGACATAAATATGAGTACTATATAGTATAAAACGAGCAATTTTTGAAAAATTATAACATAAAATTTTTAATACAACACCAGTATGACATCAGTACAACACATATACAGCACCCTAAATGCTTCTTAGATTTTAAGTGGGTATTCAAAAGATAACTATTTACCAGAGTTCTTTTACGTATACATTGTGTAGAGAATGAAGTGATTGCACTCATCGTATATCCATGGAAAAAAATTAGTATCTTATAAATCAAGAAAAATGTTTCTCATGCAGGTAAAAAATATAACTTTATATTTCATGCAAACGTATAAGAAAGCTATCAGCGAAGGACATAATTGTATATAACTTTTTTTTTTTTTTAAATCACATCAAATGTTGATCATCTTCTATTTTTCCTTCTTTGCTGTCTGCAGGTTACGTCGGTTTTTCAACATTGGAGAAAGAGAGAGAGAATATTTTAAAGGAAAATCTATTTAAAAACTAGACCCTTTCAATTTTCAACTCCTTTCTTTTTCTCTCGTTTCTTCCAAAATTGAATCAAAGTTTAACAATTCTCACAATATAATAGGTCAACTTGTATTTCAAATTTGCTCTAAAAAAACAAGCTCAATAGGTACTTAACCTACATGCATACGTCCCTCCTTGCGTCATTGTGTCACAAAACGATAGGAAACTGTCCCAAAAGTTTGACTTTAAACCAATATCAACACGGGCTTACAGCCCTTACAGGACCATATATATTGTCTGTAAACAGCATTGAATTTGGGATTGAGTTCGGGTGGTATTCAACCACGTGCAATTACTTCCATTTTTATCTCAAAATTTTTTACTTGGCAATTCATTTTTAACTTTTTAATTTTTTTTATTCAATGATTAATAAGATTGAAATTCCATCATTAAAAGCTCTTGCATACGATGCAATACCTACCTAATCAGTAATCACAATTCTTGAATTTGTATCTTCTTTTTTTTTTTTTTTTTTTTTGATGAGTTGATCGAATTTGTATCTCTAATCATTATCTCTCTTTATGGTGATATTCTTTCTTGAGCAACGTGTTACCTTACGCTACATATTCAACAATTTTATATTAGTTTAATTAATAAATTTTTTATTGGATCTCATGAATCTCAGGTGGACTAACTAGTAACCACCAACATCATCAATAATAATAATTTAGGATAAAAATATTATTTTCAATTCTTAAATTTTTATAAAAATTCGTTTTTCGTCTATAAATTTTGCAAAACATTCTACTTTTTATCATTTCATAACGGTGAGTTTATCTCTTATGTGGCTTAATAGAATGATGATACAATATTTGACTTGAACCAAATTATTTTATTTAAAAAACTAGAGACACGTAGCAAAGAGTTATTAACACACATAAATTGAGTGAGGTGGCATTCTTACAAACTGATGTGCCATTTTTATAATTTAAAAAAAAAATCCAGCTCATATTTATGTTGAGAATTTATTAGGATTTAAAATAAAAAAATTTAAACACCAAAACATTAAAAAAATAATAATAATAATAAATAAATAAACCCGATTCAAGCTGTCCTTCTCCAGCAACGTCGGACGTTCAACCAAAACTTCCCATATCTTTCATTCGTTTTCTATGTTTTGATGGTTTTTTTCGTTTGTAGCATTAGCTTCTTTTATTTTATGATTAGGTTTTGGATCTTTAAAGTGTTATATATTGCGAGGCATGAACATAGGCGGGATTTTCTCTATTTTTTGAGAAAACACCAGATCTTCTTGTAGCATGGCTAAGAAACCCACTACTTCTTCCTTGTCATTGTCATCATCTTCGTCTTCGTCTCTAGTGCTCTCCTTCTTCTTACTATAGTGCTTGTCATCATTGCAAGATAGGATGAATGCGTGGATGGATCAAAATGATAAGGACATGCGTGGGTGGTAGTTTCCAGAGAATAGAGCTTGAATCAGTGCCGAGTGCCGACATCGAGAGATGAGGGGGGTTAAATTTGGGATTTACTTTAAATCTTGATAAATTTTTAAATTAAAATCTGAACTATTAGTTTTTTTTTAAAAAAAATTTAATCCATGTTTAGCAATGACTCTGTCATCAGTCCATAATTTTATAAATAAAATAGTTTGGTCGAAGTAGATACTACGTCATCACTCTATTAGGCCATATATGTTGGGAAAAATTCTATATAATTGTGAATAAATTTTAGCAAGCACAGCAGAAGCACACCCATACAATAACACAAAGATTTACGTAGAAACCCTTTCTCCTTGAAGGGAAAAATTACGAGACAAACTCCGAATAATTTCACTATATTAAATAGAAATTACAACACTTAGAGATACAACTTGAGTAAAGAAAAACTATCTTCTTCTTTCCACTCACTGTATATTTTCTCACACTCTTTCTATTTTTCTCTTCTCTTTTTTGCTTGCTCTTACTCACGCACCAGTCCTCACACTTTGGGACTTCAGTCTTTTTTTCCCACATCTTCGCTGGCCGAATGGCCTTCCTATTTATTTGTTTCACATTTTCTTCTTTTCTTCCTTTCACACTCTTCTCTTCAAATCACAATAAATGCAAGCCACTTACTTTGACTTTGCTTCAACCAAAATCTCTTTTCTTCACCTCTGCCATGACCGAATGGGCACTCTTGCCTTTTGCTTCTTTCTTTTCTTTTGTCTTCAACGTGTTAGACACGCCTGCTCAGCTTTGCATCACTTCTCATTAAGAGAAGTTGGACTTCTCACAAGTCATGGAGTGCCATGCTCATTAAATGAGCTCTTGGAAAAACAGCATGTGGGCTGGACCCACGGTGCAGTGCACCCAACAATATAGTAATAAAATGATAAAAAGTAAAATATTTGGCAAAATTTAAAGATGAAAAATAAACTTTTATAAAAATTTAGGAATGAAAATAATGTTTTACCTAATAATTTATCACCCAGCAGTTGTGAATGTTTTTTTGGCTTTCGAGATTTGTGTTCATTTATGAACAACTTATTTAATGTTTTTTTATTAAAAATATGCTAAAATTCACTTGTAATTAAAAAAAATGAAATTTTAAAAAACTGCACATAAAAGTAAAAAGTTAGCTTATAAGCTAGTCCTAATCATAAAAGCTATCTTACAAGCTGTTATAGAAATAAAAAATATTACAAGCTGTTATTATTTTTTGAGTAATGTTAAAACTACAATTTTTACCATAACTTTGCTACAACTTATCCACATGATGAGTTGTGAGTGGTAAAATTGTAGACCCACAACTTGCCACGTGGACAAATTATGACAAATTAAAGTTGAAATAAAAGTTGTGATTTAAGTATTTTTTTATTTTTGAATAATACTAAGATTACAACTTTTACTACAACTTATCCACATGAGTTATGGGATGAAATTATAGACACACTACTTTAATTCTTTATCATAAACTTGTAGCTGTGATTTAACATAGCTGTATGTAACAATTAATGGTAGTGGCCAATACCATTAAGTGTGGACAGTGTTAGCTGCATCCCATAAATTTTGGGAAGACTATGACTGTCAGGACGAAGTTGGGGGTGCCAAAGACTATGACTGTCAGGAGGCCATGGCAGCCCTAACTTTTCAAAAATTCCCTTAACATTAGGTCTAAAATTCCCTTAACATTAGTTATATTTTAGAATTTGGTCCAATATAATTGAACTCCCCCCCCCCCCCCCCCCAAAGCAACATCTTTAGCCTCTTGAAAAATAAATAAAAAAATAAAAAGCCCAAATAACATCCTAATTACAGAAATTAAAAAACCGGCATACATAAGATCAAACATTTACCAAAAATTTACCAAACCCATCAGATACATTCAGTCAAAATTGTTCCAAAATTTCAAAAAAAGAAAAGCCCTGAATTAGTGCTGGTCCGATCACTTTAAAGAGTAAATAAAGTAGTTAGAGTAGAGACTAGAATAGTTAAATAAAGTTAGTCACTGGTTGCTAATAGTTGGTTGAACATTTGATTATCATTGCTTTTATCTTTTTTTTTTGAGAAAATCATTGCTTTTATCTAATAATGATTGATGACTTGCTGAATATTTGATAAAGTTAGATAAAAATTTGTCTTTAATTTAGCATCTTTACATTAAAGACATTAAGAACATTGTTTGACATAAATAATTAAGGCCAAAATATTATTTTGGTCCACATTTTGTGGTCACAATCAATTTGTTAATACAGTTAACATATTTTAAGCTTACGTGGCAACTAAATAATAATAATAATAAATTTGGATAAATATTTTTAAAACACCACCTCAGCAATTAAAGGATTAAAAAACTAAATTAGGAAAAATTAAAAAAACAAAAATTAAAACATCAAGATTTACTTTTATTTTATTGCATTTTCTTAATAACTAAACATGCAAAAACCTAGATCAAACCCATATAAATAAAATAAACACACACAATATAACCCAGACCAAACGATTCAACTTCGATGGTTTAGAAATCGTTCTCTCTTGGCAGTACACGGTGGTGCAATGAAAGCAAAATTTTATGAACAGCAAAACAAAGGTAAAGATTTTGTTGTTGCATGGCCATTTAAGTAGCGTACTACTAAACAAATCACAAACGAAACTCAAAAACCAAAAGAAAGAGAGCTTTTATGCTATAAATTCGTCAAAAAAATTATAAATGAACAACATGTTCAAGGTGAACAGACCCAACCACTGTTGCCTACATCTCAGCTCATCCAATGCCCAATAAACTCAATAATCTAAGACCCACATCCTTCCAAATCCTTGAGAGCCCAAAACACCGAGTCAAACACTGATCTGTCTGCAATTGCCATTGAATCTCCATGAATGCCAATCTAATTGAACCCAAGACAGAGAGATAGAGATTAATTGAAATAAAGAAAAAATTGAGAAATCGAGAGAAAGGGGAGACCTTCGGGCTGAACTGAATTCTTTGACAGTATTTCAAAGACTGCTTGATGTGGGTATGGGTTTACAAAGGAGTTTTAGATTTTAGCTTGAGGTTGAAGATAAAAAAATGTATCGGGATTTTCTGAGACACTTACTCTATTTTTCTTGGAATTTTTCTCGATTCTCAGAGAGAGTATTTGAGTGCTGTTGTTTGGTTGCCAAGAAAGTGAGAGAAAAGGAAATGACAGAAATTTTCTTTGTGTTTGGTTTTCGAGAAAAGGCAAGAAAGGACAAGAAAATGAATGGATTTTAAAATTGAGAAATTAATTTTTTTTGTTTTTTTTTTTAAATTTAAATGTTGAGTTGGAATTTTTTAATATCTATCCAAATTTATTATTATTATTTAGTTGCCACGTAAGTTTAAAATGTGCCAACTGTATACGTCATTTGTCACATAGGTATTTTTCGTTAATAGGTTAATTGTAGAGACTAAATTGACTGCAAGTTGAAAATAATAGGGACCAAATTGATTGTTATCAAAATATATGGACCAAATTAACTGTAACCTCAAAATATAGAAACCAAAATAGTGTTTTCACCGATAATTAACTTAGCAATAGTAATTAAACTTAACAACAATCTTAATCTTAGCAACAATTGACTTTGAATTTTTTATTTTCTAGTATTCTTGTTTACCTAGCAACTATAATTAATTTGAGCAACAACATAAATGTATTGTAATGCGTTAAAAAAAATTATATTTATTATTTTGTTTATATTTTGTTAATACTAAATAGATGTTATTTTAGATTTTTATGAATTTCTTTTGTTCCTACTTTACCCCCTCAATTGAAAATCTGGCTTGATGGTGGCTATGCCAAGGTTCAACGGGTTAGTTCTTTACACACAATACATGCACATAGACTTTGGCTTGATTTGCATGAGATGATATATACAAGTTGCATCCATGCATGTGTCGTCATTTAAAGCATGAAAGCATGAATATTTTTATGCGACTATAGCACATATAAATGGGATACAGCAGAGCCAGGATTTCAATTTAGGAGAAGTAGGATTCAAAGTCATTATTAAAAATGAAATTAATCTAAAAAATATTAATTGATAATAATAATAAAATTAATCTGGTAAGAATGTGATTAGTATTACTAAACAAAATAATAAAAAATTATATGAATTGATTTTTTTGTGATGGTGATACATCATCTTATAAGACTAATGTAGTAAAATTTGTAATATTCATAACATTATTCAACAAGAAATGTGATATAAATAGTGAAGAAAAAAAAGCGAGCAAAACATGGGGCAAGTTTTTTTCCTTTTTTATGTTGGTGTAAGGGCCTGTTTCTCTGGAGTGGGAGTTTTTTATTTTGTTTGTTTTCACAATATTAGGTAGGCAACTACTTAGAACAGAAGCAACGACTAAAGGATTTTTTGGGATGGGTGAGGGGGCAGTCCCCCCGCGCCCGGCTCCGCCTTCCTCCCCTGGATATAGTCATTTGCATATAAATGCAATGGGACGCTTCAATTCTCACTTACAAATTAATCCTTATCAGTAACGTAGTCATATCATTCATTTTGGTTTTTAGTTAACTGTGTGTACAGGTTTTTTTTTTTTTTTTGAGAATAGTGTGTACAGGTTATTTATTATTGAAATATATATATATATATATATATATTTTGAGAGAGAGAGAGCGAGAGTTCTTTACTTCTTTTGGTATTTTCAGTTGTATATATTATCTCTACTACGAAAACTCTGTTTTTTAGTTACCATAGAATGCAAAAGCTTGGACATTAAGCAATGAAGGTGAAACACAAACACGTAAGTAACTGTATGCTATAATTAATGGAAATTTTTTTATTTTTTTTATTTCAAACTTGTTTAGGATTATCTTACTTCAACCTGTGGCAATTGCCTTCTCAAAAAAAAAAAAAAAAAAAACCTGTGGCAATTGAATAAACTATTCATATGTAGTTTTGATCACATAACATTTTTAATAATTATGTGTCTTATTTAAATAATAAACATGAATAATATTATAGTTTTCCTCATTATTAGTTAGAAAAAATAACTTCAAATATATTTAGAGCCAATAATTAATAATGCTCCAAAAATTTTGTAACTTAATTGATATATATATATATATATATTTTTTTTTTAACCAAGTCATTCACGATTCAAGTTCTCCTCGACTTAAAATATATATATATATATATATGTTTAATAAAGCTTCCGTGTTCATCGCAAAAACCTTTAAAAAATAAACAAAAACAAAACAATGAAAATCAATGTATGCGGACATAACTTCACCGACAACATGACTGAATATCAAACTCACATAGTTTACACTATACACCAGAAGTCAACAAGAAACGAAAAAAGTATCAACTTTTGATGTCATGTCTGACGCAGAACGTAAAAGGATAAGTGGATATATCCATGTTACCTGTGAGCCTACTGTCAATCATGAATGGTATTGAATTGAATCTATTGATGCACACTGTTTATACTTTATAGTTATTCTTCTTTCCCTTCTAGATTTTTCATGATAAACAGTGCATCTCAGCAGCTAATGTTGATTTTTGTTACCATATTTTAGACATAATTATTGACTATGTCTATACCTATTCTCAGCCACACACACACAAAAAAGAAAAAAAAGACTATACCTCACACACAAAAAAGAAAAAAAGACTATACCTAGTGTGAGTAGTAGTATCACGCATAAATAGTTGCATATTTTAATTTCAACAACAATCTCAATTGTGTTTAACTCTTTTTTTTTTTTTGGGAAACGTATTTAACAATTGAGAGATCACTAAAAAAAATCTAATATATATTTAGTTTAAAAAAATCGAACAATCTGGATTATTTTTAACTTTTTTTAATAGGAATTAGGAAGTTTCGAGTGTATTTGAGTACAACTTGTTCAAGCCGGCTCTAAACATTTTGAGGCTTTAGACGAGAACTAAAATGAGGCATTTTTTATATTTATATATTAATTAATTTATTATTTATTTATTATTTTAATATTATAATATATTTCATTTAAAATCTATTTTTCTTGTCTTTTAAGATGCAAATTGACTAATTAAATTTTTGAATTCAAGTTCTTCTAATATCTCATTTTCAATTGATAATATAGCTAATTCACTTAATCTTTCTTAGGACATTGTCGATCGATCTTAGCTAGATATGATTTTATTAAATTTAATTTTGAAAAACTTCTTTATGTAGAAGCAACAATAACATGTATTGTTAGTAAAATTCTATAAGTAATGCATGTATTTGAAAATGAATATAATATTTTTATATAATTTAGTATGTTAATTGGAGTATATACTTTTATTTTTAAAATTTCTATTAAAACTTTTAACTTTGAAAATAAATCTAAACCGTCAATTTCATAACAAACATCATGTTTGAGAAGAGATTCAAGTTTATACAGTATTTTTGCAAACTATTATCATCTAGTGATTTCAATTTGGTGAAATTAAATAGAAAACCAAAAATATCTTCATATATTTGAAATTGTTCAAACCTATTCTCAATTGAATTAATTGCTTTATCTACTATATATAAGAAATAATCTACGTTTCTCACGAAATATAGGTTCTATTTCCATTTCAGATGCAATTTTTTTAGATGAATTCATGGTAAATGTAAATCCATTTTCTCTATATATCCTTTAAAATAAGAAATGAGGTCTTTTAATTGATCTACAGCCACAGAGGTTGTTCCAGATTGGCCGTGGAAACGAAATATTCCGGTACTGGTATGTACCAGTGCATTGTTTATGGGTTATGGGCTGAATATATATATATATATATATATATATGAGTAATTAATAAAAAAATATTGTTATTAATTTTTACTATAATACTAGTTAGGGCAACACATGCAAGGCACATGCTTGCCATGGAATAAGAGTAGTGATTAAGGTTGTGGGGGCATTTTTTGCTTCAAGGAAACTTATTAACCAAACTAGTGGTACTCTAACTCCATTGGCTCATACCACCGCACACCCTTGGTGCGATGGTCACTCCACAAGTATAAGTGCTTGTGGAGTGTGGGGGGTAAGGGCCGAGGTTCAAGTCTCTAGGAAGGAGTTTCACACACATATACACTTAGATTAGGTTAGAGTAGAATTCTATATTGTATAAAAAAAAAACTCCATTGGCTCATGCCTTATAAGGTAGAAAGAGGAAGGAAATTCTTCCAATGTGGGACAAAAGCAAAATTTGCCTAAGGAGTACTCATAAGTTTCCTTGAAGCAAAAAATGCCCCCACAATAAAAAAAACCAAACTAGTGGTACTAACTCCATTGGCTCATGCCTTATAAGGTAGAAAGAGGAAGGAAATTCTTCCAATGTGGGACAAAAGCAAAATTTGCCTAAGGAGTACTCATAAGTTTCCTTGAAGTAAAAAATGCCCCCACAAAGGTCAATTTTAAATTTTATTTATATCACAAAACAAAGATAAAAATCATTTGATTTTTAAAGTACATAGAGATTTACATTAATCAAAATAGATATTAATTTTAAAAATTTTAGTAATTATGTCATAAAAATTTAATCTCATTCATATAAGAATTTTGATTACACAAAGTTAGGGTAGCTATTTAACATATAAATATCTATTTTACTATAATAGTTTTTTAGTACCTATTTGCTAAAGGCAATATATCCACTCAATAAAAACTTCTAAGAATGATAACGAATATCATCATTTTCCAACAATAAGCAATTGAGTTTTGCTAAGAAAAGAGAGAGAAAAAAAAAAAAAAAAAAAGACAACAAAAGGCATGTGTCATTGAATTTTCTATTAGATAAATCATAAGTTTCAAAAATTTAAACTTGGAAAATCAATGTTCTTTAGATAACAAATAAAACACTTTATATTATCATATCAACTTTCCAACCATTACTACCATCTAAAACTAAAAATACGTGAAGAAAATTTTTGGGATATTAAAATTTGGTGGAAGTATTTTAGACATTACACAATAAAATATATTAAAAACATAAGTTTTCATTAGGATTTAACTGAGAGAATCACAATATGACATATTTGCTCTTTTCCAAAATATTAAGGGAAATTTTGCTTGATTTTAAAGTTAGAGGAAGAATCGTAAACTACCTCAAACATAAAGGATGAAAAGTGTTTTTATCCTAAGTTTTTGTTTTGTTTTTTTTTTTTTTTGATAAAACTATGTGTTTTTACTTAAAATGATGCATAAAGAAAAAAAATTTCAAAAAGCTAACCCAAGAAAATTGTATGTGAAACAATGAATTTTGGCTCAACAACATTGACTAAACCAATAAAATAATTTCTAGAAACACAATAAAATGACACAACATTTTCATAATACCTTTATAATTTTGTTATATTTTATTTTGACTTGTAAAAAATTGATAACTCAGCAATTTTGAAAATATTGTGATGACAACAAAATGTCTTAACATTTTCACAAAAGAAATGTTATGTCCACGACATTTTCATAACAAATTATAAGTAGTAGGTTTTTACAGGTTGTTATTGGTGGGTAAAAAAGTTATTTCATTAGCAAGTTTAAATTAGAACTAATAACAATTTACCACCTATGGTTTGTTATGAAAGTATTGTGAAAAATGTTGTGGATGTAACACTTGTTTTGCACAATAACTTTATTTTTAGTTGTGATTGGTTCTAATTTGATATTTTACTATTTTATTTTGACCTATAATAAATTAACACCTCAACAATTGTGAAAATATTGTGCCAATTTATCGTGTTAATATTTTATTATTTTGTAAAACGTTGCGAATTGAACAAACCAAAAATAATATAGCAAAACTACTGTAGCTTTACGCATTAAAAAAAAAAGGCCGGTGAAACAATGCAAGTTGAATAAACCAAAAATACTGTAGATTCAAGGCATTTGCTCTTTTTATATATAGATAATATAATATAAAACAAAACAAAAACAAATTGGTGTACATGAGGAGAAAAAAAATTCATCTCACCAGATTGGCCAAATGCCTTAAATAAGTATGAAAGGTTTTTTAGTAGCATTAGAATGAGTCCAAAAACTCGACTAAACCAAAACACTATTCCTAAGCCTATTGACTCTCTTTATATAGTTAATAGAGATAAATTATATAGATTAATGAATATAATGTTTTAATTATATAAAAAAAAAGTGTTTTAAATATTCAAAATAAGTGGTTAGATTTATTTTTTGGGTAAATTCCAATAAACTATCTTGAGGTTTGGACTAATACCAACAAGATCCAAAACTTTTCAAAAATGACCAGGTTGGTCCACTTGACACAATTTGGTTCCTAAACGGCATTTAGGCCCATTACTCATTCTTAACCGTTCTTCTCCCTCTCCTCACTTAGAATCTCTCTTCTTTACCGAACGTTTATGTTCATACTAACATTTCTGAGTTGTGAGTTCTATTCAAAATGATTATACAAACATGTACACTTAGCCATATAAAACCTGAAACCCCCAAAAATCCCTGATCACAAAGCATATATACATATCCATAATCATTCATACGCCAACAAAACCACCATATTATAACAATTTTGAGACAAAACTCAAATTGTGCAATGGGTCTAAACGCCGTTTAGGGACCAAATTGTGTCCAATGACCAACTTGGTCACTTTTGAAAAGTTCTGGACTTTGTTGGTATTAGTCCAAAACTCAGGGTAGTTTATTGGAATTTATCCTCTTTTTTTTTTTTAAATAAATTTTTTTTTAGAAATAATTACAATATGCTGCTAACCTCGCAGCTCGAACCCTTTCCCCTCTAAACTCTCAAGCACTTTATACGTGGGGAGGTGCCAATTTAGCTACAAGGCCTTTGGCAAAACACAAAACACACAAAAAAGAAAAAGAAAAAAAAAAAAAAGAACAAATTTGGTTATTCAGCAAATAAACTACCTTTCTAGAACCTTCCTTTCAAATCATTTTTCTCATTCCCAAGCTCCCACCCATGTGGCCACCTGTGCTCCTCAACTTTCTCATTGCATTTATTCTATCATACATTTATTTATTACTTTTTTATGGTTTAGTAAGTTTACAATACTTCTTTCTTCTTAGTTCTTCAAACTCTCAACTTTGTCTTCATCTCTCTTCTCAATTCTTCTTTCTTTAGAGGTTAAGGATGATATTTTTGGGACAATTGATTTTGTTTAGACCAAAAAAATTTTTGGGGTACCAATGTTTACAAAGATGTTCTAGATTTTTTGTTCTTTTGTCACAAGGATGTATCAGATTTTTTGAAGTTTCATCTGAAACTATTTTTTTTTTTTCCTGCTATCCTTCTTTTTCAAAATTTTAGGGCCCCCTTCCATTTGGGGGCCTTAGGCAATGGCCTAATTGGCCTAGTGGAAGGGTCAGCCCTGAACTTGTTTTCGGTAACTTATTTATGCAAGACAAAAGACAAAAAAATTAGTTTTTTTATTTTTTTCAAAAATCTAAAAGTTGAATATTTGAAATAAAATTGAGACAAAAGGCTAAAAGTTGAAAATTGTAGCCCTTTTGGGGGGTGCCGGTAGTGTCACTAGATCAAAAGCTTTGGCCAAAATAAAATCTAAAATCTATTGCATATGATATGAGCATATCATTAGTCATTATTGATTTCAGTCAGCCTCTTATCATACGTGGTCACCATCAAGTTCTGGTTTTCATGGGTTTTGCTTTGGCCCAAATAGGTTAGATCTTTTAGCAACTTAAATTAACATCATTTGACCCATTTTCATTTGCATTCTCGGGTCAGGTCCTATTATAGCACTCAATGGGTTTAGGTTCCTACATTGGGCCTATCAGTACAGGTCCATTGCATTTGTTGCAGTTTTGTAGCCATATGCTAATTATTGTAGGAGATTTTAGCATTTTGCCTTTATTTTAAAAAAAAATTAGCAAAATGTTTTTGTTTTGAAACTATTTAAGTCCATGCTCTTCTTTTGAAACTCGATTTTAATAAAATCGAGTTTCAATAAATAAATAAATAATTCGATTGGTTTAAAATCGAGTTATGCCAAATGAAACTTAAAAATAAAAAATAAAATAAAAATATTGTGGAACTCGAGTTCCATACCTATAGCTGCGTTCAGGGAGCCCTATAGTGGCGTTCCATGCAAGTTTTTTTTTTTAATTTTTTTTTTTTAAGTTTGATCGCCTCATACCTATAGCTGCGTTCAGGGAGTCCTATAGTGGCGTTTTAAATGGAACTCAAGCTCCATGAACTCGAGTTCCATGATTTTTTTTTTTTTTTTTTAAGTTTGATTGCCTCATACTTGATTTTCTACCAATCAAGTTTTTTTTTTTTTTTTTTTTTTTGAAACTCAATTTTCTTAAAATTGAGTTTCAAAACAGGAGCATGGACCTAAATAGTTTCAAAACAGTTACATATTGCTAAATTTTTTTAAAAATAAGGGCAAAATGCTAGAATTCCCAATTATTGTATTAGCATGTTGTTGAGGGTCATTTTTGTAAAACAGGCCCAACTCAGCAAAGCAGGCAGCAAATAGAAGTGGCAAGCATAGAATAAAACTATTAAACCCAAGCGGCAGGAATAATGGATCACAGGCCCATAACATGAACAAATGGGTCTCGAGGAAGCAAATGGGCCCAAAGGGCTCGGAAAGAGAGAAATGGCACCCATGGACAATATATGGTATGGAAAAGTGAGAATGGGCCGCGGCAGGCCCAAGGCAATGTAAACAAATAAAGTAGGGGTTGATGGCAAGCCCATGAATCCCAAGGATGAGAATAAGGAGATTGGGCCGAGGAAACCCAATCAAGTTAGTAAAAGCCCATGGGAATGCAGAGTTAGTAAATGGGCCGAGGAAGTCCAAAGGAAGTAAATGGGCCGCAGGCCCAAGGGAAAAAGAAAGGGACACTGGAGCCCATAAGTAAGAACACTAGTGGCCATATTAAGCCACTGGGGGAAGGAATGAAATGGCAGGCCTGAAAAGAAGCCCAGCAGGAGTAAATCGCCACGGCAGGAAATGCCAAGTAATGTGGCAGGACATGAGGGCAACCAAGAAATGGGCCAAGAGAAATGTAAAACCCAATATTAAAAGAAGCCCAGCCCCAAAGGGAAACAGTGAATTATACAAACGGCCCACGTAAAAGAACAAAGAAGCGCGGCAAATGCAAGAGCCGCAGGCAGATTTTGGATGTACGTGGAAGGAAAGCACACGCAAGGCCAAGGCACCACTAGCCTGTACCTAGCCAATATGGGACATGGTGGGGCCATGGGTCAGAGGTAAGAGGTAAAGGGGGGTATGATTTGGTGGTGGGGAGAGGGAAAATGACCTATTATGCGGCTCCTGCCCAAGCCCTTTTGGGAGGTACATCCTGCTGGGATAACAGACCATCCAAAAGATGCAAAGATAAGGGGGGAACCGTTAGGTGCATGCCATGAGAGAAGGAGAGAGAAAAGCATTTACACCGTGGCAGGAAGGAATGTCACGGCACACTAACAGAACAAAACAAACTTGCCTTCGCCTGGCAGGGGTAAGTACACAGACGAACTCCTTGGTGGTCAGCAAGTACGCCCAGACCAAACAGAGGCAGTTAAGGGGTAAGATGGTAAAATCCAGTCACGGCAGGCCCTATAAAAGGAACCTCGTTGTGCCTTGTAAAGGGGATCGAAAAACAGAGGCATTAGGGAGGAGAAAAGAAAACGAAAAGAAAAACAAAGAAAAGGAAAAGATAAGAGAGAAAACGAAAAAACAGAGAGAAACAGATACAATGGGCATGCACCAGTAGGTCATTTTCCTTCTCTCCCCTTCGAAATCCTACACTCTTTGAGAAAGTAAACAAAAAGGAGATTCCCTTGGTCACCAACCACTCAGGTCCGATTCCCTCAAAGTCATTAATCCCCACGGCAGGATCTTTTTCCTGGGAGATTAGTTGCATTGAGAGGAAGCGTTCTTCCTCTTCGGTTTTGCCACTGTGGACCCAAACTTGACTTGACATTTATTTTCTATTAACTTCTATTATCGCTCAATCAATTACTCCTTTTTGTAAAAGCCGTTATTATCATTACCATTGTTATTACTGTGATTATCATAGAAGTAGAGATCACTCGGTCCTTTTTTCCCATTTTCCCATTAAGAAAAGGTCACTGTATTCTGTTGTTTTCTTTGTTGTTATCATATCTGTCTGCCGTAAACTATTTGTAACAGCTCCGCCTGCCGTAAGTACTTGTTGAGGGTCGTTTTTGTAAAGCCAGCCCAACCCAGCAAAGCAGGCAATGAGAGTGGCAAGCATAGAATAAGACTGCTAGGCCCAAGCGGCAGGAAGAATAGAACACAGGCCCATAACATGAATAAATGGGTCTTGAGAAAGCAAGTGGGCCCAAAGGGCCCGGAAAGAGAAAAATGGCACCCATGGGCAGAGTATGGTATGAAAAAGCGAGAATGGGCCGCGGCAGGCCTAAGGCAATGTAAACAAAGAAAGTAGGGGTTGATGGCAAGCCCATGAACCCCAAGGATGAGTATAAGGAGATTGGGCCGGGGAAGCCCAATCAAGTTAGTAAAAGCCCATGGGAAAGCAAAGTCAGTAAATGGGCCGAGGAAGCCCAAGGAAAGTAAAAGGGCCGCAGGCCCAAAGAGAAAAAAAAAAAAGAAAGGGACAATGGAGCCCATGAGTAAGAACACCAGTAGGCTCTCTTAAGTCACTGGGGGAAAGAATGGAACGGCAGGCTTGAAAGAGACCTAGCAGGAACATATCGTCATGGTAGGAAATGCCAAGTAATGAAACAAGACATGAATACAAACCGAGAAATGGGAAAACCAGTGTTAAGAAAAGCCCAATCCCAAAGGGAAGCAGTGAAAGTACAAAACGGCCCACATGAAAGAGCGAAGAGGTATGGCAGACGAATGCAAGCAAAGCTCTAGAGCACAACAAGCACGTGGGCCGCAGGCGGGCTTTTGAACGTACATAACAGGAAAGCATGCGCAAGGCCCAGGTGCCACCAGCCTGTACCCAACCAATATGGGTCATGGTGGGGCCATGGGTCAGTGGAAAGAGGTAAAGGGAGGTGCGGTTTGGTGGTGGGGAGGGGGGAAAAGATTTATTTTACGTTCCCTGTCCAAACCCTTTTGGGAGGTACGTCCTGCTGGGATGACAGATCGCCCAAAAGAGGTAAGGTTGGGGAGGGAACGTTGGGTGCATGCCATAGGAAGAGAGAGAGAGCATTTAAGCCACGGCAGAAGACAGTGCCACGACGAACAGAAATAAAACCAACCTGTTTTTGTCTGGCAAGGGCAAGCAGTGTATAGACGGTGGTCGGCAAGCATGCCCAGACCAGACAAAGGCCGTTAGGAGGTGAAATAGTAAAAAACCATCACGGCAGGCCCTATAAAAGGACCCTTGCCGTGCCCTGTGAAAGGGACCGAAAAACAGAGGAGGAGGAAACATAGAAAGAAAAACTCAAAGAAAAGAAAAAGAAAAGAAGGAAAGATAAGAAAACAAATAGTGAGGATAATGGGCATGCACCGATAGATCTTTTCTTTCCTCTCCCCCTCAAAATCCCACTCTCTAATAACAGTTAAGCAGTAATAATTTTCCGCAGGCATCTAACACTTAGGTCCGATTCCCTCAAAGTCACTAATCCCCACGGCAGGATATTCTCCTGAGAGGTTAGTTTCATTGAGAAGAAGCGTTCTTCCTCTGTGATTTATTGCCATTACAGACTCGATTTTTTGCTTGATGTTTATTTTTGATTAACTTCCATCATCGTTCAATCAATTGTTCTTTCTTATAAAAGCCATTGTTAGTATTACCATCATTACTACTGTGATATTCGGTTGTTTATTATTAACAAAAACTATTGCACTTTGTTTTTCCTTTCATTGTCATTATATCTGCCTGCCGTAATCTTGTTGTAATAGCTCTGCTTACCGTAAGGGTGTTCCTGGCAGACAAGGCAAAGTTTGTGCACAAACCGGCCCAAAGTGAGTTACAGTTGGGCCGGTCTCAACTTCCCTACTCAGAAAAAACATTTGGGCCCATCACCGCAGGAGGCAACCCAGCCCAAACACAAAAAAAGGCCCTCACAGTACTCTCCTGGCAGACTCGAGGCCAAGTTTGCGTACAACCCGGCCCAAAGTGAGTTGCAGTTGAGCCGGTCTTAACTCTCCTACTCAGAAATACTCGGGCCCATCATCGCAGAGGCAGCCCAGCCCAATCCAAAACACAAAAAAAGGCCCTTACACATGTTAATAAAGAGAAAAATATCTAAATAATTGTAAACATATTTTCACCACTTATCTAAGAAAACTAGAAATTAATAAAATATAAACAAAGAAATTAAAATTAATTTTTATAAAGTATTAAACATAATTGCATGAAGAAAAAATTAATTCCAAATTTGACATTGTAATGTGACAAAGAATAAAATAATCGAAGTATAAATTATTAATATAAAAAGAAATAATAAATTATAAAGTAAAATAATATAGATACACTTATACAAAAGATACCACATGTCTATATATTTGCAGATGTGCCTCTAGTTCTGTATAAATAGATTTCTGTTAACAGCCTTAAAAAAAAAAGAAAAAAAAAAAGATAGATTTCCATTAATGTTTAAAAAATCTTATGATTGCGCAAACATAATATTTAGATTTTAATCACTTAAATCCAAATCCACATAGGATTTGCTATCCAAATGTACCAATACTGAATATAGTTTTCAGCAGTTTACTATATTTGATAGTATCAGGAAAAAAAATTGTCAAAGGAAAACAATTTTTTGACTTTCCTTGTTTAGCTTAACATGAGTTAAAGTTATTTTTCACTAAATAAGAAAAGTCAAAAAATAATTTTCTAACTCATTTTAAAGTTGCTACTAAACATAATAAAATATGATAGTTTTCTAAAAAATGTTTTTTGGAAAGTGATTTATTTTCTAGAATTTTTTTTTTTTTTTTTTTTTTGAAAAAAATGCCACAAATATCCATGGTATATCATCTTCCCTACCTCTTTAATTTCTCTCCTCTGCGTTTTCTTTCGTAACAAACAGAAGAAAATCAAAATATTCCTTTATATTTTCAATCCTCTCTAAAAATCTCCCCCAACCAAACAAGGGGATAAGACTCATGCTAAAACTAAGCCCAACTTGGCAGTGCCTTGGGTCACTCGGCCCAATCAAATTTGTACTTTCCGCACCCAAAAGAATTTGGGCCAAAATTTCAGAATCGGCCCAATTTCATTTCCCATTCATCTAGTTCCTTCTCCTCCATAATGCTTATCTTGATGTTTCAGTGCTGAGATCTCTGAAAGAAAATATTTTCCCTTTCGTTTTTTTCTCATTTTCTCGTCAACCAAACAGACCCCTTAGATTCTCCATTTCGTGAGATCTCGCATTCGGTTCGTTTTTTTCTCAGTTCAATTTTTGAGCTTTATCAAAACCCTAATATCCCAATTCAAATTCCCCAAATTTTAATATTGTTTGGGTTCTCTTTACATTGCAGATCGAAGAGAAATCGACATGGGGTTCTTGGTGACAACCCTAATTTTCGTAGTGATTGGGATCATTGCGTCTATTTGCACCAGAATTTGCTGCAATAGAGGACCCTCTACTAATTTGTACATTTCTCAAAACCCAAATTTTTTTTTTCATTTTGTTTTGTTTTTGGGTTTATATGTGTGTGAATTTTATTAAAGTTGCTGCATTTGTTAATTCAAGATTGTATATGGTGCATAACTGAAGCTTATCAACAGTAAGTAGCTCTAGATTCCATGATATTTGTGGTGATTGGCTAGGTTTTATGTGGTAATGATTTGGGTTTAAGCTGTGTGGGTAATTTTGTTTTGTGGTGTCATGAAATATGATAATTCAGTTCATATATTAATGGGAAGTACTTAACAATCTCAACATCATCTTAGATGGGAGTATTTTAATAAGTAAGGAGTTCTCACTGTAGCAGAAGCCATTAATTTGAATGCTCATTACAAGTCATGAGTCTTTTAGTTCAATGGCATTACCCAATTCTTCCTATTGGTTTGAACCTGAGTTTGAATCTGCCCCCACTTCCTACTTGTTAGTCTGTTGAGGATCTGTAGCTGACTCCAAAATTTTGGGACATAGGCTTGTTGTTCTTGTTACTGTTGTTGTTGTAGTATGGTGATAGATTGTATATTGTCATATATTTTGAAGTTCATTTCCTCACTTATAGTGGTAGATTTGTTTATTAAACAACATTTAAAAGAAAAATGGTTTCAATTAGCTCAACTGGCAAAGTCTCTAAGGGTAGAATAAGAGATCTGGGGTTCAATCCCAACGAACGGTGTGGTTCAAATATTAAGGACAATTAAACAGAACCTTAGTGGGTTTCTATATATATGGTTTTATTTTTTACTTTCCCCATTAAGATTTTGTAAACCACTGAAACGGATGTAGATGTCAAATTTTTAAGTTTTGTTCTTTTGGACATTGAGGAATGGGCTTGCAAACTGGCTGATTGTGTGCCAGTTTTTGTTTCTTATTTAGTCTTGG
Source organism: Quercus aquifolioides (assembly GCA_019022515.1). Taxonomy (NCBI): domain Eukaryota; kingdom Viridiplantae; phylum Streptophyta; class Magnoliopsida; order Fagales; family Fagaceae; genus Quercus; species Quercus aquifolioides. Next base: position 64,441,301 of record CM032329.1, on the reverse strand, counting down.
TAAAGTTTTGATGTTTTTAATGGATCGTCATACTGATTTCATTATCAGTTAATCAATTTAAAAAAAACTTTGACCCTTCAACTTTGGGTTGGGTAGCATCCTTCTTTGCCAATTTACTCCACTTGGGACCATCTTTGATTCCAAGTGATGATCATGTCACTCTCTTCCAAATAAAACCACCCCCATCCTTTTGCTTGTTCTTCCTTGCAGCTTCCTTATTTTAAGAAATTCGTTTCTTTGTCATGATTATTCAATACTTTTGCTTTGAACAATGTCTGAAGATCTAATAGTAGTAGCTACAACGACAAAGTCTTAGTCTTAAAATTTTTGGGTCAGCAAGTGAAGGTCTGATAGTCCAATTATTTTTCTATATATTTATGATTTATGTGTATTTGATTAGGAGCTCTTGTTGAGAAAGTCTTGTTTGTATCGGTTATGGAGCTTTGTCTTTATAACTTTTGGCTTGTCTTGGGTTATACCTAGATCGATTCCGGATTTGCTTTTTGGCTGGTGGAATTAGTTGGGGAAGCACTCGTCTCAGATTTGGAATTTAGTTCCGTTGTGCATCCTTTGGTGTATTTGGAAGGAACGGAATCAGCGGACTTTTGAGGATTTGGATAGTTCCGGTGATCAGATGCTTACTTCTTTTAGTGGAACTCTTTTTGATTGGTCTCGAGCATGGGGACTCACGACTAGTGATTCTCTCCCTTCTTTCCTTAGCTCTCTCTCTCTTTGTAATTAATATGTTGATTGGTTTTCTTTTTTGTTTTTTCTCTGTTTTCTTCTTCTTGTATTTTCTGGGTTTGCTCTATGTTCTCCATGCATAGAGTAGCCTTTCGTATATATATCATTCTTACTTATCAAAAAAAGAGAAAGTCTTGTTTGTATTTTTTTTTTTTTTTGGTGTTATTCTGTGTGTACTTTACTGCTTATTGATAAAATCTTGGCATCTCAAATTTTCTGCACTAGAAAGGTGCTAATGCATAGTAGGTGTGATTATGAAATGCTCTTTTGAGTATATATAGTAATCAGACATCTAAGTTTGCGTGAAATGCTGAACCATCTATATGTTAGGCTTGTATAATTCTTGATCCTTATAAAATTCTTGCATTTATCTGCTTTTTCTAATCTTTCGTTCTTTTTGTAATCTGCAAAATATGCCTAATCTATTTTTCTCATTGCAGGTTCCACCTGACATTGGTTATTACAGCAACAGTCTGTTGTTGGATGATGTAAGTTCATGTTTAATTATGAAACTGGAAGTTCATCTGATTTGATGTTTTATTTAAAATTCATTTTTAATATGTGCAAATCTTTAGGTTGGGACTTATATCCTCGTGTATTTAGCTAGTGCTACATGTATCTTTTATTATTTGTTGGTAATACACATGCAGCTGGTGGGTCTTGAACCCAAGACCTTGCCCTTGACCTTGCTCTTGTGGGGGAGGAGGATTTAGGCAATGAGATCTCATCTGCATACATGTCATCTTTGGCAATTGTTTTTTCACTCCATAAAACCTATTGTCAAATCTAAGCACTATTTGTAGCCACTAAATTTGATCCAGTAGTTCTGCATGGTTTTTCATAGGGCAAAGGTGCTCTTATTAAGATCCTATTTATCATACCTTTTCTATTATTTTCTCAGTGGGGCTTAATTCTTATTTTAGAAATGTACATGGTCTTGTCTGTGTGGTTGTTTCTTCCTTTTCATACTGTGTATCATTCTCTTTGCTGAAATTTCATATTGTATTCTTCTTTTCCTTAGGTGGGCGATAGTATATCTTGCACAGATGAAACCACTTATTGTCCCAATTCTCAGTGAAGGGGAATGAAGTTCTGCATGAAATACCATACAGCGCATTATCAGTAAGCCAAAAATATGGATTATGGATTGGCTAGCAGAGTATCTGATTTTGGTTTTGTGGATCATTCAGTAGTATTTTCTCGTGTATGTAATTCTTGTTGGAGCATCAACCTTGAATTGGTTCTACATTGTTGCTCAACATTACATGTGATAAAATTGTTGTATTTACCCTTCTTTCACTTCAGGAGTCATTTTATCAGAGTGTAATCATAAAAATATGCAGTTTGGATGAAATAAGTGATGATAGAGTATTTCTCTTTTTAAATTATATGGAGAGGCTGAGTTGGTATCTGCCTGTTAGTCCTTTTTCAAAATTAGTGTTGATATACAGATCAAACTATAGAGCAAAATCCAAATGAAAAAAGATGCTGTAGTTTGAATAAGTTGGGACTTGTACAGCACTAATACGATGAAGGGGTGGGGCAGGAAAGGGATTGAGGGAGACATAGGAAAGAGGGGTAGATAAAGACAAGAAGACGTACAGAATATGAAAATACATTCAGAGGAGGGTATTTACCTTTCTTTCACAGTCTCATTGAACAGTGCTCTTTTAAGCTGGGGCCTCTATAATGAGAACCTTGTAACTTGATTGAGTTTCTGCCTATATGTTTATGAAAATTACTGCGATTTTTTCCTTTTCCAATTTCTTAACTCATTAGCATGCTACTTCAGTATATTAGGGGCGACTATTTTTACAACTTGTTAATGTGGTAAGTAATGATTGGAGTAATATCATTTTTACATATGTTTACCAAAGACATCATACTTTTCTACAATTGTAAACAATTTTGTTTCTCCCTAGACTTATTATATGTTACGAACCTTTGATGTCTTTTAAGTTTTGAGTTTTAATCCCTACACAATGTTGGGATTTAGAATAAGAAGTGAAAAGAACAATTCCATTTTGTTGATTACACTTTGAGGCAGCTCTTATCTTTTATAATAGTGGGATCATTCTAGGTTGCAATCCCTTAAATAAAAACAGCCATCAATCGTCCATCCCTCATCCTTGAGGCTTGACAGCCAGCTTTACGTATTGCTTGCTCTAAGGCACCAAACGAAACGCAAAGTACATATTATTAACCTTTCTTTTACTTTTGGCACTTTTGGGGAAATCTAAGGAAAGGCTTAGAATAGAATTGAGGAAAAAAAATACATGTGATTAACCTTAACTAATTTTGTTCAAGATTCATAGTTGACCCCAAACTAATAGCTTGTTTTGATAGAGGGGGAGTAGAGGAAAGTAGAGTAGAGGAAGAGAGAGTAAGTTAAATTATCTTGTTTGGATGTCTTTTAAAGGAGGAGGGGGAGGGATTTTGAAGGGTTTGGAGGGGTTCTAAATAATTCTAATTTGTAATCCCTCATTTTCAATTCTCCCAAATTGGAAAGATTTGAAGGGAGAGTAAAGTATAGAAATGCTTGACCAAATGAATTACCCAATTTACCCTTACCATATTAACAAAATTACAAACAATAAAAAGGTTAATTATTCCCCTATTCCTTAATTTTAAAAACATCCAAACAAGTTAGAGGATAATCATTCCTCTCTACTCTTCTCTGCACTACTCTCTTCCCCTCTACTCTCCTCTCCTTCCAAACTTCCAAACATAGCATAAGTTTTTTTGGTTATGTTCACAAATTTGGAGAACATAATATTGAAAAAACATGATAGTGATAGATCACAAACAGTATTTCAAATTTACAACCTATGCCCTTTTTTTAGCTTTAAATTGAATCAATTAATTTTTAGTACTATTTTTTAAAATGGTTTTTTTTTTTTTTTTACCTTCCGTCCTTTCTTTAATTTCTCTTAAAAAAAACTGATGATACAAAAAAAATTAGTAGGTCGAATGCTCTGGGCTTCAATGGACTATTGATTGTTTGGGAGGCATGAAAAGAAAAGGACCGAAGATCAAAGGTGATCGGGATGAACTAGCCAAGAACCCTCTAATGCTTAAGTTAGTTTTTTTTTGGAACGTTAGAATTCCAACTTTGAGAATAGTGAGAACTTACTTCCATTTTATGTGGATGAGTGCTTATATAGTGTGCTTTGGAGTGATTACTTGTCTCATAACTTCCCCAATATTTGAGAAAGTTAGAAGGTTCAGACTTAACTTCCACAACCGCTATAGGAGTTAGAATGTTCAATCTTATCTTCTACAACTGTCATTGGAAGTTAAGTACTTAGTAGAAAGTTATAGCGATGAACTAGGATCTTGCTCATGTTTCAAAATAGTAACACGTGGTTCGATTCACTAGCTTTTGTAGATAAATCCTTCTGGAAATTTCCCAAGTGTTGGGGGTTGTCTAGGCGCTTTCCTAATGGACAACCCTTATGCCCATGGACAACCATCCTACTAGGGATGACAATTCCAATCTTTCTGACCTGGATGACTCTTATGGACGAATTGGAGTTGATTCAATTTTTAGTTCGCCATAAAAAACAAGTCAAACGCAATAAGTAAAGAAGCAATTTAGAGCATTCTCATCAAAGATTTCAAAAAAATTATAAAGCATTCTCATCAAGGGTTGTATAAATGCTAAAATGTAAATTTTAGCATCTAAAACCATAAAAATCCACTCCATCAAAGATGCCATATGCTAAAAAATTTGACATCTTGCTACAGTGTGCTCTCATTTTTTAGAGCGCATTGTGGCAAGATGTTATAATTTTTTAATGTTTTTTTTTTCTACTGTGGGAGAGAGAGACAAAGGGAGAGAGAGAGAGATGAAGAATAAAAAATAATAAAGAAAGAATATTTAAATGAAATGGTAAAAAAAAATAGAAGTTTTGATATTTAGGGTATTATAAAGTGATGTGTTAAATGCTATAAAGTTAGGTTTTTAGATGCTAAATGCTAAAAAATTTAAAACTCTTGATGGGAATGCTTTGCATTTAGCATCTCAAAAACTTACTTTATCAATTTTAACAACTCACTTTACAATACACCCAACATCAAAGATTTTATATTTTTTACCACTTCATTAAGTATATATATATATATATATATATATATTTTTTTTTTTTTTATTCTCAATCTCATATCTTCCACTACCAACAAACCCACTGCCACAGCCACAGCCACCACCACCACCACCCATAACCTCAACCCCCAACCACCAAAAAAAAAAAAAAACCAAAACACAATCCCAAAATCCTTGCAACCGGCCACCACCACTGGAGGGGAAAAAAACACACACACACACACACACACAAATTGGAACTTTCGCCAGCCACCAACCACGTTCACCACGACCAGCACCACTGTGGCAGCCACAACCCACTACAAAAGACCCAAAACAACCACCACTAGCCCCCACCACCACTATTGTGGTAGCCACAACCCACGACAAAAAAACCCAAAACAAAACCACCAACACAACAACCACCATCATCAACAACCCACCACAAAACCCATTAAAATAGACCAACACCAAGGCCAAAACAACCACCATTAGAATCACAAGTTACCTAAAAAAAAAACTTCATCGCCACCACCACTACCACCGTGATTTTTCAGTTGTTGATGCCGGTGAAAGAAGAAAAGAGAGAAGAAGTAAGACCGATGAGAGAAAAAGAAAGAAGAAAAGAGAGAAGAAGTCACACTTGTGAGAGAAAAAGAAAGAAGAAAAGAAAAAGAGAATAGTGAGAGAGATCAGAGAAAGAATAAAAAAATATTTTTTTTTGTTTACAATCTAGCTACAATGAATTGTTATCAATAACAACTCATTGTAGTTGAATGCTAAAATATTTAGCATTTAATATCTTTATTATAGGTATATTTTTATAATTTGAGGTGTTAAAAATGTTAAAAAATAACATTTAGTATTTTTAACACTTTTGATGAGATTGCTTTTACATCCACCAAAATAGCTAAGCAAACAATCGAGCACCATGTAAAAAAATCAGAATGACATCGTTTGGAGGGTTTTACTTTTGAAACAAAAAGAAGAAAGCCCATCAGCAAATTACCAACCGGACCTGATCCAATATTTGTGATGTCTAATTATCCAAATCCACCCAAAAAAAAAAAAAAAAAAAAAAACCCAAAACGTTCTTCCTTTTGGGTAATTACTTAAACTTCAATTCTATTTTTCAAATTTCTAAAACCCTAAAAACCCATCATTTCCTGTAAGGTAAAGAAAAAACAAATGGCAACACTTCAGCTAACAAACCCAAACGAGCTGATGATCTCATCCCCTTCAATTCCAACCCCATTTCAACACAAGTCATTGCCTTTTAGAAAATGCTTTTCACAGAGGAAAAGCAGCAATTCTTCGCAGAAACGACACCGTTTTGGGGTTGTCAGTTGCTCTTTTACCCCAATGGAATCGGCCAAAATTAAGGTGGTTGGTGTCGGTGGAGGTGGCAACAATGCCGTTAACCGCATGATTGGTAGCGGTTTACATGTGGGTTTTCGTTAACTTTTTCTGGGTTTTCGCTTAAACTTAGAAATTCCAATTCTCTCTCCCATTTTGTTACTGACTGTTTGTGTTTCAGTGTTTAGCTTGATACCCATTTGTGTTTGTGCTTCATCTATGTCCATTTTTAGTGCTACATTGTAATTCATCACCATATTTTATGTTTTATGGTAATACAAAGTTAAGTGAATTGATCATTTTTCTCTTAGGATTAGTTAGTAGTTACTAATTGTTAGGCATCACCATTTTTATGTAGTATGTTAATGATGCTTGTAATCTGCGTGAAGATTCAATTTTCATTGTATCGTTGGTTGTTTCTTGCGAAATTGTGTTTGCTTCATGTAGCTGTTGTGTTACTGGCTAACTCAATTTCAAGCCACCTTGATTTGGTTAAAAGCTTCACCTTTTTTATTTTCCAAATTATGTGTGTAACTTCTAGTTGCTTTTTAGATTTTAGTTTTTACTGTCTTTTGTTTTTGGAAGTTTGAAGTATACATGGGTTAGTGTCAAGTTGCATATGTAAGAGGTTATTGGTCTTGATGTTTTACAATTTTTGATATTTCAGGGTGTTGATTTCTATGCTATAAACACGGATGCACAAGCATTGTTACAGTCTGCTGCTGAGAACCCACTTCAAATTGGAGAGCTTTTGACTCGTGGATTAGGTCTGGCATTCTCACTATGATCTGTTTACTTCACTCTTTTGAAGCTTTAGGTGATAACCAAGCAATCAATGCTGGCAGTCAGGTGGTTTCAGTCCACTCATAGTCATGTTTGAACTTTGTTTAATTGCTAGCTTGCTATTATCTCCATTGTAGTGGTGGTGGTGGTGGTATCATGTCTATCGATTTACTTACTTGATAGAGATGCAGGTACGGGTGGGAATCCACTTTTGGGAGAACAAGCTGCCGAAGAATCTAAAGAAGCCATTGCAAACGCACTAAAGGGGTCAGATCTTGTGTTTATAACTGCTGGTATGGGTGGAGGAACAGGGTCTGGCGCTGCCCCAATTGTTGCCCAGATATCCAAAGAAGCAGGCTATTTGACTGTTGGTGTCGTAACCTATCCTTTCAGCTTTGAAGGACGTAAGAGATCCTTGCAGGCAGGTGTCCTTTTGGTGTTTAATTGAAATCATGGAAAACTTATTTGTCATTCAGTATTTGCTAAATCCAAAACTTCCTAACCAAACGTTTATAAGCTCTTTAGTTGATGCATCATTCACATTTTTTTCTTTGATAAGTAAGATAAGATTTATTGAAAAAAGGCTACTTCATTAAAAAAGATCACAAACCAGCCAAGATGCATCATTCACATTACTTGAGTTGAGTTGAAATGGATGTCCTATGTTTTGTTTCCTTTTTGAGACTATTAGCTCTAGGAAAATCTCCCTTGCATTTATTCTCCCGTATTCTGTTTTTGGAACTAGAAATGTATTTATGACGTTATGCATTTTTCTGTTTATTTTGAATTGAGGAAATTCATATTCAAAGGATGAATGATGTTTAATGTACCCAACTCTTTGAGCTGTACTGCTGCAGTTCTTTCATTTGTAAATCATAATCCTGAAGCATTGCTGAAAGGTACATGCACTTGATGGATCATGAACCCACGACCTCACCCTCCACTTAGCACTTATAAGGGGAGGAGGTGCAGTTGAGCTAGAGCTCATTGGCTACATTAAAAAAAGTTTATTGAAAGTGCTTAAGGTAGATCGTATTTCAGTAGGCTTAAGGTTAGGGAAATATGTGGATTTAGGATTTAGAACTTCAAAAACAAGGTGAGGGTTAAAGAATGAGTTAATGACTTAAGATTTTGGTAGGGATGAAAAAAAAAAAGATTTGATTTAGGGTTATAAAAAGGTGAAGAAAAAAATGAGATCAAATTTGTCCACAAGTTATGAATAGTAAAATGAACTATACACATAAACTATAATTTGGATGGTGATAGAATACCTAAGGAGAAGAGAAATGGAGAAATGAAACACTAAGGCTCGCAATCATCAACAAGTTTTCTAGTAATCAACTTTCTTCTAATTTAATACAGTGACCCTTATATAGACTCTAGATCTTAGATTTCACTAATAGGAGTAAAACTCCTTTGTTCAGTAAAGAAACTCTTGATTGAATTGACCAAAGCCCTCACTTAAAGCACATAAGATATTTCTATTTATAGAATAAAACCTAAGGCCCACGACTATGACCCACAACCAAAATCATAGAATTATTGAAATGCCCTTGACTTTAGAAAAAATCAAACAAAACATAAAATATAATATTAATAACCTAATTAGCTTTTTTTATTGGTAGGATACACACACACATTGGGTCTTGAACATATGACCTCTCCCTCCATCCATTATTATGGAAAGAGGAAGCGTCATGTTAGCTAGAGTTCATTGGCAATGACTTAAACAAATAATACAGATACTTATGCTTGGGTTTTGCCCTAAGTTTAGACTTACATATTTTTCTTCCCTAGCCAGGCAATGGTTGTGCCATCAGTGCTTTCAATAAATTTTGGCTTCTTCCATCAATTTGACCAGTTATGGTATTATAGGATATCTTAAAGCTGTTCATATTCTCTAAAAATAACCCTGTTGTACTGTTTTTCATAGTCAATGGGTAGTATGGATCAGCTGGTTTGCTTATCTTTAATATATGTATACTAACAGTTGAGTGTCAAGACTCAAGACTAGACACAGAAAACTAAGCCAATAATTTATGATATAGCTGGAGCATCTATATACACACCAATTTTTAATACTTTCAAAGTTCCAAAAGTTATGTTGCATCTACTTGTCTTCAGGCTTTGGAGGCTATTGAAAAGTTGCAAAAGAATGTTGATACTCTTATAGTCATTCCCAACGACCGTCTGCTGGATATTGCTGATGAACAGACACCCCTTCAGGATGCATTTCTTCTTGCTGATGATGTTCTACGTCAAGGAGTGCAAGGAATTTCAGACATAATCACAGTGAGTGTTTTGTGAAACACTGAACTGCATTTCACATTTTGATCACTGGCCCACTAATTTAAGAAGTTTAAGTTAGTCCATGACTACCCCAACTCAGCATAATATGCTTACATTGTTGCTTATATAGTAATTAGAGAATTATACACAGCATTTGTGATTATTAAAAATCAAATACACAATGCCCTAACTATTCCATGTTATCTTAAATTAGCATATTTGATTTTTCCCTTCCCAAAAACTATCATTCTGCTTATCCTAAATAATTTGAAGATTGATTTGTTCTTTTGTAGATACCTGGACTGGTAAATGTGGATTTTGCAGATGTAAAGGCAGTCATGAAAGACTCCGGAACTGCAATGCTTGGAGTGGGAGTTTCCTCTAGCAAAAACCGAGCAGAAGAAGCAGCTGAGCAAGCTACTTTAGCTCCCCTAATTGGATCCTCAATTCAATCGGCTACAGGGGTAGTGTACAATATTACAGGAGGAAAGGACATAACCCTGCAGGAAGTGAATAGAGTGTCTCAGGTACTGAAGAAATATAAGCTATTGATATCCATTATTCTATATAATCTAATGAAAGAAGGCATACTTCAAAATTCATTTTCCTTTTAAATGTGATGAAATAAAATTGAATTTATTGTAAGCGAATGTTCTCATAAGGAAACATTTCTGAACACCCCCCCCCCCCCCCCCCAACAACAAAACAAAAAATCAGCTAGTTGATTTTGCAATTTCCATTTTTTTTCTTTTCCTTTTTTCATTGTGAAATTGAAAAGAAATGTTCCTTATACCCCTTGAAAGAAATTCATATGTAAGTTCATTTTTGTGTTGCTTTGTATTTTCAAAAAAAAAAATTACGAAATCTGGATCATCCTCTTTTTGCTCCCTTTTGAGCCAATTGAGGGAACTTCAGCTCTCAGGTAACTGATAAACTTTGCATAATTTAAAAGTCTGGAAAACATAGAATGGATGCTGCTTCAATTGTTCTCATGATTCCATGTGTTCTAAATTGTCCTTAGTTTGCAGTGGTGATTGTTAATTATTATCTTAAATGTATTAGGATCTGGCAGCAGTTTCTTAGAAAAGGGTTGGGGATTGTAATCATGTGCAGTAGTGCTGAGATTTTCTGTTTCTTTGTTTTCCACATGCAGTATACTAATGTCTGCATATGTAAAATGACCTTTTTCAGGTTGTGACAAGTTTGGCAGATCCTTCTGCTAACATCATATTTGGGGCTGTCGTGGATGACCGCTACAATGGAGAGATTCATGTTACTATCATTGCTACAGGCTTCTCACAGTCATTTCAGAAGAAACTATTAACAGACCCCAAGGCAGCAAAGCTGATTGACAAAGTTCCAGTGGACCAAGAAAGCCAGGGAATGCCCTTCCCCCTCAAGTCCCCAACCTCACCTTCAACTGTTCCATCCAGACCGTCTCACCGAAAGCTCTTCTTTTAATTCCCTTTTTTTTTTTTTCCTTCTTCCCATTTAACTCCTTTTGCCATCTGGCTCTGTAATGATCTTGAAGTTGATATATGAGAACTGCATTTTGTTCTAGGGTTTACTCTGTTTTGTAGGTAATTATTGAGGATCTTCATTCTTTATTATCTATCTTATCTATAATTGTTGACATAAACACTAATTTAGCTTCTGCATAGTTCTAATTAATAATTTTTTTTTTCCTTCTAATTTTTTAAACCAAGAGAGTGGATACTATTACTAATGCTTACTATTTAGACTACCACTAATACTACATCCATTATTTTCAAACTTATGTTCTATATGTAACATATGCCCATAATCCTCTTCATTTCCTAGCCCAGAACTAATACATTCTATCTTATCGCTACTATATGATGTCATTTTAAACTACCGTTGGAACTTGAGAACGCCTGTATGCTTCATGTGGCCAAAAATCAAGTTCCCTAATGCCAAAGACTCACTAAATACGACTTAAAACTGGCTAATGGGAGATACACAGCTAGAAATGAAACTACACGCAATAATAAATTAATAGTATTCATGAATATAAAAGATTTAGTCAAGCATGGAAGATTTATATAGAAAAATTTACTTAAAATATGATATAAACTTACAAGCTCTTTAAGATAATAGATACATAGGATTGCTTCACACCTATTTACAAACTCTCAAAAGAAATAAATTTTTATTATTTAGATCGGTTGTAGGCTTTGATACCAATAATGCAAACTTAAAGAAGAAGATTATCTAAAACTAAAACTATATAAAGAAGAAAGTTATATTTTCATTTGTTGTTCTCTTACAAAGAAATTACACTCCTTTTATAGGAGAAATGGAACGAATGAGGACAAATAATAATAATAATTCATGTATATAATATTAGAGAGATGCTACATCCACAACATTTTTACAACAAATCACAGGTGGTTAGTTGTTATTGGTTCAAATTTCAAACTAACACTAAAATTACTTTTTTGCCCCAACAATAACAACCAGTAACAACCTGCCACTTAAGATTTATTGTAAAAATGTTGTGGACATATCATTTCTCATAATATTAATATCTTAAAGCTGAAGCTTGATATTTATTGTTGCTACGATCTTATTGAGCTACATTAATATAGCATTTCAGTCCCATTCAGTCCAGTTCGGTCTCATTCGGTCCAGTTCGGTCTCATTCAGTCTATTTTGGTCCATTTTTGTCCATATTGGTCTATTTCGCTCTACTCAGTTCAGTTTGGTCCCATTCGGTCCACTTAGTCCATTTTGGTCATTCAGTCCACTTTAATGATACTCTGAGAGGAGTTGCTTCATTGACAATTATGTCACATACCCAGTATACTGTTGGTTCGCTCTTGATAAAATTAAAATTTTCTTATGTCATTAAAGCCTTTTTTTTTTCCTAATATAAGTGATAGATTTACTTATATCTGCTTACTTTTTAGGTCATTCAAGATGTATAGAAGCCGAACCGTTTATAAGGAGCACTAGAAATAAATTCTAACCACACATTACATTATTTACAAAATACCTCACCTTATATAATAATTGAATGTAAAATGCGTTATGTTTCCTTAAAAAAAAAAACTCACAAAATTCAAAACATTTTCAAATAACAAATATAGATAGTTTAATTTAGAAAATCTAATATATTGTATCAACTATATTTTATTAGAAAATAATTACATTATTTAAGGGTTTAAGACTAACACTTATGTCTTATCTACTATTTTTCATTTTTCACTAAACAAAAAAATAAATAGTCAAATTTTTCTACGCATCAAGTGAGTCTACAACTAATGAAGGATAATAAATAATACATGAATAGGTGTCCTAATAATTCACAGATATCTACAACTTTTTTAGGTACAATAATTCATGGGCATCTATACCATTTTACAAGGGAATCAATTCTTTGCTGTTGAATGGCAAACTCCAATGTAGAATAACCACAAGAAAGAAAAGCCCACTTTTTTTAAGGCATCAAAAAGACTACTAATAATTGCACACAAGAAAACCAACTGGGTTTAAAGAGCTAGTCCATGTAGAATACCTACAAGAAAGAAGAGTATAAGCTGTCCACATGATGTCTGAAAGATTATCAAGCAACAATGCATTAAGAATTTAAGAGGTCAGACACTGAAGCCAGCTGGGGTAGTGCTAGGGTTTTTGTGATGCACTATTGGCGTGATTGGCATACAACTTGGCATTTCTCATGCCAGTGAGGTCAGAAAATGGCCATCACCTATTATTCAAGAGTAATAAACTGTCTACCAAAGTATAAATCAAGATGTATGGAAGTAGAATTCATTTCTAGGGAAGCCAAAGAAGACAACCTTCATCAACAGCTCAGCTTATGCAGTTGTTGCTGGTTCAATCAGATAAATATTCACACTTCATGGGAAAAACATGATTAAATTAGGTGTAGAGAAATCATTGCAGGGGAAATTAGGAGATCAGTTGCATAAATGCTCCAACTAATGGGACAAATGCAAAGAATCGCTATTATATACAAATTTCAGTTTTTAAGAAGTTCTGATGGAATTGAATAAAACTTGACATTTTGGACTATATAAATCATCTACCAGCAGGTAGCTTACAATTACATATTTGCACAGTATCTATATACTTCTGTAAAGAAAGGAATTTAACAGATAATTTACACATTCTTGAGAATGAGCATTCCCATTGATGTTCAATTAAATCACAAGAAGAAAGATAATTCGGGTTTTGGGGTAAAGGCAAACACACTTTCACCAAAAAGTTCAAACAATGATGCCAACATTTGTCCTGCATCCATGTCCTCCTTCCAAGCCTGAGAGAGACCAGTAGACGTTTTTACCACTCTACCACCAACCTCCCTTCCAGGCACGTTTTCAGTTGGTAACTGCCGGGACATTGATGATAAACCAACACCAGAACCACCTGCAGCAATGGAATACCCACCTGTTGTCCCTTGCGTGCCAATTTGCATGGAGTTCATTGGTATTACACCCATTTTGCCATCTGTTGCTACTTTCTTAAGTGATGGTTGATGCATTAAGTTGTCTGTGCTTGCTTTGCGCTTTTCTAGATAGATAAGAAAGCAGATAAGATAAAGAGCAAAGAGGATCAGGAATGATGAGGTACGAGCATTATTGCAAAGCTCGTGCAATGGCTTTATGCACCCATTTCAAATAACCAAATACAAGATATATGACATTTAGGCTTTTTAAACACCCATTTTCAAATAACCAATCGCAACATATATCTACATGCACACACAGTTACCATGATCACCAATTTTCAAGATTCATTTGATTGGCCAGTAGATTGCTTCTTTATTGAACTGCCACCAATACATTCAAAGAGTTGATCTCAAGTTTACATTCTTGTATGCTGTATCACATGCAATGCCATCTCACCCCCAAACCCCATCAATAACACCCCCCCCCCCCCCCCCCCCTCTCTCAAACACACACTCAGTCTTCCAAAATCATGTTTAAAACAAATCATTTAACCTCCTGTTAAAACTTACAATAAAGGGCATTCATGCGGCATACACAAGTACGCATGATATATGTATCTATTGCATATTCATTAATGTGTTTGAGACAGGTCATACTTGAAATTGTAGATGCAACTTTTGCATTGGTCTTCCAGATGGCACGAGTTGGTGGAGAAAGCAAACCAGGGAACATCTTGACCCGATCATACATGCATTGGCCAGCCGCACACTAGAATGTTGATGGCTTTGTTAGTTCCACAGCACATCCAAGTCAAATAGAAAATCCATATCCAAAAAAGATATAAATAACAAATGTCATATTGGACAGAAGCCTAGGGGAAATTTTTAACTATGGATAATCTGATCAAAAGACACATTAATCTGGTGTACTGATGTTACAAGAGTAAGTGTAGTGGTGAGACATGATCACCCATTAATTCATTGCTCAATTGCTAGAGGGTTATGGTCCTTTGTTATGCGAATTTTGGGGTTCAATGGATAGTACCTCTGAAAGTGGTTGTGTACTTTATTTGGAGGAGTCTTTTCAGAAGGCAGCTTGTCATTGATTTATGTGGACATTTTGGAGGGGGAGGAATAGTTGCACATATTGTTAATTTCGGGGTTCGGTGGATAATACATGAGAAAGTGTGTGTTATTCATTTGAAAAGGTCTTTTTGGAAAGCAGCTTCTCTTTACCTTATATGGACAATTTTGATACGGAGAGAAAGAGAGGGAGAGGTATAAGTGCATGTTTAATGGCATAGAGTTGTCCAACCTAAATCTTTACTTTTGCAGTCTTTTTATGAGTGGTCTACTGGTAATGGCAGAGTTATATTGCTTCTTTTGTATAGTTTGTTAATTATTTGTATTTCAGCTTGTAATTATTTAGAGGGTACCTGTAATTATTTAGAGGGTATCTACATATACTGCTTGCAAGTATAGTTGTCCTCACTAATAGAGAAAGAAATCAGGGCTTTTTTTAGCATACAATACATCAGCAGGTAAATCTTTTGCTACTTAAAAATATGAAATATGAATCACCAGCAAGGCCCCATAAACACGCCAAGCTTCATGCCTCTTCATCTCATTCTTTTGCTTCTCAAGTATCATTTCTGGTGCCAGAAGTTGCAAATATGGCTCAAGATTTGGTAATATAAGCAGCCGAACCTGCTCAGAGTTTAGAAGCATAAAAATTGCTCAAACGAACGTAAAAGAGGATTTTACAAAGGAAAGCACAAGAAACTAAGAAACAGGCAATAGCGATAGCAACAACTACAACTAAACACATAACATGCATGGTGTGGTTCAACATAAAACAGGAACCATAGGAAAAAGTAAAATACCTCCCAAAAAAAACTCTTTTTTTTTTCTTTTTCTTTTTTTTGTGAAAAAGGGGTCTAGAGTTCAAGAACCTATCTATTCTCCCAGATGTGTGTAGTCCCCCTATCCTTCACATGCCAGGTAATTACAAGGAGGAATCCCTTGATATAAAAAAATTATAGAATATTTCCAATCTAAAACGACAACTTCCTATAAATCATGTAGCATTCTCCCCTTGATATTAAAAAAAAAAAAGCATAGAGATAAGAGATTACCACACTAGGTCCAAGGGCTGCTAGCCCTTGAATTGCACCATAATGTTGAGGCAATGCTTTGGTTGGGTCCAAGAAAGCATGAAGCAGAGTCCTTGTGACACGTGGCTGAAGATTGTGATAAACATGCCCAAATCTGCATAGTTGTACTAGTGAGTATAATTAAATATATTCTCTTGAAAGAGAAAAGAAAATTAAAGAGGCTCAGCATTTTCTAGTCTCTTTATCTCCAAATATAACTTACATGTAAAGCAGACTAAATCTGAACAAAGATAAAAATGAGTAGGCATTTTAATTTAGCACATGCATGCATAATACTTGGTTCAAGGGCAGAGGAGGCTAGGTTAGCTTAAAGATAGATCAACTCAAGGACACCAGCTTATATTCTACACTTTACAGAAGTAAATATATCATATTATGCATGAAATTACAGTGCCATAATCATCAAATATGTCCATTTTTGGACAGCACACAAGCACAAGAATAAGGC
Source organism: Quercus aquifolioides (assembly GCA_019022515.1). Classification (NCBI taxonomy): domain Eukaryota; kingdom Viridiplantae; phylum Streptophyta; class Magnoliopsida; order Fagales; family Fagaceae; genus Quercus; species Quercus aquifolioides. Next base: position 64,424,991 of record CM032329.1, on the reverse strand, counting down.
ATCATAGAAATGATTTTTATGTGGAAAATAAAAAGCAAATCTTTAACTATCATGCTGAGTAACTTCCAAATAACTGAAATGCAGAAAATGGCAGAAGTTTAATGTACACAAGGATTATACCCATGCGATACATAGATTAATCACAAATCATATGTAGACTAAAGAAGATATTTCAATAATGTAAAAAATAAATAAATAAATAATAGTAAAAATGAACAAAATTCTCTTCATGTTACATGAAGAATGCCCATTGTATAAGACCAAGTTTTTATTTTTAAACCAAAGATTACAATAGAGATTATAAAATAAATTATGAAATTTATTTTAAATTCCTTGAAACTTTTAATAAATAAGTTATAATCAGAATTGTATTTTAATCTCATTAATATTCGGTAAAAGAGTTTCACTTAACGTAATCTATGTCAATAATTATATGTACTTATATTTATCCAAAAAAAAAAATTATTATATGTACTTATAATGAGTCATATGATGAAACTTTCATACAAAACGTGGAGCACACATAATGCAAGCACAACGAATACAATCTAACCCTTATTATTAAAACAAAAAATTATGGTATATTATTAACATAATGGAACTTGTTTTAAATTTTTAGAAACTCTTGGTAGTAGAATTTTAATTGCAAGTGGCACTTTTTGAACTTTTTGAAACATCAGAAATAGAACTAGAGTTTATTATGTTAATTATTTTAATATACTTCTAGCATGTGTCACATGACATAAATGAAAAAGGCGGGGAAAAAAAAAAAGAGTTTATATAATATTAATTTTTTATGAATGTTTTGGTGACAAACTGACAATTAACTAAATGGTAGATTATTATATAATTTTACAATTCTCAGATGGTGTACTAGAGGATTTTTTTTTTTTTTTTCATAGGTTTTAATAAAAAATTATGTGAATTTTTCCAGACTTAAATTAATAGTGTCTCATTAAATCAGTGAATGAAAACGATCTACATAATTTACCAAAGTCTTACATAAAAAGTAGCCACAGGAAAATGAACCACTCATCACAACCACAACTTCTAGGATCCAACTTTTATTATAAAGTATATGATTTGCATAATTGTGATCACTAAAGCTGTAATGCTAATATTCTCCATCAAGTAAATCTCCCATAGATTTTGTATAATTAATATACAACAGCAAAAATTTATCACCTTTTGCATATTGAAGCAACAATGTTTGCTGTGAAGTTCCTAAGTTCCCAATGATTGTCAGAAGATCTATTCCCTAATCTTTTTGCAACAAGGCATGTAATAACGGAGGGCATCAATTGGTGTAGCTGCATAAGATTAACACAACATTAGATAGACAGCAAATCAACCCATGATATAACATATATCAAATAAGGTACTCAAAAATCAGCAGATTTAATTCCCCACTAATGCCAAGCCCAAGTTTATAATCTAACAGGCCCCAAAAATGTGATAACTCATTAAACATCAACCATAAAGAAGTTCTGTGCCATCCTATTTATAGCATCCTGTTGTGCATTCAAGATCAAGGGTCAAAATGTTCAGGAAAATCAACAATAGACAGATATCATCATCCAACTAGATCGTTTCTGGGGTTTCTATCTCTTCGTTAAACGCTTCAAGTGGTAATCCCAAAGATTTAAATCATTGTTTAAGATGAGGCACAAATGACTACTGAATCCTTCTGATGGTCATGTTGAGGACTTGTAATTCAGCATCAAACTTGTCATGGCTATACATGTACATAAATTAATAGTTGGCCAAAATGGAAATGACTAAATACTTACATAAGGGTCTATGTGAATGTGTGGATTCCGAAGAAGGCTTCGAACAACACGCATCAAAGCAAAAAGGAGAGGGAAATCATTCAAATTGCGTGCAACCTGAGACAAATTGGGGAAAATATCAGTTCAAAATAAGAAACAAAAAAGTGATCTCAACCGAAAGCGTGTTGAGGATAGTCAATAAGAAAGATATAGGCTTATAGCCTCAAGATCACCTCATCAGCAATGAAGTATGTGAAGTAAGGAACTAAGGGATGCAAGCCTGAGTCTGTGGCCAAGCTCACTAATGCTTCTTTAAAGAGGACAGAGCCAGATTTATTCACAGTCAATTCTGTGATATGTTTAAAGTATAACTGCAGCGGCAATATCAAAAAAATTTGGAGATAAGACTGTTCCTTGAATGGAAATACAAAAAAGAAATGCATAGAGTAAGAGATATGGAATATACCCGCAGTTCCCCTGAAAGAACATGCTTAACTGGTAATTTAAGGTCAATAAGAACTTCTGTGTACTCAGATTTTTTTCCATCAGAGGGTACTGCAAGTGCTACAAACAAAGCATATTACCGATCTAGAGCACCAAATATGGGGAAATTAAACTTTCAAACAAAAATAGTCTAATTAAACCAGACATAAAGATTAGAGATTATAATGAATTTAGGAATTACTACATTTTCCCACTCTACCTCCCATTCAAAATGTTAAAATTCCCACATGTTGGGCCTCACTTATAATGTATTAAAACAAAAGGGAATTACAACATTTTGAAATGGATCAAAATATGCAAGTAATCAAACAAAAACATTCTCAGCAGCAAATCCTTTCCAATCAGAAGTTACAAAATAAAAAAAGTAGAGCATGTATTAGAAGGGCAAGTCTCCAATTAGATGAGAGATCCCTCATTTCTTCAATTATATTGCACCTAAGTTTAGCAAGAAAGCAATATACCTTCAACTGAAGCATTTTCAGGAATTGCAGGTTGAACTCCTTCAATTGCCAGCCAGTGAGTATTAACTGATGTATCAAGTGGTGCCTTTGCCAAAGGTGCGTCAATAACCTATAAAAATCAAGTAAAATATGAGAAAACAAAGGAGTAATTTAAATAATTTAGTTATAAAATCCTACTTAATATCATTTATAGTTTCTTACATCTTTAAATTCCACATCCTTGTCATCAATATAAAATAAATCCTTGTGTCCAGCAGCTCGTTTGAACCTCAGGGGATCTCCGGATGTGAAGCCATATATTGGCTGAAGCAGGTAGAAAGACACAGGTAAGCAAATGGAAACCTAAGAGAACCACAAATACACACAGCAAAGGAAACATCAGCCCAACAATATTACTCTAACTTACCTCCACGTTTCGTAACTTAAGTGCGCTATCCACATCATCAGCTGTCAAACTAGTCCGCCTCGAGTGGCGCATGCATTTAATTGCCTCCTACATTTCAAAAAATACAGAACATTTCAGTTTCTTTAAAATGCACTTCAATTGCTCACTTTCCTTTTATCCTTGCGTCTACTAATCATATCTATGTGTTTGTGTGCATTAAATAAAACTGGAATTGTCATTAAAGAATATAAAAACTTTTAACACTTGGGTTTGCCCAGCTCCAATTAATTCCACCACCAGCAAGTGAAACTAAAGCTAGCTCTTGAATTTCCTAACCATCACACTCTCCAATTAATACCACAATGCTACATTTACATTGCACATAGTACAAACTACAAAACTCTCACAAATGTACCAAACTGAGCAAAAATTCAAAACAACCAAATTCAAAATGCCATACCTGCATGATCTCGCGAACCCGGTACTCAACATCTGGGGCAAGAGCCAGGGCAACATCTGGGGACAAGTTGGTAATCCCAATGCTCTGTGCAATGACCTCAATTGCCTCCTTTGGCACAATGCTCATCTTTTCTTTCCTTTTTTTTAAAAACTTCAATAACACACACTTCATTAATCTACTTACTCCATGCCTATATACAAGAACTCTTTGAAGCTATTAAGTAATGTAAATTAAAAAAGCAACTAAATTTGCATCTGGGTATTCCAATTTCTACCAAAATTTTCATCTAAACCAACAAAACTCACCCAAAAAAAATAAAAAAATAAAACCATCTTGGCATATATCCATAGCTATATCTATCTACATACATACATATATGAGAGATTAATAAAAAAGAGAAGAATTTTGAAAAGAACGGTACCTGAAGACTGGATATGAATATTTTTAAATTTAGGGCTAACTGTAAAAACTGTAAGACGAGTCTTGGTGAAACGGAAAAGACATCTCTGTCATCAAACGAGGTTTACTGGGCTTTTTATGGGCTTTGGAAGTTCAATTCGGACTCGGCTCATATAAATGATTGCGGCCCCAGGAAGCAGTATTGGGCTGGAGTTTCTTTCTTCTCTTCTCTCTCTCTCTGTTTTAAGTTGTTCTGCACATAAGTGGAACCCACATATCTACTTAAACCCAAAAAAAAGAACCCACGTATCTATGAGTATGACAAGCCTAAAGAGTAGGGACTAGGGACAATCTCTTTTTCTTTTCTTTTCTTTTCTTTTCTTTTTTTTCTTTTTTGAAATGGTTAAAAATTTCTGCTCTATTTTTTTTTTTTTTTTTTTTTTTGAAAAAACAGATGATTTATTTATTAACTAAGGTGCAGTGTTACAAGTATTGTCCATTGGATAATCGCAAGGAGTGTCTAGTTGCAAAATATCACTCACATATTTTACATAAATAAAATTTGAATATTCATTATATTATCTAACACTGCATTGGTGCTCACATCCCCTCTTTGCTAGTTCATCTGCCACACAATTTGCTTCACGAAAGACGTGACGTGGAAGGACAGTCCATTCTTGGTCGAGCAATATCCTGCAATCCAAAATTAAAACAAAAATTTTTTATGCCAAAACACCATATGTTGTTAACTAATTGAAGAGAAAGTGAGAATCAATTTCTAGGTTTATATGTTTATATCTTAATTCCCAAGCCATTTAAAACCATATCTAACAACTCATATTTCTATAATATTATTTGAGGCAATTGTGAATTGAGAAACCTTTTATCCATCTTCCCTGGTTGTCTCTTAATACACCGCCACCACCTACTTTACTAGGGTTATTTTTTAGAACTACCATTTGTATTTAAAGTAACAAAGTGGGGTTGAGGAGGATGCCAAGATATTATTTTAGTGACTTTTGTACCTTTTGTTTTTCTATTATATGCAAGATGATAAAATTCTGCAGCTAGATGTAAAGTTTTGTGCATAAACTGGTTTAGTGTTTTAGATTAAGGATTGAATATCCTATTATTCCTAGAAAGCCAAAGTTGCCAAATTCCATAAGCAAATAAAATATTCCAAGGCATCATTTGAAAAGAGTGGGAGATATATTAGTCAAATTTTTGTGTTACCATTCTACCAGCGATTTAGGGGGGGAGGGGGGGGGAGAGAGATATTTCTTGTTGTCTTGGAAGAGCAATCCAAAATTCCTTTGCCCAAGGGCAATCTCGAATGACATGTAAAATACCTTCAAGATTTAGACATCAGAGACAATTGGTGCTAATACCATGTTGGTGGTGAGCAATAAAGGAACAAGTCAATAATCTATTATGGGTGCATTTCCATATAAAAATTTGAATTTTTTGTGGACATGGGGTTTTCCATATCCAATTCCATCTACTTTTATCAAATTGAATACCTTCATGTGTGTATATGAATTTGGATGCTATACACACATTTGGATGCTTCTTTCATAGTGCACTGACCGTTACTATTTGGCCAAATTAGTTTGTCTAATTGGATATGGTATTGTGCCAAAGGAATACCTTTAATAAGTTCATTGATTTCGTCAGGTAGTGGAATAGTTAAAGATTCTAGATTCCATGCACCTACTTGATGCTTGAATTCAACGTTAATTTCGTCTTTTGCATGAGATGATGGGCCCTCAATACGATACCTAAGAGGTCCTCATGGTATCTAATTATCATTCCATACATTTATAAGGCATCTATCTCCTACTAACCATCTCATACCCTTAAATAACCATTTACCACCTATCTGGAAAGCTTTCCAAATATGAGATGAATTTCTAGAGGAGTGTGTATCTATTAGGATGTTATTAGGAAAGTAAGGAGTTTGGCCCATAGAGAGTTTGGATTTGTCCATAAATGCCAGGCCTGGTTCATAAGACTCTACTACCAAACCCAAACCGAACTCAACCCCCACCCACACCCCCCACACCCCCCCCCGGGGCGCGCGCAGGTGCCATTAAACCAATTGGGTAAAGTTTGAGAATTGCCTTTAAAATTACTTGTTTTTTTAGCAATATTTATTTGTTATAAATACACACACGCACGAAAGGTCTCTAATTTTAATGGTGCATGAAAAGTAACAAATAATTGATTATTGAAAGTTGAGAAACACCTTAAAATTTATTTGTTTAATTTTTAAAGTTAAAAGTTTATGTAAAGGGTCTCTACTTTTAGTGGTTGATTAATATTGTAAGTATAGAATTTTTTAGATTAGATGTTAGAAGTGACGTTAGTTCAAAGAGTTTCACTAAAAAATTCCAATTACAGAAACCTTTTAGGTTTTTGTCGCTAAATTTTTTGTAACAAAATACAATTGGATTAGCTGCTAATATGAAAGATAAGTACTTATCCCCAAGAGTAAATAATTGAAAATTAAAAATCCCATAGGTTCCTTCGTCTTCTTCTTTTTTAATATATATATATATATATATATATATAAACCCTTATTTCTTTGGAATGGAGAAGTTTTTATTCATCATACATTCATACCCATTCTAAATAGCGAAAAATGGAGCAAAGTTGAAAGCTACTATCAAGAAAACTCACATCTGTCTCATTCTAGTCTTCTATTGTAAAGGACTTTACGATTGGGAAGCAATCTTAACAGAGGCCAATGACCAGCTAAAATCTTTGGTTGAGCATGCAGTAAACAATGGTTGTCCTGCATTGGTTTCCCAATTAATTAGATTTCAAAGCTTCATCCATCTCATGAATATGCTAGAAATGTTGTCAGCTAATGCATTGGTAAATGATCTGGGATCATCACATTATCTTGGCATAAAAGTTGTGGGGGAAAGCATAGTTAAAATTCCATAGAGATCAACTCCTTTTTTATTTGATATAATTTCTTACAAACCAAATTGGAAGAAAGTTCTTTTAACATACTGCATGGAAACTTATACAAGAATACACCTCTATTTATAGTTATATAACCTATTTATTAGCTATGTGACTTGTTTAAAAATAATTTAATGAGCCATTTAAAAATAATTTAAGAAGCCATGTGGTCTTGTAGATAGTCTTATGAATCATTATGTAATGGGTTAAAACTTAAAAGAGATTGTTGCAACTTGATTCAAAGGAAAATTTTATCGTGATTGAAATCTACATTTTTAGACAAAGTTACTCATAAAAGTTGGTAAGAGAACAAGAATTCTTTATTTTTTTTTATTATTGATAAGTTAAGCACGAATCCAATGAAACTTTAACTCCTGGCATTGTAACATCAGCCGTCTTACTAAGAGAGGAGAAATCATTCAAAAGCTCATTGACAACACTAACTTCGCCAATGGATATAGTAGCATGATAAATGCTTCTTTCTTTCCTCATTGTGCAAAATTGGCAAGAAAAGATAAATATATAAATTGGCCGATTACAAATGCGATTTACAAAAGCATCTTAACACCTCACCAATTGCATTTCGCAAACAAAAAATCACCAAAGGATAACACGGAAGCCAAATATTGTTAACAACCATGACAGGAGCAACAAAAGCCAATTCACACCAAGAACCACATAATACAAAGAGAAAGCAGTGTTTACCATTGTTGTTATTACAAATATTTGATCAGTAAGTATATGACAGCAACCAGAACCACGATCCCAATAACTGACAAAAGCAGGCACATGCAAGAGCAGCCACCTTTGGTACGCTTGTTCAAAATAGCCAAATTCTTTTGCACCCGCTGTTTTGACAATAGCAGAGACCACAAAAGAAACATAGATAAAATCCCACCAAATTAAAGAATAAAATAGACAGTAGAAATTTTGCAATGTATATCTACGTGCATGTGTGTTTGTGGATATAAATATATCAAGTACAAATTTTCGGGGTGGGGGATTTGAACCTTGGATGGTTCCATTAGAAAAACTAGGAGGTGCCAGCCAGTTGAGCTACATGGCTCTTGGCACCTATTAGGTTTACATAGGGTCCGTTTGGATACAGCTAAAAACTGAAAACTGAAAACTGAAAAACACTGTAGCAAAATAATTTTTAAATGTGTGAATAGTACCGTGAGACCCATTTTTAATGAAAAAGTTGCTGAAAAGTGAAATTTGTGGGTCTGTGAACAGTGCATACCGTGCACTGTTCACAGGAAAAGTCAAATAATTCGACTCAAAAAAAAAAAAAAAACTTCTGAAACGCAAACGTGCATCTGGGAAGCGCAAAACGTGCGTCTGGGAAGCGCATTTTGCGCTTCCCAAACGCACACTTAGTATAATACATTATAAGCAAATGGAAAAAAGAATGAGCCCGGTGGGGAAGTAACCTTTTGGATTATGAATCTGATCAATAATTCTTTTACGTTATTTAGCATTCTATTCCACTCTTTACTTTCTATAAACTACAGTTTCTAGGTGAGCCAGAGTGGAATTTTTATGAAGTGATTTTATTCCTTCTCTCTTCTCTGCTCCCCTTCTCATTTATGAACCAAGCAGATACTCAACTATCATGTGATGCTACATAGGATGACCTTTGGTTTTGACAGGGACAGTTGAATGAGTTACTTTATTGCATTGTACATTTTGCGATTACATCACTTGATAAACAAAATTTTCAGAACAAATTAAAAAGTAGCAGTGAGTGTATTACCCGTAACCTGGAGTCTGTAACATCCACATGTTGGTCCAAGTCATCCTGCATAACGAAGAGCAACAAAATTTAAAATTCAGGGTGGCTATAGTTAATATCAATATGTACTAGACTTTAACTGAGATTCAAATATTAAAAAAGAAAAGACAACTAAGCGAATATGGTGGGGGGAAACACATACAATCAGCCTAGTGTGAAGGTCAAGTTCTTCGTTGACTGCCAATGCAATATGTTTTGTACTTACTACAGTCACCTCCAACTTCTCAAGATCCTCATCTTGCTCTGATTCATAGAGCATATCACATAAAGATCCATAATCCAAAAGCATAAGAAGTATGTTTATAACAAGGAAAAGCATTGTTCTCAATAAGTGATAGCAACACCTTTCATAACTTGTCGTTGAAGCCCAACAAGGCCAGAGTTGTCCAAGCCAACTGTTCTGCTCACAGCATCAGCTGGCTTTATTTCTGGGCCAATCAAGCTGTCTCTGTTAGCAAAATTTGACATGTTTAATGTTGAAGCCATCTGGTTAACTTTTGATCTCAAATTTGCAAGATTGTCCTTGCGACGATTCATCTCTTTCTCCGTTCTGTGTATCGCAAGAAGCAGAACAATACACTTCAGATAACAACCACTAGAAAGATTTTTTGAAATACCAACTCAATCAAGTGATAAAGCAAATATTGCCAACTTTAATCAAAGAAACATCTACTTTCAGCCCAACAGTGATGAAGATGTGTACCAACAATACATTAATATAAATAAATAAAACATAACATAACAAAAAACAAAATTTACTTTGATATGCTAAAATCAGTAACCTCAAAGTTGTTGGGATAATACATTGTGGATCAAATATGTTTTAACATAAAGTTTAATCAGCCAGGATGGATACTACAGGTGATGAATAGAAAGAAAATACTACCAAATGTGGTAAAGGAGATTACAGACATTTCAAACCACCTCTTCCAATTTCTAGATTACAATCCAACCTGCATCTAACTGATACAGTAGAGCATGACAATTAACAGTCAAGTCTTGAACCTTTTCAAAATCACAAAATCCAGTGCCCAGAATTTAGGAAGTGAGCTTTCTATGGTACAGCACAACAGATAATCAGTTAGCCTTTTCAATCACATTTGAGTTCTGTTACTTCTTTTGCAAAGGTATAAGTCTTGCCTGTATACTGAAGGACTCCCATTTTCTGCACTTTTATAAGAGGATTCTAAAAAACCCTCTAATTTATAGTGTATATGTGTGAAACTAACAAATTCTCTAATAATATAACTTGATTACATACCAGATTCATATCACTGCCAATATATAAAATCTCACTACATTTTGCCCCAATAAATGGCCTAAACTTTGGAGCCGTGGCCCTGAATCTTAATCATAAAATCACTGGGATTTGGAAGAACATCAATACAAGAAATACAAAAGGTTTTTTTGAGAGCCAAAAACAGGAGATGAGCACTAGATCAAACCCATATTAAAATATAAATGTAAAAGATTTTGAGCTAAAAAATAAAAGATTACATCCATCAAAGATGAAAGACAGTGAAAGTGAAATAAATTTATAGCAATATAAGTTATGCTACAGTATGAAAAACTGCTCATCTCAAAAGGTTCAGATGAATCACCAAAACACTGTAATTATTAACATGGGCACCTTCCTCACGGCCGCATAGCCAAAACAATAAAACATTTATCAGTATCAAATCAATAAAACATTATCATACCAGAAAACTGGGGTCCAGAAACATTATGATCATAAGAACAAGGAAAGCATTTTAAGACATTCACTCGAGTCCTAAATCTATATTGCAGCGATTACAGTCTTCTTATTAACATTGGTGCAGTTAAGAAGACTTACATGGGCTGCTTTCCAGGAATCTTCGACAAAAGGGACTGTAAGCTATCAAGTCTAGTCCCTAATATTGTGATCTTCCTCCGTATAGAAGATGCATGACGCTGAGCATCTGGTCCTGTTGTAGGCAATGAACTACGTTCAGAAATCATGCCATTGATATCATCAGCAAGTTTTACTGCTTCATTGTATTCCTTCACCCATGAGTCTGCAGAAGCTGCCATTGACCTGAAAGATAAAAGGGAGAATATATCAGTAAAAAATTTAATCACAGATAATTTACCAATAGTCCTACACAGATACATGGTAAAAGAACTTCAGCACCAAGACAACCACACACACATACAGAATAAAATCTTTCTGACATTAAGACCTCAACTAAAGAGATGAAATTAATAACAATAAAAAATATAAGTTTAGGCACTGACAAAAGTAGAAGGATAATAGCATAACAAACGTGAGATGTATACATTTTGGTTAATATACCCTTAACAGATCTTATAGAAACTGGTCATCCTAACATCTGTGAAGGGCTAGGTCTGGTATTTTACAAATAAAATTACAACCTACCATTACCCGCATAGCAATTTAAAGCTAATAATAAGTAAATCCAATCCCATATACATCTAACCAGTGTCTAATACTTTTTAACTCACACCAACTAATTTTTTTTTTTATAGGTAATGAAAAAATTTTATCAAGCAAAAAATAGCCAACCCAAGTATATTGGGGATGTACTATGGAGGCAAAAATCAAGAACCAAAATTACAGTGATCAAGTAAAACAGGAAGGGAAAAACAAAAAAAAATGCGACAAAGCCACACTCCAAATAATTAGTTGTCTTTGTTGCAGTAAGATCACCTTCTGCAACTGGCTTAGAACCACGGAACACTTCAAGAAGACGGATAATCAATTACACATGAATTCATAACACCGTTACTCGCAGTTGTTTTAGCATAAATAAGAGTCAGAGATTAAACAATCATACTCTAAGAAAACTATATAAGTATACATACATCAAGGACACTAGCCACTCCACTCATGAATATATGAATGAATCCCACTGTCCACACACTGATGATTACAAGAGCTTAGGCAACCAAGAAATAAGCCAACAACATATATCTAGCTAACAACAGCTAAGCCACCCCACTTTTTAGTCCCAAAAGCAAACATGCAATAGCTTAAATCGTGTGCAAATGCAAGAAAATTATAGAAACGAAACAAATGGTCACATAATACAAGAACAGCCCACTTGTTTGCCAAATGAGGACATTACCAACCATTACTCAACTCAACTGGACTAATCCAAAATTCCCAACTCCTATTAGCCAACACACGAATTACACAGGATCCTCTACACTGATCCTTATGCACCATCCCACTCTTAAGTCAATATATGTAAACACGCACACATAAATATATAGCTAAAACTCAAGTTAAGACTAGGGCGGCGGGGCTTAGATCAAAAGAAACCATACCCAATTACCTAAATTCTCATTGAATTGTGAAAAAGCATTCAAGCATGAAAAAGCACACACCCACGCACATATATTTATATCTAGCACAAGGGAAGCGAGGCTTAGATCACAGGAAACCATACCCAATTATCTAAATTCTCACTGAATTATGAAAAACCACATATACATATATTAAGCTAAAATTCATGTTAAGACAAGGGGAAGCAAGGCTTAGATCAAAAGAAACCATACCCAATTACCTAAATTCTCATTAAATAATGAAAAACCATTCTATTTCAACAATTTCCCAGCTCAATGTCTAAAAATAGAAACAATACAACAAAAATCCCCTCCAATAGCCAAAAGAAAAAAAACCCAAAAGCTAATAAGCTTCACCTCAATGATCGAAAAAAAAACCCAAATTTCTAAATTCAATCTTAACGAAAACCCACAAAAAATTGCATCAAATTATCAAACCGATCACACCAAATATTCAAGCTTTGATCGAAACCCTAAACAAAAAATCCAAAACCCCAAAAGGAAAACGACGACGCTTTTAGGCTAACGGAGAAAGAAAAGTCAAATGGGAAATTACATGATCATGATGGGAATGAGAGTTTCGGATCGAATATTGGAAAATTTTGAGAGGAAAATTGAGAGAAAGAGATAGCACCTGTGTTTTGGGAATTTGATGGTGATCGAAACGAGGTCGTATTCGTGAAGGAGCGTGTTGAATTGGATTTTAGAAATGACGTACGGCACCAGCACCACCTAGGATAGAACCGGAAGTAAATATTTTTAATAAAACTAAAATAAATATGTCCGGCTCCGTCGTCGTTGTCAAAAACACACGACAATGAATGAAATGAAAGTTGGAATTATAAATTATTATTATTCTTTCTTTCCCACCGCGGTGTCGTTTTCACATTTATTTTTCAATTATCCGAAATCTCTTTTCTCTCTATCTTAACACCCCAAAAAAAAAAAAGTTTTAAACCAATTCACTTAACTATGTTATGATTAATTGATTATTCACATTGCACATTATCCACATATTGTGAAGGAGAGGTTACATATATCAAATATACTATACGGTCTTAGGAAGGTGAGGTCGGATCATGGTATTCTGTTTTGCATAATAATAACCATATCTTATCCTCGTTTGTACTCATAAATAAATTTGAAAATAATATATTAATAAATTAATATAAAAAACCAATAATAACATGGATAATATTGCATTAATGATACAAAATCTAATATTTAATAACACAAATCAAAGTATTTACTATGCAATCATTGTTCAATAAAACACTATGTTGAAATGTATCCAAATCTTTAACACAAATACAAACCACAAATTTCATACCAAATCATATATTATATTATATAATAAAAGTTGTGTTCTAAAAACCGTGGTTGACAAAAAAAAAAACCGTGGTTGCGTTAATTGACTATTTTCTATTTTCTTGTTTACGCTTTCTTCAATTATTAAGATGGTTATTTTTTTTAGAAGAGAATATTTAAGTAACTTTAGTTAAAACTCTATTAAATATTCAAGTCACTCACTAATTTTTTATATAGTTTTGATATATTTACATTTAATTTGTAATTGAGACATGCATCACACAAGCATAATTAATAAATAATAAGAATAATAATAAAGTTGGACTTAGAAATCATGGTTGCACCAAGTGGCTACTTTCACTAATTAGTAAATTAAATTTATATTATTTGTTAGGATGTATTTCCTCAAATTAAGGGATAATATTTAACAAATGTTTAATTTAGGTAGAAAATAATCATTTCAATTTTATTCAAAATTTCAAATTAAAAGTCTATTATAAAAAATTCTAAACTTAAATCCCAAACAACAACCCACGTTTTCTTTCTCAAAAAAAGAAAACCTCATGTTTTGATTTATACTCCAATTAAAAGTCTATTATCAATATTTTAAGAACAACTAATTAGTAAATTAACTTTATACATTTAAACTTCAACAAATTTGAATTCTATTCAAACTAAAAGTCTATTATAAAAAAATTTATAAACTTAAATATTTTAGTTGGACTTAGAAACCATGGTTGCACCAAGTGGCAACTCTCACTAATTAGTAAATTAATTTTATATTATTTGTTAGGATATATTTCTTCAAATTAAGGGATAATATTTAACGACGGTTTAATTTAGATAAACTTTATCATTTAAATTTCAAAAAATTTAAATCATATTCAAACTAAAAATCTATTATAAAAAAATTCTAAACTTAAGTCTCAAATAACTTCCCACATTTTCTTTCTAAAACAAAACCCACGTTTAACTTCTACTCCAACTAAAATTCTATTATCAATATTTTAAGAACAACTAATTAGTAAATTAATTTTATACATTTAAATTTCAACAAATTTAAATTCTATTCAAACTAAAAATCTATTATCAAAAAATTATAAACTTAAATATTTCACCAAATTTAAATTATATTCAAACTAAAAGTCTATTATAGAAAATTCTAAACTTAAATCCTAGACAACAACCCATTTTTCTTTCTAAAAAAAGCAACCTTTTAACTTCTACTCTAATTAGTAGTCTATTATCAAAATTTTCATATATATTTATATTAAGTCCTGGCTTTTAGATAAATCACACACAATACATCCTACGTTGTATTTTTTTTCACTTTTTTTTTTCCAAGATGCAACTTACACTTATATTTTATTCTAATAAATTCATCTTACTTATTTTTCTTTGCTTTTGAATTTGTGTGCAGGATATTATGTCAAAGGAAATTTACTATAAATAAGCAAAACAATGGACACCCATTTAAGTTTTTGGTTCTCTTATGTAAGTTTTAATTTTTTTTTAATATTCTCAAATTTTGACTCTTTTGTGTATGTTTTGATTTTGGTTTTTGGTTATTATATTTAATTTGTGAGTGTGTTGAATTTTTTTAATTAGACTATCACTAGGGATTTATTTATATTGATGGACTATTTTGTTTATTATTGTTTGTGCTAGTTAGAGAATAAATTAAACATAACCCAAATAGGAATGATCAAACTCATTATACATCTCGTATTAAAAAATTAACACAAAACACAAAGAGAATTTTAAAATATAAAAATAGATAAACACTAATAAAGTCCAAACTCTAAACAATTAGAATTTAAAACAATTTTTTTATTAAATTTTTTTACTTATTTTATAATTTATTATTACTATTTATTTAATAATTTTATTTAATAATTTTTTAAGAAATTTAGTTTACATATGAATCTTCATGAGGCCATGTATCGCACGGGAACAATACTAATATATATATATATAAATAAATCGGTCTTAAAGCTGTGGTTGTACCAAGTGGATAGCCTACCTAATTGTCATGTGTGTATTACAATTAATAATGGTTTAATTGTTGACTATTTACTAGCAATTGTAAAATTTAAATGAGCCAAAGGTTACTTATAAAAAAAATGAGCCAAAGGTTACTATCCGATAAATGCAAATCCTATATTTTATATAAGCTAAGACTTAGGTACAGTACTTAAGTGTTGTTCGTTAGGTTCGCCTTTTAAGATTTTGTCATGTGAATTTTTTCTTATGGGATAGAAGTATATTTTTTAGTTAAGTAGCCACATTACTGAATCTTAAGAGGAGAACCTAAACAACAGCACCTAAATTACTGTATCTAAGTTTTGTCCTTTTATATAGGTAAAACTAAGAAAAAATCCAATTAGGTTTTAAATTGAATTCTAATTGTTGTCTAATTTTGGGCCACGTGTTCTACTTAATTTTTTTTTTAATTTTTGTTCTAGACGAGTTAATAAGGTGCAAAAGACGAAAGGTCTAATATAAATAAATCATCAAAAACTCAATAAACAAAAAAAGAAAAAAAAGTAAATTTATGTGTATATCCAAAATAAATTAAAAAAATAAAAAATAAAAAGAGAGAGAGTATAATTTGAATCCATATATGTGTAATTGTAAATTTTTTTAATTGTACCGTGCATATACACAGGTTTTATACTAGTACTTATAATTTGCAGTTACTATATTAAATATAGGATTTCAATTCTATAAAGACTTCTTATAACATCTTATATTTACACCATGAATACTGTCACAACTTAATAAATAAATAAATTTGAAATTGCAGATAGATTTGTACTAAACACATTAACACCGTCCTAACATAATCCTAGCTAATAATAATTGGATTAGTTTGGGATCGTGTTTAATTCGCTATTCACTTCTACACAAATGACGAAGACTACTTTGTACGTCTTGAAGTTATGTGAAACTCATCAAACCTACAAAAGAGAGGAAAGAGGCTGCTACCAACTTACATAACTTGTGAAAATCATACTTTTAACTTTCTAAAGAAAAGTTAATTAAGGGTGGTGTGACGAAAGAAAAAGAGACACTCATGTATGTATGTACGTGTAATCAGAAACTTATAAAGAAGTGTTCCATATCTACTGAATGATGCAAGGGTGTATAAGTTTATAAGTATATGAAGGTTTTATGTGCTCTCTCATAATAACAAGAATTCAATTGAAATATACATAACCAATTAACAATATGCAAAGATTTACTTTTACTCAAAAGGCAGTTCCAACACTTGGACTAAAATATTTTATCATACATACTTTGCTTTTGACAATTACGTTTGTTCAAAAACCAAAATTTTAGCCGAGAGAGAAGATTGTGATCCTTTGAAGCAAAGTAGTTTTCCTCATGTCAAAAGCTTGGGTTTGTGAGGTTGAAGATTGGATACTTGTGAAGCCACCACAGAATCAACAGCATGCCCATTAATCAGCACTTTCATCCTCTTCTTCAAGCCCACGGAATCAGTACTACTGACCATAAGGCCTACAACTGAAATGCAAATAGCATGTCAATGGTTAAATATATTAGTATATTACATTCTCATGCCCATTAACTCAAAAAATTAAGATCTATTGTAACAAAAGAGAACTTAAGAAAGAATACCACATCAGAAAGGCACCACTACCCTGCCCCCCCCAAAAAAAAGTGAAAAGTATCATAAACACAATAATGACCCCAAGAAAATCCAATCTATTGAGTGCAGAAAGATTAAAGGAACAAGATCCCCCCTGAGAATCATTTGGTCATCTTAACAATCACACTAACGTGGGGATTATTTGTATCTGCCATATTTTATAATGATTTATAGTTCAAAGATTAACTCACAAACAGAAGCATGCTATAAAATTATTTACACCCTAGAATCAAGGAAACTTGAGCAAGCAAAGGCACATATCATGATACCATAAACAAGCAACATAATTTAGCAAGATGAAATTGCTTTACCTTTAATCTGAATTATATGCCATTAAGTAAGCAAGCTTACCAATGATTTATATGTATATGCTTGAGGCATGACCAATGGTGGTGCAAACATAGTAAGCTGAATTCACAAAATGATTCTATTATAAGTATGAAGAACAATCTACCAATCTAACCCACCAAACTAAACATCATGTCTACAACAGAAGAGAAAGGCTCTTAGTTGGGGATTGGTTTTATTCAACAATAAAAGGAGAGCAGCTCTGATAGAGGCAGTATAATAGCAATAATTCCGTATGAGTCACAGCTCAGCCAGAGACATCATGATAGTTAATAACTCCTTACCCTACATTTCTTAAACTATTAAGAAAAAGCTCTCTCCCAGCCACAAACCCAAGGATGTCAAGCATTAAGACACTGAAATTCTACAAAAGTTACCATTCCAAAAAGTTACCATTCAATAGTAAGCAGTATTTGTTGTGAAAAAAACCAATAAAAGCTATTTTAATTCTAATTGCATTTTCTTTGTAGTCTGAGTGTGAAATCTGAATAAATTTGTAAGCAAGACAACACCTTTTTCTTTCTTCCTCTTAAAATTCATGACACAAAAATAATTCTATGACCCAATAACACCAAACACCCACCACTGCCAGGCGCTGGCATTCACTGGCCCAAGCATCCGTGAGGAAAGTATAACTTTTTATTTTTTGACCACCATCAACTAATCAAAGAGTTTGAATTAACTAGAGGGCTGAAGGACAAATGTTAATCATAAACATACACAACATCAAATTCCAAAAATGAATTTGTAATGTACTTAAATATGTGTAGATGCAAGCAGATTTGGGGTTACATGCCAAACATCTTTTGGGAGGTTATCTGAAGCTTTAGAAACATAAATCTGTTACTGAAATCAAAGAAGGGGAAAAAATCAATGAAAGAACAGGATGGTTTTAGTGCTATAAATGAAATAAAGGGATGAACTTTAAAAAAGAAAATCAAGGAAAGGAAGAAAAAAATCATAAATCTGACATCAAAATTTCCTTACCAAAAGAAAGGAAAGGTTAGATTCTTCTGGTATGAATGCTGTTTGTTTAAGATTCAAGCTTTTTTCTAACAGGTCAGTATATGTAGTGGGCATTGAGTTTATTTCGGGTAGGCTTTTGAAACATAGGTGACGTGGGTAGTTGAAACACTGTTGGTGAGACGCTGGTGGATGGCAAAACCCTCTCCTCCGGGCTTTTTTTTTTTTTTTTTTTTTTTTTTTTTTTTTTTTTTTAATTTTAAATTTTCGCAGTTGCCATTGGGGTGGAGCAGTTGTCTCCGCTGCTGATCAATCACAAAACCAGGTGGCTCACCATCCGCTGGAAGAGACTGAAGGAAGAGAGTGTTCTTAAAAGTTGAAACTGAGAAAAAAGGGGGAGTGAATGGCCTATTGAAAATTTTGAGGGTATCATTGTAATTTCCAGTTGGTGCAGGTATCTTCTTTATTGGGTAGTCTCAACAAGTAAGAAGCTGACCTGGAGAGAGTGGCTTATAAGATACTTTCTCCCCAAACAGAGGGTTGGGATGACTTGGTGGGACTTGGTAATTATAAGCTTACTCTTGCTCGTTAGCTTGTGCTCCAACAAAATGAACTACAAATAAAATGTTGAGTGCAGTGCTTTACATACTAACCTACTTTCTGTTTTGACTTGCGAGGCCACATTAACACCGTTGTCTGAAAAATAATTTTTTTCATCAGCTTTCATTCAAAGAAAAAGAGGTGCAAGCACATCAGCATCCTTCTTGCTATGCTATGAAAATGGAACAAAAAAACATGAGCTTACAGTTTTGTTCATTGGGGTTTGGGTTTGTCCAGTCTCAGGTGAGCTTGATAAAGCTCACATCTAGCTGAGGTCGAACGGACCTGGATTTCAGAGCTCAAATGGACATCAAGCCATTGTATTTTAGATCAACCCAAACTTGAGCTAATTTGCAGGCTTGCAACCCTATCCAATAGCAGACTACAATGGAAATATAATTTCAACACTATATACACCAGTAAAATAATCTGTAAATGCACATCTGTACTAGCTAAACAGATGCTATTCTCCACTTACTAGCTATATGAAGATAACCACCATAGAAGCTGCATAAACAGCCATATACATTAGCCAAGTGCATACATGGTTGAATTCATCACATAGCTAGGTTCCTCAATCTATAAATCGTAAGGAACTTTTCCTCTAAAGGAATTAATGGTGGCCATAAAATAAAACAAACTTAACTATTCTTAAGCAACTAGGGGAAAGGAAAATGCATTCAGCATAGATCAACATATCAGAAACGCAATTTTATCACCTAAGTTATAAACATAGCCATGCTTCCAAGACAGGGAAAAAACCAATGCAACTTTCAACAAAAAATCCAAAACAGTTTCCTAAATTCTTAATGACTGGATCTTAAGAAAGTTCAGACGATATGATCTTAGATACATAAAAAAAATCGACTTCAGAGTGATAAACCAGCAATTTGTCCAAATCCATGACCTCATCATGCTTTTATGCCATGTCATGAGACCCTGCAAACATAAAATGACCAGAAATGAAAATTTTACAATTACAAATGTAATCTGTGGATGTTTTATGATAATATTTGATCTGTCACACTGACAGTTTGTGGTTTTTAGCATACTGCCTCCTAAAGATGAATCCAATTCACAGTATTTTTTCATGAGTCATGACATGTAATGAAAAACATTGAAGCATTTGCTAATTTAATCCACAATTTTAACGTGTGAAGCAGAAAGTAGCACGCAAGCATTTGCTCTAGGAAGCACGGACATTTCATTAAGGGTGATGTACCCATGTCATATCTGAGTCATGCCCGTGTCATACCAGTGTCATAACAGCTGTTTCATGTTATAATTTTTCAAAAATTGCTCGTGCCATGTCATTATTAGGATTTGAAACAATTATCATCAATAGCAGTACTATTTTGCATAGCTTTGTTGCAATTCTACATTGTCATAGAGAAATTGCTAAACAATTTTTAATACTTACAAAGTATCATAGTACATAAATTTCTTGTTCTTATAAGATAATATCACATTAGCAATTTATAAAATAATGAAAACAAACATGATAATGATAAGAATGAATATACCTTAGCTCTCAACGGTTGGCATTGAGAGCCATGAGAAGCTTCTGGCCACCGGGCAAGTAAGAGACATTCGGGGACTTAGCAAGCGTGGCGGCATTCTCCCTCATGGCCTCAATCTTCCTGAGCTCAATGAGTCCCGTTCCAGCCTTCTCAGTAGCCTCCGATATCATCTTCGCCGACTCGCTCTCTCCCTCGGCCCTAATGATGGCGGCGCGCCTCTCCTGCTCCGCCTTCGCCACCACAAACTTCGACCTCTCCGCCTCCTGCTGCGCCACCTGCTTCTGCTCCACGGCGCGCGAGAACTCCGCGCCGTACGACAGGTGCGTGATCGCCACGTCATCGAGCACGATGTTGAAGTTCCTGGCGCGCTCGGTGAGCCCGCTCTGCACGAGCGCCGAGACCTGCGGGCGCTCGGTGAGGAGCTGGTCGGCGTTGAACTGAGCCACGACGGCCTTCAAGACCTCGTTGCCGATCGAAGGGAGGACCTTCTCGTCGTACTCGAGACCTAGGGTTTGGACGATCTGAGGGAGGCGCGTGACCTCGGGGCGCGAGAGGACGCGGAGGGTTAGGTTGACCATCTGGAGGTCCTTGGTGCCGGAGACGGAGGAGAAAGTGTGGGGCTTCGTGCGGATGTCGAAGATGAAAGGCTTTTGGAGCCATGGGATGAGGAAATGGGTGCCTTCGCCGACGGTTTCGTCGAGAATTCCACGGATGCGGTCGAAGATGACGGCGCGCTGGCCGCCGTCGACGGTGTAGAGAGATGAGTTGAGAGCCGTGGTGGCTACGCCGAGACCCAAGGCGGCGCGTGCGACGTTGTTCAATAAGGAAACAGCGCCTTGGCTACCCATGATTGATACGGTGGAACTGAGGGCTGTGGTAGCACCGTTCAAGTGCGGCTTGTTATCTGCGTCAGGGTTTGGGGAGGTTTTAGTTTTTTTTTTTTTTTTTTTTTTTTTTTTTTTTCCCTATATTTTACTAAATATTTGTTTTCTATTCCCTAAACTATTAAAAAATTCGTTTTGCTAACGTTATTGAAAATATTTTATTTCTGTGCTTAAATTTTACTAAAAACTTGTTTTTTATTTCTACACTATTGCCAAAGGTTCTTTTTTTTTATCTATATTTTCATTTTTAAACTAGTAAAAAAAATTCTTTACAAAATTTAAGGATGACATAATAATTTTTAAAAATTTAGAGACAAAAAATAAATTTTCGATAAAATTTAGAAATCAAAATAATATTTTACCCTATTTTTTAAGGGCTAGTTTGAGTTTTTTTGAAAGCTTCATTTAAAATATTTGGTAAATTACATATTTAGTCCTTATTTTTTACATTATATTTCTATTTAGTCTATAACCTTTCAATGATGTTGATTTGGTCCTTAATTTTTTAGTGTTGTGTCAATTTAGTTTATGTTGTTATATCTTGGATAAAAATTGGTAACATGGCAAATGGCCAAAATAAAATTTTAATTTATTCTTACATCAATGGAAACTAATTTTTTATTTTGGCCATTAGACACATCATCAATTTTCATCCAAAATATAACTACAGAGATTAAATTGACATTGTACTGAGAGGTTAGGAACTAAATTGAATTGAAGGATTAATGATCAAATCGAAATATGGTATATAGAATAGGGACTAAAAACGCTGTTTACCCTAAAATATTTTATGTAGCCTTGTTTGGAACTCAATTTTTAAGAACTAGAGTTCCATGGATAAAAAAATTGGGTTGAGATGTTGTTAAGTTTCCATTAATTTTTTGAAGGAACTTGAGTTGAGTTCTTCACACTGGAACTTGACTCTCATAAAATCAAGTTCCAAATGAGGCTAAATACCTAAATAGTTTCGAATAAAACTCTTTAACAAAAATTTTCACAATAATAAATTTCTTAATTAATAACAAAAGATGCCTTTTTAAAGTATCACATGCGAGGTAGTGTTGTTTTTTCTAGCACTAAGTGAGCGTTTTGGGTGAGATTATTCTCATGGCGCGTTTTGCATTTCACGTTTTGACCTTTTTTTTTTTTTTTTTTTTTGTTGACTTTTGTTCATGAACAGTGCATTTGTGCACTGTTCACGGACCCACAAATTTCATTTTTTATCAATTTTTTCATTAAAATGGGTCCTACGGTACTATTTACACATTTAAAAATTATTTTACTACAGTGTTTTCAGTTTTCAGTTTTCAGTTTCAGCAACAATAAGTTCAATCCAAACGGACCCTAAGAAATAAATTTAAAAAATTATAAATTAATAATGAGGTGGAAAATTTTGAGCCCTCCAAAGTTTAAGTAAAGTGATCATCAAAAAGTCAAACACTTCTTTACAGATATAGATATACATATGGGAGTATCTCCAGCAGATTCATCAAATTTTTGTACTGTTTGGAGAATGAACAGTGACTTTTACCTTTATTTACCCACTTTTTCAAATACACATTCCAACAGATTCTCTATCTCATTCTCTATCTCATTTAAATATTATTTTTTCATTCATTATTTATTCTTTTTTTAACAACTACACATCTTCCAACATTTTTTTATTCAACACATTATTATTATAATAGAAAAAATGCATTTGAAGAATGAACAGTAGCCCATCAGACTTGATGGGCTACTGTTCATAAGCAAAAAAAAAAGGGGTATAGAGAAGCCGTTGGAGTTGGGTTTTTTGGCCATATTCTCTATTATAGCTAATATTCTAGCTATACATTGATTGTTGGAGATGCTCTTAAAGCCATAGTTCTGCTAAATGAATGCCCTAGCCTAATTGTCACATGTATTGCTTTTAATAATAGGTTTTATTTTTTATTTTTTTAAAAAGCGCTTTTAACGATAGGTTTACTATTGATTGTTTACCAACAATTGTAAAATTTAAATGAGCCAGATACAATGCTGGTAAAATTGTCATAATGTATCATTTGCATTTATTATATTAAAGATTGTGATTTCAATTATATAAAGACTTCTTATATAATCTTATATTTATAGTTTTATACTATGATATTTACTATCACAACACTTAAAAAAAATGGAAATAGATTTGTACTAAACACAATCATAATATAATCCTAGCTAATAAGTATTGGATTAGTTTGGGATTGTGTTTTATTTGTTACTTACCTTTATACGAATGATGATGAAGGCTAGCAGTGTCTTGAAGTTATGCGGAGCTCATCAAACCTACAAGAGGGAGGAAGAGCCTGCAACTAGCTTACATAGCGTGTGAAAACCATACTTTTTGATTTTCGTAAAAAATGCAAAGGTGTAGTTGCTCCAAAAAAAAAAAAAAAAAAAAAAAAACAAAGGTTTATAACTGTATAAGCATACGAAGATTTTGTGTTTTCTCTCTCCCAATCTATCTCCCTCACTTTGGCATCGGGCCCCTTGCTCTTAATAATGATGCTGTATAATCATTCAATGGCCTACTAAATGAGGGAAAGATCAATTATATTCACCGGGCATTATTCAATTATATCAAATATTATATTTTCTTCGTGAACTTTTTTGTTGCACCTTGCATTTTCAAAGGGCCAGTTTAATGATTTTTAAGGTTTTATGATAGATATTCATGAGACTTTGAATTCGAACTCTTGTAATAATCTTAGGACAAAATTTAGTTACAAAATTAGCTGTAACTTAAGGCTACAAACTCACTCAATAAAATAAATATTATAACATATTTTGAAAATCTAACCGTTGAATTGCATATTTTTTACGCTCTTAATATACATTTTAAATTTTGTGTCAATCGGATATTATTTACTATATGATCTATAAGCTTATATTTTATGCATAATTTTAAATTACAAAAACTTGCCATTTAAAAAATTTATTGATGACATAGCTATTGATCTTTAATTTTCTTGAAATTTTGCAGGCATAGTGGATATAAGAAGAAAATATAATCCAATAGTGAATTTGTCAAAATTTATCTTCAATAAAAAAATATTAAGTAAGTTTGTAGTTTAAAGTTACAACTAATTTTGTAGCTAAACTTTGTCCACATTGTGTGTGCGAGAAGAGAGAGCTGCACATGCCTGATGAACAGTCAGATACTCAAAAATGTCTCAAAGCCCATTTGAGAGATTTTTTTTGTTGAGACCAAGTTGGTGCGAAATGTCTCTTTTTGTCTTCCACTCCACCTCTTATAATAATCTTAGCTTATCTAAGCTTTTCAGCATTGCTTCCTGAGCTTTGTGGGCTTCATTAGCGGGTTTCTTGGGCTGGGCTTCCTAGCCCAACTTAAATCAAAACCACATGTTAATCTTGATTAACCTCATGGACCAAATCCATTGGTGATACGAGAGTAATTATCTCAATGAGTATGAATATCTTTCAGTAACTTTTGTCTATTCTTATATTATTGTTCTTATTATTACTTTCGGAGTGGGGTCAACACTAAACAGCATTTTGATGACTTTTTGTTTTTATTTTTTTTAGAAGAAGCATGTTGATGACTTCATACTTCACCATCGCACATTAGCATACTTTTACGGCAGCAAACTGCAATTAGCATTATAAAAAAGGCTGGAAGCCAAAAATAATTTATCTGTTGAAATACGCCTTTTCTATCCCAAAATATTTATATAATTTTGTGTTTTCATTCCTTAAATTAGATAAATTATAGCTTAGTCATTGAAATATTTTAGAATTTTTGAAAAATATTATCAATGGCCTCTATCGCATCTCGTAAGTGTCAATTTTACATTGAATTTTTGATTCATAGACAATTAAACTATGCACATTAAGTTTGCGATAAATCAAATCTTCTAGTAATGTCTTATATTAAAGATTTGTGCATTTTATCACATTATTAACACATAATTTTTATCATATAACCTTATCAATTTTTTTGGGTCATATTATCAATAATTTTTAAATGATATTTTAACTAAATACACATTGCCTAATTAAATCCATAGATTTAAAAAAAAAAATGATAAATCCATTAGACTTAATAAAGAATAAAAACAAAAATTTTGATTTGTCCCGAAATAGATGTGTAAGGGTTAGTCGTTAGGGTTTGATTTTTGTCAATATAGTCGTTCACTTTGTCAAAGTGAGTCAATGTAATTATTTTTTCCAAATATGTCAAATGAAGGCATTTGAACATTTTCTTAATGTTTTGTTCTAAACAATACTTATCACAACAATAATAAGTGATAACCTTAAAATGGGCGAGCAAACTTTTCAGCACGAAAAGTATAATAAGTCAAAGATAAATGATAACCTTTTAAATTTATTATTGTAGGTAAATCAAACTTGGATCTAAAAAAAAAAGCTTGAACAAATGATGGCAATAACCCTTAAATCACAGCAAATTTGACAACTATAAAAGTGATACATTGTTGTTAATTAAAACCAGATAAGAATAAATAAAATCTACAAATTAATTCAATTGTTTTTAAAAAATATTGCTTACATAACATTACTCATAATTTGTTTAAAATTTCAAATTAAGGTAAAATACTAGTTGGGTCCGTAAGCTCTAACAAAATTTTGTTTTTCATCTCTAAAGTTAAATTTTTTTTTTATTCTAAACTTTATAAAGAGTTTTTTCAATAGTTTAGAAATAAAAATAGAAATGAAAAAAGAATTTTGTTTTCAATAATTTAAGGAAGAAAAATAAACTTTTAGTAAAGGTAAATGATATAAATAAAACGTTTTCAATAACTTAGAGATGAAAGATGACCTTTTTAATAGTTTATAAATGACAAAACAAATTTTCAATAAAATATAAAGATCTAAATAGTATTTTATCATTTCAAATTGTCTATATAAATCAGTAATAATAAACATATATGATATATTCATAAGAGTGCAATTACGGCAACATAAAAGGGCACCATAGCAAAAACCTCGAAAACAGAAGCAAGTCTACAAAAGGAAGTGAACAACACTAATATATTACAACTAAAAATAAAAAGGTTGCAGATTCAGAGAGAGAGAGAGAGAGAGAGAGAGAAGAGAGACCCAAAACCAAATCGGCTTTTGCTGTTTTGGGTCTTTCTGAGGAAGAAGAGGGTTTTGGCTAGAGATATAGAGATGTCAGACCTAGACAGACAAATAGAGCAGTTGAAGAAGTGTGAGCCTCTCAAGGAGTCGGAGGTGAAGGCTCTCTGTCTCAAAGCCATGGAAATCCTCGTCGAAGAGAGCAACGTTCAAAGGGTCGATGCCCCTGTCACTGTAACCTCTCTCTCTCTCTCTCTCTTTGATTTTTAAGTGGGAAATACTATTTTTTTTATGTGATTTGGGTTTCTGGGTTTGTTTTGTTTTTTTGCGTTGTGGGTTGGATTTGGCTGTGGGTTTCAATGCTGGGTTTGGTTTTTTCAAGTGGGGTTTTTCTATTATGTTTCATGTTTGTGAAAATGTGACCTAAAAGTGATAGAAAGTTATTAGAATAGTTGGATTTGATCGTAAAAATAAATGATTTATTGGAGAAATGAACTGGGTTTAGGGATTTTGAACAAAGATTTAAGGGCATGGCACTAATTTTTAGAAGTCAATTGGTTGCTGATATTTGTGGTATTTTTAGTTAAAATGTTTAATCAACTGAGTTTAATAGGCATGGAAGGAAATAAACTTGTTTTGGTAATGAGTCTACTCAGTTTAGGTTATTGCTTTTATGAGTTAGGGAATCCATGTGGTTGAATTCCAGGGCAGTCAACTTAAATGAGCTTTACTGGATTCATTGCTGTTTCAAGTGTAAGTGTTTGACTTGCCAATGAGTCCTGGCTCAAATGGCAGTTTCTCCTCTGAAAAGTGTGTGTGGAGTGTGACGTCATTAATTCAAAATTTACTTGGTGCTGTGTAACTTATAAAAAAAAAGTACAAGCAAGGTAGTCAAAGGCGAAAGGTGACCTTAAGGCACCAAAGCCTTATATTGCCCAAGGTGTGAGATGATAAAAAGGTGCTATCCTGATTAAAGCAAGGCGCCAAATTCTAAATATATTTGGTATGCATGTAGAACTTAAATCATATATTGACATGTGTTGCATGAATAAATTTGGTCTATTAATTGATTTTAAAATAGACTTAACTCGGTTTAGGCTCTATTAATTATTCTAACAATAGGTTTTACATCAAGCTTTTATAAATTAATTAATCTAACAAATATTTTGTAAATTAATTAATTTCACAGTAGGATTTACTTATCAAAAAAAAAAAAAATTCACAGTAGGATTTATATCAAGCTTCTGTAATTAATAATCTAATGATAGGTTCTACAACAAACTCCTATGGATAATTAAACCACCAATAGGTTTTACAACAACGCTCTTGCCCTAGGCTTAGTGCGTTTTACTTGGTTCAAGGTGCTTTTGCTCGCCTAGGCTCTAAAGGCAAGTGCCTCACCAAAGGCACCTGCCTAGCTTGGACGCATAGGTGAGCACCTGGATTGCCTTTGACTACCCTAAGTCTTTGATTTGCCAGAGTATGCATGTAGCTTTTAAAGGTCATGGCATACATAATTCATCGTAAACAGCCAAACACATAGTTAACTTGAATTTTTCTTTGTTGGGTAAGGTGCTGAAACTGGCAGCAGTACAGGTTAGCCTTTCAGTTGTATTAGGTTGGGCTTCAGGTCAAACCTAAATTAAAAGATTTTGCGGATCTCCTATATGCGGAAGATTAAAACACAGCTCCTATCTTGTGGTTGTGTGTGACACTAACAAGAAACCGGAGCTTCCCATTCTTTTATGGAACCATAATTGGCAGAATAGGTGATAGGGTAGAAGGTGCATTCTTATATACTTTTTTTAATTTTTATAATTAATGAATTTTATTGACGGTAAAAAATACTTTATGTTCACAATGATGAGAACAAAGTATCTTAAAAAAAATACAGTAAATCAAACTGAAAATCTAATAGAGTTTTGAAACTCCAAAATGGAAGTAAAATGCCTGTGCTGATTCCTCTGTGAGTGTAATTGTTTCTTGCATTATGCTTAGTTGTTTGTTGCATTAAGTGAGGTTGTTGGAAGTCACTTGAGATGGTTTGGTTATGTTTAGAGTAGAACGATTAATGCTCTAGTGAGAAAGAGTCAGTTGATACAAGTTGAGGGAATGAAAAAAGATAGAGGAAGACCAAAAATAACATCTGTAGAAGACTAGAAGTAATAAAAGGACATGTGAATTAAGGATTAAGGAAATAACATAAGAGTATAAATTTGGATAGAATAGAATGGCGGAAAAGAATACATGTGGCCGACATTGACTAATCTATTGAGGATCCATAGCCAACCCCAAGAAAATTGGGGCTAAGGCTTGGTTGTTGTTGTTGTATCACTTGCTATTGCTGTTAATCTTTAACCATAATTTGATTCCCCTTTTTGCTGGTCTGCTCTATATTGTGAAATAGTAGGAGGGAGCAGAGGGATGGGCAAATCTGGAGTGGAAATAGTGAATCCATGATGGTTTTTATTTTACACTTAAGTATATTTCATTGTTTAAGAGTCTGACTGTGATTCAGGCTGTGACTAATGTCAGTTGGCTTTGTTTTTTTTGCATAGATATGTGGTGACATCCATGGGCAGTTTTACGACCTGAAAGAGCTTTTCAAAGTAGGAGGTGATTGCCCGAAGACTAATTACTTGTTTCTTGGAGATTTTGTTGACAGAGGATTTTACTCTGTGGAAACATTTCTGCTTCTACTAGCCCTGAAGGTATTAATTTTATACTATACTCATGATGACTTTAAGTTAGAGTTTTGTTGAATGTAATGGGCTTTTGCAGATTCTTGTACTAGCTATTTATATTTCTCTCTCATTTTTTTTCCTCTTTCTTTTGACTTTGTTGTCCTGCCAATTCGCTAGGAGGTTCTCATACATGCACTTCTGTGGCTTCTATAGCATAGTTCTATCTTGAAAAAGAGGCTTTAGATGACTACCAATAGATTCTAATTCAAGTCCAGATTTTTTTGTTTATTTATTTATTTTTGATTGGTAATTACACACACACCCGGAGGGTCCTGAGTCCATGATCCCCCCAACCCCCTCCCCCCTTGCTCTTACAAGGAGAGAATGTGCCATTTTAGCTTGAGCTAATTGCCCACATCAAGATTTATTTGGGAACACTACACTGGGTGATTGAACTGATGCAGTATTCTGAAGACTTTTTTTTTTTTTTTTTTTTAAAATAAGAAATTTATAGGCTTTTGCAATTGTTAGTATGTTTTGCAACAGCAAAGCTTTGCTTTTAAGTGATAAAAAAATTGGCACTGATATTAACTCCCAGAATACTGCTTGATGACTCAAGAAAGCTACCCTGAGTTTTAAACAATCAGACTCACCTATCAAAAACAAAAGTTTTAAACAATTGGACTCTTGAGAAAATAATGTTTGATATTGATAAATTACCAGTTGTTCCCAAAGCTTAAATTGTTAGGAAATGGTAAATTTAATCATGTAATCATTATTCTAACACTCCCTCTCATGTGCGGGTCCAAACTCTCCCTTAATAAGTGGAGCCAAACATGTGAGATTTTATTTTTTTAAATGGGAGGTATAGTGAAGCCAAGGTTCAAACTTAGGACCATCTACTCTGATACCATATTGTGGTAAATTACCTTTTGTCCCAAAAGTTTTAGCTATTGGGAAATGATGAATTTAATTACTTAATTATTATTCTAATAGATATGATCGGAGTAGCAGCAGCAAAAGAAGCACTCCTGACCAAATGAGCTTGGAAGAGTAAAAAAGATGTTCCAAAATACTGTAAATGCTTACTAAACCAGCACTCATAAAGCTTTGGGAACAAACATTTCCACCTTAAATTCAACATAAGAAAAAATTCACTGATATATTTTTTTTTGATAAGTAAAAGATGAAAAAATTCACTGATATATTGTAAAATAACTTATAATCATAGGTACATTAACGCATCTTTGGCTTTAAGTGAACCATTAATGATGGTTAACTTCCTCAAAGAGAACCCTTTGCATGAGGAATACCCATTTACTATCCTAGTAGGACCCACTTTTAGTGATACATGAAGAAGGCTTGAAACTAAGCAACTGAGGCTGTTTGTGGAATGTCAAAGATTTATATCACTTTAATATATTCTCACATTGAGTATTATACATAATTTCATTTATTTTCCGGGCCTGCTGTCTGGTTGTTCAGTCAAAGGGATTGCTAGAAAGCCAACTGTTTATTGAATTGGTTGAGTGTGGCTTATCCATTTTGACTTGTGAATTGCCAAAGGCAGATTGCAGATATTAATAAATTACGCATTATAAGCTTTTCATCTTGTCTTTTGATGTATTGTTGATTTTTTCTTCTTTATCATTTTTGTTTATTAAGGCATTGAACTAATAATTGTTTACAATCAGGTTAGGTATCCAGATCGGATAACTCTCATTAGAGGGAACCATGAGAGCCGTCAAATCACACAGGTTAAGTCTTTTTAACTTGTATATCTGTACTTTCTATGCTCTTAGATTTACTGATTGTCACTTTTTAAGCATTCTGAGAATTTACCATTTATCTTTACATTTCAGGTATATGGATTTTATGATGAGTGCCTACGTAAATATGGCTCTGTGAACGTTTGGAGATATTGCACCGATATATTTGATTACTTAAGGTTAGCCAATATCTTTTAGAGAAACACAGGACACCTGTCTGTTGGAATGTGAGGAAGTTGTAACAATTATAGACTAGTGCAGGGCATGGTAGCCTGTTAGGACACAGTTGTCTGTTAGGAGATTCTTGTGTTAGTTGCCTAATCATTCTTCCTTTTCTTGGCTGGTTAGAATTATGTTCCATAAATTTCATCAAGTTGGATGGTTGGGATCATGGGCTTGATATATTGCTTCTTCCCTAGAGAGTCACAACGCATAATTGGGAATCACTAAACGATAACTATACTGCTGCCATAAGAACATGGATACCAGTACCATAATATGCTATAACATTGATAAGTCGGATGTTAGTCCCTCTGCATTTCTCCTTGTCATGCAGTTTCTGTGCCTTTAGTATAGCTTCCTTATTATCCAACTTGATTGGCATCCTGGATTTTAATTTTGCTATGGTTTTGGAAGCAACTGACAAACTTTCATATTAAAGTTTCATTGTTTGGTTTCCACACCATTTTCGAATTTCACTAGTCCAAGAAACTCACCATTGAAGCAGTTCCTAGAAGTAGGTATCTCTCACTTAATTCTGTAAATCTAAATGGAGCCTTTTAACTAAGAATAATGGACATGGACATTGACACTGACATGACATGGGACATGGTGACATGACACTTCTTGAAAAATTAGGACATGGAACGGTGGGATATATGACAATTAATAAATGAATTATTATCTCTAGGTATATTTTTATTTATTTATAGACATGTTTATGTGAATTTTAAGTTAAAAAATTTATAACAACTATCAAAATCTTTAAATACATTGAAAATTAATTTTACGCTTTATATTTAAAATAAATAAATATATATTCCCCCCGTTACAAAATGAGGATACATATGTAGAAATGTCCCAGCATGTCAGACATGGACATGCTGGGGATTATGAAGTGTTTGTGCTTCTAATTTTAAGTGGCGTGTAGTAAAAGTAATATGGTTTTGCCTTTATTTTTGCAAAGTTTTGGTATTGACCATCACATGTTACTCAGTGGCCAATTAAAGTTATTCTTCAATACAGTTGCTTCCAACGCAACCCAAATTTGGGTACTTTTGTTATGTCAGTCCCTTACAACTTCTAAAGTTTCAGCTGTGGTTTGTTACAGTCTGTCAGCTCTCATTGAGAACAAAATTTTCAGTGTCCATGGAGGTCTCTCTCCTGCCATAACAACATTGGATCAGGTCAGAGAATTTATCATGAATTTGTGTATATTCTCTTAAGCTTTACATACTAATAATGTTTTGCTTGCCAGATACGAACAATTGATCGGAAGCAAGAAGTACCTCATGATGGTGCTATGTGTGACCTCTTGTGGTCTGATCCCGAAGATATTGTGGATGGTTGGGGTTTGAGTCCCCGCGGTGCTGGCTTCCTATTTGGTGGCAGTGTTGTTACTTCTTTCAACCATACAAACAACATTGACTACATATGTCGTGCTCATCAGTTGGTAATGGAAGGATATAAATGGATGTTCAATAACCAGATAGTTACAGTCTGGTCAGCTCCAAATTACTGCTACAGGTAAAATAAAAATTTAGATTTCTGCTCTCTGGTTTGTTCTAGTATTAAATTGGTTTCATTCTTGGATGTGTTTGCAGATGTGGTAATGTAGCTGCAATCCTTGAGCTAGATGAGAATCTTAACAAGCAGTTTCGTGTGTTTGATGCTGCTCCACAGGTTTGTACATATAATCCACTTGCAATTGATTATCCGAGGAAATTAGGCAGTCGACTTCTGATAGCAATTACTTCGTTCACTTTTAATGTTTCTCACGGTTGTTAATCTTGAGTCATACCCTCTGGATTAGGAATTTATAGATTTCACCTAGTTAAAAATATGCAGGTTTATTTGCTAAAGGCAGCTATGTGATATTTTGCTTTATATATATATATATATATATATGTATGTATGTATGTATGTATTGTTGAAATTGCTTTTTATTTATATATCTGTATTGTTTGGGACGTTTTTGAATACCCCTATCAGTTTGTTGAGGATTCATAGCCGATACCAATATTTTGGAACCAAGGCTTTATTGCTGTATTATTTGGGAAGTTTTGAATCCAAGACTAATCTAACCCATAACCACCTGAGTCATTGCCAAGGGACATAGTACCTACATTACATGAACGAGTATAGTTTTTGAGAAGGGATACAGTACTACTGGATCTGGTTTCTGCAATTCTTTAGCTCAAGACTATATGGTTGCATGACCTACCATCAATGTGTGCTCCTTGTGTAAATGTTTGCAGTTTATACAAACAGATAATGCTCCATTGACTGAAAGGCATGATCTGTGACTTTGTATGACATAATATGTGAATAGGTGTTGTGTTTCATGCTTCTTGATTGAATTTACTTCTTGCATTCTGTGGTGCACTGAAAGATTAAAATGATGTGCAGGAATCGAGAGGGGCCCCTGCCAAGAAACCTGCACCAGATTACTTTTTATGAAACCAATTCAGTATAGTGTCACCTTTTATCATTCAACATGCTTGCATTGATAGACAAGAAGATATACGGTCACATGGAGATCTCATGTAATACCAAAGGAACAGAGGTGGAATAGAGGTTGGCTGCTCAATGATCAGTTCCCTGAAATGACCACCAAGGGGTGTACTTTCCAGTTCGTGATCGGTTTAGATTATTGGGTTTGCGTTTCTTGTTTGTCTGCTTCTACCATCTTTGTTGTTAATGTGTAATTGTAGCATGCATTGCATAGTCTATGCCAGTGAATCATCGAATATAGAATCCCTATCCTTGTTCATTTGATGGTAGAGAGAGACAGGTCTTGGAAAGGAGAAGCTCTGGTTCCATCAATAGGAGTATGAATAGGAAGTACTGGATTAGGAAATGAGGAGGGAATTATTCTGAACATCCATGGAAAAAGACATTCATGTTGGGTTTTGTTTGTCCTCTTGGACAATAAAAGTTCCTCACGATTATCTTCTTCTATATGTTACATTAATTGTGAGACTTTAAATAGTCTACTAAAGATTCATAGCCAATCCCAAAATCATGGGATTAAGGCTTGATTGTTATTGTTGCTATCTGCATGCAAAACTCTGCTGCCCCTTATGTACCACTATACTAGTTACTCAGGACCTCACCCCATTTTGACCAAGAAAAAGTTGTAATGCATCAAGTGAACTGTGAGAATATTTTTGAAAGATATGTCCAATATCATGGATACCATTTTCATTCCCATGATTATATATTTTTTTGTTAGCAATGACCTAACGAAGATACTTATCTCTCTCCTTCTCTCTCTAATATAAAAAGTTAAGATTAAAATGCAAATTGCACTATTTAAGTTTGACTGAAATTTATTTAAGGGTGCGTTTGTTTTGGCAGTAAAAAGTTTCTAGAAAATATTTTACACCACTAGGCATGTTCAGGTTGTCCCGGAAAATTCAGTCAAACGGAAAATGATTTTCGTTGACTGTAAATCATGCCCCAAAACCCTGTAAAATATTTTACACTTGTTTTTTACCTTCAATTGATTTTCACCCCAAGAAAATAGAAGAAAGAGAGAAATAGCAAGAGCTCCGATCGCACATCCAAGCACCGGCGAGATTGTCGCACCCCAGCACCGCCTAGATCGTCACCACCCAAGACCGATCCACCCAAAACCGATCTTGTTCTCGACCCAAAGCTCATTAGCGCTGCCGTTCTCGCCATCGTTCTCGATCGTCGATCTATCTCTCTTTCCCTCAATCTGTCACTCTTTCTCCCTCAATCTGTCACCGATCTACCCTTTTTCTCTCTACCCATATTGAGCAAACCACCGCAAGACGAGTGACCCACCGTGTGATCTTGCCTCCGCTGCGCTGAGATCGAACCCAGTTGCCTCTCTCTCTCTTCCTTCTTCTCTTAATTTGACCGGATTTGATGAATTTTTTTTGTTGGGTTTTGTTTCTTTTGTGTTTATTTATTGAGAAATGATATTATATATTTGTTTGGAAGCTGAGAAAATGTGAGTAACAATTAAAAAATGTGTTTTCTATAGTATTTTCAAGAATACAACCAAATACTAGAAAATATTTTTCAAAGCATTTTTTGAAATGCAACCAAACACTTGAAAATATTTTACACCCGAAAAATATTTTACACTGAAACAAACGCGGCCTAAGATTTTTAACTTTATTTTTGTTCAATTGAGTTCTTTAAGTTTTTAATTTATTAGTTTAAGCTTTTTATCAAATTTAATTAAAAAATTGCCAATACAAAAATATTTCTCACATGAAAAAAATTTATAAAGTTAATAAAAATATTTGGTGAAAATGTAAATTGCACCATTTAAGTTTAACTGAAATTTGTTTAAGTTCTCTAATTTTACTTTTGTTCAATTGAATTTTTTAAGTTTCAAATTTATATAATTCAAAGAGTCCAATTTTGCTACAAAGTTATCATTAAGAAAATATTTTCTAACATGAAAATTTTTATAAAATTAATAAAAATATTTTTAGATTTTTTATGTGAGAATTTATTTTCAAAACTTTTTTTTTATTAGTTAATTCCATACCTAACGGAAATTTTTAATGGAATTGGAAGGATATCCTAAATTGAATAAATTTGAAAAAGGATTTAACTGAATGAAAGTAAAGTTAAAAGATTGAAATGAATTTTGGTTAAACTTAGAAAGTGTAATTTGCATTTTAGCCAAAATATTTTATAGATTTTTTATGTGAGCAATTTTTTTTTCATTACTTAATTGTATATTTAACGGCAATATTTTTAATAGAATTGGATGAAAGGTTTGAATTAAATAAATTTGAAATTTATAGGACTTAATTAAATAAAAGTAAGGTTAAAAGACTTAAATGAATTTAATTAAACTTAGATCGTACAATTTGCACTTTAACCAAAAACTAATAAAGAAATTTTGGATCATTCGCTATATTTTCAGGCACAGGCATTTACTCCGCCTATGAATGCGAGGAGGGGGAGTTGAGAATGTCTATTATGTGAAATGTTTGTTACAAATCTTAATGGGATGGGATTGGCATTTCTTGAAGCCTTTTACCAGCCATTGCAATTCCATGAACACTACCATGCTCAGGGAACCACTAAAAATTTAATGGACTATAATTTCCTCATAAATATATTTAAAGTTTTATAATCCGGTTTTGACTCCAAAGTATTGTTATATATATATATATATATATATATATATATTAGGTTGAGGTTGGGATGGGTTGGAGCCTTGGAGGTATTTTGGGGCTTCATTGTTAATAAGGTAAAAATGAAAGAGAAATGGAGGTGCGCCTTCAACCTTAATAAAGTAGAGACGAAAGTGATAGAGAATGGGCAGTGGTGTGCGTGAGTGCTAAAAGAGAAAAGAAAACAAGCGTTTTAAGGAAATTAATAAAAATATGTATAAAAAAAAATATGTTTAATTACCATGTTAGTCCTTAATGCTTGTCCTATGTGTCAAAATGGTCTTTAACATCTTAAATGTGTCAATTTAGTATCTAATTTTTTGATATTGTGTCAAAATAGTCAACATTATTAAAAAGGGTTTAAGTCTTGACTTTTTAGTTAACTAGTCGTGGACCCGCGCATTGCGCGTGATAATTATTTATGGTGGTTTTATTATTATTTTTTTTTACAATTTAAACTAATTTAATAAAGAGTAATGTATTTCGTAATCATATTTTATTTATTATAAGAACAATCATAAATCATAAATATAAATTTTGTCGTACCAAAATGAAAACAATACAATTTTTCTTAGAAATTTTTAATAAAAGTTATTTATAACATTTTGTGAATCATTAAAAAGAATATAAAATTTGGAAATTATTCTTTTAGTTTTAAACAAACTTTCTCAAACCTTATTTTTTCTACCTACAATCCAAAACTCTGAAAAATGTAACTAAGAAAATTAATAAAACTTAACAATGATTAATTGGACCAATTAGGAAAACAATTTGTTGTAATTTCATCCACTCAAAACATATTATTAAATAAACAATGTGGGGGGTAAAAGCCCAACCTTATGTATTGAGCCTAGGGCCCTATTTAAAGATTACTGTGTGTCCGAAGAGAAGAAAGTGGTTGAGAAGGAGTCCGTGTGGAAGAGATATACCTGGAAATGAACGAGGAGTATAGTCCGAAGAGAGCACCAGTGGTCCGAAGAGTTCATTCTCCTTGGATACAAAGAGTCTCGATCAAGCAAATATCTAGAAGGTTCGAGTGATCTTCCTAACGACTTCAATGATAAGGATAAGCTTTGGGCATGCCTGGAGATGATAAGAACGGAGAAATATCTAAAAGAAAAAGCTACTACCACCGTGTTTAATGCACTGCAGCAACTTTCCTGGCTGCATTTATGTGGAGAAGACCCCTGAACAGTGTAATCTTAGCTACCACCACTCACAGAGAGCTAAAGAAGATACCTGACGTGACATATACTCAAGTGGATACATAGATGAAGAACAAATGAACGATGGAGATGATGGAGAAGGATGCTATATAAAGAGAAGATGTCTCTGATAATGAGAGATCGGAACAAAGATAATAAGAGGGGAAGAAAGATTTTACTGTAGCTCTAAGAACTGTATTCACTGTTCAATCAATAATATTCCTCTTCGGACATCAATTTGTTTAGCTTTTAAGAGTGTTTTTAAGTTGGTTCATTCCTGGATATTATAGTTAACAGTTGCTAAATTCACAACTAACCCAGCTATTTCACCCACTCTCTACAAATTCATTGTTTTGGGCTTGGGCTACAATTCCTGACCCTACAATTGGCGCCGTCTGTGGGAAGAGTTTGAGCGAAAGTGGAAGCAACAGTTGATAATGGCTGAACCAGGACAACAACCAGCAGAATCTAGGGCATCCCAACACGTAGACCCTTTTCTTAACTTGGAGCAGAGACAAGATCGTGAAGGTAGTGTGTATACTACACATAATGATCGAAGCCAGCCACATGGTGAAAGTCACGTGTCTCATGCAGAGAAGAACCAGAATATGCAACTAGAAATTGAAAGGCTAAAAAGGGAGTTGCGCCATGCAAAGAGGAAACAGATTTCTTCATATTTTGATGAAGATTCCGATGACGAGCAGGATGTCACTTACAAGCAGAGATCTCGAACACCAGTCAGTGAATCCTTTTCCTATGAAGAAGAGCATCATCATAAGAGGCAACTTCGAGGCCCATCACGTAGAGGCGTAGGGAACGATGCTATGAGCAAGGCTTTGAATCAAATCTCTAGGTCACCTTTTACACGCAGGATTGAAGAAGCGAGTCTTCCTCGGCGTTTTAACCAGCCGATGTTCACCATCTATAATGGTAAAACGGACCCTGTGGAACATGTGAGTCACTTTAATCAAAGGATGGCTATCTACTCCAGAGATGAAGCTCTGATGTGCAAGGTTTTCCCCTCTAGTCTTGGACCGGTTACAATGAGATGGTTTGACAGCCTGGAAGCAGACTCCATCGATTTCTTCAAAGAGCTCACTCAAGCATTCGGTTCCCGTTTTGTCACATGCCGAAGAGTGGCCAGGCCCTTGTCTTTACTGCTATCCTTGAGCATGCAAGAGGGCGAGACCTTGAAAACGTATTCAGATAGGTACTGTGAGATGTTTAATGATATGGAGGGTAATTTTGATGGAATGGCCCTTAGCACGTTTAAGCTCGGCCTCCCCACTGACCATGGTTTAAGGAAGTCCTTAACTGGTAAGCCAGTTACTAACATGCGTCAGCTCATGGACCGTATTGAAAAGTATAAAAGAGTTGAAGAAGATCAATAGCAAGGGAAGGGAAAGGACAAGGTTATCCCCTAGGAGAGGAGGGATCTCAGGTCGGACCGTTACAATAGCAGTAAACCACGGAGAGATTTTGCTGGGCAATCAGGATCAACAAATTTTCAAGCAGTCAACGCTATATTCAAAGAACTAGTACACCATGTTTTGGAAAAGATTAAGAATGAACCATTCTTTAAGTGGCCGAATAAGATGGTGGGGAACCCTGAGAGGCGTAATCATAATCTCTATTGCCAGTACCATCAAGACCATGGGCATACCACAGAGGATTGCAGGAGCCTGTGGGATCATTTGGACCAACTGGTCCACGAGGGTAAATTGAGACACCTCTTGCACCACTCCAGTGGCTGAGGAGGTCAGATGAACTCAGAGCCCCGAAGATATGACTCTTCAAAGCCTCCATTGAGAACTATTAATGTTATCTTCGCCGCACCGGGAAGAACAGGATCCTGGCCATCGAAGGTTATGTCGGTAGCTCGGTTACCCGCAGGAGATTTCGGC
The DNA here is from genome assembly GCA_019022515.1 of Quercus aquifolioides. Taxonomy (NCBI): domain Eukaryota; kingdom Viridiplantae; phylum Streptophyta; class Magnoliopsida; order Fagales; family Fagaceae; genus Quercus; species Quercus aquifolioides. The sequence goes on along the minus strand of CM032329.1, from coordinate 64,385,600 downwards.
CAAGGTCCGAAGAGAGCTAAATCAGATGCTCAACTGGTTTTAGGGTTCTCGGATAAGGACAAGATCGGAACCATCCAACCCTATGATGACGCTTTAGTAATCGCCTTTAGAATTAGAGGGTATGATGTGAGGAGGGTAATGGTGGACCAGGGTAGCGCTGTAGAGATAATGTATCCTAATCTCTACAAGGGGCTGAACCTAAAGCCTCAAGACCTAACACCATATAATTCCCCCCTGGTGAGTTTTGAAGGAAGAGTTGTTACCCCAAAGGGCTAAATACGATTACCTGTGCAGACCGGCTCAAAGGTGGATTTCATAGTTGTAGATGTGTATTCGCCCTATACGGCAATTGTAGCCAGACCTTGGCTTCATACGCTAAGGGCTATTTCCTCTACTTTGCATCAGAAAGTTAAATATCCATCTGAAGGACAAGTTTGTGAAATCCGGGGGGATCAGTCCACGGCCAGACAGTGCTTAGTGGCTGCCATCCAGCATAAGCCCAAAACTGAGTCCTCGGCCAAGGCCGAAAGGGGTTTATAGCAGTTAAAACATCGGGTATCGCCCGCCGAAGATCTAGGCGAGGGCGCTAGATGTGAAGATTTGATAAAAGTTATCATCGGAGATGATCCAGAAAAGTTCTTTCAAGTTGGATCTCAGCTACCTCTACAGGAGAAGGAAGAGCTAGTAGAGTTCCTTAAGAAGAACCTTGACGTATTCGCCTGGAACGCTTACGAAGCCCCAAGGGTGGATCCATAATTCATATGTCACCATCTGAAGGCCAACCTATTGATTACCCCCAAGAAGCAGCCTCCTTGGCGTCCATCTAAAGAACACGCTGATGCAATAAGAGAAGAAGTAACAAAGCTCAAACAAGCTGGAGCTATTAAAGAAGTTTTTTATCCGGAGTGGCTAGCGAATACTGTGGTGGTGAAGAAGAAGAATGGGAAATGGCGAGTATGTGTAGACTTCACTGACTTAAACAAGGCTTGTCCTAAGGATTCATTCCCTATGCCAAAAATTGATCAACTGGTAGATGCCACTGTCGGCCATCCTCGGATGAGTTTCCTGGATGCTTTCCAGGGTTACCACCAAATACCGTTAGCCCTAGATGATCAGGAGAAGACTGCTTTTGTCACCCCTATCGGTAACTACCATTACAAAGTGATGCCATTTAGTTTGAAAAATGCAGGATCCACTTACCAAAGAATGATGACGAGGATGTTTGAACCACAGCTGGGTAAAAGTATCAAAATTTATATAGATGACATGGTGGTGAAAAGCAAAGTCGTTTCTGAACATATAAAAGACCTTGAAAACATTTTTGAAGTTCTAAGAAGGCACAAGCTGCATCTAAACGCTTCCAAATGCTCATTTGGTGTGGGGTCAGGAAAGTTCTTGGGGTACATGGTGACTCACAGGGGAATTGAAGTTAACCCCGATCAGATAAAGGCCATCCACAACTTACAAGTTCCTCGGAATCCCAAAGAAGTTCAGAAATTGACTGGAGTGACCGCTGCCTTGAACCGATTCATCTCTCGATCAGCAGATAGGTGTAAACATTTCTTTTCGTTGATCAATAAATGGAAAGGGTTTGAGTGGGCTGAAGAATGTGCTTTGGCCTTCCAACAACTTAAAGACTATTTGGCTCGGCCATCAATCATGTCCAGTCCTGAGCCAGATGAGGTATTGTTTGCCTATATTGCTGGGGCTCCTTGTGCTGTAAGTTTGGTATTGATACGAGTGGAACAAGGTGTGTAAAGGCCAGTTTACTATGTGAGTAAGTCATTGCATGAGGCCGAGATTCGATACCTGCCGCTGGAGAAAGTCATTTTGGCAGTAGTATTTGGTACACAGAAGTTGCCTCATTATTTCCAAACACATACGGTCGTTGTGCTCACACAACTTCCACTTAAAACCATACTTAGGAGTGCTGACTACACGGGAAGAATAGCTAAATGGGGCACTATCCTAGGGGCTTTTGACATCAAATACATGCCCCGTACTTCAGTCAAGGGCCAGGTTCTCGCAGATCTGGTAGCCGAGTTCACAGAGCCTAGTTTAGAAGAGGTAACGGTAGAGAAGGACATGGATGAAAAATCGGTTGACATGATTTCTCAACGAGGCCCGTCATCCTGGGAAGTATATGTAGACGGTGCAGTAAATCAGAAGGGTTCTGGAGTGGGGCTAGTGTTAATATCTCCAGAGAAGATTGTTATCGAAAAGTCAATAAGGCTAAACTTCACGACCACAAATAATGAGGCTGAGTACGAAGCCTTATTGATGGGAATGGCTATGGTTCGAAGAATGGGAGGAAAGTCAGTGGAGGTGTTCTCGGACTCGAGGTTAGTCGTTGGTCAAGTACAAGGTGAGTTTGAGGCGAAGGATGAAAGAATGCAGGGATACTTGAGTCGAGTTAAGTGTTTGCAATTGGAGTTCGACTCTTTTAATCTGCTGCACATCCCCAGAAATGGTAATGCACATGCTGATTCTTTGGCCACGCTCGCTACCTCTTTGGCGCAAGATTTTCTGAGAGTTATCCTAGTCGAGGACTTGCATGGGCCTACAGAGGCGAGAAGAGAGGTAGTCCAGGTTCACCAAATTAGGGCCGAACTCAGCTGGATGGATCCTATAATTAAATTCTTGAAGGAGGATATTTTGCCTGAAGAAAGGGGGGAAACTGACAAAGTTCAGAGGAAGGTGACCAGATTCTGGCTATCCGAGGACCAGAAACTATATAAACGCTCCTATTTAGGACCGTACTTATTATGCATGCATCCTGAAGCGGCCGAGTTACTACTAGAAGAACTACATGAAGGAATCTGTGAGAGCCACACTAGAGGTAGGTCCTTGGCTCACCGAGCCATTACTCAAGGTTATTGGTGGCCGAATATGCAAAAAGAAGCCTATGAGTATGTTAAGAAGTGCAATCAGTGTCAGCGGTTTGCCCCAAACATTCATCAACCAGGGGGAACCCTTAATCCACTATCCAGCCCATGGCCTTTCGCTCAATGGGGCTTAGATATCGTGGGTCCATTCCCTAAGACTACAGGAAACAGGAAATACCTTCTGGTCGGCACAGACTATTTCACCAAATGGGTTGAAGCTGAACCTCTGGCCAACATCAGAGACTAGATGTGCAGAAATTTGTGTGGAAGAATATTGTCACTCGGTTTGGGGTTCCTCATACTCTCATCTCGGACAATGGCCTACAGTTCGATAGTAAAGCATTCAGGAATTATTGTAGCGAACTGAGAATCATAAACAGATACTCCACCCCTGTTTATTCCCAGGGTAATGGGCAACCAGAAACTGTTAACAAGGTCATAGTAAATGGATTAAAGAAGAGACTAGATGACGCGAAGGGAAAATGGGTAGAAGAACTGCCACATGTACTTTGGGCATATAGAACTACGCCTCGCAGATCTACTGGAGAGACCCCCTTCTCAATGACCTATGGGGCTGAAGCTGTCATACCTTTGGAGAATGGGTTCCTAACATTGAGAACTAGTTCGTTCAATCCAACCGGCAACAATGAGCAGCTAGAGAAGAGTCTGGATCTGATTGAGGAAAGGAGGAAAAATGCAATGGTCCGATTAGCTCATTACCAGCAAAAGCTCAGACAAGGCTATAATGCCAACGTAAAGTTAAGACCTCTAGAACCTGGTAATTTGGTGCTCAGAAAGGTTGTGGGCACTGCAAAGAACCCAGCTTGGGGAAAGTTAGGACCCAATTGGGAAGGGCCATATCGTATTACTTCAGGGGCTGGCATTGGGGCGTATTTCTTGGAAGATTTGGATAGTCATGTAATACCACGCCTCTGGAATGTAAACAACCTTAAAAGGTACTATTATTAATCAAATCTTTGCTTTAATCAATATGCCAGTTTATTATATAAAGTTTTTGGAGTTCTCATAAGTGTTTAAACTTAAATCCTATCATGCCTGAAGTTCTCGGACCAGATGATTTGGGTTAGTTAACACTCGTTTACGGTTCTCATAAGTGTTTAAACTTAAATCCTATCATGTCTGAAGTTCTCGAACTAGATGATTTGGGTTAGTTAACACTCGTTCACAGTTCTCATAAGTGTTTAAACTTAAATCCTATCATGCCTGAAGTCCTCAGACCAGATGATTTGGGTTAGTTAACACTCATTTACAGTTCTCCTAAGCGTTTAAACTTAAATCCTATCATGCCTGAAATCTTTGGACCAGATGATTTGGGTTAGTTAACACTCGTTTACAGTTCTCATAAGTGTTTAAACTTAAATCCTATCATGCATGAAGTCCTCGGACCAGATGATTTGGGTTAGTTAACACTCGTTTACAGTTCTCCTAAGTGTTTAAACTTAAATCCAATCATGCCTGAAATCCTCGGACCAGATGATTTGGGTTAGTTAACACTCATTTACAGTCCTCCTAAGTGTTTAAACTTAAATCCTATCATGCCTGAAGTTCTCGGACCAGATGATTTGAGTTAGTTAACACTCGTTTACAATTCTCCTAAATGTTTAAACTTGAATTCAGTCATGCCTGAAGTCCTCGGGCCAGATGATTTGGGTTAGTTAACATCGTCTTATAGTCATTATTAATGTTTAAATTTAACAAATCATGCCTAAATAACCTCGTCTTATAGTCGTAAGTATTCGAATAATCCGAAATCAGTGCTTAGCAATGTTCCTTGTAGGTATTCAAGAAAACCTGTAATACCTTCACATCATTCATTGCATTCAATGTTTGTTAATAATTCTTGTATGGCCTATTTCTTCCAGTATTTGAATAAGTTGTTTGCATCATTGGCACGATATCATTGTTAAGTCTGCCTATATTACCGTAATTACAAGTTATAGTTATTTGCAATAATAATAAGTCTCATAAGATGTGCAACGAAGACACTAAAAATAAAAGAGAAACGATTTCATTAACCAAAAGAAAGTAGTTCACAATCCCTTACATAAAAGAAAAACTAATACAAGTATGAAATAAAAACTCCTAAACGTCTAAGCCTTCATCTGAGGGGCCAAAGGTTCAGCAGCCTGACTGGATTGAGCAGCAGCAACTTCTGGGGCTTGGTCCTTAGATTCTGAAAGGGTTTTCTTTTTTCCCAAGTCTTTGCCCTTATCTTGGGGAGCCTTAGCTGGCTTGCCCTGATCACCAGGCTGACCAGACTCCTTGGGATCTTCAGCTGGCTTGCCCTGATCACCAGGTTGACCAGACTCCTTGGGGGCCTCAGGGTCGATAGAAGGGACTTGGCCAATCAGGGATTGCTCCGAAGCCTTTTGGAGTTGTATGGGGGGAGAGGAATCAGACCCTGGGAGTTCGTGAATATCAGGATCGTAGTATATACTCCCAGGTTGCCTCAAGTCAGATTTCGCAGAGACCCCAGTAGCGTCAAAGGCTTTTCCCCAAGTTACATCACAGTAATCTCGGCAGACCGAGGCAAACTGCTCAGTAAGGCTGGCTTGGGTCTCCTCCACCCTGAGCTTATAGGCCGCCTGCCTTTCAGCCTCGACTGCCTCCTTGGCCAATTGAGCATTCTTCTTGGCCAATTTGGCAATCTCCCTGGCTTTGTGAAGCTCAGCTCGAAGGTCCTTCACCAACGCTCTTTCTGTTTCCAGATTGATCTCGGTCAAATTCAGCAGCTGGCGTTGGTCTTCGGCCTACTTCTCGGCATTTTTAAGACCCGTATCTAAACTATTCCTCTGCTTGGTCATCTCTTTCAACTGCTCGGACAGATAAGCATAATCTTCTTTCAGACTGCCCAGTGATTTTTCTGCCTCAGACCGAGAGTGGGCCTCTGCTTGGGCTTTAATATAAGTCTTTTTGTTCCATTCCTCGGCCACATAAACTTGCTGAGTAATCTACATAGTAGAATGAAAAACTTCAATATAAAACAAAGAAAAGGTGTGAATGGAAAAGACTAGCATCTTAAATTGAGGAAGTGGATCAATTCACTTACCATGGCTAAATTCCTTTTAAGGGATAAGAAGAGTTCATATTGGTTGAAGTGCCTGTATGACTCCATGTCTCGTGGGAGGAGCAGTGGTTGCTCCAGGGCCTCAGCAATGAGACCTACTTTCCCCCCACTATAATTTCTGAGGGAGGTCTCCCAAGGGATAGGAGCACCATCCAATTCCAGCCTGAGAGCCCAGGTGCGAGGTCCTCGACGCACATCTGCTATGAGAGAGTCATCTCGGCTCTCGGTAGACGAAGCCCTTTTGCTCTAGAGGTCTTTGACCACTTTCTGTTGCTTGGTTCCTTTTGGAGGCGCCACCTCTCTTTTTTCGTTATCGGTGAAGGGCCTCTTCTTCTTCGGATCTGGCAATTGCTTTGAGCCGAGTTCCGAAGGAACCTGAGGAGGTGGTGGAGGAAGACTAACCACTGGTTGAGACGTACTAGTCTCTTTGGGCCCAGCTTTTTTACCTCTATTCTTCATCATGTCCCTCAGGCTTGCCATGTCTTCTTCTGAAGAATTGTCTGGTACGTCTATTCTCTGTGGGAGAACACTGGATTGCCTGTCAGTCTCTTCCTCGGCGTCTGAAACCTGAACCCCTCCTGAAGCTTCTCCTTCGAACTTAAACTTATCAATTTGCTCGTCAAGCGAAGGGGTTGAAGAAGCAACTCTTTCACCTACTGCTACTGGTTCGAGGGGAACCTGCTGAATTGGCTGGAGGAGCAATGGTACACCCTATGGATTTGGATGTGGCACGGGGGCAAGATTAAACGAAGCTAAAAAATCTTTTCGGGCAACGTCTATGCGGTTGATACGACAGTCTCCCTGTCTTATCGCATTGCTGACCGGCTGAAAATCAGTCGATTTTGGCGTGAAACCAAGAATAAGAGGAACGGACCGAAGTTACCCGTCTTCACTTACAAAAATTTCTGATCGTAATAAATAATTGAGCACGGTGGCGTTTGTGAGGCTGAGCCGAGGAGAAACGTGGTCTTTATATGTTCATATCACAACAGAACTTAGTCAGAAACTTGAAAATAATGATACAAAGAGAAGACAAAATTGATAAAAAACGAAGATCCTAAATCTACTGTTAGTAAACCTAAATCAAGGATGTCCCACCTGGCTCTCCTGGTTGAGCTAGGCAATGAAGACCGTCATGCTACGCGCCCTAGATGATCAGATAGTCGTCTTTCATCCCTTTGTTAGATTTGGGAAGGCAGGAGATGAGCCTAACAACGTCGGATCGGGATTTAAGATAGTATCCCGCTCCTTTCTGACTGTGACACTCGTACATATGTACCACGTCGAGTCAAGTGAGTCCCAATCCTAGATGACGGTTCAAATCATCAACTGTTCCTAAGATTCTAAAGACGTTAGGCGCACATTGGTCAGGACTAAGCCTATGGTTTCGGAGGTAATCTCTGGTAATGCGGCCCATAGGGATAGTCATTCCCCCTTCTAGGAAGGCGATGATGGGGATTATAACTTCGCCCACCCTTCGATCTGTTAGTAGTCTTTCCAGAGGACAATATCTCAAACCCACATCTTGAGGTATGCGATATGTTGCCCTAAATTCCTCCATCTGGGCGGGGCTATCCACCATATACCGAAATCTACTCATCTCAACTAAACAAAAAAGAGGAAACTCTAAACACAGTGACTGGGGAGTGACTACTCGAAGGCCGAGGAGGCTAGCCGAAGAGAAGATGAAAGGTTTGAATAAAGGAGAACTTACACAAACTAAATCGGAGAATGATTTTTAAACTCGTGGAGAGAGTCTTATAAATTCTGGATTTGATGATTGAAGAGCTTAGTGGATTTGAATGTTCGAGTTCGCTGGAGAATCTGAGAATCTGCAAAGTAAAGGAGAAATAACCTCTTCTGAGGCTTTATATAGGGACAAATGAAAGGGTAGGAGTCATCCCGCCTATATTTTGAGGAAGAACCACGTCCGTTGGATCAATAGTCCACTGTTGGATACCAGAGACAAAACGCTACCTGGAGTAATTAATAGCGCTTTGGGAATACTGAAACGACAGCAGCAATGATGAAGCGCCTAAATCTATGCTCATACGCGTGTGAACTCAGATATTTTTGTGCTTTAAGCTTTTATTTCGTAACAAATCAAAATCCTATTTTTTCTCCTCGGATGCGAGGGAAAAATTAAAATTCTGAGGGGCTATTGTGGGGGGTAAAAGCCCAACCTTATGTATTGGGCCTAGTGCTCTATTTGAATATTACTGTGTGTCCGAAGAGAAGAAAGTGGTTGAGAAGGAGTTCGTGTGGAAGAGATATACTTGGAAATGAACGAGGAGTATAGTCCGAAGAGAGCACCAGTGGTCCGAAGAGTCCATTCTCCTCGGATACAAAGAGTCTCGATCAAGCAAATATCTGGAAGGTTCGAGTGATTTTTCTAACGACTTCAATGATAAGGATAAGCTTTGGGCATGCCTGGAGATGATAAGAACGGAGAAATATCTAAAAGAAAAAGCTGCTACCATCGTGTTTAATGCACTGTAGCAACTTTCCTGGCCACATTTATGTGGAGAAGACCCCTGAACAGTGTAATCTCAGCTACCACTACTCACAGAGAGCTAAAGAAGATACCTGCGTGACATATACTCAAGTGGATACATAGATGAAGAACAAATGAACGATGGAGACGATGGGGAAGGATGCTATAAAGAGAAGAGGCTTCTGATAATGAGAGATCGGAACAAAGATAATAAGATGGGAAGAAAGATTTTACTGTAGCTTTAAGAACTGTATTCACTGTTCAATCAATAATATCCCTCTTCGGACATCAATTTGTTTAGCTTTTAAGAGTGTTTTTACGTTGGTTCATTCCTGGATATTATAGTTAACAGTTGCTAAATTCACAACTAACCCAGCTCTTTCACCCACTCTCTACAAATTCATTGTTTTGGGCTTGGGCTACAATTCCTGACCCTACAAACAATTATTAGCAAAATCTAAGAATTAAATTTCTATATATGCATTGTTATAAATTATAAAATAATAATAAATTGGCATGCTAACAATAATTTAAAGAATATAAATGCAGCATGTCAGTATGACGTTCTATGTTTGATACTGATGAAACCGAAAAAATCACCAGTGAGTCACACGTTGCTCGCACGCTCAAAAAGTCACCTGCACAACAAAAAGAGAAAACCTACAGAAAGCACCGGTGTGGTGCCGGCCAAATACCCTCCGAAAGTTAAGTTAGAATCTTTTACAACTCCAGAGTGCTAGAGAGGGTCAATTATGCGTACCTCGATTTGTGAGGGTATTAGGGCTTTTATAGTGGTTGAAAGTTGACCTCTTCCCTTTGGAGTCGAAGTCCTTTCCTTATAAGAATCCTCTCGAGTAATCCTAAGTGTAATGGGCAAGTCTTTTCCTTATAGAGTAGATCTTCATTAGCGCGAAACTTCCAGAATCCTTTTTGCGATAGGATTTTATGGTGTGCGCCGCAAGTATTTTCCTTCTAGGGTTTCCGGTTGAAGATAATCGAATCGGATGTTACATGGGTGTTCGACCCGTCAGTGTAGAGTCCGTCCAGTATAAAAGAAGGTCCGTCCAGTAGGTCCGTCATATAAGCCAACAAGTCATGTATAATTTTTCCTCTTCAAATACGTTATTACTAAAGTGACTATTACCAGGAGGAATTCAGTCTTCAGATACATTTGTGGTGACAACACCATTTTCATTTAAAGTAGTGCGTATATAGATATTAGAATTTTTGTTCACAGTCTCACTATTATAATCACGTTGTCTCTGTCTAGTGCTCCTCACAAATGGATCATCCTCCATATCTCTTGAATGGCCTAAAGAGAAATCAAATATAAGTAAATCCATAATACACACACACACACACTGTTATATATATATATATATATATATATATATATATATATATTAAATTGAAGACTTTAATAATATAAAAAAAAATGTAACTTTATGAAAAACCTACCAACAATACTATGTGAAGGTGACACAATTGTAAATGAAGCAGATCCTCTTTCTACAGAAACCTCTCCTCTCAAAGCATCAACATTGTTGAAGTTAGCATCTACTAAATGACTTGTATTAGCTGCCCAATAACTCATATTCATATGCCTATCCAACACAATACCCCTATTCAACTGTAAGTTAGTAGAAATACATTGAGTTGCAGGAGCATAAATATTAGTTGGATAATTGCGATTTCTCCTGGATGCAAGAATCATCATTCTTCTCAATCGTGCATAGGCTTTTCCACGGGTTGGGTTTGTGCCCAACCCGGAACCGACCTGATTAGATCGGGTGGGCAAACTTTCAACCTGCCACCGACCGTCGGATAAGTCGGTTCGGACGGGTTGGAACATCAACGAGCGGCGGTCGGGTTCGGTCGGAGTCGAGATTTGGAAAATAAAGAAAATCCGGCTAGAAAATGATGAAAATCGGCCAAATCCTTTGAGTTTTCGCTGGAAATAGCCAAGATCTCGACTAGATCTGGCGAAATCTCGCTGGATCTAGCCAAGAACTCAACTAGATCTAGCGAAATCTCGTCGGATCTAGTCAAGATCTAGCCAAAAAACATCTCAAAACTCGCCGGAATTATCAAATAACGCCGGAATCTAGGTTTTGCTCGCGTGGAATCTAGGTTTTTCTTGCCGGAATCTGGGTTTCTCACCGGATTATGGGTTTTCGTCGGTTGGTTCGGGTTTTACGGATTTTCGGGGGGAAAACCCTCCAACCGACTTGCTGGTCACGGGTTCTGAAGGCGGAGACCCGCCGCTAACCGTCACCGGCGTCAGGTCGGCCGGTACTGGGGCGGGATCTGACGGTTTTTGCGGGTGTGTCGGGTACCGGTTTTCTGTGGACAGCCCTAATCGTGCATAATAAGAAGACTCCATAGTACCTACAAACCATCAGTTCCTAACTATCATTATAGTGAAAAATAATTTCAAAAAACTGGTGGATAATATGAATAACCTACATTACCAAAAATAATATGAGGACAATTTTAGAAAAACATTTCATTTTATTTACAACTGACATTTAGACGTACCTAAAGAAAACTTCCAGCTTTTGAATTTGCAATTTGATAGATAATCGGCAATAATTTGGTAGACAATATGAACAGCCTACAAAACCAAAAAATAATATAAAAATGATTTTAGCATACCGAAAGATAATATAAAAATATTTTACGATAGCCTTTTCATTATATTTATAATTGAGAGTTGGACATACTTGACAAAACAATCCAGCTTTTGAACTTGCAATTTAATAGAAAATCCGTAATCAACTGGTAGAAAATATGAACAACCTACACAACTAAAAGATAATATAAAAAATATTTTAGCCTTCTTTTTTTGGGGTGCATTCATTTTGTTGTCATCTATTTATAGTGTCTTCCTGGTAGGTATGTAAGTTCACACATGTAGTATGAAGAGCATTTTTCTGAGACTATTTGGAGATTCCTGCCTTTATGCAGTTGCATTAAAAATGAAAATATAAATAAAATATTAAGCATTGCGGCTGCAAAACATAAATAAAAATTATGTGATATTTTTGCACCAGTCATGTTTTTCAATAGAAAATATCTAATCTCTGAACATATTGCAATCTCATCTAACGGTTATCTCAAAATTTGAATATCATGTGGTTCTAAAGAATTTGGAATTTTTATTGAATTATTTTACAATCTCATCTGACGGTTATCTTAAAATTTGAATATCATGTGGTTCTAAAGAATTTGGAAAATTTTTTATTTATAAAATTCCCCAATTTTTTCAACTTGTTTGGGTTCTATATTCTTTTGTATCGTGGGAATGTAATTCAGTAAAATTTCATATTAAAAGATAGACACCCTAGCTACTGATGTGACTCCATAGTACCTACAAACCATCATTTACTAACCGTCATTATAGTAAAAGATCATTTCAAATAACTGATAGATAATATGAACACCCTACCAATAATATGAGGACTATTTTAGCAAAGCATTTCATTTTAGAGAGACCTGAAGAAATATTCTAGCTTTTGTGAACTTGCAATTTAATAGATAATCTGTTAATTTGGTAGAAACCAAAAGATAATATAAAAATTATTTTAGCACATCAAAAGATAATATAATCTCAATTTTATAATAGCATTTTCATTAATTGAGAGTTGGACATACTTTACGAAACAATCCAACTGTTGAACTTGCAATTTAATAAATAACCCGTAATCAACTAGTAGAAAATATAAACAACCTACACAACCAAAAAAAAAAATATATATATATATATATATAAAATATTTTAGCATAGCCTTTTCATTTTATAGCTGTTAAACTTGCAATTTTATAGATATTCCATAATCAACTGATAGAAAATATGAACAACCTACACAACCAAATAAAAAAATAAAAAATATTTTAGCATAGCCCTTTCATTTTATTTATAATTAAAAGTTAGAAATACTTGAAGAAACAATCCAGCTTAAAAACATGTAAATTAATAGGTAACTTGTGAGCAACGGGTGTGTAAAATAGTAATCAAAACGGTGACAGGTGTCCACATCAATGAACATCAAGACCTTTTGTTTTTTTTCTTTTTTTTCTTTTGATAAATGAACACAAACATTCACATACAAATACACACTCAAACACTAAAAAATATATATAATATTTTGTCATCTATCTATAGTGTCTTCTTGCTTGGTAAGTAAGTTCACACAAGTATCATGAAGACCATTTTTCTAAGACTATTTGGAGATTTCTGTCTTTATGCAGTTTCGTTAAAAATTAAAATATCACAAGGTAAGACCCAACCCAAAAACTTAAACTAAAATAGTTTTTTAGACCAACCTCATTTTTTTAAATCTCCCTCCGTTTTTGCTTTTAATCTACATTTGTTTTTACTCTTTCACTTTGTGTTAAAACCTTCCACTGCCTATTTTGATCCCCCTTTGTATATGGTGTAATTAAACAGTTTGAAATTTTAATCGAGCATGTGAATTTGGGTCAAAAATTCATTAAATAATTTACTGCTCCACAATTGATTTTCCAACTGCTATAATTGCAGTTAACACCTTCCTTTTGAATGAGATCAATAGACAAAAAACCCAAAGCAATACCAGTTTTGTTTTTTTGTAATTTGAAATGTATTATGTTTATAACCATGTTTTGAAGCTTGGCATTTGGTAGCAATTATTTCACAGAGTGGACCTCACAAGAAGACTAAATTACTGAACTTTTTTAAGAATCAACTAAATTCTGAACTTTTTTAAGAATCAACTAAATTATTGAACTTAATGAGGTATATAAGGCTACATTCAGGAAATAATTAATTAACCATGTTCTAAGGCATCAACATGGTTGCTGAAAAATGTCCTAGAGACTGATCTCAATGTTGATTTCTTTTTCCTTAGCTCATCGTGCTTAAATAGTAGTGACATTTCATAAGAGGCATAGATTTAAAAAAAGGTTGCAGTTAATTAAAACTTCTCAATTTGAGGAAAATATCGCACCTACAATAGTTTAGGACATGCCCATAGGAAAAAATACCACAAAAGATCCAAAGAATTTTCCAAACAACTCAATAAATAATTTGGGATACTTCTCAAGGCTAAAAATGACTAAGACAAACAGTTTACTGCTCAAGGCACTGTTTGAGGGACTTTGATGGAGACATATGGCTACAAAGGACTGATAGACAACAAAGTAAAAACTTTAATCCAATTACTGTGGGTACCAATCTACACTAACACAGAACACTTGATAGAAGTGGAGACAAACAACAAAATGAAAACTCTAATCCCACAATCACAAAAGTGACGCAAACGTTTTGACTCCAAATATTTATGGCAGCTTAGTTACAGTTTTTGGCTACCGAGTGGACAAATTGTTTGAGATGGCGTACCATAGATTGTCAACAATTGCCATTGGGACCTCTTTATGCATTTTTATAACCATGGTCTTCTGTCCCATTTGGGTTGGCAGTAGGCTTCACGATTTGATTGTTCGTAACCTGGAAAAACTTGCTGACTCCCTGGACGGTATGCATGGACAAAGATCATTGATTGAACACTAATATATAATTAATTCTCCTTATTCAAGCATAACCAAATTATACATAAAACACTTTGTCAACTTGAAATTCAAGATGTGTTGGCAAATACTTCAAAGATGATAAAACTAAGCTTGGCAATGAGGAAGATCCTAGTAAGAGAATGCAAGGCTACAAATGTGTGCTTAATTCTAAGGCAACTGAAGAAGTCATGGTAGGCTGCTAACTAGTGGATCAATTTGCTAGGAATAAGATAACTATTGAGTACTTAGTTTGTTAAATTTTCTAATTCAATTGTACAGGCCAATCTTGCAAGATAGGAACCTGCACATGGCAGATTCAACTTTCAACATCCATGGAAACAATACCTCAAGATTGGCATATCAATGCGTAAGTGTGCTTATTGCATTGAGGCTCTCAACAGTTGCATAAACTCAAAAATTCAGGTAAAACACTCTACTTTGGTTTTATGTATCATACTTTGTTTACTTAAATTTCTTGTAACATTAATTCCAATATTTTTGCTTGGCCACAGGCACCAGACTATCTAAAGAAACATCTCAGTGATGTATGCATGGTATTGAGCACCAATTCTTTAGAGGTCTTGAAAGAATTGGTCATTACAATAAAAACTCTCACCAAATCATCCAAGATAGATTTATAACCTTAAAAACCCCAAAAGCCCAATCTTCTCCTCTTCTTTTTTCACAATTTCCCATTAACCAAACAGAGAAAATAGTAGAGTAACATACTATCTAAAAAAGCACCTGAAATTTGCGGAATATATGAGACTCCGATCTACCAAACCATGTAATCCTCAACTAAACAAAACAAAAGAATATATCAGATCCTTTTATTAAATAGCCATAAAATCATCAAATGATTGTAGAAATATTACTTGGTAAGCCCCCAAAAAAAAAAAAAAAAAAAAACAGCTAGCCAGATAGGTTAGTTTTGAACTTTAACTTTCATCCAATGAAATCAAGACATTTCCCAATTTTCATACACTATTACATTGACAACCCTGCTTTTACGCTTGAACTCAATATGGTTTCCCAATTCTTTCATTGGGTCAATTTGCTAGCAATAAGATAACTATTGAGTACTCAGTTTGATAAATTTTCTAATTCAATTGTACAGGCCAATCTTGCAAGATGGGAACCTGCACATGGCAGCTTCAACTTTCGACATCCATGAAACAATACCTCAAGATTGGCGCATCAATGCGTAAGTGTGCTTATTGCATTGAGGCTCTCAACAGTTGCATAAACTCAGAAATTCAGGTAAAACACTTTACTTTGGTTTTATGTATCATACTTTGTTTACTTAAATTTCTTGTAAAATTAATTCCAATATTTTTGCTTGGCCACAGGCACTAGACTATCTAAAGAAACATCTTAGTGATGTATGCATGGTATTGAGCACCAATTCTTCAGAGGTCCTGAAAGAATTAGTCATTACAATGAAAACTCTCACCAAATCATCCAAGATAGATTTATTAATTGGAGAGATGAACTTAGCTGTACAAAAACTTCAAGATTCCTTGAACTCTCTTCCCAATTCTTTCATTGGACCCACGGTGTCAACACTACAAGCTCCCAATCTCTTTTCCATATATCAATACTCTTATCAGCAGAGCCACTGCACAAAAACTCCCCCATTTGACACATACATAGGACAGCCATTTGATGAGCTTTTGTCTCATTAACTAAAAGGTGACAGATTTAATATATAGATTCAATATAGCTACATGATTGTCACACTATTTCTGGGTTTTCCCAACCTAGAAAATCCTCAAAAAAACTCCAAATGAACATACCCAAAAGAAGCAGTGCTCCAATTAAATAACCTAGCAGTAACAAATTCAACACCCTAACAAAAATGATTTAGAAAGTAAATGTAACGTAACAACCATCCACACCACAGCAAGAAATAGGCAGAAACAAATGTAGAAAGGGGGAAAAAAACTATCAAGCAAAAGAATAGAGCACAAAGATGTAGGGATACCTCAATTGAACCACCCAGCTTACATCAGTATTTATATAGATGTGAGGAGAGGAAGGAAGATAGAGAGGCTACCATTAGAAGCTAAAACAGAAGCTGAAACCGTAGAGCAGGAAGTTGAACCGTGAGTAAAACGATAGAACAGAAGTGAGAATCAAAAGGTGGGAAAGGGGAAGGAACTAAACCTGAAACGATGAAACAAAACGTGGTAGATTGGAATTTGAGTCGTGTAACAGAAGGGAACAGCATAAGTTGTAACCGTGAAAAGCAATCAGGTTTGACAAAGGGAGTTAATTGAAAAGGCTTTGGGTGTGGGCATGGGCTTTACAGTGGATTTAAATGTATAAGAAGTGGACTTTAAAGTAAAGATAGGGCTGAAAATAATTTTAGTTTTATTAGCATTTTAAAATTGATAAAATTATTTTAAAATTGAATTAAAATTCATAAAATAAGATGAGAATGACATGGTTGCTGATGTGGCTCAATGTGAGTGTAGCAACATTAAATGCTACGCTTCAGCTTTTAGTAATATATAGAATATAGATATATATGTGCTCATCAACGTCAATTGAAAAACATACTATTTAGCTAGCTTTAAAATAGAAAAAAAAAGAAAAAAAAAAGAAGAAGAAGAAGAAGCCAAATGCCAATTTTTAAAGAAGTTATTACCAATTATACTATAAAATCCTTCCGTCAACAAGGTAAATACTTTTTTTTTTCTCTATTTTATGTTTAAAAATTGATACATCCATTTAATATACATCTATTTAAAATTACTTGCTGTTCATGAAATCAGTCCCATGTGGCCCTTTTAGCCGACTAATACAAACATATTCTTACTATTTTTCAGTATAAAAAATAAACTACAAATTTGTCAGCCAAAAAAGAAAAAAAAGAAAAACCTATGACTCAGACTAACCTTGAATTAGTAAACTTCCCATAATAGATAACATAAGACATACAAAATAAGTTAATACAAAAAATGTACGAGATGAGAAGTTAAATCTATGCAAGGAAATCCTCGATTGAATAAGTTTATTGAAGTCAATTGAGCAGTTTCATAATGTTAAAAAGTAATGTTTTCCCTTTTAGTTGGAACTTATGTAAGTTATCTAGTTTTAGATGAATAACCTCAGAGATTGAATTTAAACATATACCACCTTATCTTAAAGCAACGGACATTAGATTTTCGCATAGTGATAGAAAAACTCTCATTGATTACTGCCAAAAAAAGAGAGTAAATTAATTCAAAATCTCTGAAATTAACAGTTATGTGTTAGTTTATACGCATAACATGATCGAGGACTATACCTAGAGTCACAGCTGATAAAAATAAATACAAACTAATAAGAATTTCATGTTTTTACAGATATCTAAAGAATCACATATCCTAGACACAAACAACAACATTCAAATTGCAAACCCAACATATATGGTGTGTTGAACATATTCACATTTTCTTAATCTGAACAAACTCCTCAATATAAAAAGATAATTATTGGTCATTTCCAGCACCCAAGGATCCACTGTACAAGAAGAGTCAAGTATGGCTCTACTTGGGAATTACTGATCAATGTCAACCTCTAGCTTTGAAGTTCAGCATTAGATTCCCTCTTGAATTTGCTACAAAAAGTTTCAATGTGAGAGAGAGGCACACATACAAAAAGAGAGAGATGTGTATGTGTCACTTTACTTACAGAATAGAGTCAGGATTGTAGAATTTTTTGTAGCAATTAAATGCCCTTGATGCACTAGTTGAATTCCCAACTAAATCAATAAGCAATTCATCGAGCTTGGGAATCTCAATGATAAATAATACCACTGACTTGCTGCTATATACTGTAGGCACTTCCATTTCAGCTTTTCCACTTTCTGCATTTGAAAATTCTAGCTATTAAGAATAAATCCCAAAGACAACCAATGAAATTGAAAATTAAGTTCTTAATATCAGATTTTGGTTCCAACTTCCAAGTTTGTCTAAGTCAAATAAATTGACATTTAAAGTCACAAATATCAGTAGTTTATAACAATATCACAAACAAACTAAGTTCATTAAATAACTCGAATACTAAGAAAATGTACAGTATGATTTCTTTTACCTCTACTACTCTTTTTAACTTTGATAGGTGCTCTTTAGGGAATGTGTACCAAAGAGGGAGCCCGATGGCTGCAAGTTTTTTGAGACTCATGCTGGTTACGAGTTATAAAGGAATAATATTCATTAATCATCCAACCTGTTAATCCAAATGAAACTAGACCAGCACTCAAGCAGTCAAGCGTTGCTGAAAAAAAAGAGTACCAACCTTCACACAGGCTAAAAAAGCAAATATTCACCGAGACACCTATCACGGAGAAAACAATGGTGCTGGATAATCTGTTTCAGGAAGAAATATGATTACATACACATCAAAAACTAGTCACTCTCAACACACTAGCAAACACTGCAATATTTGACAATACACAGCTTTGTTTCTCTAAAAGAATCATGCACATTCAACTTTTTCTTGGAAATTGTACATTCAAATCTAAAATAATTCCTTTTTGCTAGAGAAAAAAGAACCTATTTTTAAATGAAGGCCATACCTCATACATGCCTTTTCCAGTCTTAAGTTTGTTATGCACTGTGTGCCAATTATATTCAAGAACATGAGAATATGCATTAATATGTTAAAGTGTTGGTGCACTCAGCATTTTTGAAATTTTATGACAAATTTCGCACATAAAAATAACATAGACGGAATCATAAAATTATAATGCAGAAAACAATAGAATTAAACCAACTTAATCAAAACACAGAAACCACAATAATTTTTTTTTAATCTAATATCTCCGAACTTATTTTTCAACTTTGAATTTATGCAGCATGAACTAGAACAAGGGCCGCGGATATGACACAGCTGACATGCACTAACATGGGAAGATCATGGGAAAATAAGTCAATAACATTAATCGGTTTCTGTTTGTGTGTTCTAACACTTGTAAGTAATAACATTAACAAGTACCTATGTGTGTGTCTCTGGCCAATTAAGCTAACAATTTAGTCCATTACATTATTAAAATAGTGGCTGTCAAACGCATAATCGGGGATGACTCACGATGCGAAAATTTAATGACAAATTCCAACAGCAAATCAAATAATACCTTTCTTAGATGTCAAGATATGCATTGCTTGCACATTGCATAATTGTTTAAAGCAATTACCTCACTGCACTATCAGAAGCCCTGGCCCTGTCCTGGATGCAGGAAAAGCACTTTCAAGAACTAAGAAAACACATTCTTCCTTCATGCCATGACAAGGGCCAACATTCCCAGTTTTTACCTAATAATATGTACCTTGTCAAAGTCGAGGAATATTTATTTTCACGTTGTAGATAACAACCTTTTTTTTTTTTTTATCACATCAATTACAAGAGATGTATTGAATTTTATGCTCATTTAAATGCTGAAGTAGGGTGAAGATTGGACTTATGAAAGATAATTGTTATAACACCAGATGCATTTTTTTTTTTTGTTAGTTGAATAGAACAAGCTCAAAAATTTAACTGCAAAGAGAAAAAAACCATCTAAGGAGAAATATTATTTTTTAAACAAAAGAATAATTCAGATATAAGGTTTACCTGATTTTGCAAGAGGTTAAGAACAGCAGAACACGCAAAATCATTAAGAAGCTCTGTATCACATTGAACAATGCTTGCATAGAAACATCATGGGTTGCAATACATGGAGAAAATCCCATCAGTGAGCATTCTAGGAATGATTGTGCGGATTCAAGGCACCAATCAAACTTGAAAGTGAAACCACAGTTCTTGCATCTTCCAACCAGAAACTAGTGCTTAAATTGTGCAGCTGTACCACTATGCCCTAGTAATTCTGATTAAGAATTTTTGACATTTAATCAAATGTGTATTGTGAATGGCATAAAATAAATTTTTTTTAAAAGGACATTTAACTGAAAAATCATGGTCCAAAAATATGGAATTGCTTGAACTGATCAAGTAAATGAACGAGTATTTTGAATTGGGAGGGAAGATTTACATGAAAAATTAACATTATATATACATGAGATTTTCTTTTTGCTAAGTATTTACTTGATTTTGTCATTTTGCTAAGTATGTACTTGATATTTGAACTTAATCATTGGTTACAACAGGTACAAAATTAACAAAAGGGGAAAGGAAAAATAAATGCAACAAGAAACTTTTTTTTTTAATTGGAAGTACGAACCTATTGAGTTTTGAAACCATGACCTCACCCTCAATTCCATTATTATTGGAGGAGATAGTGCCAATTGAGCTATAGCTCATTGGTCATAAGTGACCCCTTCTCCATAATATTTTTATTTATAAGAAAGTTCCATGCATATTGTTTATACAGGATATACAAGCATAACTATTTGGTCATGAACAATGTTTACTTTTCTCTTCAAGGCATTCCAATAATAAGTTCTTAAGGTGATTTATATATATATATATATATATATATATATATTCAAAATTGAATTTGTATAGATCAGTAACATGAAGTGAAATAAGTAAGAGAATGCCAAAGAACCATAGAAAATTACTATAAATAAAACTAATTGGAGGTAATCCTAAATTTATTCACGAAGTGAAATAAGTAAGAGAATGCCAAGCTGCCAACCCATATCTACTTCTACCCTTAATGTTCTCACAAACGAAATAAAAACACTTGTTGTGTACCATAACCAGCTCCAGAAACATGTTCTTTCCTGGGTCATTAATAGTAATAGTAATAGGCGAAGGAGTGAAGTGAAGTGGTTGGTATAGGCTTTGGAACCAATAACAGTGCAGCGGCAGCAATGGAAGGTGATAAATTTTCTAGGAGATAAGCAGCTGTGGTGGATCCTGACCACACTTTCTTTTCACTGAAAAGTTTCCTATTTTCTATTATATATGTTCTTATATTTAATCATTCAACTGTTTGTAGATTAGACACTGAATTTGGATTTGGATTACAGCTCACAAGAGCTTAAACTATGAATTTTAATAATTAGTAGACTAACTGGAGATAGGAACTTAGGATTGCCAGTTTGATGCCATGACGTGTCCTGATGTTATGATAAAGGAGAGTCAATTTTTTCTTTTTTTGACATCAAAGGAGAGTCAATTTAATCATTTAACTATTAGTTAAAGTTGATGGGAGATAGAATAGAATCTGAATTTGGATCACTGTTTAGATATCATGCTAAATTATCACTTGTTGCAAAAGTTTAAACTCAGAATTTTAATAATATTTCAACAATTAGTGTAATTTATCGGAGATAGCTACTTAGGATAACCTGTACCATACCATGATATCATGGTAAGCTATCATTTATTGCAAAAGCTTAAATTGTTAATTTTAATAATATTTTAACTATTAGTAGACTAATTGGGATAGGAACTTTGGATCACCTGTATAATATCATGATGAACTATTTCTTATCCGCTTATTCAGATAAAAAAGCCTATATTTAATTGTTTAACTATTATTTTAAGACAGATGTCTTACAAGGTTGTGTTTCACAAGAATGGCAATGTGAAGCTTCAGTGTCCAACCATAGTCAAGCAGTTTGCAGCAGAGGAGATATTTGCACCGGTCTTGAGGAAGCTTGTGGAGGATGCATCCAAGTTTCTGAATGATGAGGTGAGTAAAACAGTGATCACATGCCTGTGTACTTCAATGATTTGTGAAGGATGGCGACCAAAGATGCAGGCCGCATTGCATGGTTAGATGTTCTGCAAATTATTAATGAACGTACTGCTGCTACGCTTGCCTATGGGTTTGAGAAGAAAAACAATGAGACCAATCTGGTTTTTGACCTTGGAGGTGGTACCTTTGATGTTTCAGGTATGCCAACTGTTTTGTTACATCTCTTTTAGGAATTTTATGTTATTGGTAAGTTACATGTGCAATTGTTGAAAAATCTCACCCACGGCCCATTTTTATGGGAGGAGTGTCATTGGAGGCAGAGTTCATAAAATATTTTTGGCTTCTCACTTGATAGTCCACTTCATATGTTTATTTCAACTTGTTGGAACAAGACAAATGAGCAGAGCTTTCGCTTATATTCTTTGTTTTCTGATCCATTAGCTGTTACTAATTACAGTTTTGCATTCTATACCATAATTTTCAACAGAGAATAAATTGGCAAAAACAGAAGCTTGGGAATCAAAACACAGAAAACTGATTTTTGGAAATCAAACACACACTGATACTTCGTAGAGGAAAATCACAGACTAGCATTTGTCAAAAGGCATACCTGTCTAATAAATTTCAACACAATTCTTCAAACTTGACCCTTGTCAGAGTGGTGTCAATGTGTTTTGGGGCATTTACAGTGGAGGTAATGAACGGTAAACTGGAAAAACAAAAGTATATTCTCAGTAAATATGAAAAAGAGAGATCGTATTATAGAAAGAAGTTATAGAAACTGCCACATACCTAATATTGGTCTGAGTCAAAGACGACAGCTCCATTTTCACTTTCTCAGCACTCTCAGTGAGACGTAGAGCTTGCTTGTCTTTAGAGGACAAGTTAAAAATGCCTTGAGTGATGCAAAGCTTTCCTTCAAAGATATAGATGAAATAATCCTCGTTGGTGATTCAACTTTCATATCAGCTGTTCAGGAACTGGTGAGGAAGATGACTGGAAAAGAGCCCAATGTGACTGTAAATCCTAATGAAGTTGTTGCTCTTGGAGCTAGAGTTCAGGTTCGTTCTTTTCTCCTATTGAAACCATGACCTCACCCTCCATTCCATTATTATTGGAGGAGGAAGTACCAAATGAGCTATAACTCATTGGTAATAAGTGACCCTTCTCCACAGTATTTTTATTTATAAGAAAGTTAAAGCCATGTATATTGTTTGTACAGGATATACAAGCATAACTATTTGCTCATGAACAATGTTTACTTTCTCTACAAGGCATTCTAATAATACGTTCTCAAGGTGATACTTTTTGTGTATATATACATACATATATATATATATACACACACATATTCAAAATTGAATTTGTATATATCAGTAACTCAAAGTGAAATAAGTAAGAGAATGCCAAAGAACTGTAGAAAATTACTATAATAAAACTAATCGGAGGTAATCCTAAATTTATTCACAAAGGATTTGCAAGTAGGTGAGACATGAAATGGTTACAAAGCTATAGTCTTCAAAGGGATAGAAGACTTGTTCATAGCTGCAAATATAGTGATTCATTCTGATGTCTACAAAATAAGGACATCAACTGCCGAAGAAAAGACTTACATCTGTACCAGTTCCATCAAGTATGAAGTCATCAAAATACCAGAACAGAGGATCCTAGGGAACAGAATGATCATTTTTGGGCACAAAACTCATATGTATGAGGAATTGCTTTCATCAACAGCTACAGAAATCAACCCAACAATGCTGAAGTCGTGGCTCCGTCATCATTACTGATTCAAGTGTTTGCAATAAATACTTGAGCAAAAATTCTATAATTGAGCCTTTAATTAAGATGTGAATCCAAAAATGCAACTAAAGAAGGAGGCATACCTTGGCATCTAAGTTCGATCAAGATGTTCTTGCCTTCTTTGATGGTGCGTTTAACTTGGAGTTGGAACCTTCATTGACATAAGGGTGGGCGATTGAAAGCCCTGAATCTTCTGCTCCATTGTTGAAAGCCCTGGGATCTATCTCTTCCATTTCATCTATCTCTTCCATTTTCGTCAAGGGCCCTTGAGTTTCCCCAAAAAAAAAAAAAAAAAAAAACAGAAAACACACAAAACTTGTTTGTTTCCTTTTCTTTGGTTTTCCAAACAGAGAGAGTGAATAATAAAAGAGAAGAAAGTACCTGGACATGAGCGTTGCAGTTGGAATTCGGGTTGGACGAGAGCTCCGTTTCCAGAGCCGGAATCGGGTTGGACAGTTAGTGTTTTTTTGGGGACGTCTGGCATAGGTTGGTCGATGGTTTCTTCTTCGCATTGATGTCTGGGACCTGCTCCATTGTTGGAAGCCCATTGACAGATGCACTCTACACCGACCCCCCACCCTCTTCGATGGTATTTATTCCAATCCCATTGAATCAGATCAGTTGTTGTATCCGAACGGTCACCCAAACGCCTCATTTCACATATTACCTCAACGTAATTTCGTTCAGATGGGTTTGACTTATTCAATTGGTTCTGCAATCTCTTATTAGAAAAAGAAACTATCCACAGACGGTCGGATAATTTATCTGTATCAGTTGAAAAGAGGTTTTTTTTTTCACAACCATTGATGGAAAGGTAAACATAACAACGTAATGTCCTTGGATATTTCAGCGGTCCAAAAGCAAAACAGACAAAACATATCAATGGAAATTTTCGACCAACCCAAAATGATATGACATTTCCATCGCTTTCATGGTTTAACTTCAACCGCTTTGGAATCTCAGTTCCTGGTAGTTTAATTACAAAAGGCGAGTTATAGCGATCAATCACATCTCCTATACCAACTGAGCTATAGAGACTAAGCACATCCGGTAGATTTCTTAATGATGGTCGTTCCATTGATATCCTGCTTAATGCTTCCTCGCCAGCTTTACTTAGTAAAATCCCTAAAAATTCTCCAATCTGCATTCAATTAGCAAATTGAATTAGGGAAGAAAGTAACAAAAATTGTTTCTTTATAAATTAATAAAAAAAGAGAGAGAAACCTGATTCCATAATCTGCTTGATGATTGTGCATTCAACGAATAACAATTACTTAAATCCACATCTAGTATAGATTGGGGAAGCCTTGGAATTTCCCGAAGCTGCTTGCAATCTCGTATATTAAGGACCTCTAACTTAGCAAATCTGCTTAGGCTTTCAGGGATGCTAACAATATTAGTTTCAGATAGATTTAGAGAACGCAATACGGGGAAGTACTCGGGTTTCATCAAAAAATCTAATTCGATTATATTTTTATTGCGGCTGAAGTCCAGCGAATTCAAACTCAAAAACCCACCTCTGGAAAAGCCATCCAAATAATCGTATGTCTGTCTCAATTTGGCAGTGGGAATAAATAGTCCAAAAAGAAGTTGTAATTCATAGATTTCATCTGGAAGATACCTAAGGTTTTTGCAATTACTTAAATCTAAGACTTTGAGCCCAGTGAGATACTTGATTGATGAAGGCAACTCTTGAATACCACTCCATCTTAAAAATAAATACTGTAAACATTTCATTTCTGGATGAATATTAGGAAACTTCTCAAGCCTGCCACAGCTACTAAGATCAAACCTCTTAAGAGATTTCAACCTGAGGATGTCTGGAAGAATTTGAAGTTCTAGACAACAAGAGAGATTCCATATCTGAAGCTTATCAAGAATTCCAACCGACTCATGAACCTTAACTAAATTTTGACAACAAGAAAGATACAATTTTTCTAGGCTTGGGGTACAGAACTCAGGTAATTCTGTAATGGAATTACACCCGAAGAGATCGATACGTTTTAAATATTTTAGTTGGATTCCCTGTAGAAGAAAAAAAAAATTATTTTCATCCAACATTCAAATAAAATTTAAATAAATCATAATTTGTAAATACTAATATTTATACCAATTTGAATGTTGTCTCCAATCTAATAAGACTATCTGGCATCTTAAGTTCAACAAGTTGTCGAGGATAATAGTTAGATGGCAAGGAAAATGGAAATTCAGGCCATTGAAGCAACGTTAATCCATTGGGGAGATATTCAAGTTCTTCACAAATGTGTACATTACGAACTATAAGAAATTTGAGATTTTTCATCTTTTCAAAAGCTTTAGCTCCTATTGGCATCGTGATCGGTTGAGGTGAGCAGCACATAATGCCCCGAATTTTACTTGATCCCTAGTTGGACAAAGCATTAGTTATACTAAATAATAGAACAATAAAAAATTTTAAAAATTAAAAAAAACATATCCAAATAAAATTAAAATTTCTTCAACGATAAAAAGAGAAAAAAAAAGTAAATGGAAAAAAATTCATTTAGAAAAAAGAGATGCAAAAGAGCTTATACCATATTTGTAGTTAGTATTTCTTCAGCATCCTCAAAACACCATATTCTACTACGTTCTCCTAGCTCTTCTGATTCTTTTTGAACAATTTCTCTCCCCATTTGTTGAAGCAAGTCATGCATACTCAACTTGCCAGATTGACCAACAGTTATGAGACACTTATCAATAAGTTTTCCAATTCCATAACCTGGATATGATTTGCAAGCATCTAATATATTCTCTACATAACTCCTATCGAATCCCTTAAAGAAACATGCAATATCCAAAAAAATATCCATTTCGGTCTTTTCAAGTCCGTCATAACTTATTTTGAGCTTTTCCACAATTTTTTTGTGAGGAATGTTTTTATACTTTTCTAACGCACTTTTCCAATCACATATACTTTTTCCACACAAATCAGAACCTATTATTTTAAGAGCTAATGGAAGGCCATTGGCATAACGTATGATTTGCTCTGCAACTTCTGAATAATCTTTCTTAGGTTTAATTTTTGGGAAGGCATGCAAATTGAAGAGTTCACGAGATTCAGATTGATTTAATTCCTTAAGCTCATAAGTTGGAAGATATTTTCCAAGAGTGTTTAGCACGTGTTTGTCTCTTGTTGTTATAATGACTCTGCTTCCTCGAGCAAACCAATTACATTCTCCAAGTAAATTTACCATCACTTCTGACTCAGCCACATTGTCAAGAATTAAAAGAAGTCTTGTACGACAAAGTCTTTCCTTTATCATGATAATTCCTTCGGGTACACTGTCTATCTTTATATGCGTGCCCCGTGAGATCTTAGAAAGAAGCATCTCTTGTAGTTTGATTATGTCATCATTTCTACTCGACTTTTCTTTGACATCCTCTAGAAAGTAACTCAATTCAAAACAATTAGCGATTCTGTTATAAATAGCCTTTGCAATTGTAGTCTTACCTACTCCTCCAAGACCATAAATCCCTACCATGCGAACAACATTTGACTTCATATCTAAAAGAGATTCTATAGCATCCGCACGAGATTCTATTCCAACTGGGTGTTCAGTAACAAATAACTGAGTGCGATTCAATTTAGCAACTGATATCTCTCTAATAATTCTCTGGATAAATTGATTTTCAGGTTCATTACAACTGTCACACACAAAGAATAAGAAACATATAATAAGTTAGACAAATTGAAAATATACATAGATGGTTCTTTCATGTATGAAGAGTTCAAAAGGTCAAAAGTTATTGTGGGTTGGAATAGTAAGTTCATCTAATGGGTACTGCATAGGGGCAAGGATATTGTACTAGATTTGTAACTTCTCTTCATATAGTGAATTGCCCTATTTGGGTTGGGTTGCCCTTGTAATCTCCTCCTTTTTTTTTTTCATTGGAGATGTACCTCTATTAGTTTTTTTCACTTCCTCATCATACGTTATGTTACTTGTTTATTACTTTTATTGTTTGCTTTATTGATTTGTGACTTGATGGTTCCATTGATTAAATCTTTAAAATTTGGTTGGTATAATTGGGAATTAATTCACAATTGCGTTGCATTTTAACTTTGGGAATTAATTCATCCCCAAGACTATTTTACTATTGAATTCCATGAGTGAGAAGAAATTTTTTTTTTGTGATCGAGCTACAATAGATTCTCAATTAAAAGAGTTAAATAATTGTTTTAGTGAGCATGAAATTAAGTTTCTTTGAATGTCATTATTGAATAGATATTTTTTCAGCTACAATAGATTATCAATTAAAAGAATTAATTTATGGTTTTATTAAGCATGCAATGAAGTTGATTATTCTTAACTTAGCATTACATCTTCAAGAGGCCAATGATTTTTTTTTTTTTTAGAATTGAAGATATATATTTGTTTGTTGAGAGAACAATTATTTACAAGATTTTACATATCATGAAAAACTATTATTATAAACAGAAGTTTATCATTATGGACATAATGAAGTTTAACACTCAAGCTTTAAAAAAATTAAAAAAAAAAAAAATTTAAGAACTGTACAAATAGATGGTAGGGACTAGAAAATCAATAACTTATCAACTTGTTTTTAGAGTGGTTTGTTATGTACTTTCTTATCTAAGATTTATTGTAACTACAAAATGAGGACTTTCTGTCTTTCATATAGTGAAGATTAAGCTCAAAACAAAATGAGAATACGATATCTAATGCTCTTTGATCCTATATGTTAATTGAAAGAGAAATTGCTATTAAATTTAGAACAAAATTAATTATAGATTATTTTATAGAATAAAAAAGAATATCAAATACTATCTTGATAGATCATATATACGTGAGTTGAAATATATTCAAAACAGTTTTTTTTCTTTGTTTTTATTTATATTTTATTAATATGAATAAAAACAAATATATTTTTTACATATTAATGTAGTTTGAGCTTTAGTAATTAGTATACTTCCTATGTGATTTTTTTTATTATTCATGATTGGGCTTGCCAAAGATGAAATCATAATTCCCTCGTAACCTGTTTCTAATCCATGATAGGGCCTATTGAAGATGATTTAAAGTTTTTAACTCATAAATGCATACAAGAATTAATAGTCATAATTGGTAAAATTATATGGCGTTAATTTTTTTTTATTTATTTATTTTATTTTATAATTTCTACCATCGACTTTTTATAACTTAACTACCTCTTTAGTAGAAGATTCTATGAAAAACAGGATACTTTCATAATCTAGCATTTAGTGAAAACATTTTTTTTTTTTTGGGAATCCATAACAAAACTATAACTCTATAACTTTAGAAGAGCAGTAAATAGTTACATACCCCTTCTTGTAATGCAACCCAGACAAGCCAGTTGCTTTAATCAAAGCAGTCCTCCACCTCTGAATCTTCTCCACATTATCCTTCAAATTTTCTTCATGTTGAGTTAGCGCTGCTCCAAACTTTCCCTTTTGTTTACGTATTTCTGACGGATCCACTTTGTAAAATACAGGTAGAACGAATAGTCCGTTATTCCTCCATTCAAGAATTTTTACAAGTTCATCTAAGCACCAACCGGAAGATGCATAATTTTCAGAGAACACAACAACCGAACTCTTTGACAATTCAATAGTTTTAAGAAGTTCTGTTGAAATTTCTTCTCCTCTTGGAAGTTCATTGTCAATAAAGGTGTTAAAACCATCATAACATAAAGCTTGATATAAATGACTTGTAAAATTATAGCGGGTGTCTTCCCCTCTGAAACTTAAGAAAACATCATAGGTGAATTGGGGAGTGAAAGAAGAAGAGGAAGCTCCGTCGTTGATCTGGGTGGCCATACCGGAGAATATATCGGATTTCGGCAGATTAATGGGTATCGGCCGGTACAGAACTTGAAGCAGGAAACGTCACAGATCGATTTGTCAGTGATTGGGATGAACTGCGGCACCAGCTGTGTGTTTATGGATCTAAAGGCTTGAACTCAGGAAGAGAGAGACTGAGAGAGAAATATATCTGAGATCTGAAGACTCTTGGAAGTGGGAATGGATTAACGCGTGTGAAAAAACTGAAGAGGCCCAAGAGATATATAGCGCGGGGAAAACTGCAAAAACACTTGGAAATTAGAATACAAGTCAAACTGAAAATACAAAATAGGCTATTTTTATATTAATAAATAAATAAATAAAAAGGAAAGACGCGTTCATTATTATTGGGTTATTTTAATATCTGATAAAAAGCTGACAAGTAGCGTTACGTGTTTGTAAAATATTTGTAGAATAAATAAACAAATAATCATTTTTTTATTATTTAAATAACACAACACATATTTTTACAACATTTTTTCACTCACACCTATTTTTACAGCACTTAAACAATGTTACAAAATAGGTGTTGAAAAACTGTATTTTAAGTTTAAAATGAGCGTTCGTAAAAAAACTATAAATAGTTATGGCAAAATAGTTTTGGGTTTCTGTAGGGTTGCAATTTTCGGACTAGGCCCAAATGCGAACAGCATCCTGACCTAGTGGACCCATTACAATGAATTTGTAGAGAGTAGGCCAAAGAGCTAGGTTTTAGTAAGGGATAACGATTGGCGTAGGAGTTCATGACGATCAAACAGATATGAACTAGGTTCGTCGAGGAAAATTCGTCCTCGACACCTTCCGAAGAGCTCTGCTCTTGTATCTACTATATGCCCGTGCCCTCCTGGAGTTGTTGAGATCCTTCCCTTTTTATGGTGGACTTCTCCTATTATATATCCCTTTTTATACAATCTTGACATTCTACTTGTTGATCATCCAAGCCTATACTTGAGTGTCTGTCCTATCAGACACTCTTTTTGGCATTCTGTGGATTGCGGTAACCGAGGTAGCGCTGTTCAGAGGTAATTTCCTCATTAATGCGCCCAGAGCGTTAGTTGTGGGCGTTTAATGTGGAGGTGATAGTTTCTCCTTGAATTGCTCCTTCTCCATAGCTGGTCCATCATACTCGTCCTTCTTTCTGGAAGGCTTTGAGGGGCTGCCTTTGATGGATTGCCACTCTCCCTTCTATGATCTTGGTTAACTGAGGACAGGATTATCCTCGGCTATGCTCCTCGGCATTTTGGGTTTTCTATGTTTGTCTTCGGACATTCTTCCCTCCTCGGCGTGGGCCTTGGGCTCATTATGAAGTGGGCTAGGGTCACCAAATTCTCTGGCCTCACAATAGCTCCTCAAAATCTTGCTGTTCGGATCCTCGGACAAAGAGGAAGATTTTGATGTCCTCGGGTCTTTGTTACGGCTTGTCAAGTCTTGTCCTTCGTCAGCAACTAAGTCTCTTCGCCTGCCCAAGGCACGTTCTTGGCGCTTCGATATACGGAGCGTGCCCTCATTAATGTCTTTGTGAAGCGACGCAGATCCAACGGTTGAGGATTTCTTCGGAAATTGGGCGGGACCTTGGCTCTATTCAACACTTAGATAGTCGCCAAAAGTTGTTAGTTTCCTCATAGGTTTGAGTCCGAGAACCACGCAAGACCTTGGTTTTGTCTAACACTTAAATAATCGTCAAAAATTGTTAGTTTCCCCACAGGTTTGAGTCCGAGGGCCATGCATGACCTTGGTTCTGTCCAATACTTAGATAATTACTAAAAGTTATTAGTTTCCCCATAGGTTTGAGTCCGAGGACCATGCAAGACCTTGGTTCTGTCCAACACTTAGATAATTACCAAAAGTTATTAGTTTCTCCATAGGTTTGTGGTCCGAGGACCCATGCAAGACCTTGATTCTATCTAACACTTGGATAACCGCCAGTGTGTGTTAATTCCCCCAAAACAGGAGGTCCGAGGACCTGTCATGGCTAAGGTTTCGTTTAACCACTTCAGTAGGTTAGAAGATATCAACATATACTTTCCAGAATTAGCCCCCGCGGAGCCTCCTTGAATCGCTCTATGTTGCTGCCATCTCCCCTAATAGGGGTATTAGGGGTCCAGCAAGCTCGGCCACCAAATTTGCGAGGACTTGCGCCTTACTCGCGTAGTAAGCTGGCCACTACCATGGCTCTCCCAAAAGACTGGCTGATGAGGGCCCGATCATAACCTAACTACTCGTTGCCCTCACTATCGCACAAGCTTTCCCACATACGGCGCCAATTATAGGGTCGCGATTTTCGGATTAGGCCCAAATGCGAACGGCATCCTGGCCCAATGGAACCATTACAATGAATTTGTAGAGAGTTGGCCAAAGAGCTAGGTTTTAGTGAGGGATAACGGTTGGCGTAGGGTTCATGACGATCAAACAGATAGGAATTGAGTCAAGGAAAATTCGTCCTCGGCACCTTTCGAAGAGCTCTGCTCTTGTATCTACTATATGACCATGCCCCCCCGGAGTTGTTGAGATCCTTCCCTTTTTATGGTGGACTTCTCCTATTATATATCCCTCTTTAGACAATCTTGGCCTTCCACTTGTTGATCATCCAAGCCTATACTTGAGTGCCTGTCCCATTAGACACTCTTTTTGGCATTTTGTGGATCACGGTAACCGAGGTAGCATTGTTCAGAGGTCATTTCCTCATTAATGCGCACAGAGCGTTAGTTGTGGGCGTTTATTGTGGAGGTGATAGTTTCTCCTTGAATTGCTCCTTCTCCATGGCTGGTCCATCGTACTCATCCTTCTTTCTGGAAGGCTTTGAGGGGCTGCCTTTGATGGTGTGCCACTCTCCCTTCTATGATCTTGGTTAACTGAGGACAGGATTATCCTTGGCTATGCTCCTAGGCATTTTGGGTTTTCTTTGTTTGTCTTCGGACGTTCTTCCCTCCTCGGCGTGGGCCTTGGGCTCATTATGAAGTGGGCCGGGGTCACCAAATTCTCTGGCCCCACAGTTTCAAAAACACACTTTTAAATTTCTAAATTGCCTAACCAAACAACCTGAAGTTAAATTTGTGTAAAGAAATCTCAATTGAATAAGTTTGTTGGAGCTAATTTAGTATTCTGATAGTGTTAAAAACTTGTGTTTTACCTTTTTAAGTTGGGATTGTGAAACAGTGAAAGGGTGTTTTGTTCTTAAACTTTCAGGATGCGAATATTGTGCATGGATGCTTGTCTTTGCCAAATTTAGCATATGCACCATAGAAAATGAATTTAATACCAATTTCACTTGAAAAAAAAAAAAAAAAAAGACTTAACTAAAAATATGATTGATGTCAACCAAAAAAAAAAAGAAGATTGAAAGTCGTGTAAAGTTGTAAACGAGCAAGTATTAAAAATTCAGACTTGTTTATTGAGCTTGAGTTTATTACCAAATAAGATTAAATGTTCAAGTTTGGTGCATATGTTTGTCTAGCAAGCTTGAGCAACTTTACAACTGTTGATTAATAATTTCTTTTTTTCCATATACAAGACTACCTAACATGAATTGACACTGCTAATTAATCCGAATTGAAATCAACATAAACTATAAGAAGGAAAAAAAAAAAGACTTGGGATGGAGAATTAAAAAAAACAACACTAAAACATATCAACTTGAAGTAAAGTTATAAAAAAATAAATATATAAAAATTCATTAATTTAATGCAGAGGTGTAAGAAAAAAAAAATCCACCAAAAGAGAAAGAAAAAAGAATCGAAAGAAAGAGAGAAGGCAATGACCTTTTTGGAAAGCTTCACCTTTTTGGAAAGCTCTAGGAGAGAAGTGATAGTAATAAACTAAAGGCAAAAATACCATTTTCGTCCTTACATTTTTACGCGATTCCCACTTTGGTCTCTAACTTTTTTTTTCACTGCTTTTAGTCCTTATTCTGAAAAACGTGTCTCGTTTTTGTCCCTATTGTCAGTGCCCTAACGGCAAAATCCTAGGTGGCAGACGGAAGCTGATGTGGTGCTAATGTGGCAATTAAAATATTATTAAAAAATATTATTTGGCTTTTTTTAATGCCACGTCAGCATTTTAATTTTTTTAAAAAAGTCATGTCAGCAAATTTAAACAAAAAAAATAAATAAATTAAAAAACAAAACTTAAATTAAAAACACAAACCCAGACAGATCTAACACAAACTCAGATCTAACACAAACCCAGAAATAAAATAAATTAAAAACAAACATTAAAACCTGTGTCTGATGCCACATCAATCTTTCTTCGATTCAGCCAATTCGCTCCATATACCTCCATAGCCACTCAGGCACCTAGACAAATCTCTCTTCTCTCTTATCAAAAAAAAAAAATCTCTCCTCTCTTTCTCCCTCAGTGCCTCTCTGAATCTTTCCTCTCTCTGCACTTTGTGGCTGTGATTGTCATTTGGGTTGGGCGGGTGGTGTATAGATCGGTCATTTGGGTCGAATCATGGGCATCTTCGGCGAAGCAGCAGCATCTACAACGACGATGAGGTGTTTGGTGGTGTTTTTATTAGGATCCGATGCTACAGTCGATGGGTCAGGCCTTGCTCTTCGGACCCGTGCTTTGGAGTAATGCTTCTGTTAGCAGCTAAAGCATCTTCGATCGGAGTTTGAGGTCTGAAGGTGGTGTTCCTACAGCAACGATGATTGGAGTTCGAGGTCTGAGGTATGGGTATGTGATTGTTTTGATTTGTTCCAATTTGGGTATGGGTATGTGTTTTTCTTCCGATTTGGGTGTGGTAATGTGGTTGTTCTGATTTGTTCCGATGGGTTTGCGGCGAGTAGTGGAGTGGTGGATGGGTTTGTTGTTTTGGGTTTGTGTAAATCTTTGGGTTTGGGTGCACTTGGTTTTGTGTTTGGAATTGGGTTGTAGGGATCGGAGATCGGAGATGGGGGCGCCGGTGTGATCTATTTATCTCTCTCTGTCCATTACAATCTGCATCATCGGCGGCGGCACGGCGGCATTAACATCGACATCGACATCGACATCGGCATCGACGACTCCTCCGGGTTGCTGGGTTTGATTTGGGAGTTCTTGATTTGCTGGGTTTGAGTTCTTGGTTTGTTGGAGATTTGAGTTCTTGGTTTCTTCATTCATCCTGTTAGCATTTAATTTAATTTTTTCTTCTTATTTTCATTTATGTCCTAGTGATTTGGGTTTGAGTTCTTGGCTGCTGGGTTTGTGATCTTGTGATGGGTTTGAGTTCTTGGATGCTGGGTTTGATTTGGGAAGAATAAGAAGAACAAGTTGTAAAATGAAGAACAAGTTGAAGAACACTAAGAACATTAAGAAATTTTTTTTAATTAAATTAAATTTAAGGTTTTTTTTAATTTAATTTATTTTTTAAAATTTTCTGACATGACTTTAAAAAAAAAATTAAAATGCTGACGTGGCATTAAAAAAAGCCAAATAATATTTTTTAATAATATTTTAATTGTCACATTAGCACCACGTCAGCTTCCGTCTGCCACCTAGGATTTTGCCGTTAGGGCACTGACAGTAGGGACAAAAACGAGACACGTTTTCTAGAATAGGGACTAAAAACGGTGAAAAAAAAAGTTAGGGACCAAAGTGGGAATCGCGTGAAAATATAAGGACGAAAATGGTATTTCTGCCTAAACTAAATAAAGATGTTCGTATACATCATTGCATGAATGTGCGTTGTAAAAAAAAAAAAAAAAAAAAAAAAAAAAAAAAAAAAAAAAAAAAAAGAGGAAGAAATTAAAGTGATTCTCCCTTTCTCTCTTTATGGAAATGCAAAACGCGCAAGACACCCTGGTTGGAAAATTGCATTGGGGAAACTTCGTGGAGAAAGGATCTCTACTTTTATTCACTAATAGGTAAGTAATAAATCAAGGGACACTTTATCAATTGCACCATTGTTTTGCCTCTTTCGGATATATTATACTATCTCATAAAAAACAAAAGAAAAAAAAGGTTGGTGTTACCGTAATTCAATGTATTAAAAAATCTCTATAAAAAAAAAAATGTATTAAAAAATCGGTTTTCATGAATTTTTTTTGTCATACTTCTGCTTCCACTCATTCTAAATTTTGGTTCTGTTTCTACATGGGAGTGACACATGTCATCCTTTTATTGCCAATGCCCCATGACTAAAAATATACGTGGATGATTTTATTAATTGCCACATATTGAGTTGAAAGAATTTTCCTTCAAACTAATTGGAGGTAAATTTTTTAATTATTATTTTGGGTGTTATATGCCTTTTTTTTATTTTGAGTCCGAATTTGGTAAGGATGAGGTACAAAACTCAAGTTTTACATTATCCAATAGAGATTGCCACATCAGTATTTTATTTAAAATTCAACACATCCTACCACTCTTAATAACATCTTAATAAACTCCTAATTTGGTTGGATTTATATATGAGTATTAGAATTGATTGGGTGTGATTGTACTTATTATTAAATATGTGATAAAATGATGTGGCATGTTAAGATTGGAGGGTTAAAACATGGGTTTACAACCACATCTTTGTATAATTTAATTTTTATTTTTATTTTTTGGAGATAAAATATGTTTTGACGTTGTTGTATGAGACTTTATCTATTATGAGATTATTTGTAGACTACTCATAGACCCATTGCAGATCTATATGATGCGTGGGAATATATTAATATTTTGTAATGCGGTATAATGTGTAATTTGTTTTCTGAAATTTGTTAAAGAATGTTTGTTCCCTTTAAAAATGAAACATTTTTTACAAGTATTTTCTATCTCTCTTTTTCTACGAGTATAACATTCTATTATATATTTGAGTGTGTTTGAAAATTTGATTGATATATATTACTTATAGTGCATTATGTTTTCGTAATTTTTTTTTTTTGTAGAACTAAAATTTTTAAGTTTCAAATATATTTTTCAAATTTCTCGTTTTCTTAAAGTTATGATAATCAAAACTCATTACAAAATTATAATACTATCTTAATAAAAATTAAAATGGAACTAAAGGCAGGCATTTAAAGATAGACAATATAATAATGTATTACTCACCCAATTTGTAGGCACATTCAAACATTTGAATTTTTTGATATAAACTCAAATCTTCACTTTCAAAATAACTAAATATTAATCCATACAAAAATCAACATAAGCTATAAGAGGGAAAGAGACGAATTTTAATGGAGAATTAAAAAACACTAAAATTTCATCAACTTAAGGTGTAAGAAACAATAAAAAAATTCAGCAAAAAAAAGAAATGAATTTTTTTTTGAGAGAAAGAGAGAGAGTACTCACTTTTTGGAAAGCTTTAGTAGAGAACTGAGAAGTTAGAGCGATATAGATGTTAGCACATGAACGCGCATAAAAAAAAAAAAAAAAAAAAATCCCCACTTTCTATCTTTATGGAAAATGCAGAACGTGTAGACACCCGCTGGAAAATTGCAATTGTGGACACTTCGTGGTCGAGAGATCTCTACTTTTGTTGACTATCGAGGTTAATAAAAAGAAATCTATGTAGTGGGAGGGGAAAAAGGAATCTTTTAGCCTTTATAGAGAAGATTTATTCCTTGATTTTGGAGAAAGAATGCACTGCATTTGTAAGGAATCTTAGACTTATAAATTTTTAATGGTGCCCGTTAATAATATTTTTTTTTTGCAGTTTTTTTGTAGTCTTTTTTACTTTTTACAGTTTTTTTTTTAATCTTTTTTTGACAAATTTTAAGCAGTTTTATTTATGTTTTTTTTGACAACTCTTTTAATAACTTTTTGTCCTTTTTATTAACACAACCCATTAAGGAAAATCTTAACAAGCATTGCAAGGTGTTTGTTAACCTTTCCCATTTTTGAGTTAGCATTCTTAGTTAGGTGGTCTTTGAAGTTAGTGAAAACATTTCTTCTCCTCTTAGAAGTTCATTATCGATAAAAGTCTTGTAAGAAAACTAAAGAAAACTGGGCCAATTAGTGAAAACCTCTTTAGTAGAAGATTCTATGAAAAACAAGATACTTTCATAATCTAGCAGTTAGTGAAAACATTTTTTATTCCTTGAAACCATAACAAAACTATTAAACTCTTGAAATTTCTTCTCCTCTTAGAAGTTCATTATCGATAAAAGTTTTAAAACCCTTATCACGTCAAGCTTGATATAAATGATCTGTAAAATTATAACGGGTGTCTTCACCTCTTAAACTTAAGAAAACATCATAAGTGAATTGGGGAGTGATCTGTCGGTGATCTGGGGAACCACAGGAATCTATGAGCAAAAAGTAGAGAAATATGGGGAGAAGAAATATGTGATAAGATGCGAAATAGAATGACTTTAATGACAAAATGCAATTTGACAAGATGTTCTATATCAATATGAGTTGTGACGGTCCCACGCATTTTTTGTTTTCCCCTAAAAAGTGAGAAAACATAATTTGTCCAATTCGTCAATATTTCACACTTTTTCTTTTTGACGAAGTTTCATACTTTTTCTTAGCACAATCCTTTAGATGGTCCTGCACGTTTTTGTTTTTTCAAAGAAGAATTTTCTTTTGAAGAAATTGTATTAATGCATCCTTCTATGTACAACTCTCTCTTCTTCTCTTTTCTTTCCCTTACTTTTTCCTCCCCTCTTTCCTTTTCTTTCATCTCCGTTACAACTAAACAGGATACTAATTCCAAATTTGGTTACTAAAAAAGAGAAAGAAAACAAGTGTTTTGAGGATATTAATAAAAATATGTAAAATACATGTTTAATTACCATTTTAGTCCTTAACACTTACTGTGTGTCAAAATGGTCTTTAGCATTTTAAATGTGTCAATTTAGTTTTAAACTTTTAATATTGTGTCAAAATAATCATTGTTATTAAGTGGTACTTGAACAAAATTGGTGTGGCTAACATTAATATCAAAATAGTATTTTTATGCCACCTAAGTTATCCTGTGGGTTATTGTATGTCCTTAATTATAAAATAAAATGAAATATTTGAAAATATATTATTTGCAACTCCCTAAGTAAATGAGATGCCATTTTATTAGCAAAAATTGAAATTTTCTTTTCTTTTCCTTTGCTTTCTTGGCAACCAAACGGGGTTTAAGTCTTGACTTTTTAGTGAAAGCGCTCATGAACAGCATTTGAAAAAAAAAAAAACTATTTACCTAGTTTTAAAATGGAAATTTTAAAAATAACAAAAATCCAAATGTCAACTTTTTTACATTATCATTTTTTTAAGAAGTTAAAGTTATTTCCAATTATATATATTATAAAACCTTATTAATTGATGTGGTAATGAATATAATTAGTGTCATATTTATCAACAAGGTAATAAATAAATTTCTTAGTTATTTTTTATTTTGTGTTTAAAAATGTATACATCCATTTAATAAAATGTATAGCAACCTACCATCACTCTATTTAAAATTACTTGTTGTTCATGAAATCACAGTCAAATTTGTCATGAAGAGGTGAGCGAAAAAAAAAAAAAAAAAAACTACGAGTAACCTTGAATTAATAAACATCCCATAGCATAAGCCATAAGACTTGCTTGCATAATAAGTTCATAATAAAAAAGTACAAAATGAGAAGTTAAATCTATGTAAGGAAATCATCAATTGAATAAGTTTGTTGAAGCCAATTTAGTTGTCTGATAGTGTTAAAAAAGTTGTGTTTTCCCTTTTAGTTGGAATTGTGAAACAGTAAAAGGATACTTGTTCTTTAAACTTTGAAGATGAGACACGCTAACACGAATTGGCATCTCTAATAAATCCAAACTAAAATCAACATATACTCTAAGAAGGAAAGTGAAGACTTGTGATGGGAAATTAAAAAACACATCATTAAAGCAAATATATCAACTAAAAGTAGAGTTATAAAAAATAAATATATAAAAATTCATTAATTTAAAGCAGACGTGTAAGGAAAAAAAATCCACCAAAGAAGATAAAAAGGAAAGAGAGAGAGAGAAATCACTTTTTGGAAAGCTCTAGGTAATGTTCGTACATGAATGCGCGTTGTCAAAAAAAGAGGAAGAAAGGTGATTCCCACTTTCTCACTTTATTGAAATAAACATTTAAGTAATGAGAGAAAAACACCCTTGTTGGAAAAAAAAAAAAACACCCTTGTTGGAAAATTGCATTGCGGAAATTTCGTGGAGAATCTCTACTTTTATTCACTATTGTGGTTATTCTTCTGTATCATATAGGTAAGTAATGAGTCAAGTGACACTTTATCAATTGCAGGGCCGGTCCAACATAATGTGAGATCTAAGGCAAAAAATTTATGTCTGGCATTTTATAAGTAAACATTAATTAAATAAAATTATTTAATACAAATTAAATTAAGACTAATTTGATGTATTAAATACAAAAATTTGATGAATAATACTAACTAAACTAAGGTTAATTTCATATAGAGGATTAAATATCATAGTTGAAGCCAAAATTTTAATAAAAAAGCTAAAAATATATATTATTTTTTAAAAAGAAATTTACTTTAACTTGGATACATAGCTATGCATAGTTAACTAAGGTTATAATTTTATATTTTCATTTGAAGAGGAAGAGATAGATATATATTATTTGGTGTGTGTCTTTGCAGATGATTAGCTTGCAAAAATTAAAGTCTCAAACTATTAGGGGAGATTAGTCATCATTGATGATCTAACACATTTGCAACATTTTTTTTTTTTGAAACATTTTTAGGATTTCAATTGGTCTCCTATTTTAAAAGCCACATTAGATATGAAAAAGAAAAATACTAAAGATACTACAAAATGTTGACAATATAATAATGTGATAATGAAGATTGATTAACTTCAACAATCTAATTAATGAGTATTAGAATTTCTTTTTTAGGTAATTGGTGACGTGGCAGTTTGTAAGCATATAATAAAATTTGTGGTATTTTTAACATCACTTAAAAAAAAAATGCTCAATCATTTTAAAAATGGATTTTACTAATGTGTGCCCGAAGGGCACACAATAGTAAACCAATTTTGGAAAAAGTTTATTGGGAATTGAAAAATTTTTGACAACTTTTTCAATTTTCAATAAAACTTTTCTAAAAATGAATTTGTTAATATGTGCCCTAAGAGCACACATTAACTGGATCCTTTAAAAATTTTATACTTTTATAATATTTTGGGCCTTTTACAACGGGGGTTGAGGTCTTTTTTTCCTAAGGAATTTTTGTTGTTGTTGTGGGGCCTTAAGCCTAGGTAGGCCGGCCCTGATCGATTTTACCATTGATTTGCCTCTCTCGAAACATACTAGGAGCCACTATCTCATAAAAAACAACAAAAAATAAAATGGTTAGTGTATTGCAATGTATTAAAAAATTGGTTTTCATGAATTTTTTTTTGTCATATTTTAGCTTCTGCTCACTCTAAATTCTGGTTTTGTCCTTGCATAAGAGTGACATA
The DNA here is from genome assembly GCA_019022515.1 of Quercus aquifolioides. Taxonomy (NCBI): domain Eukaryota; kingdom Viridiplantae; phylum Streptophyta; class Magnoliopsida; order Fagales; family Fagaceae; genus Quercus; species Quercus aquifolioides. The sequence continues at coordinate 64,344,941 of CM032329.1, read as the reverse complement.
TATCATCTTCTTATTGTCAATGTCCCATAACTAAAAGTATACGTGGATGATTTTATTAATCGTCACATATTGAGTTGAAAGAATTTCCCTTCAAACTAATTGGAGGTAAACTTTTTTAATTACTATTTTGGGTGTTATATGCCTTTTTATTTTTTATATATTTTTGGAGAAAAAATATGTTTTGAATTTTGTCAAATGAGACTTTATCTATCATCTTGAGATTATTTGTAAACTATTTATAAACCCATACAATGCGTGGGAATATATAAATATTTTGTAATGCAGTATAATCTGTAATTTATTCTCTGAAATTTGTTGAAGAAAATTTGTTCCCTTTAAAAATGAAAAAGAAAAATTTACAAGTATTTTCTATCTCTCTTTTTCTACAAATATAACATTCTATTATATATTTGGGTGTGTTTGATATATATATATATATATATATATATATATTAATGTGGTCCATATTCCTTTTAACTATTATAATAGTGCGATATGTTTTCGTAATTTTTTTTTTGTAGAACTAAAATTTTTAAGTTTCAAATATATTATTCAAGTTTCCTCTTCTCTTAAGGAGATTATCATGACAATAAAAACTCATCACTAAATTATAATATTATTGTTAAGTTATGGTTTTTACATAACATTTATGTTGACTTTATTCCATGACAAAAAGTGTTATAATTTCACTAATGTATTTCCTTGTATTTTGTTGGAATTAATTGTAATGGATTTGGTATTAAGTTAGTGAAGATTGCTTAACAATTTGATCTCGCGACTTGGCTTGCGACTAGCTCAGGATTGCAACACCCATGAAAGACCATGTGAGGAGCACATGAGGAAGTTCAACAATCAGAATGCTTTGCAAGTCACTCGCAACTTGGCCAACCTGTGAGATACACTGATCATCAGGATTTTAAGTGTGACTCTTACACCCTTCACTCATAATATATATACCCTCATTAGCCACAAAATTAGAGGGAGGCTATTCAGAAGAAAAACCCTAGAGAGAGGTTTTCACAACACCCACCTTCTAGCTATTCATCCTTAAGTGAGAATTCCTTTGTAGTCCCTTCTCCTCCCCTCTTCATTATCATATATTGAGAAGAGATTTATACCCAAACACAACTCACGCCCAAATTGAGTGTAGAGAGTGTTTTGGAACTTGGAAAGCATTGGGTTTTTGTCAAAATAAGCTAGTGAAGCTTGGCGGTGCAATAGGGCGGTATTGCGGGATCCGAGAAGCTAGTGAAAACAAAACTTTGAGAAGTCCATTGGTAGTTGGAACTTGGAGAGCTCAAGTACTTTGGGTAGATTAGGCTTGAAAGATCTGTTTGGTATCCTTGTACTCTAACTTATGCACTAGTGGATCATTTCAGCTTGGAGGGCCGCAGAGAGATTTTTACGTCGAGTTTTTCATTTTTCCTCTTTGATAACACATTACCGTGTTATCTTGGGTTTGAGTTTCTTTTCCCTACTGTCCTTTACATATTTGCGTTGCACTTATATGTTCATCCATGTAATTGTTAAATGCTTTGATTAATTAATTTGCTAATTATGTATATTCTGCATTAAGTGTGTTTAGATTAAAATTAATCAAGCAGCTATTAAAATTTGGGAATCTAAACTAGCTCTATCATTAGAATATCGAGCTTTCAATTATCTTAATTAAAATTAAAATGAAACCAAAGGCATTAAAGATAGACAATATAATAATTTATTACTTTCACAATTTGTAGGCACATTCAAACATATAACCATGTAGATTGTCTTTTGAATTTAATGATATAAACTCAAATCTCCACTTTCAAAATAACTATAATTAACATAAGCTATAAGAGGGAAAGAGAAGACTTGTGATAGAAAATTAAAAAACACAACAGTAAAACTTATCCACTGAAAGTAGAAATATAAAATAAATAAATAAATAAATAAACTTCATCAAACTTAAAGTGTGAGAAACAATAAAAAAAAATTCAGCAAAAGAAGGAAAACAAAATTAGATAAAAAGAGAGTATTCACTTTTTGCCTTTTTGGAAAGCACTAGGAGAGAAGTGAGAAGTGAGAAGTTGGAAACATGAATGCGCGTTGTCAAAAAAAGAAAGAAAGAAGAAAAGTCAAAAGTGATCTCCACTTTCTCTCTTTATGGTAAATGCAGAACGTGTAAAGCACCCTCATTGGAAATTGCAATTGCGGAAACTTCGTGGAAGAGTGATCTCTACTTTTATTGACTATCGAGGTTATTCTTTAATTCAGCGAAAAAAATATATATTAAGGTTATTTTTTATGAACTGTATCACTGGTACCCACTTAAATTTCAACCATTGATTTCATTTGTTTTAATCCCAGTTCTTTATTTAATATTAATCTTTTTTTTGAGAAATAAACTAACCGCTAAATATAAACACACAAGTTTTTTTAATGAAAACTTGTTACAGGTCAAGCTCAAGCAGGTTATATATAAAACTAAAAATAGAGGGAAAAAAAAAATAGACGTCTTTGATGGAGAAGATTTATTACTTGAGTTTGGGAAAAAGAATGCTATGTAGCATTGTAGCTGTAAGGATTTTTTGAAAGATGTACCCAGGTGTTGTTTTGCTTGACGAGTTAGGTAAGGACTAAGAAGTGATGTTAAGATTAAAGAGTATTAAATCTTGGAACATTCAAATTAGAAGTAGGTCCTATCAACTATGCTATCTGTGTTTGTAGTTCGGATTTAATATTTTGGAGTTGTATTGTTAGTCTTACAAATTTTTAAGATAGCAATCCCAGTTAGGTGTGAAAGAGCTCTGATATTCTTAGAGAGAAATTCTAGAAGAAGAAAGAATAGAAAAACTGAATTTCATTCAATGAAATAGATTACATCAGATCCCCAATTATATAGGGTAATTAATCCTAACTGATTTGCAACTATACTCTAACAGAATACATACACGTGGACTGCATTACAACTAATTCTATACTTAAGTCTGTGATGCTAAGCTACATACAAGATTACAATATTATTGCTAAACTACAAGTCGTTCAAGCTCTATTTTGACAGAATCACCATCCTTCTTTACATCCCCCCTCAAACGAAGGGGAGGAGTCCCCATGAGTTTGTAGGACAGAGCATGGAACCGAGGAGAGGGCAAGCCTTTAGTGAATATATCAGCCAGTTGATCCAAGGTAGAAATGTACTTGATAACCATATCTCTATTCAACACCTTTTCTCAGACAAAATGATAATCAACTTCTATATGTGTAGTTTGGGCATGAAAAATAGGATTTGAGGCCAAAGCAAGGGCTGACACATTGTCACACCATAAAATGGGAGGGTGATGCAAATAAACCCCTAAGTTCTTGAGAAGCATACGCAACCAATATAACTCAGCTATTGTATGAGCAAGAGACCTGTATTTAGCTTCAGTGGAAGACCGAGACACAACAGACTGCTTCTTAGCAGACCAAGTGATAGGAGAATTGCCTAAGAAAACAATCATGCCAGTAATGGACCTCCTATCTACAGGATCCCCTGCCCAATCAGCATCACAATAAGCTGAAAGAGTGAGAGAACCAGGCCTAAAGTAAATCCCTCTATGTAATGTACCCATCAAGTATCTCAAGATCCTTTTAGCAGCAACAAGATGAAGTTGAGAAGGTTTACTCATGAACTGACAAGCCTTCTGGACAACATAACTCAAATCAGGCCTAGTAAATGTCAAGTATTGCAAAGCACCAACAAGACTTCTATAGGCTGTGGGATCCGAGAGAAGAGGGCTAACAGCAAGAGCATGAGATTGAAAAGATACACATGGATTAGAACAAGGTTTACAGTCCATCATATGAAATTTAGACAACAATTCTTTGGCATATTTGGACTGATGCACAAAAATACCATCACCAGAATACTCAATCTGCAACCCCAGAAAATAGTGCAAAGGACCTAAATCCTTGAGAGCAAATGAAACCCCAAGCTGAGTGATAATATCAGCAACAAGAACCTTATCACTGCCAGTAATAATGATGTCATCTACATACAGAAGTAAGTAAACAACCTGCTGTGAATGAATGTGAATGAACAAATTACTGTCTGCACAAGAAGCATGAAAACCCAGATGGAAGAGCTGAGTGGTGAAGCTGTCAAACCAAGCCCTAGGAGCTTGTTTTAGACCATAGATTGCTTTGTGCAAGAGGCAAACATGATGAGGTTTGGAGATATCCTTGTAACTAGGGGGCTGACTCATATAAACCTCCTCTTGCAGCACCCCATGAAGAAAAGCATTAGATACATCTAACTGCCTTAGAGACCAACCAAACTGAACTGCCAAGGCAAGAATAATCCTCACAGTTGTAGGCTTCACCACTGGACTAAAGGTTTCAGCATAATCTAGACCATATTGTTGTAAGTAACCCTTAGCAACAAGTCTAGCCTTGAATCTAGCAATAGAACCATCACTATTTCTCTTAACTTTGTACACCCACTTACACCCCACAACATTTTTATCAGGTGGCAAAGGAACTAAGGACCATGTATGCTGCTGTTGCAAACTAGTAAACTCAGAATCCATAGCTTTAACCCAATGAGAATACTTAGAAGCAATAGAGTATGAAGGAGGCTCAGTGCAACTGTAATCAGTCTGAACAGTAAACACCTTAGGCTTGGAAATACCATTCTTGGACCTGGTAAGCATAGGATGGGCATTTGTAGTCATCGGGGCAGGTGTAGGTATAGAAATAGACAGACTAGGAGCACCAGTGGAAACAGAAAGACTAGACTCAAGAGAAACAGGACAAAGATTGGAAGAAGGAATGGAAGAAGAGTGCTTAGAACAAGAAGTAGACTCAGTTGAATTAGAAGCAGTAGAAGAAATGGGACTGGACTGAGGAATACCCAAGGAAGAAAGTGGAAGAAAGGAAAACCACACATCAGAGGAAAAAGTAGTAGAAGAAGAAGAAGGTGATTCAGCACTAGGGACAGGAAAACTAGGAAAAACAGACTCATCAAAGACACAATGGCAGGAAATGTAAATTTTGCCAGTAAGAACATCCAAACAAATATAACCTTTGTACTGAGGAGGGTAACCAAGAAAGATACATTGCTTAGATTTAGGATCAAACTTATGAGAGGCATAAGGTCTCAACAAAGGATAACAAGCACAACCAAAGGTTCTTAAAGCATGAAGAGATGGTGTGTGACCATACAATTTCTCCCAAGGAGAGACAAATTGCAAAACAGAAGATGGAAGTCTATTAAGTAGGTACACAACAGTAGTAAAAGCATAAGACCAATAAGAGGAAGAGAGATTGGAATGATGAAGCATGGATAAAGTACTCTCCACAATTTGTCTGTGCTTTCTCTCAGCAACACCATTCTGTTGAGGAGAGTAAGGACAGGAAAATTGATGGAGAATACCATGTTCTAAGCAAAAAGACTTAAAATTGGCATTAACAAACTCACCCCCACCATCTGATCTTAGTGTTTTGATTTTGGCATTAAATTGGGTCTCAACCAAAGAATTGAAATGTAGGAAAACTTGAAACACATCAGACTTTCTTTTCAACAAGAATAACCAAGTGAAATGAGTAAAATCATCAATAAAGATCACATAAAATCTATGATCAAGAACAGAAGTCACAGGAGCAGGGCCCCATACATCAGAGTGCACTAATTGAAAAGGATATTCAGTATTTGATACATGAGTAGGAAAAGGAGTCTTGTGCATTTTAGCACTTATACAAGAAGTACACTTAGAACAAATGTCACTAACACAAGACACTTTAACTGAAGGAAAAGAAGACATAGCTGAAAGTAAAATCTTAGCACAAGGGTGACCAAGCCTATTATGCCATAGTAAGGACTGTGGAGACAGTGCATCAAAACCATTGGAATTTGAATGAGGAGGAGATGAGGAAGGCAAAGTGGAAGAGGGTATAGGATAAACTCCATCCTTACTCAGCCCTCTGTAAAGAACCTTCCCCGTAGGTAAATCCAGAATTAAGAACTGATATGCATCAAAATAACAAAATGCATTATTTTGAAGGCATAGTTTGTGAACAGATAGCAAGTTGGAAGCAATACTAGGAACTCTAAGAATATTGTTTAAACAGAAATTATGAGAGGAAGTGATGAGCTTACCATTGCCAATGTGTGTCACTGGTAAATCTTGCCCATTGCTAACTGTTACAGACTCACCAGTTGCAGGTTGTTGAGCAAGAGAAAGTTGGGACAAATCTGATGTGATGTGATCAGAGGCACTAGTGTCAGTCAACCAATTCTGATTCTGATTAGCACCTGAAGTTGCAGCCATTGATCTTGCAGCCATGGAAGCAAGCTTAGCTGGAGCATGCCTACCTTGATAAGCAAAATTCATTCTGTGATAACAGTCCAAAGCAGAATGACCATTCTTGCCACAAATCTGACAGGCAACTTTCTGTCCTTGAGGAAAAGAAGGCTTGTTCTGTGGAAAGAATTGAGGTTCCACTGGATTATTAGTGTTCTGAAACTGACCACTACCATTACCAGGAAACTGAAACTGATTGTGATAGAATTGACCACCACCAGAAAATTGATTTCCACCACCTCTTCCATTGCCACGACCTCTGTAATTCCTAGCCTTGCCTCTTCCTTTTGCAAAGTTTTGATTGAATTGATTGGCTGCCATAGCAAATGATGCAGAATCTCTAAGAACATAATGATTAGACCTTTTCTTGATTGACCTCTCTTCAGCATTTAAGAGTGTATTCAACTCTTCAATAGTAAGAATATCATTTCTGGTTCTAATCGCAGAACAGAATGCATCATATTCTGGAGGCAGAGCTTCAAGAGCTAGATGGATTAGCTCTTCCTCATCAACACAAACTGCTACAGCCCCCAGTTTATCTCTAACCTCCTTAATTTGTTGGAAGAAAGAATCCATTGATTCTGAACCCTTCTTGATACTCATTAACTCATCCTTTAAACTGAGCACATGAGATCGTGATACTGATGCAAACCTTTTCTCAAGCACCTTCCAGACACCTCTCCCAGACTTTTGACCCACAGTAAGTGCCAAGACTGACGGAGAAAGAGTTGAGTTAAGGAAGGTGAATAAGGCTTGCTCACGACTCTTCCATTGAAAATACTCTGGATTAGCCACAGTTGTAAAATTACCTGAGCTATCCTTGAGAAATGGATCCGGAGCTCGATCATCATCATTGATGAAATTGATCATTGAATATGCTACCAAGATCACTTCAATCTGATGTCTCCACACCATATAATTGTTGTAATCAAGCTTCACAGTAGCCATACTTGCCATATTTGACAATAGCAGCAACGAAGGATTGACACCATGAGTGATTGAAGAACTCGTGGTTGATCCTGTTGTTGCAGAGGATGAAGACGATGAAGGAATTGTAGAAGACGCCATTGTAGGCTCTGATACCATGAAAGAGCTCTGATATTCTTAGAGAGAAATGTGAAAGAGCTCTGATATTCTTAGAGAGAAATTCTAGAAGAAGAAAGAATAGAAAAACTGAATTTCATTCAATGAAATAGATTACATCAGATCCCCAATTATATAGGGTAATTAATCCTAACTGATTTGCAACTATACTCTAACAGAATACATACACGTGGACTGCATTACAACTAATTTTATACTTAAGTCTGTGATGCTAAGCTACATACAAGATTACAATATTATTGCTAAACTACAAGTCGTTCAAGCTCTGTTTTGACAGAATCACCATCCTTCTTTACAAGGTGGTATTTGAAGGACTCTGTGTGTATCAAAGTGGCTGTGAGCTTTTGCTCTGTTTGTAATGTGTTTGCTCTTCAATATAACGTCTGAATTATCAACAAAAAAGTAAAAAAGAATTAAAAGTACGTCTTATGCATTGGATCATGTGGAACAATGTTAATATGCTTTCATGCAATTACTACTTTCTATTTCGAATGATTATTGTTGACTGCACATCACTACTCTCTCTATTTTATATGTTCAAATATGCTATAATGGGGGAATTGATCCCTCTATGGTGCTTGTTGATTCTTAGATAGCCTGAGGGGTTCAGTAGTTTATGCTTTGAGTTTGTGTTGGGTCTCCCCTGTTATTGTGCAAGGGTTTATTTTGCATTTAGGTTGGCCTTTGTGATTTAGAGGTTGATTTCAGCCGCGAGGTTTGATGGCCTAGACTTTGTAAAGTTTCAAAGAGATGTCCTATGAATTAATCTCGAGAAGAAAGGCCTAAAGCTTTGAAAACACATTCTGCTAGTGTTGATTGTGGACCACGATCATCATGAGCCATCACTACTGTTGTTAGTACCTAGGCAGCAAGCCCATTACCACTAGATGTTATCATATATCGGCATTCACTAGATGTTATTCCACTTGAGTATGATATGATTGTAATATAAAATACCCATTAGTTAGACAAATAGTGAATTCTATAAGTTACTTTTCATGAAAAAAGCTAAAACAAAGTATTGAATGCAAACAAAATTTAATCTAAGAGAGCTTGATAAATGAATTTTTTTGAAACTCTTTTTTTGTATAGGCCTAATTAAGCTCTTTCTTAATTTCCTTTTGTCATTGTTCTACTGAGCTTGATAAAAATGTGGATTTGTATTTTGTCTCATTTTCACACAATTTCTCAGTATTATAACATGCTGCTATCAACTAGTTTCAGAGTTTTAACTTGTATTCTATCATACTCTTTTGTTTCCAGATAACAAATAATGTTCTAGCTCTATAATTGTCACAATTGCAAACATGTTGCTAATAATTTTTGTAACATCTATCTTAAGAAACAATATAGTTTGGATGCATGTATTAAAAGCTCCATTAAAAGTCAAGGAATGATCTGGTTAAATCAATCTGGCAGTAGACAATCAGGGCAGCATCCTTTTGTGCGGTTCATTAGAGATTATCAGGTACTTGAATATTTCCAATGGTTCTTTTTTTATTGGAGCACATTGTTTAAACCAGTCAAATGGGCATGATCTTCGGTGTCTCTAAATTTTTTTCAGCCATAGATAAAAGATCTAGTTTTATAGATTTTGCATTCCATCAATTGCAAGAACTTCATTAGAGTAATATCATATTTGGTAATATATTTCTTAGAAGTAAATACAAGAGGACTTTTCTCTTTCTTAGCACAATCCTTCAGACCATCCCACACGTTATTATTTTTTCAAGAGGACTTTTCTTTTGAAGAAACTGTATAATGCAATCCCTCTATGCTTGTGTACAACTCCCACTTCTTCTCTTTCCCTTCCCTAACTGTTTCCTCCCTTCTTTCCTTTTCTTTCATCTCCCTTGCAACCGAATAGAATATTAGTTTCCAAATTTGGCTACAACTCTCACTAAAAAACTCAACATAATTACATTTTTGAAAATCTAATCATAAGATTATATGTATTTTATGCCCTTAACATGCATATCAAATTTCGTGCCAATCGAATGTTATTTACTATTTAACCAGTAAACTTATTTTTTATGCATAATTTTTTATTACAAAAACTTAAAATTTAAATATTTGATTGATGATATAGCTAGTGATATTTGATTTTCTAGAAATTTTGCAAGTACGAAGGATATAAGAATAAAATGTAACCTAATAGTGGATTTGTTAAAATTCACATCAAATGAAAAGATATTGAGTGGAGTTGTAACCATTGGCTACAATCAAGTTTGAAATCAAACTTTGTTCAATAAAAAAAGAGAAAGAAAACAAGTGTTTTGAGGATTGTTAATGCTCATTTTGCCAAGAAAGCCCAATAACAGGAAGAAGCCCAACAATATAGGAAGAAAAGAGTTAGTAAATTCGGAGAAAAACCATTAAGTCCGAATGGCAAGAATAATGGATCATAGGTGTTAGGTTCTAAAGACTTAAGATTTGATGTATTTAGAACTCTAATGTGTAATGTTAGCAAACCATGATCAAAACAATATGTTTAGTCTTGTTTAGGCTTGCTCAAAGTTGTATAATTCATGTAAAGTTGGAATCGAGAGGCTGCAGATGTATTGGTGCATTTCGGCCTGGCTCGATCGATCGAAGGTTAGACTCGATCGATCGAAAGTCGGCTAGAATGTTTTTCTGTAGAATTTCCAACTCAGCCCTATCTCATTAAACGTTTTGGGTTTTATGTTTTTGCCCTAGGTATATAAGGCAAAACCCTAGCCACGTTTTTGGGAGTTGCTCTAGTTGTATTATTGCTCATATTTTGCAGTTTGTGTGAATCTCTTGTGAGATCCTTGAGGAACTTTCCTTCACATAAACTTAGGGTTTTCAAGGTAGAGATATTATCAACACCTTGATGATCAACTCAGTTGCTGCCATTGGAGTTTAAAGAAACACAAGCAGGAGTGCTTGTACTTGATTGGAGAATCCAAGAAAGAAGGAGTCCGTGGATTCAGAACTTGCACGTGGTTGTGTCAGTAAGTTCTACTGGTAGGTAGCATTAGGAAGTCAAGCATGGGTGCTTGTAAGCCCTTTTGTATGAACTTCGATTCTTTCATATAATGGATTCAAGTTTACCTTGAGGGTAGCTAGGTCAAATCCTCCTCAGGTTTTTACTGTGTGATTTTATGGGTCATCATATCTTGTGTTATTTACTTTTTCGCTGCTTTATATTCTTGATATGATTATTTGATTGTGTTAACCTAGATTGGCATAATTTGACTAAGTTAATCACTTGGCTAATTAACTAGGTTAATCTGGTTAGGTTAAGGGGTCTAAAAACCGTTCAATAAGCCTAGAAAATAATAAATGGGCCTCAAAGGAAGCAAGCGGGTCTAAAGGAGCCTAGAGAAAAAAGTAGTAAACTCATGGGTATTATGTGAAATGGAAAGCAAGAATGGGCCGAAGAAGGCCCGAAGTAATGAAGTTAGTGAGTAAGGGGTTGATGGAAAGCCCATGAACCCCAAAAGTAAAGGATATGGTAATTGGGTCGAGGAAACCCAAAAGAGTTAGCAAAAACCCATGGGAATGCAGAATTAGAATGGGCCGAGGATGCCCAAGGAATGGGCCAAGGAAGCCCGTAAGCAATGGAATGGGTTAAGAAAGCCCGAAATAGCATGAATGCAAGCCCAATGATAATACTAGGCCACTGTAATTAAGTGAAAGAAAAGCATACAGTAGGACCAAAAGAGGCCCAGCAAGCACGGATCAAATAATACCACAGCAAGAATAACAAATCAGCATGGTAGAAATGCTAGCAAGTCTACGGAAGGAGCAAAGAGTGGGTTAAGAAAATTAAGCAAGGCCCAACCCTTAAAGGAAGCAAGCCATAAAGAATGAAGGCTCAAAAACCAGTTCACGCCACAAGAGGTCAAGAATGAGCAGCAGAACGCACAAACGAGCCTCCAGGCCATGGCGAACGCATGAGCAACAGACAAGCTTTGGACACACACGGAAGTGGAGCACGCACAAGGCTTAGGCACCACCAACTTGTACCCAACCAATACAAGAGTGGTGGGCTATGGGTCAGAGGTAAGAGAGGGTATGGTCTGGTGGTGGAGAGAAGGGGGGAGCCTATTCTGGGGTTTTCGCTCAAACTCTTTTGGGAGAAATGTTCTACTGGGATGACATATCACCCAAAAGTAGGAAAGATGAGTTAGAGCCACTAGGTGCATGCCATGAAGGATAGTGAGAGAGAATGTCCACCCTTATCCGGATGGGAATGCCACAGTTAACAAGCAAAACAAAATAGAATTCTTTGTCTGGAAATGGTATATGGCACAGCCAGCACAGGTAACTAATGGTGGCTGGGCAGCTGACAAACTAGCAGGTGGTTTGGAAGGACACCCACACCCAGACAAAAGTGGTTAAGGGGTGAAATGGTAAAAAACCAGTTACGGTAGGCAATATATAAGGGGCCTTCACCGTGCACAGTAACATCATCATCAACACAACAACAACAACAGTCACAGTATCACAACACACATCACCACTGCACCAGAAAGACAAAATCATACGAGCAAGGACTAGGAAGAAAAGAGTGGAAAAGCAGAGTAACAAAATTGAGAAAAAGAAAAAGAGTTAGAAAGAAAAACAAAGAGAGAATAGGATGGCAGGCATGCACCACTAGGCAAATCCCTTCTCTCCCACTAAAAGCCTACCCTTTGTTAAGGATTAAGGATTTTTTAGGTATAGCCATTCAGGCCCATTCTCTCAAAGTGGGTAATTTCTACAGCAAGATCTTCTTGTGAAGTTACCCACATTGAGAAAGTAGTTCCCTCCTTGGTCTTAGTTATGTAACGCAACTGAACACAGCAAACTAACCATTGCTTCTTTAATTTTATGGATTAAGTATTATCGTTATTTCTCTTTGTCATTTTATTTATATCGCGTTTCTATTGTAGTGCTGTTCTTTTTTCTTTATCATATTTGGAATTCTTTACTCGTTTTGGCTAACTGCAAGCAGATTGTTGTTATATTGTATTTGTCTGCCATAACTCTTTTGTAATAGTTTCATCTGCCATGGGCATGTGACCAAAGTTTCAACAAAGGGGCCTTAGTTTGCACACAAGCCTGTTTGAGTTGAGATGCAATCAGACCAGTCTTGACTCTCCTACCCAGAACCTTTGGGCCATAGTGTAGCAGGAGGCAGCCCAGCCCAGCACACAATCTCAGAAAGGCCCACCACAAGGATATTGATAAAAATATGTAATAAACACATTTAATTATCATTTTAGTCCTTAACGCTTGTACCATGTGTCAAAAGGGTCTTTAACATCTTAAATATTTTAATTTAGTTTCTAAACTTTTGGTATTATGTCAAAATAATCCTTGTTGTTAACTGGTAATTGAAAAAAAATTGGTGTGGCTAACATTAATATCAAAATAGTTTTTTTTTTTTTTTTTTATGCCACCAAAGTTATCCTGTGAGTTATCACTATAACAAAATGTATTTTCAGTGACGAAAAAATTCGTCACTAAAAGTCCAGTTTTTCGTCACTAAGGACCTTTAGTGACGAAATTGGACTTTTAGTGACTAAATTATCCTTATAAAATAAAATTAAATATTAGAATTATATTATTTGCAGTACCCTAAGTAAATGAGATGCCATTTTATTAGCAGAAGTTGAAAATTTGTTTTCTTTTCTTTTCCTTTGCTTTCTGGGGAACCAAACAAGGTTTAAGTCTTGACTTTATAGTTAAAGTGCTCATGAACAACATTTAAAAAACCTACTATTTACCTAGTTTAAAATGGAAATTAAAAAAAAAAAAAAAAAAACAAAAAACAAAAAGCCAAATGTCAATTTTTTGCATTATCATTTTTTTAAGAAGTTAAATTTATTACCAATTATACTATAAAACTTTTCTTAACTGATGAAATAATAAATATAATTGGTGTCATGTCAATAAAGTAATTGTGGGGACAATTTTTGCTTCAAGGCCAAGGGCTAGACCATGTTGGAACTTAGGCAAATTTGTTGTCCCACATGGGAAAGAACTCATCCCTCCTCATGCCATATAAGGGATAAGCCAATGGTGATAGAGTACCACTAGTTTGGTAATAAGCCAATGGTGATAGAGTACCACTAGTTTGGTAACCAAACTAGTGGTACTCTATCACCATTGGCTCATCCCTTATATGGCATGAAGAGGGAGGAGTTCTTTCCATGTGGGACAACAAATTTGTCTAGGTTCCAACATGGTCTAGCCCTTGGCCTTGAAGCAAAAATTGTCCCCACAATAATAAATAAATTTCTTAATTGTTTTTCTATTTTGTATTTAAAAATTGATACATCCATTTAATATAATGTATAGTAACCTATTATCACTCTATTTATAATTACTTGTTGTTCATGAAAAAATCAATCCCATGTGGCCCTTTTAGCCGACAAATGCAAACATATTCTTACTATTTTTCAGTATAAAAATAAACTACAAATTTTTCACGAAGAGGCTAATGAGCCAAAAAAAACCTATGACTGGCCTTGAGCATATATGGAGAGAGGCAAATAGTTGTGTGGACTTACCGGCAAAAAGGGGTGTTTCCCAATCCGAAAGGGAAATTTTGTATGATACCTGCCCCACTTTTCTGTGGCAATGTTTATATTGGGACTCCATAGGTTTTGCCACACCCTGGATTCATTGCGGAGAATAAAAGTCCAATAATGTTTTGTTTAATTTCAGCTAGACCTCTCTTTGGTGTTAGTTTGATAGTTTTGTGTGTGTTTCCTTGTAAAATAAGTACGGTTGTAATATTTGTGTTTGTAAGACTTATGTTTATGTAATATATCGCCCGTTTATGCAAAAAAAAAAAAAAAAAAAAAAAAAAAAAGATGACAAAAGACATGCATAATAACCAAAAAAAAAAACGTACGAGATAAGAAGTCGAATCTATTAAAGGAAATCCTTAACTGAATAGGTTTGTTGAAGCCAATTTAGTAGTCTGACAGTGTTAAAAAGATGTGTTTTCCTTTTTAGTTGGAACTGTGAAACAGCGAAAGGATACTTGTTCTTAAAACTTTGAAAATATGAATATTGTGCTTTGGATGCTTATCTTCGCCAAAATTTAGCAAACACACCCAGAAGATGACAAACAGACTTTTTTTTTTTTAATACAAAATCGAAATTCTACTCTAACTTAATTTAAATGTATAGTATATATATGTGTGTGTGAAGTTCCCTCTTGGAGACTTGAACTCTAACCTTTACCCCCACACCCCACAATCAACTATACTAAACTAAAAAAGTATTCGGCTCTCCTCCTATATAGTACCCTTTAGTTATCTCCCACTATAAAAAGGATGACAGACACATGGCACATAGGGCAATCCAACGGTTAAAAAAAAACCACTCAAACGCAAATTTTCTCACTTTCTTCGTTTGTCTCATTCTCTCTCTCATTTCTTCTCTTCTACACCTCCCAGTTCACCGACCCAACTCCCAACTCTAAAAATCAAGTCTTCTTTTTTCTCTCTTCTACCCATACACAGATTTCCCCTCACAATTTGCTTCTCTTCATCTCTCTCTTGTTTCTCCTTTTCTTTGCCTCTCTCAGAACTTTGCTTGCAAAAGCCTAAACAAGATAGATCACTCTGCTCTCAGAACTTCATCACAATGGCTTGGCTCAAGATTTAAGGTATCAGATACTCAACCAAATCAATTAAAAGGAATGATAATTGTTTGATTATGCTAGTAGGAATCCATGCTTGGATTATGGTTTGAAGCAGCTAGGGGGCAAACCCCACACTTGAACCCATAGTCCCATGGCAGCTTATTGTTTTTATTCTATAAAATTTAAATTGTCTTGTTCCAAATTGAGGAAAATAGTTATTACACAATCATTTATTTTCGTTTCTTTTCCCATCATTCTTGGCCAGCAAACAGATTAAGGAGTGGGAAAAATTACAATAGCTGGGGTTAATGTTCAACAATTAAGCAAATGGGTATCTGAAAACGTGCAGAAAAAGAGTGAAATAGACAAGATGGAAACAGTTCTAAGAAGAAAAATAAAAGGAAACAGTGAAGAGAGCATGAGAGAAATAAGATGAGGAAGAAGAAAATGGGATCCCAACAACAAATATCATGATTATGGTGCAAAACTTCTTATTGTTCTTATAGAAAAACTTGGAAGAGGTACGTGCACTTAAAAACTAAAAATTGTTGTTTAAAAACATATGTGAAAATACGTATGGTTGAAAAAGTGTGTGAAAATACGTGTAATGTTGTTTAAAAATTGAAAATTGTTGTTTGAAAACATGTACCAAACACCCCCTTGATTTTCTGAGTTGGGAATGGGAGGACCTGAAGAGAAGAAATGATGAGAGAGAATGAGACAAACGGAGAAAGTGAGAAAATTTGTGCTTGAGTGGTTTTTTTTTATTTTATTTTATTTTTAAACTGTTGGATTGCCTATATGCAATGTGTCAGTCATCCTCTTTAAAATGGGAGATAACTGGAGGCTACTAAACAAGAGGGAAGCTGAACCCAAACTAAAAATATGATAGAAAAAAATATTGAGATGTCACATAAAGCTATAAATTATTCGAGTCTAACTGAGTATTAAAAATTTAGACATATTCATTTTATTTTATTTCAAACACAGAGTTGAACTCGAGTTCATCATCAAACAACATTAAATGTTCAAGTTTGGTTCATTTATTTGTTGAGTCGAACTTGTTCACGAACTATTTGATTAACTTATTCTTTTTTAATATAGAGTCTTGTTAACAGATAACCTTAGAGCAATTATTAATAAACCATTTTATGAAAGTTTTAACCATTTGATCCTTTTATTTTATTGTGGGTGAGTTTTTTGCTCTAAGGAAATTCATGTGTACTCCTAAGCAAATTTTTGCTCTTTGTCCCACATTGGAAGGGTTTCCTTCCTCCTAGCACTTTATAAGGTATGAACCAATGGCATTAGAGTACCACTAGATCCTTTTATTGTGGGGGCATTTTTTACTTCAAGGAAACTCATGTGTACTCCTAGACAAATTTTTGCTCTTTTGTCCCACATTGGAAGGGTTTCTTTCCTCCTGACACTTTATAAGGCATGAACCAATGGCATTAGAGTACCACTAGTTTGGTTATTATGGGAGCATTTTTTGCTTCAAGAAAACTTATGTGTACTCCTAGGCAATTAATGGCATTAGAGTACCACTAGTTTGGCTTTTATTGTGGGGGCATTTTTTGCTTCAAGGAAACTCATGTGTACTCCTATGCAAATTTTTGCTCTTTGTCCCACATTGGAAGGAAATCCTTCCTCCTAACACTTTATAAGGCATGAACCAATGGCATTAGAGTACCACTAGTTTGGTTATTGTGGGGGCATTTTTTGCTTCAAGGAAACTCATGTCTACTCCTAGGCAAATTTTTGCTCTTTGTCCCACATTGGAAGGGTTTCCTTCCTCCTAGCACTTTATAAGGCATGAACCAATGGCATTAGAGTACCACTAGTTTGGTTAACCAATGGCATTAGAGTACCACTAAGTTTGGTTTGGTTCATGCCTTATAAAGTGCTAGGAGGAAGGAAACCCTTCCAATGTGGGACAAAGAGCAAAAATTTTCCTAGGAGTACACATGAGTTTCCTTGAAGCAAAAAATGCCCCCACAATAAAAGGAAGTGGTACTCTAATGCCATTGGTTCATGCCTTATAAAGTGCTAGGAGGAAGGAAACCCTTCCAATGTGGGACAAAGAGCAAAAATTTACCTAGGAGTACACATGAGTTTCCTTGAAGCAAAAAATGCCCCCACAGATTTCATGGGAAAAATATAAAAAGCCATCAAAACAATTAATTGTTTTTATCTTTTTCCCATAAAAAGTTCCTTAAAATAATTCCTAAATCAATGCATTTAAGGCATCCGTCAACATTTGCATTCTATATATAGTAAAATTATGACTAAATTGTTTTAGTCCTTCAAAAATCTATGAATTTTTACTACAAATGGACTAGTAATTTGAGCCTCCATATTCATGAGCTTGTTTATGAACATATTATTATGTATGAGTTTGGCTCATTTAATAATCGAGCTTAAAGTTGGGCTAGAGCTTGAGCTTAGATTGTTTTGGTGAATTATGTAAATGGTGGAATGTTTAGTTATTTTCAATTTTTCGATTTCTGATTTTGATTACTTCTAGGTTTTGTACGATTCTTCCACTGCTAAAAAGCAAAGAGAGAAAGAGAGTTCTGAGTTTTCCCAATTGAATCATGTAATGAAACAATTCATCTAACCCAACCCTATATTGTTCAACTTGGGTTGAAAAGATGAAAGAAACACACGCACACAAATTCTTAATTCCTAATTAGGAGTGGGACGTCAAATTCGTAATTCCTAATGAGAGGGAAAAAAAGAACCAAAACAAATGAATGAGATCATTTTTTATGTAAGCTAATCCAAAATGACCAAAGAGAGAGATGGAAGATTTTGGATTTGGGTTTTTGTTGAATTATTATCGTCAAGTCAAACTAGGTTCAAAGTGTAGAAATCTTGACTCTGCGCAGAATGTGAACTATTAAAAAAAGCAAAAAACTCAAATCTAAAATAAACAAACAATTTATATAAGTAATCTAGCTTTAGTTGAATAACCTTTGTAATTGAAGTTAAATATATGCCACCTTTATCTTAAAGCATGGGATATTTAGATTTTCGCTTAGTGATAGCAGAAATCACATTGATTACTGCCAAAAAAAGAGAGAGTAAAGAAACTCAAAATCTTTGGGACTAATTATAACTTACTCACTTGTGGTTTAACCGAAATTTAAGTTACCTACCCATGGTTTGAAAGTTGACATTTTACCTACTTGAGGTTAGCTTAGTTAGGATTTCGTTACCCACCCCTGTTAAAAATAGAGCTAAATATGTATTTTTGTCATCTTTTATGTCTTTTCACTCAAAACATAATATATATATATATATATATATATATATATATATATATATAAGAATAAGAGAAAACAAGATAAAAAAGTGAGGGTTTTGTAAAAATTATGATCAAACATTACCACCACCATAGAAGCTTCTGTCAAAAATCATATCCAGCAAAAACAAATTCCTTCATCCATTTCTAAGCAACCAATGAAACCATAACATCCAAAGCTTAAATCAAACCAAAAAATACCCACAAAAAAAAAAAAAAAAAAAAAAATTCAAGCTTCTATGGATGTTCTCCATCAAGGCATCAACTTGCAGCAACACCTTTCAATCACTACTCATAAATCAATACAAACTAATAACAATTTCATGTTTTTACAGATATTTAAAGAATCACACATCCTAGACACAAAAAACAACATTCAAATTGCAAACCCAACATATATGGTGTGTTGAATATATTCACATTTTCTTCTGAACGGTTTTAGACCCCTTAACCCAACCAGATTAGCCTAGTTAATTCTAGGTTATCACAATCAAACAATCATATCAAGAATATAAAGCAACGGAAAAGTAAATAACACAAGATATGATGACCCAAGAAACCACACAGTAAAAACCTGGGGAGGATTTGACCTAGCTATCTTCAAGGTAAACTTGAATCCACTATATGAAAGAATCGAAGTTCATACAAAATGACTTACAAGCACCCACGCTTGACTTCTTAATGCTACCCACCAATAGAACTTACTGACACGACCACGTGCAAGCTCCAAATTCACGAACTCTTTCTTTCTTAGATTCTCCAATCAAGTACAAGCACTCCTTCTTGTGTTTCTTTAAGCTCCAATGGCAGCAACTGAGTTGATCATCAAGGTGTAGATAACATCTCCTCATTGAAAACCCTAAGCTTTGTGTAAAGAAATCTCCTCTAAATCTCACAAGAGATTTACACAAAACAGCAATATGAGCAACAAGAGCTACTCTAAAAAATGTGGCTAGGGTTTTCTTTATATATTAGGAGAATTAGATCTAAAACCCTAATCCTTAATGGGATTGGGTTGTGTTAGAAGTTATGCAAAAAAAACGTTCTGCCCGATATTCGATCGATTGAGCCAGACCGAAAGTCACTAATACTTCTGCAGCCACTCGATTCCAACTTTACATAAAAGACACAACTTTAAACAAGCCTAAACAAGACTAAACAGCCTGTTTTGATCATGATTTGCCAACATTACACATTAAAGTTCTAAATACATAAATTCCTAAATCTTTAGAACCTAACATCTTCATTTGAACAAACTCCTCAATATAAGAAAATTATTGGTCATTTCCAGCACCCAAGGATCCACTGTACAAGATGAGTCAAGTATGGCTCTACTACTTTTCCACCCGAAAAAAAAAGAAAAAAGAAAAAGAAAAAAGAAGTATGGCTCAGTGTTTGTGTAACTTTACTTATAGAATAGAGTTAGGATCGTAGAATTTTTGGTAGCAAATTAATTGCCCTTGATGCACTAGTTGAATTCCCAACTAAATCAATAAGCAATTTATCAAGCTTGGGAATCTCAATGATAAATAGTGTTTACCACTGACTTGCTGCTATACACCGTAGGCACATCAATTTCAACTTTTCCACTTTCTGCATTGGAAAATTCTAGCTATTAAGAATAAACCCAAAGACAACAAATGAAATTGGAAATTAAGTTCTTAAAATAATCATAAAAATTAATTGTCTTCCTCCTTTTCAAAAGCATTATTCACTAGAGGTACTTAGTGATTATTGGATTAATTCTATTTTCAAATAAAAATACCAAATTTTGGTTCCAACTTCCAAGCTTGTGTCTAAATCAAAATAAATTGACATTAAAGTCACAAATATCAGTAGTTTATAACAATATCATGAATAAACTAAGTTCATTAAATAACATGAATACTTAGAAAATGTACAGTGTGATTTCTTTTACCTCTACAACTCTTTTAAATTTGATATGTACTCTTCAGGGAATGTGTACCAAAAAGAGGGTGCCCGATGGCTGCAAGTTTTTTGAGACTCATGCCGATTAGGAGATAAAAAGGAATAATATTCATTAATCATCCTACCTGTTAATCCAAAATAAACTAGACCAGCACTCAAGCAGTCAAGCATTGCTGATAAAAAAAAAAGTACCAACCTTCACACAGGCTAAAGAAGCAAATGTTCACCAAGACACTTATCAAGGAGAAAGCAATGGTGCTGGATAATCTGTTTCAGAAAAAAATATCATAACATATACATCAAAGACTAGTCACTCTTAACACATGAGCAAACACTGCAATATTTGACAATACACAGTTTTATTTCTCTAAAAGAATCGTGCATATACAACTTTTTCTTAGAAATTGTACATTCAAATATAACATAATTCCTTTTTGCTAGAGAAGAAAGAACCTATTTTTAAATGAAGATTTTTAAATGAAAGCCATACCTCATCTATGCATTTTCCAGCCTAAAGTCTGTTATACACCATGTGCCAATTATGTTCAAGAACAAGAGAATATACATTAATATAAAGTGTTGGTGCACTCCACATTTTTGAAATTTTATGACAAATTTCACACATAAAAATAACATAGAAACCTTAATGAATTTCATACCATTGTTCCTGACCAGATGTCTTCACTAGCATGATAAGATACTTTTAGCAGGTCAGATATGATTAAGAGCTCACTGCTCGTGAAGTCATTAGCACCTTTTATATACTCAAGGTAACAACGGCTCAAGCCAAAGCTTATTTATTTTAATATTCTGATACAGGGCCGACGACAAGAATCCAATCAAAGACAAAATACTAGAAGACCGCAAGGTTCTTTTTTGTCATTACTATCTAATTATAACTATTAGTCTAAATTGTGTGTGCATAATCATAACCAATCCTGAACACTGTAACCGCATTGTCTCATGTCATCCAGAATTTGACACAAATTTGTTCCAGTAATATTTGCAATGAAGCTAGGAGTAGCATCCTTAAAGCTGTGCCATTGCTTTCAATACTTAGAATCATAATCCCAAGTGAGGCTCTCCAATAAAAGATTAAAAAAGTGTAAGCATCTAAAAAAAGATTTTATAAACTCATAATTATTGTTAATGGACACGTACCTTCGAAAAGATCTGTTCTCTGCAATGAAAAATCCACCATAAGGTTTGTTAACCACTCCTTCAGAGAACCACCCAAAATTTAGTTCAATTTATGTTTAGGAAAGAAAAGAATTAGACGGAATCATAAAATTATAATGCAGAAAACAATAGAATCAAAACACAGAAACCACATTAATTTTTTTTTTATTCTAATATCTCCAAACCTTATTTTTCAACTTTGAATTCATGCAGCATGAACAAGAACAAGGGCCATGGATACGACACTGCTGACACACACAAACATGGGCAGATCATGGGAAAATAAGACGATAACATTAATCTGCTTTTGTTTGAATGTTCTAACACTTGAAAGTAATAACATTAACAAGGTACCTATGTGTGTGTTTGTGGCCAATTAAGCTAATAGAAAAGTCCATTACATTATTAATATAGTGGCTGTCAAACGCATAATCAGGGATGACTCATGATGCGAAAATTTAATGACAAATTCCAACAGCAAATCAAATTATACCTTTCTTAGATGTCAAGATATGCATTGCTTGCACATTGCATCATTTTTCAAAGCAATTACCTCACTGTGCTATTAGCAACCCTGGCCCCAGCCTGAATGTAGGAAAAGCAATTTCAAGAACTAAGAAAACATATACTCCCTTCATGCCATGATAATGGTCAAAATTCCCAGTTTTTGCTTAATATATTTGTACCTTGTCAAAGTCAAGGAATATTTATTTTCACGTTACAGATAACATCCTTTTTTTTTCACATCAGTTACAAGAGATATATTGTATTTTATGCTCATTTAAATGTAGAAGTAGGGTGAAGATTATAATTTGCTTATGACCTAGGAAGTAAGGACACTTTAATTTCAGGTGTTGTACCCGTGTTGTATTTGTTTCGTACCAGCCATTTCATGTTATAATTTTTCAGAAATTATTCATGTCGCCATGACCTATACCCATGTCCATGTCCGTGTTTCCTAGCTTATGACAGATAATTGTTTTTTTTTTGTAAATTGTATAGAAGAAGCTCAAAACTTTAACTGCAAAGAGAAAAGAACCATCCAAGGAGAAATATTATTTTTTAAACAAAAGAATAATTCAGATATAATTCAAATTATTCGGAACATGCAATATCATTAAGAAGCTCTGTATCACAATTTTCAATGCTTGCATAGATTCATCATGGGCTGCAATACATGGTGAAAATCCCTCAGTGAACATTCTAGGAATGATTGTGCGGATTCAAGGCACAATCAAACTTGAGAGTGAAACCACAATTCTTGCATCTTCCAACTAGAAACTAGTGCCTAAATTGTGAAGCTGTACCACTGTGCCCTAGTAATTTTGATTTAAGAATTTTTGACATTTATAAAACGTGCATTAATTGTGAATGGCATAAAATAATTTTTTTTAAAAAGGACATTTAACTGAAAAGTCATAGTCCAAATAATTTTTTTTAAATGTATGAGTATATTGAACCGGGATGGAACATTACAATGCAAAATTAACATTACATATACTTGAGATTTTCTTTTTGCAAAGTATTTTTTTGATATTGTCTTTTTGCTAAGTATGTACTTGATATTTTAACTTAATCATTGGTTACAACAGGTGAAAAATTGATAAAAGGGGAAAGGAAAAACAAATGCAACAAGAAACCTTTTTTTATTTACGGGTAAGTACGAACCTATTGAGTTTTGAAACCATGACCTCACCCTCCATTCCATTATTATTGGAGGAGGAAGTACCAATTGAGCTATAGCTCATTGGTCATAAATGACCTCTTCTCCACAGTACTTTTTTTTTTTTTTTTTGATAGGTAATAAAGATTATATTCAAAAACACTACCTTATGCAGAAAAACATAAGGAGAGAGAAAAATACAAAGGGAAAAAAAAGAGTGTAAAGATAAAGAAAATGAAAGATACTAAGTACATGGGAGGGAGCTAAGGAACATAGGGAGAGAATCACTAGAGGTGAGTCCCCACGCCCTAGACCAGTCAAACAAAGTGCCACTGAAGGAGGCCAATAGCTGGTCATCCGAACTATCCATGTCCTCAAACGTCCTCCTATTTCGCTCCCTCCAAAGACACCACATCAAGCATAATGGAACTAAATTCCAAATGCTAGACTTCCACCAACCAAAAAGAGTATTCGCAACCGATCTTGGCAAGACCCAAGAGAACCCAAAGGATCTAAACACCAAAGTCCACAACCGATAAGTCTTTCCACAATGTAGTAACAAATGATCCACCATCTCCCCATTACTGCGGCACATGATACACCAGTCGACAAAATCCAACCTTCTACCCCTCAAATTATCACCTGTAAGGATCCTATCCCATACAGCAGTCCACACAAAGAAGGAAACACGCCAAGCAGCCTTAACCTTCCAAACACCTTTCCAAGGAAAAATAATGGGCAAGGGGCTTCTTAACTTATTGTAGAACGATCGAATGTCAAAGTCCCCATTCTTTGTCAACTTCCATCGCATACAATCTCCGTTCGCAGTGGGAGGTAGATTTGAGCCCAAGGTACGAAGAAAATCATCCACACCACCCATTTCTCAATCATTTGGTCTCTGAGTAAAATGAACATCCTAGCTTCTCCGCTCCTCTATCCCCAACCATTCAAGAGAAGAGGCCACCGATGCCCCTATATCGGAGACCATCCCATACACATTCGAAAAAGTCAATTGAAGTGGAGAATCCCCACACCATAGATCTGTCCAAAGCTTCACTCTATCCCCCACCCCTACCTCAAAGCAAATATTCTTGCTAAAATCCTCCCATCCCATGCGGATACTTCTCCACAAGCCACACCCATGTACCCCTCTACCTAGCTTGGAAGTCCATCCCCCCCATTCTTCCCCAAACTTAAGAGCTACAACCCTTCTCCAAAGCCTTGTCTCCTCAATCCCAAACCTCCATAACCACTTCCCTAGTAAGGCTTTATTAATCTCCACAGTAATGGAGAGACGGTGGATCATTTGTTACTTCATTGTGGAAAGGCTTATCGGTTGTGGACTATTTACAAGAAAGTTAAACCCGTGTATATTATTTGTACAGGATATACAAGCATGACTATTTGCTCATGAACAATGTTTACTTTTCTCTACTAGGCATTCCAATAACAACTTTTTAAGGTGATATTTTTTGTAATTACAAAATATATATATATATATATATATTCGAAATTGAATCTGTATATATCAGTAACTCCAAGCGAAATAAGTAAGAGAATGCCAAAGAACCATAGAAAATTACTATAATAAAACTAGTTGGAGGTAATCCTAAATTTTTTCACAAAGTATTTGCAAGTAGGTGAGACATGAAATGGTTACAGAGCTATGGTCTTCAAAAGGATAGAAGACTTGTTCATAGGCACAGATATAGAGATTGATTCAAATGTCTGCAAAATAAGGACATCAAGTACCAAAGAAAAGACTTGCATCTGTACCCAGCCCCATCAAGTACGAAGTCATCAAAATACCAGGAACAGAGGATCCTCGGGAAAATCTCATATGTATGAGGAATTGCTTTCATCAACAGCTACGGAAATCAACCCAACAATGTTGAAGTTGTGGCTCTGTCATCCTTACTGATTCAAGTGTTTGCAATAAATACTTGAGCAACAATCCTATAATTGCGCATTTAATTAAGAGATATAGAAAGAGAAGTACCCAAAGATGTGAATCCAAAGATGCAACTATATAAGTGTTTTTGGCGACGTCTGGCATAGGGTGGTCGATGGTTTCTTCTTCGCCGTCCACATAGATGTCCGGAATATCCTCCATTGTTGACAGCCCATTGATCCTTATCAGAGCCACAACAACTATGCGTAGCACTTGGACTCGGCAAGTGAAAAACATCAGATTTTTGGGAACAAACAGATGCACTCTACACGTACCCCACACCTTCTTGGATGGTTTTTAACCCAGTCCATCACAACCAAACCCAAATCCTTAATTTCACATATTACCTCAACATAATTTAGTTCAGATTTTTGAAGAACTCCAAGATGTCCCTTATTTACTTTCTTTCATCTCCCTTGGAGCATCCACAGCAGTGGAGCAATAATTATAGCTATTTAGCACCACAAAAAATCACTTTATCTATTTTACCTACGCACGTACTACAGCAGTGGAGCTATTTTATCTTCCAACACAATAAAATAATATAACAACCACAATAAAATAATATATGCAGTGGAGCTATTTTATCTTCCAACACAATAAAATAATATAACAACCACAATAAAATAATATATATCCACAGTCAGCTATTTTTTTTTTCTTCTCACTATTCATCTTCTCTCTGTTTTCTCCCTCTCTTCCCTCTCTTCAACCCACAGCCCCTCACGGCACCAACACCATCACCACCACCACCACCACCACCACCAGCCCATAGCAGAAGAAAAAAAAAACCACAGAAAAACTCATTAAAATAATAAAAAAACATCAAAAAAAAAAAAAAAAAAACCCAGCGGATCGGCGATGGAGCTAGCACCCCAGACCACCATCAAACCCACCATCTGAGCTTGATCGATAGAGAGAAGAAACAAGACCAAGAGGCACAACACCCATCGACCCATGCCATCGCCGATCGTCGATCAGCCATCACCGAACCAGATTCGCTGAATCAAACCCAAACCACCGTCGAACCAGACCATCCATCGCCGATCACGCCATCGTCGACCACTGACCCACGCCATCGCCGATCACGCCATGAGACTGAGTCTGATGAAAAGAAAGAGAGAAAAGATAGAGAAGGAAGAGAGAGCTGAGACTGAGAGTCTGACGAAAAGAAAGAGAGAAAAGATAGAGAAGGAAGAGAGAGAGAGAGAATATTTTAATGAAAAGGAGAGAGAATAGTCAAATAAAATATATTATTTTTTTTAGCTTTGGAGCTACCGTGCACATCTAAAGATAGATGTGCACTGTAGCAAATCATCTAAAATTTTAAGTTATGCCTCCACTGTTGCAGAACGTTTTTTGTGTTTGTAGAGCTAAATTTTAGCAATATAGCAATATAGCTACACTGCTGTGAATGCTCACAACCAAACAGGATAATAATTTCCAAATTCAGCTAATAAAAAAGAGAAAGAAAACAAGCGTTTTGAGGATTTTAATAAAAATATGCAAAATACATATCTAATTACCATTTTAGTCTTTAAGAGTCCTTTTTTTTTTTTTTTGCTAACCTTAAAGAGTCTTGTACTATGTGTCCAAATAGTCTTTAATATTTCAAATATATTAATTTAATTTCTAAACTTTTAGTATTATATCAAAATAATCCTTGTTATTGAGTGGTACTTTAACAAAATTGGCGCAGTCAACATTAATATTAAAATAGCATTTTTATGCCACTTAAGTTATTTGTGGTTTATTCAGCAAAAAAAAAAAGGTATCTGTGGGTTATCGTCGGTCTTTAATTATAAAATATTTAAAAATATGAAAATTTTCTTTTCTTTACTTTTCTTTGCCTTCGCTTTTTGGTCGAGCAAACAAGGTTTAATTCTTAGCTTTTTAATTAAGGTTCTCATGAACGACATTTGAAAAGCATACTATTTACCTAGTTTTAAAATGAAAATTTTAAAAAAACAAAAAACCAAATGTCAATTTTTTGCATTATCATTTTTTTAAAGAAGTTTAAGTTATTGCCAATTATATTAGTATAAAATTTTTATTAACTGATACAATTGGTGTCATGTCAACAAAGTAATAAATAAATTTTTAGTAATTTTTCTATTTTGTGTCTTTTTTTTTTTTTTTTTTTAGAATAGTCAGTATTTTTAATACACATGGGAAGAGAAGAGAATTTTTTTAAAGAAACTAACAATGGTGTATGTCCAAAATAGCCTAACTCTTAAATACATAACATAAGCTTTAATAAATTGATGCATCCATTTAATAAATGTATAGTAACCTACCATCACTCTATTTAAAATGACTTGTTCATGAAATCACAGCCCCATGTGGACCCTTTAGCCGACTAATACAAACATATTCTTACAATTTTTTAGTATTAAAAAAAAATACAAATTTGTCGTGAAGGGGTTAGCCAAAAAAAAAAAAAATTCTACGTCCACAACATTTTTATAACATTTTCACAACAAATTGTAGGTGGTTAGTTGTTATTAGTTCAAATTTGAATATAATACTAAGATTACTTTTTTGTCCCAATAATAACAACCAATAACAACCAGTAACAACTTGCTACTTAGAATTTGTTGTAAAAATATTGTAAAAATGTCATAAACATATCATTTCTTAAAAAAGAAAAAAACTATGACTAACCTTGAACCGGTAAACTTCCCATAATAGATATCGACCCAGTTTGGATAGCACGTTTAGCTGCGGCACGTTTTCAGTTTCACGTTTTCTCTCTTTTTTTTTGGCCGGCTTTTTTGACTTTGGGGGACAAAATTCACTGTGCGTGTACTGTGCGTGCACTGTTCACGCAATATTTAATATTAAAAGTGAGTCCCACAACACTATTTACACATTTAAAAATTATTTTGCTACAGTGTTTTCAGCAACAATCAGTTTTTATCAACTTTCAGCAACAATAAGTGCTATCCAAACGGACCCGATCATATAACATGCAAAATAACAAAATAAAGTACGAGATGATGAGAAGTCAAAAGACTCAAAACCATGCAAGAAAATCCTGAATTGAATAGGTTTGTTGAAGCCAATTTAGTGAGCCTTTTAGGTAAATATTGCTAAAATCAAAATATATTTGCGTTATAGGTACTGTTTGAAGTTAATTGTGGAAATGAGGAGAGAGATTGAATTTCGGCAACACCGTTGCCGAAATTCAACAAAAAAGTAGGAGAGAGAATGAGCAAAAGGAGGAAAGAGAAAAGCTAACAGTAAAATGTTGAATTTCGGCAACACCGTTGCCGAAATTCATCTGCCCAAATTTTCTGTGCTGCCCGGATGTGTGAGAAGTGCAATAATGCGTGAGCGCCCAAACTTAAAAAAAAAAAAGTAATTGTGGCAATGGTATTGCCGAAAATAGTAGGAAAAAAAAAAGTGAATACGGAAGAATTAAAGAAAAATATAATGTGCTACGTACACAATATTTTTACAATAAATCACAAGTAACTAATTATTATTAGTTCAAATTTAAATTTGACATTGACATTACTATTTTAATTTAACAATAACAACAAGTAACAATCTGATACTTAGCATTTGTTGTAAAAATATTGTAAAAATTGTATGCACTTATTATTTCTTAAAAAAAAAAAAAAATCCCAATTGTGGCAATGCCATTGCCGAAATAGTGGGGAAAATTGTTTCCCCACAATTTCGGCAATGGCATTGCCACAATTGGGGAGCAATGCCATTGCCGAAATAGTGGGGAAAATTTTTTCCCCGCAATTTCGGCAATGCTATTTGGGAAAAAAAAAAAAAAACTTTTTTCTCAATGTGGCAATGGGAAGTTGTGGAAAAAAAAAAATTTCCCCAATTTCGGCAATGTCATTGCCGCAATTAGAAAAAAACTAAAAGTCATTGCCGTAATTAGAAAAAAGAAAAAAAAAAAAAGGATTTTTCCCCAATTTCGGCAATGGCATTGCCGAAATTGTGGGGAAACAATTTTCCCCACTATTTCGGCAATGGCATTGCCACAATTGGGATTTTTTTTTTTTTTTTTAAGAAATAATAAGTGCATACAATTTTTACAATATTTTTACAACAAATACTAAGTATCAGGTTGTTACTTGTTGTTATTGTTAAATTAAAATAGTAATGTTAATGTCAAATTTAAATTTGAACTAATAATAACTAGTTACTTGTGATTTATTGTAAAAATATTGTGTACGTAGCACATTATATTTTTCTTTAATTCTTCCGTATTCACTTTTTTTTTCCTACTATTTTCGGCAATACCATTGCCACAATTACTTTTTTTTTTTTAAAGTTTGGGCGCTCACGCATTATTGCACTTCTCAGACATCCGGGCAGCACAGGAAATTTGGGCAGATGAATTTCGGCAACGGTGTTGCCGAAATTCAACATTTTACTGTTAGCTTTTCTCTTTCCTCCTTTTGCTCATTCTCTCTCCTACTTTTTGTTGAATTTCGGCAACGGTGTTGCCGAAATTCAATCTTTCTCCTCATTTTCACAATTAACTTCAAACAGTACCTATAACGCAAATATATTTTAATTTTAGCAATATTTACCTAAAAGACTCCAATTTAGTAGTATAATAGTGTTAAAAAGTTGTGTTTTCCTTATAGTTGGAACTGTGAAATAATGAAAAATAAAAAAAGAAGGATACTCACTTTCAAGATGCGAATATTGTGCGTGGATGCTTGTCTTTGCCAAAATTTAGCACACGCGCCCAAGAACATGACAATTTTACACTCTCCTTTTGCAGTATGGAAAACTTTAAACTTTTTTTTTTTTTTTAAATTTATGAACAGGAAAAAAGCGTTTAACTTTTAATAACAATTTTCCTTGGGAAAAAAATACTTACAAATAGACCTAACTAAAAATATGATTGATGTCAACCCAAAAAATGAAGAAAAAAGATTGATGTCACTTAGAGTGTGATTGGTAAGTGATGAAACTTATAGTTTATTAGAGTTTTTAGCTTATTTTTGTTATTATTCATAGGTCTTATTACACTTTTTGAAACTATTTATGGGTCCCACTATACTATTTGGTCATCTTTTAGTTTTTTTTATAGTACTTTTAGTAAAAAAAATTTAGTTTCAGTTAAATAAACTGTTCTCAAACGAACCCTTATACAATCCAATTTCAAGTATATATAAATATACTTTTAGACGAAGACACTTATAAATAAATAAATATATATATATACACGCATTATTATATATAGATAATTCAAGCACTCATATTTATGAATTTGTTCACAAACTCATTATTATGTTTGAGTTTGACTCATTTAATAATTGAGCCTAAAGTTGGGTTTAAACTAAGCTTGTTTACTAAATAAATTAGTCGCGAACCCATGTGATACATGAATATGTGTTATGTTTTCTTCTTCTTTTTTTGGGTACAACTAAATTCAAATTAGTGATTCAAATTTCTTACTCTTGTAAAGAGATCATCATTATAATCAAATCTCATCACAATTTTAGAATTAATATTGCTCAAATAATTGAAAGTCACATTCAAACATAGACACGTAGATCGTATTTGGCTATAAACTCAAATTCTCACTTTCAAAATATCTAAAAATTAACTTAAAAATGTATAATTGTAAACACAAAATTATCCAAGTCATGCTACCCTACGTAATAAAATTACAGTATATCATTATATACTTCTATCAATTAAAGAGAATAAAATAAAAAATATATATAACAAATTAAAAAACAACTAAATCGTATCAACCCAAAGTAGAATTCAACACAAAAAATTCATCAACTTAAGTAAAGATGCAATAAATAATTAAAAATCCACAAGAAAAAGGGAAAAAATATATATAAATATATATATATATATATAGAGAGAGAGAGAGAGAGAGAGAGAGAGAGAGAGAGAGTATTTATCTTTTTGTGAGGGAAAAACATGGACTAAATGAAAAAAGAAAATAAAATTTTTTTATAGTAAATAAAATGAAGAGAAGAAGAGTCAACATAAAGGAAGATGAGAAGGGATAGAGGAACTACAACGTTAAGATATAAGGTATTAGGAAGATAAAAAGGGAAAAGTGGGGGGGAAATGTTGGAGGAAGTGTAATTGTAAGATAAAAGAAATTGCTGAAAATAGGTGAATAATGTGACTATTGATATGGCGCAACAAAAGCATAGTAATTAAAATTGTTATATTTTAGTATTTATATATATATATATATATATATATATATATATATATAGATATAGATGAACATAAACAAGATTTTTGTCAACCCAAGCTCAAATGTTCATAAACAATTGGCTTCATTTACAGTCCTATAATTTCACGCCATTAACATACTCCTAATAAATAAAACTTCAAATTACTTTTTGTTTTGTTTTTAAAAATTGATAAATATTATTATAAGAGTAAAGCTAAGTTACAAATTATTTTATAACATTTTTACAAATTGTTAATGTGCCCCGATTATTGATTTTCATTTAAGCTTACCATTAACGTCATTTTTTTCATTTACCAATAATCATTCATTACATCAGCAATTTATATAAGTTTTTGTAAAAATGTTTGTATTTCTAGCATTACTCTTGTTATGAAGTTTATGTATTGAATTATAACATTCCTAAAATCTTGCTCTTGTCTTGTGTTAAAGAATTGTAATGTAATTATAAGATTTATGAGTAATTTAACAAATATTTTGAAAGTGTAAGGATGTAATTTTTTTTTTTTTTTACATTTTTTTTAAGAAATAAACATACTAAAGAAAAAAAAATTTTAATATAAAAACACACCACATACTGAGTGCCATGATAGTAGATTTGACTAATTAAACTATAAGCACTCACAGCAGTGGTGCTATATTGCTATATTGCTATATTTTAGCTCCTCTAACACTAAAATTATACTCTAGCAGTGGAGCTAAATCTATAATTTTTTAGCTCCATTGCTACAGTGCACATCTATAGATAGATGTGCACTGTTCAAGAGAGCTAAACAAAAAAAATATTATTTTATTCTCAGCCCGATTAAAATATTATTTTTTCCTTTTTTTTTTCTTTTCTTCTCAGAACTCTCACAACCTCTCAACTCTCTCTCTCAACTTTCAAACCTCTCATGTCGTTGCCCCTCTGACCCACGCCGCCACAGACCCAGCTCCGACCACGACAACCCCCACCACCACCACCACCACCACATCTTCTCCCATCTCCCTCTTTCCTCTCTTCTTTGTCTCTATCTCTCCAACAACCACCACATGAGAAAGAGGAGCTCAGCCACCCACCACCTCACCACCACACACACCCCAACAATCAAAAAAAAAAAAAGATTAGCAACCTCTCCAACACCATACACACACCACCACCACCTCCAACACCCAAAAACCCACAAATCCACCATGAACCACCAACAACAACCACCAAAGCAACCCCAAAACCCATTAAACCCACACCACCATCAACATAACCAAAATCAAAACCAACACCATCAACCCACTACCACCAATCACCAAATCCATCTCAAAAAAAAAAAAAAAAAAAAACCCAACGATGAGCAAACCCACCACCACCACTGATCTACACAGACCTAGACCCATTCCATAGACCAAATCCACGGACCCAAACGCACGAACCCAAACCACAGCACCTCTACAGACCCACCATGCTCAGCCACTGCCGATTTACACGGAGCAAGGACACCTCCACGGACCCACCATGCTCAACCATTGCTGATCTACACAAAGTAAGGTTTGAGAGAGCTGATATGAGAGAGGGAGAAAGAGAGAGCTGATCTAAGAGAGGGAGAAAGAGAGAGAGTTTGAGACCGGTGATTGAAGAGAGAGAGAGAGAGATGATAGAATTGAGGAAATATGGTTTTATATATATATATATATTTATTGAGAGAGAGAGTGAGAATAAAATATTAATTTTTTGTTCTGTATCCTCAGACTCACTGTTCATAGTTGGTAAATTTTTTGGGTAGCGATTGCGGTGGTAGTGGAAGAGTTGGCGGCGGCGGCGGTAGCGGTAGCGGTGGCGATTACGGGTGGTTGTGATTGTTGTTTATTGTAGTAGATATATTATTTTATTGTGATATTTATATTATTTTATTGTGTTGAAAGTTAAAATAGATCCACTGATTCAGCATATGTGTATGTAAAATAAATAAAATAACTTTTGGTGGAGATAAAAAGTTAAATTTTTAACTTCACTGCTCTGAATGCTCTAATGAAATGAGAAGAGAGAGAACCACGCAACTGTACTATCTAATCATTTTACAAGATTAATTATGGGGTGGATCCATTTGTATTTGTTGCAGACGTAGCAATGTAGCACCACTCTTCTCTTCGTAACATATGTTGCTCTACAACGCGAGGCTGATACGCGTGGTTCTTGTTGTCAAGCAGCCACAGTATCTTACACAAATTCTATTCTAAAAATCCACCCAACAAAACTAAAATTAATGAAGAAAACTCCAAAACCTTCAACCAACCATAACTTCAACACAACCCCTAAAATTTCCACCTGTTGCTTCAACACGAGAAGATCAGAAAAACATGGTGGTTTAGCTCTTATTTGAAAAATATTGTGCAATTTGAGTGTTGACTTTCATATGAAATTCTTGAAAACCAAAAACCAAAACAAACAGAAAAAAACAGGGTCTTTGATCATTCTTTGAGCAACTTCTCTTCTGAGTTCTCCTATTAATGGCACCCATTATTTTGCTGATAGTTTTATCATTTTTATTCACTCCTACCAGTACCCAAATTCAATCCAACGATGAAGGCTTCATTTCTGTGACCATATCAGAAAAGGGTCTTGATTTTGCCAAGGATGTGCTCATAGACAAGGCTATTTCCTCCATTATTCCCCTTCAACTGCCTGATATTGAGAAGTTTGTGAAAATCCCACTTGTTGGCAAAGTCTATATGCTTCTTTCAAATATTACAATTTTTCATGTTGATATTGCTTCCTCATATGTTAATTCTGGAGAGACAGGTATTGTCTTAGTTGCTTCAGGTGCCACTGCAAATTTGAGCATGAGTTGGCAGTATTCTTACCGTACTTGGTTGGTGCCAATTGCAATTACAGATGATGGGGATGCATCTGTTCAGGTATACAGCCAGGTTTTTCATTTAACTTTTGCACTAATTGTAGTAAATAAATAAATAAATTGTTGAGCTATGGTAGATATGTAGTTTTTCTTCTATTGGTTTGCCTTTGTCATAGTATTTGGAGTCTGTTTACCTCAAAAGGAGTGGGCTGTGTGGGGGTAAAGTGCTTATAGCCACTATGTTTCAAGTTCCAGTCTTATTGCTGGTCCTATTTCACCTGAAACCAAACAAATTATATAGAATTTCTGCAAGTAACTAAAAATCCCTCATTAGTTTGTGGAGCATCCATAGCTGACCCTAAAATTTTGGGACTAAGGCTTGACTATTGTTGTTTTTGTTCTGCAAGTTACCAAAATATATGTGATGAAGGGGTTCAATGATCAGTAATCTGCAAATAATCTTAATATGTCATCATGTCTGTTCATTTAAGCCTTACTGTCACAAAATAAATATCTTGATGACTAACATATTAATCTCAAACAAGCATCTTTAACGATTAAAGAATTAGGTGGATATATTAAATAAGATGAAACAAAATTCTTAAATGTCAAATGAGGAGATGATTTCAAAGATGAAAGAAAATGACAAATAATGTAAGGGCGAATTATAAAAACAAATCTGTTTAGTAGCTGACATGAAATGAAACCTGTAAGAATACTGTGTTCTTAGCAAAAAGTGTCCAGGGAGTTTTTAACTTGAACTTTACTTTCTCATTAAGCAGTGCTGTTTCTGTGAAGGTTGAAGGTATGGAAGTAGGGGTAACTGCATCTCTGAAGAACCAAGATGGAAATCTTAAGCTCTCTGTGTTGGAATGTGGATGTCATGTAAAATATATCTCAATAAAGGTGAATGGTGGAGCATCTTGGCTCAGTTCCCTCTGTTCTAGTAAGAAGGCTTATTTTTCTTGTGGTGGAGCATCAACTTAGATTCAAATTCAGATTTGCTTCTCTTCTTTGGTCAATATAATTTTTTATTTTTCAATTATTTGTTATGATTTCCATCAGATTATTTTCATTTATGGGGGAAGTTTGATAGCTACATAGATATTATAGAAATTTAAGCGGTTTCAAGTGTGAAGTTGCTTCAGTTGGAGGTACTAGCATTGTAGTGTAGAAGTTTGTGGTTAAATGATTATATTTACCATATCTAAAAGCTTAAACTATTGAGATTGGGTAGATTTAATCATTTAACTACATACTTCTAACATGTAGACCATAGGAATATATTGTTAGAAGCTTCCCCTTTATTTCTCTTCTTCAGATTCAAACCTTAACTTAATTTCGATCCAGCACTCAAGATTTCTTTTGGGAACCAGTTTTAACTGGAGAGCCGAAAGTACAAGACTGGAAGTGTGTGGTACTAAATCATCAACTTATCAGTGTTCATGTGATTTTCTAGCCTGCTCGTTCTGTAAATGTAAAGTTGATAAATTGTCAACCTCTCTTGGTTAGAATATCTGCCCTAAAGTAGTTTCATAGTGTTAGTGGCATTTATAGTTGTATTTACGTAAGTGCTTACTTTTTCAAACACCCCCCACAAAAAAAAAAAAAAAAAAAAAAAGAGCTTATTTTAAGGAAGCTCAAGGTAAACATGTCATATAGAAGTAGAGATCCCTTCCCACTTTAATCATACTAACTTCAAAACACATCATTTAATTGATAATACACATCATATTTTGTTTGTTTATTACATTAATCTCTATTATTCTCTCTGTCTGAGTCTACATTCCATGTTCTAACGTGTCTTACTAATTTAAAAGATTAACTACTTATGCACTTAAAATCCTTTACTTTTACTCCAGGGTGGTGGATGCTTTCGAAAAGAAAATAGCAACTGCAGTTGAAAATGCTGTTTCCAAGAAAATCAGAGAAGGGATAATAAAGCTTGACTCCTCATTGCAATCAATTCCAAAACAAGTCCCAGTATACAGCATTGCTGTTTTAAATGTTACTTTTGTGGACAATCCTGTGATGAGTAATTCTTCCATTGAATTTGAGATTAATGGTCTAGTCACAGCAAAGGATGCATTTGTAGTTTCAAACTATAACCATAAAGGATGGAAGGGTTCTTCTTCCTGCAGCAGTCCTGCTAAGATGATCCAGATCTCATTACAAGAAACGTTTTTTAGTTCTATATCATTAGTTTACTTTGATGTAAGTTCTTTCACTGTCAACTCTTTGCTCTCTAACTCATTATTCAGGTGTAGTTGAAACTTGAAAGGATCTCTTTTGCTCTTTTAACAGTGCCAATATGGTATTTTGAAAATATCAAGCTATAAAACTATGTGTTGCATTTTTTACATTGTCAAGATGGGACATGTTACTTGAACTGGGTCTGGCTTTTTCTCAGTATCACTGAAGTGTCATATACTGGATTGAAACAGTTGCCTGAGCACTGACTTGCAATGGACATCCCCAAGTTGCAAAATTTTATTTTCTGTGATGCAATGAAGTTGGACACCTGAACTTATGTGTCTTTTGTGGTCAGGCAGATTATATGCACTGGATTTTTGACAACATACCGGATCAGTCCATTTTGAACACTGCTAAATGGAGATACATTGTTCCTCAACTGTATGAGAAGTATCCAAATGATGACATGAATCTTAATATTTCTGTGTCTTCTCCACCAATCATAAAAGTTGCAAAGGATGACATCAATGCTTTTGTTAACTTAGATGTGACAATTGACGTTATCGATTCTGGTGAAGTTATTCCGGCTGCTTGCATCTCATTGGTAAACTTGTTCGAAATATCTGTTTGAAGAAGTTGTAACTTTTTATGCACTACAGTTTCCTTACCTTTACTTGATTCTTTCCTCCTTTTCTTCTCTCATTTTCTAAGTTTCTTTTTTATTATGTATATTTAGAATCACCATTTAACATCATATCTGAAAGTTGACAATTGGACATATCAATATGTGCTTCATGAGAATCAGTGTGTGCTATTTGTTGGTGCAGGAGATAAGTACATCAGGCTCTGCAGAAATCTTGAGGAATAATTTAGCTGGTAGTGTCAGATTGAAAGACTTCTCTATGTACTTGAAGTGGAGTGAGATTGGTGACCTGCAGATACATCTTCTTCAGGTAGTGTCATCTTGGTCTCTATCAGATCAAACATATTGTTGTTAGGAAATTGAAGAGAAATAGAAAGCCAAAAGGTGACCAAAATTTTCTTTACAAGTTTATTTATATAATTTATTATTTTATCTGAGATAGAAATCCTACTCTAGCCTAACTAAGTGTTATGTGTATGAATTTCTCTCCTAAAAACTTGAACTCTAGCCCTTACCTCCTCTACCCCCACCCTATAAGAACTTGTACTTGTGAAGTGACAATCACGCCAAGGTGAATGGTGGTTACAAGATTTTGAAGTTGAGAGTTCGGTTAGTGTTTCTGTTTTTTTTTTTTTTTAATCATTTAGACATACTTCCTAGTGGCACAGAAATTCTGACTATTTATATTTATATTTATATCAAGCACCATAAATATACAGGAGTGATGGACATGGTGGTCTAGGAGTTTGAGTCAGTGAGCTAAAAGATGCAAATTTCTGGATCTCATTAGTCTTAGCTGTTCTTTCAGTAATAATCACTTGTGAGCACTTCTGCACCCATGGCCCATGGGTGAACTTGATGGGGGAAAGGAGGTTTAAAATAGGTTCTGGGAAACTTTTATTTTTTATTTTTACCAAATTATACTGTGAATGTCATGTTTATTGTAAGATAAATGTAAGTATTTGAGACAACAATCAATTTAGTTCCTCTTGTTTATTGCATTCTCTTAATAGAATAAAGGGACATTACTTTCTTGCTATAAATCTCATTAAGTGTTGATCTTTGCAGCCAGTAATGTCAACTATCCTGAAAACCGTTTTCTTGCCATATGTGAACTTACACCTAAGAAGAGGATTTCCTCTGCCAATCCTTCATGGTTTTACACTTCAGAATGCTGAAATTGTCTACGCAGATTCAACGGTTATAGTTTACAGCGATCTGGCCTCCACAAAACAATACTTATATGCTGCTATGTAAACGAAATACACTTCTATGCTGTGCTTACAAATATAGAATTGTAAATGTAGTGTTTTCAAGTGTTTTAAGTTATGTCATCAATATTGTATAAGAGATGCTTGTACAAAAAATTTGTAACATTTGGTGCACTGGGAAGAGGTAATGGCGAGTTCACATCTCAGATAAAAATGTGGAAGGATAACACAAATTGGTAAAGTAAAAAATTTGAGATTTTGCTTGTGAAGGATAAATGTGTGCGTGCGTGTGTTTTTTTTTTTTTTTTTCATTTTGGAGTAAGAACCTATGTGAAAATGGTTAAAAAAATCAAACTAATTTACCTATTAGGCCTGGGGTTGTGAAGGGCCAGACCCGAATCAACAACATGCCTAGCAAATCAGTTTCAATTACTTCATCTAACTCTGCTTCTGACTGAAGTCCAAGTTTTTTTTTTTTTTTTTTGGTCCTAGTAGGGTAAAAAAATATTCTCCAAGGAGATCAAGGACCACCCTCTTTGATCGCTTTTGTTTTTGTGTGCCAGTGTCTTTTGACCTGCCACTTTTAGAAAACTTACTGTGGGATGCAGCCAAATAAACATAAGGGTATATAAGAGGAAATTCATCTTAAGCAGGGTGCTCAGGCTCTATGCATTAAGACGGATTGAGATCCGGTGCAATAGCTAGGGTTATTGTACCATGCAATAGAAAATCAATGGTTGAGATTAAAAGTTACAAAAATTACTTTTAATCTCATTTTTTGAATAAAAAAGTTTTTAACCTTTTAATTTTTACCATTTTACTTTCACACTTTACTTTTTAACTTCTCTTTCACACACTCATAGTTAATTACACAGTGAATCTCAATCCTATTACTAGCCTAAGATAGTGTGTAATAGACTGGTCGGAGACAATTACAGGCTGCACTTGCTCATCCCATCAAATTGTCCCATTAGCCGAAAGTAGCCTTGTAGGGCAATAATGCTCCCTACCATGTTACACTTGGTGTTAAAGATACCCAGCGGCACACCACCCCACCCCCCCCCCCCCCCCCCCCCCCTCTTTTTTCTCTCTCTCTGTCTGTCTGTCTCTCAACTGGAGGAGGTAGGCGATAACTCTCAATTTTCTCTCTTCATTTTCTCTAATTTGCAGTTGACTTGAGTTTTGGAGTGCTCACTATTGCCTAGTGCGGCATTATGCCCTTCTGGGCTTGACCCTGGCTATGTTGGGTCAGTAGAACTTCTTTCTCATAAAGTCATGTCCCTTATATTCCCAGGCCCAGCCCTTAGTTGCCCGCGCTGGAGAGCCCTGGTGCCATACCATTTCTCTTGCGAGTCGAGTGTTGAGGATTAGGGGTTAGGTTCATCAATAAAGAAATTTATTGTAATGAGTTAATAAATAGCAACTACTTTAACAGACATTATTTCTATTAGTGCATATTATTGTAGGAAGAGAGAACAAAAACTACCTTGATGGGATTTGATTTCCTACTCCATTTCAAAACTTATGTATGTCAAAATGATTAGTAAATTAAAAAAAAAAGAGGAAAAATGAAGGCCAAACTACACTTTTGGTCCTCCAATAATGGGGTAATTTCAATTTTGCTTCTCATATATCAAGTCAATTTTGTAATAGATAAAATTCTCGGCGCTAACTGTAGCTTTCTATTGCAGAACATGTCAGGCAGTTGGTTGTTAGAGTTGTTTAGAAGAATTTGGTTAATCTGTTGTAATTACATCGATTTTGTTAGTATATATTTCTGTAATTAATCCTACTCCTCTGGTGTATAAGGAGTTCTCTGTACAGAACAGTAAATAAATGAGAATTCAGCATCATACTCTCTCTCTGTCTCTCTAAACCTCCTGCTCTATTCTTCATCCTATCATCTTCTTTCTCGTTTAGTGTTAGAAACTGTCACGTCTCTGATGCATTTTCTTCAAAACCAGCATAAATTTCGACTTCACCAATGAATCCCACAATGTATGCATCATCATCTTTGAAAATTTGGAAATTACTAATATGTGAACCAAGCTTCAGTAACTTGTCATCACATTCAAAACCTACACTGTCCCTGACATCCAAATGCACAAGCTTCTTGCAGCCCCGCAGAATTCTCTTCAAACTCGTCCGACTAACGTTTGCCCGTCTCAGGTTTAAGTACTTTATGTTTGGCAAAAGGGTGGGAATGGCTGCTGCTGCACGTCTCCCAATATATGCTGTAGAATCAATGTCTAACCGGCAGAAATTCTTGCAGTGAAGGCTGATTCCTTCAAATATCTTAACCATGTTAATGGAATTTCCAAGTTTCAACAGCTCTAGATTTTTCCACTTACATATGAGTTTTGGCAAAACAAATGAAGAATTGTCCCATATCGCAGGTGGAAAATACAGAGCCTTCAATGCAGGGCACCTGGAAACAATGAATTGCATCAATGACAAAACTAGAAATGGCAATCTTCAATACGTATTAGCAAGATCTGCTAAAAATCTATACCATGACCTGGGCAGTTGCAAGATTAGGTAAGCAGCAAGGATGAGACAAAAAGTAATGTTGCACCTTCATTCAAATTTAGGTTTAAAATTCCTGAAAATCATTCAAGACTTTAGCCTATTTTTATTCTTTGTGACATACAAGAGCGAGCCTGAACAACATTGCCAACCTGCCTGTTAGAAGTAACCACTTGACCATGTGCACATCCGTGACACCACATATAGGAACGGTGAACTAAGGAAAGGGTAAAACTATGACATTGTGAGCAGTTGACAATAGGAAATGATATCTGTTAAACTATTTTTCATTATATTTCTAATTATGCCTCTCACATGGTGGGTTTCAAGCATTATCCACTATGTTAATAATTTTTTTAGGACACGAGACTTTTTAATAAGCATTAAGAATATTCAAACTAAACAAAAAGTTAGCATTAATGCCTTTTATCATAAAAAATTAAAAATTAAAAAAATTAGGTAAGGTATAAAACTTACTCGCTTGCAAGATATCTTTACACCTCCTCCGTGCATAAGGTAGGTAGCATGACTGTAGTAGCATTTCCTTGGCTACGCTTGATAATGGACTTGAAAAATGCATAAGCTGAAGAAAAATGGTACCAAGACTGATGACCATACTTGATTTCTTGAAAATTAATAGTTTTCCAGCATGAAGGATCAAGGCTCACTCTGTACCATGACTTGCACACAAAAGGAATGACAATTAGCAGTGATTTCGTGCCCAATCTTGTAGCCACGTTCACCAAACAGTCCTTGTTCAAATCCTCCCATTTTGGACCAGCCTTCTATAACATACCAAATCACTCATATTCTAGATCACAATTGTTTTCAAAATAAACAGCAAATCAAACTTAAGTTATACGCTTGGACCCCAAGGGAGTCCAATATAACAAAGACATAGAGTATTAATCCATTAGAGAATATCAATAAACTACGATTTAATCTGGGAGAGACTAAAGAGATGTACCTGCAAATTCACAAAATATAATACGTAGTGAGAGAAGTAACGAAGAAGAAGATGAAATCTTTGTTTATATAAAGTAGCTTATAGAACATGAAACGATTGTCTTTTCTATGACATAAATGTCTAGAAACCCACTCCTCCAACTTTTCCACTA
This sequence comes from Quercus aquifolioides, assembly GCA_019022515.1. Lineage (NCBI taxonomy): Eukaryota > Viridiplantae > Streptophyta > Magnoliopsida > Fagales > Fagaceae > Quercus > Quercus aquifolioides. Next base: position 64,303,155 of record CM032329.1, on the reverse strand, counting down.
CTCAGAAACTTTAATTAAAATGTGACTTTAAAGCTTCACTGACAGTATTCTAAAACCCCAACATATATCAAACCTATTTGACTTTTGACTATTATTAAAACATAGACAACACTGACAGCTTCACCTGATGGGTAATGTTACAACATATTTTAAACATATTAGTTGCACTAAACAAAATACTCTCTAAATTTATACATCTATTTGGATGTTGCTCATGGGCATGAGCATAAACTGCTTGGAAAATGCTACGTCCATAACAATTTTTAAATGACAAGTTGTTACTAGTAGTTATGGGTGGACAAAAAAGTCATTTCAATGATGGGTCCAAATTAGAACCAGTAACAACTTGCCTCCTAGGATTTGTTGCAAAATTATTATAAAAATATTGTGTATGTAGTATTACTCTAAATTGCTTAGCCCGTTAGGGGTGAATGTCCCTAGGTTACTCGTCCTCGGTTTTTTTTTTTTTTTTTTAAGGATTTGGATTTGGTGAAAATAAAATAACCAAAATTCATTCGTGAAATGGGTCATACTAACGACTACTTTAAGGGTCACTCGTTTATAATCTATTTTTAAAAAAATTTAATATCATTTTTATGAGAAATTAAAAAAGTTATTAAAATATTAATTACTTTTTTTCATTGCTTATAAAAATTTTCTTTAAATGAATTATTAACTAATGTCCTAAGAACACTCGTTAGCATTTCTCTATTATTATTACTAGTAGCTAACTTGTACTTTGCACAAAATCTTATCTCTTTGTGTGCTATGCATGGGAACCTATCTTTTTGTGATGTAGATTAAAATAATTTTATAAAATCTTAAATTGATTAAGAAACTACATCATTGTATGATTTGCTTTTATATGACTTCAATTTGTGTTACAATTTGATAAAGAAGCCATTGCTTAAATGTGCAATGACTTACAAAAAAATTTTCAGACAGTTTTGAAAGACCAAAAAATATTAAAGAATCAGATTATTCACTGCTTAATAATTATTGAAACAAAACAAAATATATATGACTAAACAATAGAGAAAGATGTGTTACATTCAAAAGAATAATTCAAGCTATAACTATTGAAATGAATCAAAAAAATTCAGAGTCTACAAATTATAGATAAAATATATAAATAAATATATATGTGTGTGTGTATGTGTGACTACACAAATTCATATGTTAAAACTTCCAAAATGCCAACTGTGGGGGGTGAAGCCCAACCTAACATATTGGGCCCAAGGCCCTATTTGAAGACTACTGTTTGTCCGAAGAGATGAAAATACTTGAGAAGAGGCCCATGTAAAAGAAACATGTTTGGAGAGGAGCATGATCATAGTCCGAGGAGACATTTAGTTGTCCGAGGAGAACATTATCCTCGGATCCGAAGAAGCTTGGTCCAACAGGCGTCTGGGAAGCTCAAATGATCCTCCTGACAAGTGTAATGATAGAGATGAACCTCAGGCGCACATGAAGATAGCAGGAACAGAGAAATATCTAGAAGACAAACTTCAACCACCACATTAAATGCACTGCACCTACTCTTCTGGCCGTATTAATGTGGAGAAGACTCCTGAACAGTGCACTCAGCTACCGCCACTCACACAAGGCTAAAGAGGGTACATGATGGGACATGCACTCAAGTGGGCGTCTAGATGATGAACAAGTGGACGATGAAGATGAAGGGAGAGGGTACTATATAAGGGGGAGAGACCTCTGATAAGGGGGGATCGGAAAAAGAAAGAGAGAAAGAAGAAAACACCATTACTGTAGCTCTAAGAATTGTAACCCACGTTCATTCAATACAACTCCTCTTCGGACGTTTATGTTTGCATCTGTCCGAGCATGATTGCATGTTAATTTACTCACAAACACTGCAGTCCAATACTGTTTAATTTACTACTAGCCCAGCTCTTTCACCCACTCTCTACAAATTCATTGTCTTGGGTTCATTGGGCTCACAATCCATACATTTTGGGCTTGGGCTACAAAAATTGACCCTACACCAACAAAGATATATAATTAAAGAATAAGTTATTGAAATAATTCAACAAATATATGACTATTCAAAAGAGAAATATAAGAAAAAGAAAAAAGTACACGAACCCATAAAGCAATAAATTTTAAATTTTAATGGGTCTAAACTTTAAACGAAACTTATCGGCATGTGGCCTACGCTAAAAAATGCTGAGCAGAAGCTCACATTGAAATAATGAAGTCATATCTTCTTTTAATATATCGTATATAAGCTTTCTGCCCAAAAAATTAACATACTTTCATATCATGAGGTGAAACAAAGACATTTGCAGTAGCAGCAATCTTAAATTTCAATTATTGCAAGTTTTTTTATCTTGTAAAAAAATGGCTAAAGAGAGTTTGGTGGTTAATGTACGAAAATTACTTTTTAAAAAATATATGAAAAACCATAAAATAAATTTTTTTTTAAAACAAAGTAGAGGAGAAGAAAATAACAGAAGAATAGCTCATACCTCTAATCGGCTTTAAAAAAAAAATATTGGGGTTTGCACTGCTTTAATAGTGTTCATGATTAACCTCGTAAATTTGGAGATAAATTATCAACGTTTGAGTTTGAGTTTGAGTTTAAGTTGGACTTGTAGTTTCACTCCTTGTTAAGTTTGGACTAAAAAAAAATAATTTTGTTTTAAAAAAATGATAATGATATATATATAGGTTATTATTGATTTTTAAATAATCATAATAATTCATTTTTTTTTTCCATACCATTTCAAGGGAGAAGGCATATACACAGTACAAGTTACAAATATTAGCACCAACTGGAGAAAACCAGCAAAAATGAATTGGCACACAGGTTGCCAATTTAACTACAGACCATGACTCTTTAACAACCACATGGGGTACACAAAATACATCACAATGAAAACCAGATTGAGACAAAAAACTAAGATTAGCTAGTCTAGTACTATCAAGCCAATCAGATGTTGTTTTCATCTTGAAAGTCTGCATAAGGTTCTTACTGTCAGTGAGAAACAAAACATGGTGAAAACCTTGGTCTTGTGCTGCCAGACTAGCTTCAACCACAGCCTCCAACAGTGCCCAAATTAATGTTCTAGCATTGCTACTATTCACTCCAAAAAACACCCTATCTCCCTAAATTGTTAGAGCTTCATAAGCAGTGCCATATCTATATGGTCTCCTGCTTCTAGCTCCTGTAAGTTTGATAATTAGTTGCCAATCCCTTGCTGCAGATTGCCCCTTTGACCTGGTGCATCTGCCTTCTCTGTCTGCTAAGGTGCTGCATCTTGAGAGAGTGTCCTTGTACCTGCAAGAGAAGGTTTAAGCTGTTAGTATAACTTCCACTGGATTCGGGTTTAGTCCTTGATGAACCACTCTGTTCCTGTATGTCTAGATTGTCCAAAGAATGACAAATACGTCCTGCAAAAAGTTCATAGAATCTGAATCACTCCGAATATTTCTTGAAATGAGTTGTTTCAACCAATGTTGCACAGATATATTGGTGAATTCAGATGTGTGTATAGCCAGAATAGACCTGTACCAACAAGCTCTTGCAAAAGGGCAATGAAGAAAAAGGTGAGTATGACTCTCTTCCTCCTCATTACACGGTGGAATCAATTTTTGTAGGTGAGATACCCCTGGCATGAAGATTGAGGAGAGTAGGGAGGCAATTATGAAGTAATTTCCAGATGAATGTACTAATTTTCAGAGGCACTTTTATTTTCCAAAAGGTTCTCCACCAACCCATATTAGCTAGAAGATATCTAGAATGGATTGTTGCATCTCTAGTTAAAAGCTCATAAGCTTTCTTCACTTGGTAATCCCCATTCTTAAAGAATCTCCAAAGAAGCTTATCCTGCACGGAATTTGTCTTAGAAATTGGAATTTGAAGAATTTTCAAGGCTTGAGGAATTGGGTACAGACTTCTAGCCAAATTCACCTTCCAACTTCTACTATTGTGGTTAATCAAATCCCCCACAATACCTGTAGGGAGATGATGCTGTGATAAATTCAGATTTGAATGAGGAAACCAGTACCTATGATTGAGAGGAATATTGTACCCATCACCAACTCTCCACTTTCCTTCCCTTAAAACATGATTTTCCTGTTTGATGATATTTCTCCAAACCCATGAGTGATGAGGCTTAGAACTATAATCATGAATAGAACAAGTAGGAAAGTACCTAGCCTTAAAGGTTTTAGCTAACAGGGATTGGGGATTATGACAACTTCTCTAGTATTGTTTATTCAGCATAGCTTGATTCATGTACTTGAATTTCTTAATTCCCAACCCACCCCTCCTTAGGTTGACTGATCCTATCCCAATTAAGTAGATGAAGCTTATTCTCACCATGTTCATGATCCTACCAAAATACACGAATAATAGAATCCATTTTACTACAAACATGATTTGGAACTTTAAAGCATGAAAAAGAATATAAAGGAAGGGATTGCAGAATAGAGGCTATTAATGTTGTTCTACCAGCTTGAGATAGGAGTTTCATTTTTCCAACCTTGAAGTTTTGCTTTAAGTTTATCAATGAGAAATTGAAAATCAGCAATTCTATTACCTCTCAACTTGAATTGAACACCAAGGTACTTGCTGGGTTGTTGAACCAGATTGGCCTAAAGAGTTCTGGCAAGACATATTTGTTCCTCCTAAGGCATGTTTAGTGAGCAAAACACATAAGATTTGGATAGATTGATAGATTGACCCGAAATGGAGCAATACCACTTCAAAATGAACTGAAGATTTTGAACAAAATTGTTATCCTTTCTAAAAAAAAAAACAAAGAATCATCAGCAAACAGTAAATGGGAGAAGGAGAGACTATTCCTACCAACTTTGATTCCTTTGATTTTCTTAAGATTCTTAGCTTGGGTTAAGGAAATGGAAAGTATGTTTGCACATAAAAGGAAAAGATAAGGAGATAAAGGGTCTCCTTATCTTAAACCTTGGGATGGCTTAAAAGACCTTGTCATACTTCCATTTATCAATAAAGTATACTCAACTGAAGATACACACTCCATAATCCATTTAATCCATTTGGAATCAAAGTTCATAACAGTAAGGACCACCTTCAAAAAGTTCCAATTGACTCTATCATAGGCCTTGGACATGTCAATTTTCAAAACTCCAAACCTATCTCTCCTCCCCCTCTTTTTCCTAACCACATCAACAATTTCATGTGCCAAGAGGATGTCATCAGAAATATTCCTACCCTTGATGAATGCATTTTGGTAAGGAGTGATAATGCTATCCATAATAGGCTTCAGTCTATTGACAAGGACCTTTGAAATAATTTTGTAGAACACGTTGCATAAACTGATTGACCTAAAATGAGAAACCTCTTTCGAGTTAGGAATTTTTGGTATGAGAGTAATGAAGGTTTGATTAAGGAATTTAAGGAGGGAGCCAGAGTGAAAAAAAAAAAAAAAAAAAAAAGCTTGGACAGCATTGCACACATTAGCCTTGACAATCCCCCAAAATTTTTGGAAGAAGAAGATAGGGATGCCATCAGGTCCAAGAGCTTTTTAAGGACCTATCTGGAAAACTGCCTCTTCTATCTCTTGATTGAATATGCCTATGTTTAGGAGCTGAAGCTGTTGTTCTATGAGAGTAGTGATAGGAAGCCCTTGGAGCTCTTGAATGATATTTTCCACAGTTAAAGTGTTGTTACCCCTAAAGCTTCTTTCAAAAGATTCAAGAAAGATATTTTCAATCTCCTTAGAATTGTCAGTTAAGTTCCCCTCCTCATCCTTAATTTGAATTATTCTATTCTTTGACCTTCTTTGCCTAACCACTGTTTGAAAATACCTTGTGTTCCTATCCCCATGTAGGATCTAGTTTGTTCTAGCTTTTTGAGCCCACATCAACTCCTCTCTATCTAGAAGTTCCTCAAGTTCCTCTCGACGTGCTCTCTCTCTCCTAACATCATCATTAGTCACAATTGAATCCTGAAGATGTTGTAATTGATTTTGTTTCATCTTTATTTCAAACTCCACCTTTCCAAAAACATTCCTACTCCATTCCAAAGCATTTTTCTTAACATTGATGAGTTTGTTTCTCAACTGATTAGCTCTAGCCCCTGTGGAATGAGTCAACCACATAAGCTTAAATCTAAAGGGTCTTCTTCTAAAAGGTGTTTGAAACTCAAGGTCCAAAATGATTGGACCATGATCAATAATTCACTTGAGTCTTTGTTGGAAACACATGAATTGTGTGGGTTGAATTACAGTATCATATTTTTTAATCAACCAAGTTCACAATTCACCCATATCACACTATATAAAGTTGTGTAAAAAAACCCACCACACTCTTGGTGTGATTGTTACTTTACAAATATAAGTACTTGTGGGGTGTGGGGAGCAAAGGCTGAGGTTCAATTCTCTTTTCTATTTATTTTTACATCAATCGTGTATTTTTACATGGATACTATTTATTTTGTATTTAGTTTTTTATTTGTTCTTTACATATTTGAAGGATGAAGGAAGAGAATAGATGGTGGTTGTTGTGTGTAAAGAAAGAGAAATAATTTAAAAAATCAATAAAAAATTGATATTTTAATGAAATGTAATGTAAAATAAATAATCTGATGTGGGGTGTTTTTGAAAAGTAAGATTATAAAAAGAAAAAATAGATTCTTATGCTAAAATATAAAAGATTTATTGCATGAGCTAATATAAATTCTCTAGTATTTTAAATGAACAATTTAAAAAAATGAATGATATTAGTATATTTATGTTATTATTATAATTATTATTATGGGTTTAAAAATATTTTGGTCCTTAAACTTTACCAAAAATTTCTTTTTCGTCCATAAACTTTAAAAAGTTTTTTTTTTCCTTAAACTTTGTAAAGAGTTTTTTTAATAGTTTAGAGACAAAAATAGGGATAAAAAAGAATTGTTCTCAATAGTTTAAGGATTACAAAAAAACTTTGAGTAAAGTGTAGGATATAAAGTAAAACATTTTAAATAGTTTAGGGACGAAAAATGAATTTTTCAATAGTTTAGGAACGCAAAATGAAAATTTTAAAGTTTAGAAATGAAAAAAAAAAAATTTGATAAAGTTTATGAATCAAATTTGATATTTTAATGAAATGTAATTTAAAATAAATAATTTGATGTGGGGTATTTTTGAAAAGTAAGTATATAAAAAGAAAAAGTATGTTCTTATGCTAAAATATAAAAGATTTTTTGCATGAGCTAATATAAATTCTCTAATATTTTAAATGAAATTTTAAAAAATGAATGATATTATTATTATTGTTGTTGTTGTTGTTGTTATTATTATGGGTTTAAAACTATTTTGGTCCCTAAACTTTACCAAAAATTTCTTTTTCGTCCATAAACTTTGGATTTTTTTATTATTATTTTTTTATCCTTAAACTTTGCAAAGAGTTCTTTTTTAATAATTTAGAGACAAAAATAGGGATAAAAAATAATTGTTCTCAATAGTTTAAGGATTAAAAACAAACTTTGAGTAAAGTGTAGGATATAAAGTAAGACATTTTCAATAGTTTAAAAACGAAAAATGAATTTTTCAATGGTTTAGGAATGCAAAATGAAAATTTTAAAGTTTAGAAATAAAAAACAAATATTTGATAAATTTTAGGAACCAAAATAATATTTTACCCATTATTTTTCATTTGTGATTAACATCACAATAAGTTTGGTTTTGGGTTTCAATTGGTGGGGAAAGCAAAGCACCAAATGTTGTCCAAATTTTGGTTTAAATTTGGGAAAGTTCCAAATGTATATTTGTATGGGTGAGTGATTTGCCAATGTGTGATTTTTTTAATTGGACAATTACATGTTTACATTGTACTATCAGGGTAAGATTTATATTGTAAACTAGCTAAATGTGTAAACATTTTACACATTTGCAAAAAGTGTATAATATTTTATACATTTGTATAAAAGTGTACAATATTGTATACATTTACATAAAAATGTATAATGTCGTACACATTTTTTTAGAGACAATGTAAATTTTACATTGATAGTACAATGTAAACTAATAATCTTTATTTTTATCAATAACTCGTTACTAAAAAATATTGAGCCACATATACAAGAAAATTAATGAAACTAGACAAAAAAATAAATAATATTTATTTTTAAACTTTAGGAACTACAATTACTCATTTGAAATGTTAGGGACGTAAGCGAATGTCAGGGACTAAAAGCCCTCAACATATAATGTTTAAGGACAAACTGTGTACTTAAAGTACAATACTTTGCTCAACAAAATTGTTAAAATAGATAGAAAATGGACAAAATGGGAAAAAAAAAAAGGTTAACTTGGCAACGTACGAGTTCAAGAGATAATGCATTACACCTAAAATAAAAAAACACAACCCTTAGGGCTTGTTTGGATTGAGAGGGAAGGAGAGAGGGGGAGTATAGTAGAATTGGCTGAAAATAGGTTATTTTTGAGCCAACTCTACTCTACTCCCCTCTTATTTCCAGGCATTACCAAGAGTTTTCAAAAATATTCAATTTGCCTCTTGAATTTGAATACAAACAAAACTTAACATTGTTTGCACTCTTTTTTCCCTGAAAGCTAATTAGTGGCTACATTGTGTCAATTATATACACTAGGGTGATTGAGCAACAAATGGTAGATAGATAATAACCACAAAGAGAGAATCGAAACAGGGGACTTGGGGGAATTGGAGAATTTTCAAATGGTGTTAATTATCGTTTGTGTTTAGGGGGTCAAACTGGATAGTTTTTAAAATCTTGGTAATACATGCTATTATTAATTGAAATTTCACTTTCGGGGAGGGGAGAATTTTGTGTTTTAACCAATTTTTTTTACTATTAAACTTGACGATTAAGATAATATGAATATATTTGACATTTTTTTTTCAAATTTTATGTTGGTTAACCAAACTATTACAAAATGACAACCAAAATACCGATTAGTTACTTCTTAAAAAAAAAAAAAAATACCGATTAGTTTTGACTTTTTTTTCTTCATATTTTTCATTTAACAAAATATAAGACAATATGTGAGAAGCCCAACCTTCAGATCTTGAATGAATATGTAAATTTTGTATTATTATTTCTCATAAACTACGGCTCAATTGTCAATATTTTTCCTCTTAAATTGAATATTTTGCATTAAAAATTTTCACTTATTTTAATTATATGGAAAAATAAGAAATTCATAAACTTTACAAAAATGAATAAAAAAATTTAAATTCTACCAGACAAAATCAAAATTACCTTCAACTCTCTTTAGGCAATTTACACTCAAATCTAAAATGAAAAACATCCCTTTATTTCTTAAAAAAAAAAAAGTGTTGAGTTTACAACATAAGTAGAACAAAAAAGAGAGAGGAAATTATAAGGCTTTTACCCTTGGCATAATTTAAGAAGTTATAGCACTCTAATTCTTAGGGTTCATTTGGTATCTTTAGTTCTCTAGTGACTTATTTGGTTAAATATAGTTTTTGATAACTTTTATATTAAACAAAGGTTAAAATGCAAAACACACCTTCTAAGTTTTACCAGAATTCATTTTAGTTCTCTAATTTTATTTTCGTTCATTTAAGTTAGGGGTGTGTATGGGTCGGGTTGAGGAGTTTTTTCAACCCCACCCACCATGGTGGGTTCAAAAATCCAACTCATCATAGGGGCCCAACCCAACCCACGTGGATAGGTTGGATCGGGTTGGACCCATGGGTTGAACAAATATTTTTTAATTACTGTTATTAATATTAAATTGAGAAATAAAATAACACGACCACAAATAAAAGCAAATTTATAACCAAATAATTCTAAACATAACACCAAACCAACATAAATTATATAACGAAAACTTAGGGTTTAAGTTTAATTTAGGAAGATGAGTAAAAAAGTAAATAACAAAATTGTATAATATATTTTTAAATTTAAATATTTATAAAATATAGATGGGTTGGGTTGAATTATGCGGATTTGTGAATTTTATGACCCGAACCCAATCCAACCCACTGTAAATTTTTTTTTACCACCCAACCCAACCTACGAACCCCTAAAAACCGACCCAACCTAGCGGGTTGGGTTTGACCAAGTCGGTTTTGGTTGCACACCCCTAATTTAGGTCATCTAAGTCCCAAGTTTATTCAATTAAAGTCTCTTCGTCAATTTTTGTTATTTTTTTAATTATGGAAAACATTTTTTAATTTAAAAAATTTGAAAAAAAAAGAAGAATTACATTTAGATAATTAACCACAATATTTAACAAAATTTGATGTAGAGGCTTTAATTGAATAGACTTGAAATTTAAAAGACTAAAATGAATGAGGGAAAAAAAAAATTAGAAGGCTGGAATAAATTTTGGTAAAAAATAGAGGGTGAATTTTGCATTTTAACTTTTAAATAAATATTTCTTCTAAAAAAAAAAGCTTTTAAAAAAAATATGTGACAAAAAACTAACAAATTTACTTATTTAAAAAAAATTAATCTTCATATAAAAAAATAAAAAAGTCCACAGTTCACACGATCCACACCAGCGCACGCTCCCAAGGACTTGTACTTTGAGATCCGGTTCTCAAACTCGTAACCGGGTTTTATATAACAAACTACTTGTACTTCCCAAATAACCCTCGCTCTCTCTCTCTCTCTCTCAAAATCGCTCTGCTCTACAACCTCTTCCTCTCTCTCTCTCTCTCTCTCACTCACACACAAAACTCACACTCCCACTTAAAACCCAAACACGCAAATTACAATTACACATACTCTCTCTCTCTCTTGCTCTCTAAATTACCCGCCAAAAAGGTCTCTAATTAACGTACCCTAATTTTAAAAAACCCACACACGAACCAAATTTCAAAACCCCCCACACACACACGCACGCACAAACTCTCCCTCTCTCTCTGTCTGTCTAAAACGGCGTCGTCTGCGTTTTAAACCGAATGGATCCGGCGGTGGAGCCCATCGAAATACCCGACCCGTCGGCGGGAGAGGGAGAATTGACCCGGTCGAGCAAGCGGGCCAAGACTGGGCCTGCGCCTGGGCCGGGGCCGGACCTGAAGAGAGTGGCGGAGATTGTTTTGGTGTTGTCGACGATGGCGAGGATGCGGGGCGGCGGGAAGAGTCCCACGGCGGCGGAGATGGAGTTGATGGCGGAGGCGAGGACGAAGCTTGCGGAAGCTTGTGCTTGCTTTGCTCCTAAGGATTTGATTGGTAGGGAAGCGATTGGGTCGGTTATGGAAGATTTGGGACTCAATGCGAAGCTCAGGGATCAGAGGCTAGGGTTTCGTGGTCCTCCTAAGTTCACTATCAAGGAGAAGCTCGACAATGCCAAGCGAAAGGTACCTTCAAATCCTACATCTTTGTTTTCTGTATAGGATGTATTAGGATTTTCAACTGAAGGAGAATTTAGGGATTTATTTGAATATAGTAGGAACAAAAACGATTTGAAGAATTTGAATATGCAATTTAATAGTTGCTTTTGATTCTTAGGTTTCTTTGGATTGGATATATTTGGATACTTTCAATTGAAAGATAATTTTGTGATTATTGGTCATGAACTATATCTTTGCATAGGAGCAAAAACAGTTAGAAGAAATATAATATGCAATATCTAATAGTTGTTTTGATTCTTAGGTTTCTTTGTTTTGGATATATTAGGATTTTCAATTGAAAGAGAGAGTTTTGCGTTTATTCGTCATGAATAATATCTTTGCTTCAGAAAAAAAAAAAAAAAAACTTTTTTTTTTTTTTTTTTTTTTTTCTTCGGGTATATTTGGATTTTCAATTGAAAGAGAATCGGTTTTGAATAATATTTGCTTCAGGACAAAAACGATTAGAAGAATTAGGATATGCAGCCAATGTCTTTTAAGTTTTAGATATTTTTGTTGGACATCTTAGGATTTTCAATTGAAAGATGATCTAGTGATTCTTGGTTGCGAATAAAATCTTTGCTTTAGAAACAAAACAATTAGAATTAGGCTTGAATGAGTATTGTCAATCGTATAGATCCATCGACTTGAGAGATAAAGAGAAAGGTCTTTTTTTTTTGATAAGTAATATAACTTCATTGAATAAAGAAATCAATACAGGGAATGAAAGCACATAAGCTGTGTACTAAGGAACCAGAAAAAAAAAAAACTATAAAGCAAAGAAAGTACAACTATCTAACAAATCAGTCAAAGAACTAAAATTAAAAAGACCCGAAGCATTTGTCCACTCTAGCAATGTTTGGAGAAAAAACAGTTTCATATCATGAGTTGATCTCTCACACCCTTCAAAAGTATGCCCATTCCTCCCCTGCCAAATACCCCACATAAGGCAATGAGGAATCATACTCCAAATCACCATAGACTTATGTTTGCTACATTTATACAAACAACTTGCTAGAAGATCCGCAACATGTAATGGCATAACCTAGTGAATCCCAAATAAAGAAAAAACCATATCCCACAACTCTCTACTTACATGGCAATGTCACATAAAATGATCAATGGACTCCCCATCCTTCTTGCACATGCAATACCAATCCAACACAACTTCTTTGCATTTCAATGATTTATTTTATTTAGTTATCCAGTTAAACCAATGATTTGTTATTTATTATAAGAGATAGCAACGATGGTTGTCTCATCTGACATGTATATTTTTGTTTTTCAATGGATTTCATATATTTCTTGAATTTTTTTTATTTGATGTTGCTAATGCAAAAATATAGTGGACAAAGCTGTTGCTGACAAACTGGAAGTGGTGGCGTGAGTCATGGCTTAGGTTGAAGAGAATTATTGTTATTTGGATAGGTATAGTAATTTTGTGTGTGTGTGCAATTATGTTATTTCTAAGCTGCTATGTTGGTCAGGTAGTTCAAAGTCATGCAATCATACGAGTGTGCTTAGGTCATAGTATTATTCTTTTAATCTTCTAGTCTATGTTTATACTATGTCCCTATATATATATATATATATATTAAATCGATAATAACAATAACTTATTAGGGTTCTTCCAAATTATCAAACTACTTTCAAGGGTTTAGTTTTTAATCGATAATGTGCTAAATGATGAAATTATTCTTTGATATACAAGTTAATATACAGCAGAAAATGATGGATTTTTTATGCTTTATTTTTTGGTTCCTTTCCCCTAGATGGATGAGTCCAAGCATTTTACTGCACATGCTACTACATATACTTCTCACCCCTCTACATTAAGCGACATCCGTGGGGCACCGCATACTGCCCGTATCTTTCCATCAGATAAACCAAGTAATCCGCCAATTTCTTCTGGAGCCATCCTGGCTTCTTCACCTTTAGGTCATGCTTCTCCAGCAACTTCTACATCCTTGCCAACCAATGAAGTTCGACCAGTTATGGTTTCTAGAGGATTGCCTAGCAGTAATTTAGGAAGAGACTCTTCTTCCTTGCCATTGCAGAAACTTGAAAAACCACAGTTCAAATCGGATGGAGGATTAAATGGGTCTTCTTTTGCATCACAAGTACAAGGTAACTTTCCCCTCTTATAAACTTTGACGGAAATACACTTCCATTCTGCAAAATAATCTTAATATTTCTGAGTTTGTTATGTTTGCTACTTAATATAGAAATGAAAAAAATATCAACCAGGAAAAGCTTAGATAGCCTGCTTTGAGATATCTAGCAGGCCTATTACACATGACAAGGCATGCCCTTTGCCATAATGAATATATATTTATTAAAAAGCTATTATTTCTCTTTGATTGGTCTCGGTGTTGGGGTCTCTCGGATTGTTCTACACTCATGGATTTTCTTTTGTCTCTTAGAATAGCTTAGTGGCTGCTTGTTACTTTTTGTTTCTTTTTACTCTTTGTTCACTACTGTGAACTCTATGTATTTTTCCTTCTATTCCTTTTTCAATAATATTTTCTTCTTACTTATCAAAAAAAAGAAAAGAAAGTAGCTTGTTAAGACGATTGGGTTTTTGCACATGCTTAATTTTTTCTTTTTTATTTGGGGTGGTGTTGGGGTTGGGGTGGTTGTGGGAGGTAGAGTTAGGATGGTAACTTTTTATTTTATTGGTGAGGTACACACACACCCAATGGGTATTGAACCCACAACCTCACTCTCCACCTAGAACTTATAAGGGGGGGGAGGTGCCATATAAGTTAGAGCTCATTGGCTTAGGATGGTAACTTTCAGTCAACATTGCCCATTTTCTCATGTTAGCATGGGGTTTGCTAGAACCACTGTGATGGTTCTTTCCATTTCCTTAAGCTATTGAATGTTATAATTCTTTAATCTTCATATATTTTCTGTTGCAGCAAATTCTTCTGTGAACCATCCACTGGTAAATGCTCCTACATGGTCCATACAAACCCAATCTTCCTCAACGGCTAAAAGTGTGCAAGAAATCAAGGTTCCAAATCATACGCCTACCAAGGTTGAGGGAACTGTTGATGTAAGTGCGTCACGCGTTGCTCCTCAGGTAGTGAGAGATCAGAGCTTTAGGCCATTTATAACTCAGACAGCAGCTGGAAATTTGCCTACTACACATCAGCCCATGCAGGGCATGAGCTTTGTCCAACCCCCTTCTCTTGGTAATAATCACAATGAAATCGCTAAGCTTATTCAGAAGTTTTTACAACCACAGCGTCCAGATCATCCTAAATGGACTCCCCCATCAAGGGATTACATGAATAAGGCTTTAACTTGCCAATATTGCCAGGTTACCATCAATGAGGTGGATAATGTACTTCTTTGTGATGCTTGTGAGAAAGGGTATCACTTAAAGTGTCTGCAGCCTACTCAAAAGGGAATTCCTAGAGGTGAGTGGCACTGCATGAGGTGCATGACCTTGACCCAAGGGAAACCTTTGCCCCCTAAATATGGTCGTGTCATGAGAAGTAGTACGAATCAATTAAATGTGCCTCCCAACATAGCTACAAAGGCATCATCTTCTGAGAAGAAAGTGGAAACTTTAGATCCAAAGGTCAATCAGCAGAAGATTACAGCAAATGGAAGCTCTGATCTACAAAGCCCCACATGTACTGGTAGTGCAGGCACCAATCATGTTGAATCAGCATCTGATATGAAGATTTCAAATGCAAGAGAAACTCAAGGGAATGATGTTATATCAAGTAGTAAAATTACTGATGACAAACCTTTGTCTGGGCCAGCTTCTGGTTCTCCTTCTGTTGCCTCGTCAATTTTAATGTCTGCTGAACAAATAAAAGACTCTGAATTATCTCTACATGAAGAGAAATCTTGTGAACAAAAAATAGAGCTTCCTCCTAAAGTAGATGAAACTGTTAGTAATAAGTCTGATGATTCTCAACCCTCACACAATTCACAAGTTGTTGACCGCGCAGTCTTGCCAGACTGTGCTGATGTTCCATCAAAGAATTGTCATGACAAAGACCTCAATGTCAAAGAACCAGAAAAATCACATATAAGAGAAAATCTTGACTGTACTTCAGGAAATGATATCAAGCAAGATGACCAACTTGTTGCTCAGGCAAATCCTTCAGGAGGTTCTCAAACTGGTACTGAGGCTAGTGAACACTCTGGGTTTCCTTCGGATGGCTTGCATGGTGTTGAATGGATTGACAATGTTGTTCAAGTTTTAGATGGGAAATCATTTTACCAGTCTTGCAGGGTCAATGGAGTAACCTATAAGCTGCAGGATCATGCTCTTTTCTGTGCGAGCCATGGTGAATTGATACCCTCTAAGCTTCAGGCAAGTGAATTATCAGACATTCTATGACACTTCTAGCTTTATTGCTTGCGCACTTACAACCAAGAGACCACTAAATTTGGTTTTTAGATCTGATACGAACCATTTCTCTGGGTTACAATTTGTATTGAACTGTTTTAGATCTTTTCTGTTTTGGAATTGCTTATCATTTGTTTCATCTTCCAAGTAAATTTTATCTACTATAGGTTATAATATGGAAAATGCTTGATTTTTGTTCTTTGATTGCAGTCCATGTGGGAGGATAGCAAAACTGGGTCAAAGTGGGTTATAGTTACAAGGTGCTACTTTCCTCGTGACTTGCCAGAGAATGTTGGACGCCCATGTGCCCCTGAAAACAATGAGGTGAACTATTCTCTTATATACATGTATTTCTGTATTAATTTTTTAAGATTTCATGTCAACATGAAAATTCTGTGGTTGTTTAATTGGTTGACTAGTTGATTGACCTGTTGAGATTTTGGTCATATGGATGCATCCACAGCCAGATGGAACTTATTTAAAAGTAGCATAGTCCATTGTGGTCTAAAAGTAGCATACTCCATTGGGGTTGCATTCAATGTACTCTGTTATGTTAGTTAATTGGAATTCTGCTCTCTCCCCCTTCTTAATTTGGCATATGAATGAATGGTATGCAAGAATACATTATGCAATGTTGATACAAACTCGTTGCTCTGTCATAGGTGTATGAATCAAATCATGAAAGCACAATAATGGCTGGTTTGATCCAAGGCCCATGTGAAGTTCTCCCTCCTGCCAAGTTTAGTGAGGAAAATGAAAGACGAAGCCAGGCAGGACCTGATGCAAATATGGGATTACAGCCTGTTTTCCTGTGCAAGTATGTTTCATCATTACCTACTCTTCATGCAATTGCTTCAGTACTTATGTTTTCCTTCTAAAGGAAGAGTAGAGAGAATGTTTCTTGTACATGGTTATAGGAGTGTGCAACACATGGAAACATAACATTTTTTTGTAACGATATTTCTGAAAATATGCATTATTTGAAGTGTATATGTAATTTTTAATATATTTTATTGATCTTATTAAACCCTTAGGTTGTCAACGAGCTCTGGCTCAAGTGAGACTTTCTTCTCTCACAAGGGTGGAGGATGAGGTTGTGGGTTGAAAACTTTCTTGGTGCAAGTTCAACTTATCAATAATGAATATATATATATATATATATATATATATGGAAAGCAAAGAGATGGAAGAGATTGAGGGGAAATACTGCAAATAGATTACATATATTTGAAGTTTATTACACTATTCTGGTGAAATTATGAAAATGTTCCTATTTTTAGTGAGATAACAAGTATCATGACATGTCACTTATAAAAGAAGAACAACAATTATCATGACATGCCTTCTCAAATGACTTTCTTGTTAAAGAGTACTTTCCCTAAATCTTTCCGCTTGACATTTGTTTGTGATCATTTTACTCTCCAACTCACCCCTACCCTGAATAAAGTCTTTTATCCACTCCATTTGGGTGTGGGGGCAGTGGTTCAGTTAAATGTGCCCCATTGTTATCATCCCCATGTGGGTGGGTGCTGGTCTCACTGTGATTTATGTGCAAATCCCATCGTGCTGGATGAAGACAATCCAGTGCTTAGTATTGTGGTAATAACTAACAAGTAACAATGCAGTTTTGCATAATATTTATGTATTTTTTTTCTTTGTCAAACCAAATTTGATACTTGAATATTCGGTTTGATAACCTCCCACTAAACAAATTGATGCCAATAGCTATAAGAATACACAAGACATAACTTTTACTTGTTAAAATAACAATTAAGGTTATTTTTTACTCAAATATTAGTTTTTAAACTTCTTTTTTATTTTTATGTTTCCAAATATCATATATTAACTTTGTCAGTTATCTTTACATTATATATTTATGTAAGATATAAATATATACACACACATTTTCCTATTAAAAGTTAATTACAATATAGAGTCTACACAAACTAAAAACAAGTTTTAATATAAGTTTAGACAAACTACAAGTTAACCCAAACCTGGTTCTAAGTTGAGTCTAGACAAACTAGGCATAAAACAAAACCAGATTTCTTTGGTTCAGGCTCAGCTATAGCAGAACTAAACCAATTTTGTGGTTTGCAGCGTTTGCTAAACAGTAAACACCCCATAGATCTTTGAATGTTTACTAAACTGCATTAGTATATGCTTTGTGTATGTGACCATAAGGAGACGTAACAAATGGATAAGGTAGAGAGGTAAGTTTAGACATGGCATATTAGAACTGAAGGCTATTATCAAAATAACCAGCACTTTTTTTATATGTCTAAGTAGAGAATTAATTGGATGATCTTGGCTCTTGTTTAATGGGAGAATGATGTTTTTTTGCAGATGGGTTTATGATGAATTTAAAGGGCTGTTTCAACCTGTTTACAGTTAATCTGGTCATGCTAATATTTTGGTGACTGATTTGGTTTTTGTTTGTTGCACCTTTTAGGTGCTCCCTCTGATCAGGTATTTGATATGTGTTTTTCTAACTGATTCCTTATTTATTTCTAGCCCTTTTATTTATGTCAATAATCTTTGGTCATTTATAGCATGGGAGTATGGGACTCGTAAAATTAGCTGCAGAAACAAATTTTTTTGGCATAATAATGTTCTGTAATGTAGAATGCTTTCTGGGGAAAAAAAAAATTCATAAAATGATAATTATGGATGGGGGCTTTTTGGTTGATGATTCAGATCACTATGTGGTTAATTGAGTCAACAAGGAATACTTTTTTCACTTTATGTGAGAACATGGAGATAATATGCTCTAATTCCATTGACCTGGATTACACAAAGTGAGAGGCAGAGCTAGGGCGGGGCGGTGGGAAGGATCTGCAAAGAGAGAAGGTTAAAATAAATTTAAAAAAAATATTTTCTTATAGGCTTAGGTATTCATAATAGTATTCCAAAATTTTAGAGGCTGTATCCAAAATCCTGTTACACATAACATGGTTTAGTAATTTACCAGGAAAGTAGTATGATTTTTCTGGATATGCTGGCCACTGTGACTTTAGTCCAACTAGTTATTTTTTTCTAATGATTTTTTAATTATGTAAACAAGAAAAAAATATTGTCACTTAATGGAGGACATTAGTTATACCTTAATTTCATTAAACATGAATGCTGCTTGCTTTTGAACAATTTCATTTATGCTGTATCAGATGTTCTTGTAAATTCTTACTTTATAGTTCTCTCTTCTCCATTCTTTCCCCATTTTTAATTTGTGAGATGTAATACACATTCTTTGTCTTATGGCCAAAACAAATGGGTGACTTCCCCTTCTCTCTTTGAGTATTTGTTTATTGGAATTTCAAATGGCTGTGGTTGGACCATCTTGTTGACTAGTCTGCTTAGAAACCTTTTCAACCTCTCTATGATAACCCCAAGGGTTAACACAATTAAGTGGGGATCTGACGCAGGACAACCAGAACAAAATTGAAATAACGGAAAAATAAAAGATATGATCTAGGAGTCAGTACTTAGGCCTTGCTTGGAGTCAGCACCAAGCGGGGAAACCACTAGGAGTTAGCACCTAGGGTAGACCTGGAGTCAGCACCAGACCAAAAGAGACCAAACGGCCGTTGTTTTTTCATTCATCAAAATATTAACTATTTCCTCAAGGAGTACAATAGGTTGCTTATAAAGGATTGCTAAACCCTAGTTCTAATTGGCTAGGAAACCCTAATTGCCTTATTACAAAAATAGCCTTGCTTCCCAAATTAAAATACTAATAGCCCAATAAACTACTAGGACCTAAAACGTAAAAATACAATTGACTTGCAAACATAAATAATATTAAATAATAATTTTCTTGCATCTCTCGCATCATTCTCCTCTGGTTGGAGAAAACTCGACCTCGAGTTTTAAAACATTGAAGGATTAGGATGTTGGCAAATAACATTTGCTTCAAGTCTAAATTCACCTTAGGGAGCACAGGGAAAAGAAAAACCTTGAATTCCACCGCATCAAACTCATTTGGAATAACAAAATCAATGTGTGGAATCAGTATAATCTCTTGTTGAACCTTGTGAACCATAGGAAGCACTGTGGTTTTAACCTCTTCGACTTCACCAAGATGTAGATCTTCAAGGACTGTGGAGGGTTGATAAGAAGCACATTCAACAACTTCAACTTTCACATCATATGCACCCTACATAATACTTTCTTCAGGCACCATCTCTTCACCTTGTTGCTTTTCAATAGATTCATTTCCTTGCACGCATGTTAAAGCAACACTTGTCGAGGCATGTACGTCTGTGCCAACATTAGGCTTTGGTGTTGCTGGAGGAGTCTCCACAACCAAGATATCATCATCAATGTTGTCTTCGATTGGGGCAACAATAAGTTCATTGTGATCAAGTATCCTTGGCTTCTCAATTGAATTGGTTTGAGTCTTCTTTTGTTTCATCTGAGCAATCCTGTCTTGAACATTTTTCATGAGCTTTATAGATAATTCCGTTAATCCCTTGGTAGATAATTCCTTGGTAGATTGTTCAAAAGTGCGCTGAGGACATGAAATAGGATCAGGATGAGAATTTATCGTATTTGCTTCAACTTGAAAAGTACAACACTGAGATTGGGATAGATACTTAGCTCGATAGTATGGTGACAAATACTCATCACAAAACTTTTCTTTCATATCTTCCCACACACTGATGACAGGTTCATAATTCATATAGCGGAAATATTCAAGCTTCTCCCAAAACCTTTGTGCATTACCTCTTAACTTCAACTTTGCATACCTAACCTTTTTGTTATCTGCAAAATTTGCTTGCTCAAAGAATTGCTCCATCCCATTCATCCAGTTGACAAAATCTCATGGATAAGTATTATCACCATCAAAATAAGGTGCTTCAGATATTACCATAGCTCACCTTGTCAGTGGTCAACTTACTGCACTTGATAGTCATGGGCTTGGCTCCTCAATTGAGTGGGTCTAATTGGACAAAATGGATCTGTGAAAAAAAAACAACTTAAGGGCCCATACGTTCAATGGGCTGGCACAGTAACAATAATTTTTTTTTTTTTTTTGGTTGTTGTTGTGCAAAATAAGAAAATACACTGTGTGATGGAATTAAGAAGAAAATAAAACACACTACTCTGCTTAAAAGGAAGTACAGACGTTAATAAAATACACTGTTTAAAGAGAGAGAATATCAAAATGAAAAAAAGAAAGAAAGTGCTCAGCGGTGGACTTGGGGTCGATGATTGTGGTGGCAAGTTGCAACTCTCTCTTCTCTGAACGAGTCCACGGTCTCACCAATCTGATTTGAGGGTTGTAGACGAGAGAAGAAGGCGCATGATGGTTAGGAGCGTAGAGAATGGAGGAGGGGCAGTAGAGATCTTGCCGGACCACTTCGATCCAACGGTTGTGGTCCCTGAGCCACTGTCCAGGGTGGTGGGATCCGACGGCGAATTAGTGAATGGGAAATCAAATGATGGTGAGTGTTGATTTTATGGGTTTTGGCGGCTGGTGAGTGATGGGTCTTGCGTGGGTCTCCTTTTTTGTTTTGTTTTGTTTTTTGTTTTTTTTTTGTTGTGATTTTTTTCTAGTTCTGGATTGATTGCGGGATGCTTCAGATAGATCGATGTTTGCTCTGATACCAAAACTGACGCAGGACAACCAGAACAAAATTGAAATAACGGAAAAATAAAAGATATGACCTAGGAGACAGCACTTAGGAGTTAGCACCAAGCGGGAAAATCACTAGGAGTCAGCACCTAGGGTAGACCTGGAGTCAGCACCAGACCAAAAGAGACCAAACGGCCGTTGTTTTTCATTCATCAAAATATCAACTATCTCCTCAAGGAATACAATAGGTTGCTTATAAGGGATTGCTAAATCCTAGTTCTAATTGGCTAGAAAACCCTAATTGCCTTATTACAAAAATAAACTTGCTTCCCAAATTAAAATACTAATAGTCCAATAAACTACTAGGACCTAAAACATAAAAATACAATTGACTTGCAAACATAAATAATATTAAATAATAATTTTCTTGCATCTCCCGCATCAGGATCTCGACTCATGAAGTGGAAGTCACTAGTTCAAATCTTCCCTTTCCTGTCCTCAACACCCCTAACCACCACCACCACCACCACCCCCCCCCCCCCCCCCCCCCCAAAAAAAAACACCCAGCGCGCGCACGGGGGTTAGCTTCCTTTTACCAAAAAGAAAAAAGAAAAAGCTCTTTATTGATGAATCTGGTAAAGATCAAACAAATCAAGGCTACAAATACAATTTGTAATTTGGATTCACATGCCTTCAATTAGTGTTTATAGGATATGATTTCCATGCAATCTTTAAGAAATTTGGGTTGCAGTTTCCTGCTACAGTTTCTTGCATATTCTAGCTGATGTGAAGATGTTTTAGAGGTTGGTTTTGGTTAGAGAAATGTCAAGATTGAGACCAATTGCCATGCTATGTGAAACAACCCAAGACGTGTGCACGCATGACACACACGTGCCCAAAGTGCTCTCTTGGTATCACAAATCCTGGAGTGGCGTGGAATAATTTGATAGAACCCCAGAGGGAAAAGTTTGTTTGATAATAATGTGTATAAGTTTTCATCTAATCTTGCAATATATGGTGTGGTTTTCATATTTATTCAGTTGGTTGTTGTTGTTGAAAATCTTAGGCGTGAATTGAGAATTCTAGGAACTGATGTGTAGCATGGCATGCTATATGCGCTTTTATTTGTTTATCTCTCTTCTTCTTCTTAAAGTTCATATTGCTCTTTGCTGAGTTTCTGTGGAGGATCTAATAAACTATGTGTGTCAGTACAGGTGGTCTATAGCAGATGTGGTATTCAGTGAATTGACGGTTAAGGAAGTTTCAATATTCATTTCCTGTACAATATGTAGCTGTGATCTTAGCTTGTATTATCTTCCAATAGCAATTCAAATTGTAATTTTTTATGCCTCTTTGGTGCTTCATGCCCACTATTACATTATCTCACCCGTAAATTATAGAAGGAATTTCCGCAGATTTTCTTGGACTTCATGAAATATTCCATTTATTTTTTAAGAAACCATTTTCTTATGTGAAAAAATGTAGTGGTTTTAATTTGATTCCTTTTACTGGTACTCTGTAAAGTAAGAGCAACCTTTCTGTTATACAGCAAAGAGTCAGCTCAAATATTAGGATTGCCTATTCAAGGATAATGGGGAATCCCCCCCCCCCCCCCTTTCAACCCCTTTTCATTTATGGCCTATTTGGAAGTTTAGAGAGGGAGGAGAGTAGAGGGGAATGGTTCCCCTCCACCTTGTTTGGATGTTTTTAAAATTAGTAAGGGGGAAGGAAGTAATTAGTCATTCTCTTTGTTTGGATGTTTTAAAAATTAGAGTGGAGAGGAGAGAAAATGATTAAAATAGACAAATTTACCCATATTTGAAAATAGATTTGCAACATCGGTCTATGATTAATTTAGAAAAGATAAATTAGGGAATTTACTTAGATAATAATTTATCTACTCTACTCTCCCTCCAAATCTCTCCAATTTGGGGGAATTAAAAATGAGGAGGTTAGAAGGAGTTGAAACCCCTCCAAATCTCTCCTCCTTATTCTTTAAAAAACTTTCAAGTAAGGTAATTGGATTACTCTCCCTCCCTCTACTCTACTCCCCCTCCTTTTTTAAATATCCAAACAAGCCATTAGTTAACGTAATATAAACACAAAAAAAGAAGATAGAGTTAGGGAGTGATGCGTCTTCTGACGTTCTTCAGGCAAGACTTTGTGAATGCATATGTTGGAACACCATGTGAAGTACATGGCAATGGATTTGAATTCAACTATGTTATATTTATTACTAGCTTGAGTTGTATTTTAGTTGGTGTGAAATTTATCATGCATGAAACTCTTAACAACTATAAAAGAATATATTCCTTTGAGAGTTCAACTAATATTTGAAATACCCAATTGTTTTCAACTGATCATAAAGTTGCAACCTGCTATTTCATTTCTTTTCACCACCCTTCTGGACAGACCCTGCTACTAAAGTTTGAAGTAGCTAGAAAAAGTAGAAGTTGGGGGATGGTTGAGGCTTTTTAATTTTTATTTTTTTGGGTGTAATAGGGATATATATTAACGAAAACTAAAGACCAGCTGCAGGGATTGTAGCAGTACAAATTCTATATCGGAATAGATCAATAAGGTCATGAAGCAAAAGATGAGCCGACTCCATGGGGGGAGAGTCTAAAATACAAAAATTCTACTGAAGTGTTGGATTTTCTAGAAGGGGAGTTGGTTCATTAGGTTTCTACAATAATCAACAATTGGGGTATGGTCAGCAAAAGGGTCTTCTTTGCTAGATAGTTGACGGAACAAATTTGGGGGGAAAATTACACTTAGCCACTCTAAATTATACTTCAGATTATACTTTGCACCATAAACTTTTTGAATTCACATTTTGTAGCCCGAACTATGACTCTGTATACACTTTGTACCTCAAAATCAAGTTTGCTATTAACTTGGAGGAAAATCAGAAGTTTAAGGTGCAAAATATAATCGTAAGTATAATTCAGGGGTAATTGGGTTTTTTCATGTGGTTCAACATTTTTCTGTCCAAGTTAACAACAAACTGAAAATTGGAGTGCAAAAGTGTAACAAGGGTCATAGTTCATGATGCAAAACGTGCATTCTAAAGGTTTGAGGTGCAAAGTGTAATCATGAATATAATTTAGGGTGATAAAGTTTAATTCTCTCCAAATTTCATCAAGTTTGATTTCAATAGCTTGATTTTGGAGTTGATATAGAGAGCTATGTCATCTCTCATAGCCCATATTTCAGCTTCTAGGTTGTGTGCCCAACATTTTGCTTTAACAAAACCCTTGACCCATCACCCATCTGCCACGACAATCTCGGATGAAACCACTACCATTGGCTAGACTAGGGCAACCTAAAGCTGACCTATTAGTATTTCATTTGTACCAATTAAGGGCTGGAAGCTCCCACCTCACTAGTAGGGATGACCATACCCTTTGGGGTAATGGATACCTGGCCTGACCTGACTCGATAATCATGGGTATTACCCTACCCATCTATGATTTGAGTATTAGGTGCGAGTGTTTACCCATGTCCAAATCTGGCGGATCAAGTATGGGTACTACTTGACCAACATTTTTTAAAAATAAAAAATATATATAATATATTTTTTTAAAGTTGTATTATTGAGTGGATAAAAAAAAGCTTCAAGACAAATAAACTAAAGTAATTAACCCCTCTTTTTAAAATAGAGGGGGAAAAAAAAAACTAGCAATAGAAGTGGGGCAATGAACCAATTATTAGTTTCTTAAAAAAAAAACTACATTTTATCAAGAAATAAAAAAAAAAAAAAAATTTCTAATTTCCTTTGCAATTTTCACGGAATAATATAGTATTATTATTACCATACATTGTAGTAGTAAACAAATTTTCTCTATCTATAGGCAAAAAATTAAGGATTTTTTTCTTTCTCTTTTTTCTTCTTCTAATGATAGATAGGATATAGCTATTCAAAATCAAATGACATTCCAATATTAGAGACTGAAAATGTATGTTGGATATGGAAAAGTATGTGATTCTCCTTAAAATAAAAAATAAAAGATAAGGAAAGGTATGTTGTTGACATTTATTTGATG
Source organism: Quercus aquifolioides (assembly GCA_019022515.1). NCBI lineage: Eukaryota > Viridiplantae > Streptophyta > Magnoliopsida > Fagales > Fagaceae > Quercus > Quercus aquifolioides. Next base: position 64,277,834 of record CM032329.1, on the reverse strand, counting down.
AGAGATGCTACGTCTACAACAATTTTACAACATTTTTACAACAAATCAAAGGTGGTTAGTTGTTATTGGTTCAAATTTGAAACTAACATTAAGATTACTTTTTTGCCCCAACAATAACAATCAGTAATAATCTGCCACTTAAGATTTGTTGTAGAAATATTGTAAAAATGTTGTAGATATATCATTTCTCTTATTTGATAGTTGTCACTAAACAATTTAATTTTGCATTAAATAACTTTAATTTTGGTAAAAGGAAATTTAAGAATAAGAAAGAGAACAATGAACCATAGTGTGAAATGAATATTTTAACAAAAATTATAAAATAAAAGGAAAAGAAGGAAAGCAAAAGGAAAAAAATTTCAAATGTACCTCTAAAATCTCTAATCAATTAATACGTAGAAGTTGTAGAACTACTGACAATTATAATTCCATATATTCATAAAAAAAATTATAATTCCATATAAGAAGCAAAAGTGAAATAGAGTCAACAGTATACTACAGACACAAACTATTTTACAACAATTTTACAAAATATTGATGTGGCTAACTACTTATTGGTTTTCATCTAGGCCCACCATTAATATCACATTTTCATTTACCAATAGTCACTCACCACATCAAGAGTTTGTAAATTTTTTTGTAAAATAGTTTATATCTTTAACATTATTCTATGATTTATTCCTACCCCAAATTTCTATTGTCTTTTTTTTTTTTTTTTTTTTTTTTTTTTTGAGAAACAAACACACACACACATAAGGGACAGAGAAATAGGTTCTAACACAAAGGCACACCATAACTCCTCTCAAAAGTCATGGTAACTTTTAAGGGAGGGTGAGGTAAGTTATACTACACACAACACACTCTCTAAAGTAATGTGGAACAATTACCCATTCTTTTTTTTTGAGAAACAAACACACACACACACAAGAGAGAGTGAAAGGGGTTCTAACACAAAGACACACCACAACTCCTCTCAAAAGCCATGGTAACTTTGAAGGGAGGGTGAGACAAGTTATACTACATACAACAAAAATTAATACGTAGAAGTTGTAGAACTGCTAATAATTATAATTCCATATATTCATTAAAAAAAATTATAATTCCGTATAGGAATCAAAAGTGAAATAGAGTCAACAGTATGTTATAGACACAAACTATTTTACAACTTTTTTACAAAATGTTGATGTGACCAACCTTTTATTGGTTTTCATCTAGGCCCACCATTAATATCACATTTTCATTTACTAATAATCACTTTCCACATCAGGAGTTTGTAAATTTTTTTGTAAAATAGTTTGTATTTCTAGCATTCTATGATTTATTCCTACCCCAAATTTCTATTGTGTCTTTGATAAGGAAAAGTAAAACAAAAATTATTTCCTTTTGTAATATTTCTAAATTAGCGTTGGTTTGGATACGGATGAAAATGCTAGCATTTGCGTTTTCCTCCTTCATTTTTTTTTTTTTTTAACCAACGTGAACAGTAAATTTTTTATTATTTTTTTTATTGTTTTCAGTTTTCAGTTTTCAACTTTCAGCCATCCAAACGCGTCCTTAATGATAAGGATATTCTATGATGTATTTATCTTATGTACCAAAATCATATCGTTTTAGAATATTTCTAAATTAATTCAAAACTATTTATGCGTAACCATTTTATAATACTATACTTTCTCAAAATAAAAATAAAAATTCATAATACTATAAAAGAAAGGGTAAAACTTAGATATAATACCTTAGATACAATTCCTTAGGTACCCCTTTTAAATTACTGCCACCTGTCTAATTTAATGACCCCACTAACTGACGTTAAAACACCATCTCCTTTGTTTTCTCTTAGCCCTAGAGAAAATCTGAGAGCTTCATATTTCTCACCCAGTAACCAGATTTCTTCCTTCCTCCATTTTATTTGAGGTTTCAATATTTATCAGTTACCAAACAAAAAAATGGGGGAAAAAAAAAAAACTGGTTTGAGGTTGAGTGTTGATGTTAACGTTGAAATCCAATTCGTATTCACCCAAACAAAACCATCGCAAACCCATACTCCTACCCAAACCCAACAACCACTTCCTTGCCAAACTCCACGCAGCAAGCCCAATCTAGAGATTTGGTGTCAAGATTTGGCTTTGAAAGAAAATCAAAAGCACTAAGAAATCTTTTTTTTCCTACCTGTTAGGCACTCCCCTGTAGATCTGCAGACTCACTTACCCCATCTAGAAAAATGAAATTAGGTGGTGCATCCCTTGAATGCATGTGCCTTTGGTCATCGGAAATTTCCATAGATTGATCATCTTTAGCCATTTGGTGTGAGAGTTTAAGAGATTTGATGAAGAGGTTTCTAGCGGGCCAAGAAAAGTAAAAGAAAAAAAAAGGGGAAGAAAGAAACAAAATGAGATGGTGTTAACAGACGTTAGCTAAGTTATTAAATTAGACAGGTGGCAGCAATTTAAAATGGGTACCTAAAGAACTGTATCTAAGGTACTGTATCTAAGTTTTGCCTTAAAAGAAATGATATTAAATTTATTATTCTCCCACTAATACTAATTAAATATCATATCTATTGTGATCGAACTGCATTGCTCTTTGAATCCATCAAGTGATGAATACTCTTTCGCGATGTACTGATGTAGAAGAGGTCATGATTGCATGATTTTGACTTTCACTTGTATGGAAAGTATTGAAGTCATCAGTATAATTACATAACATAAAATACTAGAGTAACGTAATTTGCTCACAATCTTTTTTTTTAAAGAATTTATAGGGGAATATGTTATATAAGAACATATTACATCAATCTTCCTATTAATTACTAATTGTTTTTGTTTGTGCATGTCAACGTTGCTATAAGTTGTTGTTTTTTTTTTTTTTTTTTACAAGATAGAAATTCTATTCTAGCATAATCTAATCTAAGTGTATATGTATGTAAAACTCCTTCCTGGAAACTTAAACCCCGGCCCTTGCCCCTCCCACACCCCACAAATACTTATACTTGTGGAGTGACTATCGCACCAAGAGTATGCGGGGGTAACGTTTCTATAAGTTTTATAGTGAAGCAATTTGGAAGATCATGCTTATCATGTCTATTTTATTTTGTTAACTTATTTGATCATTCCTACATATTTAGAAGGTTTAAATTAGTTTGTTTGACACCTTAATTAGAATTGTTGTTTATAGCTTAAAGAATTAAAAAAAATTTAAACATGTATTTTGCACTTTAATAGACTAATAGCAATTGGATATCAACTAATATTTGAAAAATATCAAACTAATGGCTAATGTCAATGTAAAATAAATGGTTAAATATTTTAAACAAACGAGGAAACTTTTCTTTGGACAATATTTACCTCCACAGAAGAGTTGCTAATGTGATTGGTTTGGTGATTGATGACATTCTCTGTTAGGCTAGTGGGTTACGTTCTTTTGATTTTTGCCATATCAAACACAATTGTAATTGCGTAGCTTATGCTTTGGCCAAAAAAGCCAAAAACTGTAACGAGCTACAGGTTTGGTTAGAAACCTTAACTGAGGATATAGCTCTTTTTTAGCTTCTTTTGATGTACCTTGAGTTTTCTTTCAATAAAATTCTAGTTTGGTTTCTCAAAAAAAAAAAAAAAAAAAAAAAAAAAAAGGTTGCTAATAGATTTTTTTTTTAAATTTACCCCTATGATACAATCAAGCAAAATTAAAGTAAAAATGGAAGGTTTATTTATTTATTTATGAATAGTTTTAGAATAAAGTTAAAATTACTATATAAAAAAAAGTCAGTTTAAAATTCCATCAATGAAAAAAAAAATCGGGTTTGGGGTGAGTATAAATATCTCTGGGTAAAAGATCTGGATAACAATTGAGAATGAGAATTGGGTTGGGTATGGGTATACTCGACCATGCCCGATTCAAGGCCATCCTTACTCTCACTAGCATTGTAAATTTTGGTCTTGCAACAGCTTGGTTGAGAGCCAGGCAAGAGAATTTAGATATAAGATGTTCAACATCGTTGAGGAGGGAGGGGTTTATTCTAGCACGTTAAAAAGTACATCTATTTCTTTGAAGCCATAAATTCCATATACCAACGATAAAGAAAGTGTTCCAATTGTAGGGTTTGGTGGAGAAAGTAGAAGGATCACATGCATTAGAGATTTAAGCTAGGTGTTACAAGGGGTGGTGAAGAACACAGGCTTAGGCCCAATAACACCAGCCTCCAACCAAAATTAGGGTTTGTAAGTTCTAAGTTGTGACTCCTTATCAATGTGCAGTCTATATACACACCACTGCTCTACTAGTACTTTTTTTTTTTTTGAAACTGGACCAACCATATGCCTTAAGAGCTGGAGGTGGAGACTCCTCCATCCAACAGATATCCTCAGCAATCAAACTAGCATACCTAGCTAAAGAGTGGGCAACAGTATTAGCATTGCGTTTGACATAACGAAAAGACTGACACCTGCATCCTGCCGCTAGCACCCAGATATCCTCATAAATATTACCTAGTCTAGACTTGATGGCACACAAGGAAGCCAGAGACCTCATTACCGTGGCATTATCACCCTCTACCTCCAACTCCGTAAAGCCAACATTAGCTACAAACTCCAGAGCTCCCCGACATGCGAGCACCTCCGCCTCTTCACTGTCAATAACAGCCGGTCCTTTCGCAAACAAAGCTGCCATAACCTCCCCTATATTGTTACAGATGACCACCTTAAAGCCTGTGGAATTCAAATTGGTGAAAACTGCAGCATCGAAGTTCAATTTGTAAAGCAACCTTGATGGATGTCTCCATGACTGCACTGAAGCTATAGTCACCGTGATGCCTAGTTGTGCCTGTGCCACTCGAAACTCCTCCAGATAGTCTTTAGCCCTTTGGTTCAGTCTACCTAGGTCTTGGATGACACCCCCATGCAATATAGAGTTCCGTTGGTTCCAAACTAACCAACTTTGTACCAAAACAATTCCAGCTCCTCATTGGACAATTTGCTATACATATCTTCAACCAACTGCAGCATGTCGATGTGACCAATCATACCCTTTTGCAAGCAGCTCGTGCAACCAGCCCATATGTCTTGGGCCTACCTGCATTCCCACAAAGCATGGTACCCTGTTTCCATGGCCAAAGAACAGACCTCGCACCTAGCATCCTCGATAATCCTTCTCCAAACCAGGTTCTCTTGTGTAGGGAGAATATCAAGGCAGGCTCTCTAAGCAAACACTTTTATTTTGTTTGGGATCTTGAGCTTCCATAACTTCGCCCAAACTGTGCCTCCAATCACCCTCGCTGAGCTCTCTCCCTTGTCAGCTTCTTGCTTCGAAATTAACCTTGCGGTGTGATATCCAAATTTCACTGAATATTCACCACTCTTTGTATGAAGCTAGAAAATCACACCAGGGACCTGTCTATGGCTTAAGGGAATGTGAACAATTGCCTCTGCATCTGACCTTTGAAATTTAGACACTACCACCTCACAGTCCCAAGAGTTTGTCCTACTGTTAATGAGGTCTAAAACACGCCACTCCCACTCCTCCTCCATTGGTGGAAATAGTACACGATTTGTGACTTGATTCGGTATCCACTTATCAGATGTGACCCTAATGGCAGACCCATCACCCACCCTCCAACAACACCCCTATTTCAAAATAGATTGTGCTGCCATTAAGCTTTTCCACACATAAGAGCTGTTAGGGACATCTGAAGCATCCAAAAAATTGAACCGTGAAAAATACCGTGCCTTAAAACACCTGTAGAGCAGTGAGTCCTTTTCTTGAATCAATCTCCACCCTTGCTTGGCGAGCATAGCTAAATTAAAATCCTACAAGTCACGAAAGCCCATTCCACCTTTTTTAGGCAGATATAACGCCCCCAATTTCTCCAGTGGATCTTTCTTTCGTCTCTCGTTTGACCCCACCAAAATCTAGCACACAAGGCATTGAGTTTATGGCAAAGCTTTGTAGGAATTAGGAATACACCCATTGTATATGTGGGGATGGATTGGACAACAGTTTTAATTAGTACTTCTTTGCCCGCTCTTGAGAGCATTTTCTCTTTCCAACCTTGCAACTTTTTCCAAACTCTATCCTTCAAAAAGGGAAAAGCTTGGTATTTTGTTCGCCCTAAAAGCGTGGGCAATCCTAAATAAGTCTCAAATCTTTCCACCTCCTTTACTCCCAACATATTTTTTATGAGTTCTATTTGCCCACAAGTCGTGTTGCTGCTAAAGAACATGGATGATTTTTCAAAGTTGATACATTGGCCAGATGAGTCTACATATAACTGAAGAATGTCTGTAATACACTACACTTCCTCCTGAGATGCCTGGAAAAATAGCAATGAGTCATCTGCAAATAATAAATGAGATATACGAGGTGCACTTCTATAGACCGCAACCCCATTAAGCTTCCCTTCATTTTCTAATTTTGCCAACAACGCTGTAAACCCTTTGCACATAACAAGAATAAGTAAGGAGACAAAGGGTCTCCCTAGCGGAGTCCTCTCAAAGGAATAATGTTCCCATATGCCTTGCCATTAATACAAACTGAAAATGAGGCAGTAGAGACATAACATATCACCCTCTCAATCCATGTCATAGAGAAACCCAACCTGACTATTATTCCTTTCAAGAAATCCCATTCAACTCGATCATAGGCCTTACTTACGACCAATTTCAGAACTAGTGACCCCTTCTTCCCTGATTTCCTGCAGTGCATGGCATGCAATGTTTCATACGCTATTAACACATTGTCAGTTATAAGTCTGCCAGGAACAAAAGTACTCTGAGTAAGGGCTATCAGTTGGGGAAGTATCTGTTTTAGTATGTTAGCCAACACTTTTGAAATAATTTTATAAATAACATTACAAAGGCTAATAGGTCTAAAATTAGAAAATTTTTCAAGAGACTTCACCTTTGGAATAAGAACTATATGAGTATAATTAATTTCAGGAATCATACCATGTGGTCCAGGAGCCTTTGTTGGTCCCATTTGGAACAACGCTGCTTTAATTTCCTCCACACTATAGTCACTGGACAGAATATCCTGCATTGCTAGGGTCACCTTATGTTGCACTACATCAAGACATTCCTCCATTCTTTAACATGACCCCGAATGAAAAATATTCTCAAAGTACTTAATTGCCACACCCGCCACCTTTTCTGGTTCTTCCACCCAACTATTGTGATTATCTCTAACCCTATGAATAAAATTTCTCCTCCGCCTTTGAGAGGCTTTGGAGTGAAAAAATTTAGTATTCCTGTCACCATGTTTTAGCATGCCACCCTAGACTGTTGGGCCCAATAAATTTCCTATTTGAGGAGCAAATCATCCAGTATCTTACTTGCAGCCAAGAACTCAGACTTGTTTGCCATTGTCGGTTCAGCCATGCTTAACTCCTCCACCCTCTTTTGTACTTTCTTGATTTCTTCTACATTCGGATTAGTATCAGAAGCACCCCATGCTTGTAGAACTGATCTGCACCTTCTGATTTTCTCCTGCATGCAACTCAAACCCGATTCCAAGTTACCCACTGAACCCCATGCTTCAGTAATAACCTCTCCGCAATTAGCCCTCAAACCTAAAGCTCCTTGTACTTTTGCCACGACGCCTTAGGTCAGATTTGGCATGTAGCAGTAAAGGCCGATGGTCAGATGCATGAGAAAAGAGGTGATTCACCGAGCTTGCATGAAATTTTTCCCTCTAACCCGTGTTGGCCACAACCCTGTCTAACCTTTCTTGTGTGTTTTCTAGCCTTGACCTCTTATTATTCCAAGTGAAAGGATATCCAACAAAGCCCAAATAAGCCAACCTACAATCATCCAACAAGTTACGAAAATCATCCATCTGTTTATACTGAGGAGAATACTTACTTTGTTTCTCTGAAGAGTGCAATATTGCATTGAAGTCACCCACACAACACCATGGGCGATCGACAAAAGAGCGTATGTGATTCAGGAGAGCCCATGATTTTGGTTTTCCACCCATAAAAACACGTTAGCATTCATGCAAAACCATCTTCTTCCTCCACCCTTGCTAAAATATGGTTATCCGTAAAGTTTATAACCTCCATCTTAACCTCAAATTTCCAAATAAGAGCTAAACCTCCTCCCCCATGTGGCTTTTTGATGATAAACTAATTTAGGAAAGGAAGTTCACTACAGTGTTTATTAAAACCCTCTCTGTCTAAGCGTGTCTCCATTAAGAAACATGCTGTGGGAGCTTGATCCCTCACCAACTTGTGAAGGCTATGAACTGTCCAAGAGTTCTTAAGCTCTTGGCAGTTCCAACTTAATAGCCTCATTGTGCTCGGCAAGGGTGTTGTTACACCCCCGTTGCTTCATCCATTAGAAAATCTTCAGAGCGTCTACCACATTTCCCCATCTTACTACCAGTCTTTGTATCAGCTTCTATTTCTGCTTCTTGGCTTCCTCTCTTCCCCAACGTTTGTGGGTTAACTTCTGTTTTTCCTAACCCCGGCCCACATTCCATCCTTATAAGTCTGGTCCAAGTGGGCCTTTGTTTTGTAACTTGAGGCCCAACTTGCCCCTTCCCATTCACATGTCCCTTAGCTGGTTCTAGCCATTTCACTTCCACGTGTTGCGGACTAGGATTATGAGATATACTCTCCTTATTTGAATTCGGCGCCTCAGAGTTACTAGCCAATGAATATGGCATCAACCTTTCCGTAATTAACTCATTCGTTATGGAAACATTATCTGTGCAAACCGAGGAGATCCTTGTTTTCACGTCTTTTCCTTTTGCATGCAAGTCACCCTTTGTAGGGTTTGCTCCGTTGGTCACAAGATCCGCCGTCGGCATCACTTGACTGCTTCCGTTCTCATTCTGCACCTTAGTCATGTCCTTATTGCTTGGATATTGGTTCTTGGCAGAGCGCATCCTTGAGGGTGAATGGGGACGACCTCCTACAAATTTTAACCACTCCCCATATTGACAAACCACCTTTCCACCATTCTTGCTTAGGGCAAAATATTCGGCATAGTGCTTTAGATCATGGCCCAAGAGTCCACAAAAGTGGCAAAATAAGGGAAGACGTTCATATTTAAAAGTAACCCAAGACCTCTTCCCGTCCGATCCACCAATGAAGCCACCCCGTCAAAGAGGTTTAGACGTTGGGACTGCAACCTTGACTCTCATAAATAGATTCTGTGCATCCAGTTTCTGTCGCTTCTCTACCTCCACCACCTCCCCCAAACGACTCCCAATCTCAGATGCAACCTTAGGTGAGAACATGTCAAACATCACCCCCCAAATCTAAACCCAGAGAGCTACCAAATTGAATTTGACATTCGCCGCTGTCATGTCGGGCTGCCGCCTTTGCAACAGGAGGACTTGATTATCAAAAGACCAGGGCCCTCCTTTAAAAACTTGGTCCATGTCAAATTCTCTACCAAACTTAAATTGGAATAGGTTGGAACCTACTTCCACAATTTGCATCGAATCCTCTAAGCCCCAAGCTCATCTCAAAGTAGTCTGAGCAGCCCATTTATTGAACAGTTTACATGAAAGAAACTTGCCAAGCAAACGCAGAGAGCAACTTTCAATCTCGTCCCTCCTATCTTCATCCAATATTGTAATCACTTCTTCTTTTTCCGTCGTCAACTTCATCTTCTCTAAGTCATTAATGACATCTTCAGCCATGGTATAGGAGATAGGACAAAACAAAGGAAAAGACAAACCCTGAGGCAACCCAAGGGAGAGAGTAGTCTCGCAACTAGATGAGAGAGAGAGAGCTCCTACACGAGGAGAGATCTAGGCTAATTCTTCTTCCATGTATGGTTTACTAGTACATATTAAGTAGACATAAAAGAGTATATAAACCATTGGAGTAGGTTCTTGAGGATTCCTATATATTATTACATTAACAAAAAAAAAAAAAAAAAGTAAAATTAGCTTTTTAAGGTTTTTTTATTTTTTTTTAATTTTTTTTATTATAGATAATTTGATAATTGGGGCAGAAATAGAATGATTTGAATAATGGATGACTCCATTACAAATATACCAAACTATGGGTCTGATTGAGATCTGCTTATTTTGCTGAAAATACTGTAAATAAAGATAAAAGTTAGTTGAAATAGTACAGTGAGACCCATGAATAGTACTAAAAAGTGCAGTGGGGTTTATGAATAATAGCAAAAATAAGCTGAATAGTAAAATAAGTTGATTTTTTAATTCGGAGTCAAACACACACTATAAAACTCTTGACTTAAGTATAGTTAGCTACACCTTTGCTTAGTCTGAAAAGAAAGACAAAGAGAAGAGAAGAAAAAACTGCTAGATGTCTGTTTGTCCATAATCCTATCCCATCATCTTATGGAAAAAAAACTTAGGTGCTCCGGGAGTAATGTTTCCTCCTCTCACATGAGGGGTAGGCCCCATGCGTGGGTCTCACCATGGAGCCCACTCCTCATGTGAGAGGAGGGAGCATTGCTCCCGGAGCATTACTCCCGGAGCATGTAAGAATTACCATCACCTTATTATAATAGTTCAAAATCCTAAATTTCATGCATACCTATTATTCCCAAAACCGTTGAATGAAGTTATTACAGCTATAGGCCCTTATGCCTCTTGGAAGTTTTATGGTCACTTTAGACGTGGATAGATCCATTCGCATTAATACCTTATAGAATTATTATTTCTTGAATCTTTCTGCGTGTGCGTGGACTTAAAGGCAATGCAACTGATCAGACAACAATTTTATTATGTCGCCACCATATATCTTAATATTATAAATTAAACGCCACATGGAATCCATGGAAAATAGCCTCATTTTCATCCTAATTCTGACACTCATTTGTAGGAAAAACCAAGAATATATATAGGGATCTGGAAATCTCTACTCCTTAATCAATCAACGTAAAGCAAGCTCTCACCTCTCTAGGAACAATCTGCAAAAAAAACCATTAATTAATAAAATCCACATGTGAACTATAACATTTTTTATTTATTTATAAAGAAATAAAAAATTTATGAGGAGATATATAGTACATGCTATAACGGACCTAGTAATTGTTTGTTTCTGAAAAACAATAATATAGACTCATCTTTGTTGTGACAAAACCCAGACCATGTTTCATTTTGCCAGGTAAATATAGTACCAAACCATTACTATGTTTGAATAATTGTAGGAAGGCTGCTCCTCTTAAGGGTTGCAAAGCAATGCGTGGATGAGGTTCTCAGATTGGAAATTTATATTCAAATTAATGATCTATCTTTAAGAGGCCAGGGATCTGGTCTATTAAATATATACCAACCTATGTTATTCAAAGATCGTACCTCTTTCTAAGATTCTAAGTGAAGTTTAAAAAGAAAAGGAAAAAAAGGGCTTAGTGCTTTCTTGTAATTAAAAATAAATTGACTTAGAAGTATTAAAAGTGTGATATATACTCAAAAATTTTAAAAATTTTCTATGTTGCCTTGATTTTTCTAAAGAGATTATATGGTGGCTTTTTTTTTTTTTTTTTTTTTTTTTTTTTGTGATAAGAGATTATATGGTGTTTTATTTTTTACTCCACCTGTTGATAGTTAGAAATAAATTCTAAGATGAAAAAAATGATTGTAAGGGACTCAATTTCACTCCTAGGCCCAAAAGGTAATAGGATCTAGGCTCAAAAGCCCAATACAATGAATTTGTAGATAGTAGGTTGGAAAACTAGGCTGTAATGAGTTGGACAACAATTATAGTGGATCCAGATGACAAGAGAATAAAGATAAACTGGTTTTATTCAAAGAAAATCATCCTTGGCACGGTCTGAGGAGATTAGTTCTAGTATATATTTCTTTTGAATTTGATTACAAGTTCAATTCTTGTTATTACAATGTTTTTCTCTTAATTCTCCGATCCCTCTCATTCAGGGGCTTCTTTCTCTCTTATACTCTCCTTTTCCTTCCATCTTCATCCTCCACGTGTAGATCAAGTTGCTGGCTTTAATCCTTGTCTCATCAGCACCTTCCTGAAGTCTCTAGGAGTAGCTGTAAGACTGAAAATCGCTGTTTAGGTATCACTTCCACATTAATGCGGCTAGAGAGTTAGTTGCAGAGCATTTAATGCGGTGGTAGCAGCCATTCCTTAGATATTTCTTTCCTTTCCCATGTCTCGTTACTTCCTGATATTTATCTTTAACAATGGAATTGTTCGGAACGTTGCTCTTGATGGCAAGTCAACCCTTCTGACCTTTGCACCGCTACAGTTGAGAAGGAATTTGTCCTCGGACCATCTTCTTGAACTCTTATGACCAGTCACCTTCCACTATTTACTAGCCCGCACTTCTACATCAACATTCCCTTGTCCTCGGATTACTAAGTGTCATCGGACAAGGCCCATGACCCAATATACGTTTTTGGGCCTATCTTCCCTACAATGATCATTGATGCTTTTAAGTTAATTTAAAAATAAAACATCATATAATCAACTTAAAAGCATCAATGATCATTTTTTTCATCTTAGAATTTATTTCTAACTATCAAAAGGTGGAGTTAAAAATAAAACACCATATAATCTCTTATAAAAATAAAATAAAACTAAACACCATATAATCTCTTTAGAAAAATCAAGGCAACATATAAATTTTTAAAATTTCTTGAGTATATATCACACTTTTAATACTTCTAAGTCAATTTATTTTTCCATTTACTTTTTAAGTAATTAGATGACTTGTTCAAATAACTTATGTTTATATTAATTTTTAACTTCATATATTAATTGACTATAAATTGATTCTTTTTCTTTTTCTTTTTCTTTTTTGAAATATATACTTACAACCATTGATCTTAAATTATGAAATACCTTAAGAATAACAATATTGTACAAAATTTGATACTTGACATAAAAAAAAAAAAAAAATCATAACTTACATTTATATTATATTTTCTATGTTAAACAATTTTTTTGTTTAATTAACTATGTACTTTTTACTTATATTAATTAATATTTTGAAATTAAAACCTTTTTCTTTTTATCTTATAATCTCAACCCTACCCCTCAGATTAAAATCTTAGTTCTGTCAATGGTGATAGACTTATGTAAAATAACATTAATCCAATCATAGTTTAGGACATCAAATAATTATAAAAAATGTGAACAAATTTGTGTCCATAACATGATTGTTTGGACAAAAACAGTCTCATCATTAGTCAAATAGATAGGCCTTGATTCATTTTTCTTTGCTGAGCTGATGGTCTTACGTCTTAGACAACAAAAGAGGGTAATCACGTGGCTTTTGTAATAAACAGTAGACTTTTATCTTATTTTAAACCTTAAAGCCTCTTATGACAATCACATTCCTTCTATTCTTTAGACTAATTTGCACTTGGTCCAATCTCTTATACCCTTCGAGAAAGAAAGAATCAAAAGCAACCGTCCCTCTCAAATTTACATTATATATATATATTTTGAGACTCTATTATATATGCCTCCATCAAAATCTATATAGGGGGGGCCATAGTGAATACTGGACAAAACCTCATGAGTCATGATACTAATAACATTGAGAGGAATATATAAAACTAACATCTTTTTTGACCATTCCACCACACTTCTCTTTAGTAAACACAAACTTTATCATCACCCTCGATATTTTTGTTTGAAAAACTAGCATAATAATTAAGTAATGGGATTATGATCAATCTAAGTACTTAATTTCATGAATATAAAATAATAAAGAACCCCTTAGGCTAGGCCCCTAGCTAGCTATTCAATGGCCATGATAGATTTGAATCTTGAAGTAAGGCCAACCCACCATTATAACAGAAGAAGACACGTACATGGTTACTTTTATATCTTAACATTTGCATGGCTTGGTTAAAAGTATATAGTATTAAAAGTAAGAAAGAAGCAAAAACCTATGGTATAGGGTTAGTTAGTACGTTAAAGATAAAAGCTAAGAAGAAGAAGAAGAAAGAAAAAAAAAAATTAAGAAATAGTTGAGCCTAGTTTCACGTGAATCCGCGACTATCACGGCGTTTTAGACTTTTAGAGAGATGATAAAGAAAAGAAAAAGGGTGAAAAATAGAGAACAAGATTCCGGGTCTTAAGATTTGAAAGAAAAAAAGAGTCACACACAGACACAGTAATAGTGATTAGTTTTGTGAAAATTGGTACGTACCTTTCCCATTCCATTATTATATAGCATGCGTATGATGGGGATGAAAGTTTTTTTGGCTCTTCTCCATAATAATCAACATTGCCTTCATTTGGATTTGAAAAGAAGAATGGTATTCTTCAAAAAAAAAAAAAAAAATTAAATTTTTTCGACAAACAAGAGTGTCTAAATCTCTTCGAGTATCCAATTATTCTCTTTAGTGTATGCAGTTTTCAGTGGCGGCTCCAAGACCAACCCAGGGGGTTCAAATGAACCCCCTGACCTGGTCCTAACAAAAAAATTTATATATAATTTTTTTTTTGACCCTACAATAAAAATCTGAACACCCTAATTTTAAATTTTTTGTTAAATCCAATTGAAATAAGTTTGAACATGATCCTTAGTTTTTCTCTATGTTTAATTTGTATTTATGTTTTCTTAGTTTTTCTCTATGTGCGATCAAGTACTTTGATAAGTGCTTTACACATTTCCAAGTCCAAGAAATCTTTTGCTTTTTACTCCAATTTCAAGAGAGTGACAGTGTGCATATTTAAAAAACCATACACTTCAAAAGCAAAATTTTATTATTGAGGTATTATTTTTCTTAGTTTCACACTTACTCCCTGGCCCAGCCCTACTCCTAAGTGTGTTACTATTCTTATTTATTTAATATTTTTTATTCAATTGATATAACTTATAAATATAAATTATATCACAAGTTATTATTAATTAGATAAAACTATATAATTAGTTATTTAATTCTATTCGTTTATGCACCCAATGATTGTATGATCTTTCGAATGTTAATATTTTTTAAGATTATTGTACAATATAGTTGTGTTGTATATAACGTGAAAGTTATATATACAAAAAAAAAAATCATTTTATTTTTTACTCACGCCTCTCCCGCCAATAAATTCATGGCTCCGCCATTATTGACCCCCCTAAATAAAAATCCTGGAGCCGCCACTGGCAGTTTTCCGTCTCACGTGCACTAGGTTATTACATGGCAAGAGGTTTCAAACCAAAGATTTCATATGAATATCACGAAGCCTTAGAAAATACTAAGCCAACTTCTTGAGATTGAATTTCTTAAGATACCAATTTTTTTTTTAAATGTGAATATTTTTAAATGAATTTTAGACATTAAGTGAGTCATTTTTTCAATTAAATAATATTGAAAAATGTGTACTTGTCCCACCTATTTTACTCTAGATTTGATATGGGTTGAACTTTACTAAAGTTCTTAGAGTAACTTTATCATAGGGTTTTAGATTTGAGAGATGTTACATCCACAATATTTTTACAACAAATCACAAGTGGTTAGTTGTTATTGGTTCTAATTTGAACCTACTACTGAAATTACTTTTCTACCCCACCAATAACAACCTATAACAGTTTGCCACATAGAATTTGTTGTAAAAATGTTGTGAAAATATAGTGAACATATCATTTTTCTTTAGATTCCATTCTTATTTATTATTTTTGAAATATATGGATTGAATTTTGTCATGTCATTAATAATTTATTAAATGGATATCAAAATGATAAAAGTTAATTAGTAGTATTTATTTAGATATTGATCATGTAAAAAATTCAATCCATTCATCTTAAAAAAGATGGATAGAATTTTAGAAACCTCATGGGAAGTTACTCTTAACACCTCTAAAGAGTAAAGACTCTTATTCTCTAATTGATAGGACCAAGTCTGATATATAAAGTTAATCCCAATATTTGGGGTGACATATAGATTATCATCATATTTTGAATCTTTATTTTTCGTGTAAACTTTTTTTATTATTTTTGTGCATATAGACTAGTTGTTCATAACAATATAATAGAAACTCATTGTCCATTACTCAATTGTTCTTTTGGACATAAATATAAAGGCTCAACTAAGTCAAAAAGAGATACAGTGGGCACACACATATACATATCCATAAATAATATGGGCCTCACATGCAGAGAAAGCTAACAGGTTCAATATTGATTGATGCCCGATTTTGATGTTTACATCTCTAAGCAACTAATTGGCTGAACTTTATTGCTCCAGCTTGACGGCCATGTCACCCGACTTAAACCAGGGGTTGGTTTGGTAACTTTTTTTTGTTTAGGTAACACTAGACAAAAAACCCATGCTACACACGAGATAAGATTTATCTAATAAACCTATTCTATTTGTCCATATAATCCTTCAATGGAACCTCGTAATTGCGTTTAACTTTACTACTAATTAAGACTCATAAAAAAAAAAAAAAAAAAAAAAAAAAAAAAAAAAAAAAAAAACACCTTTACAATTAAGAGAAGTGCTACATTCACAATAAACCTAGCTAGGTGATAGGTTGTTACGGCCTTACAGGTTTTTAATCCAAATCCATTATTGAAATATATTAATTTTAGAAAATATTCCATTACCTATTTTACTCTAGATTTGTGGATGTATCATTTCTCACTAAAGAATAGTTATTACAACCCTTTTAGAGATAAATAGTTATTCTTCATTATAAAAAATAGTTGTTCATATGGAATGACTATTTTTTATAATAAAAACATAATCAAACTAAATAATAGTTAAATCATATGAATAACTTACATTACATGAGTGTTTATTACAATTTACCAAACATGTCCTAAGTGTAATCATTTCTAAAATTAATATATTCCCAAATAAAAAAAAACTTTCCATATATACATAACAATTATAAAAAAAAAAAAAAAATCATAAAAAATAACTCATCTCTCTCTTGAATTTAAAAAAAAAAAAACTATTTTTAGGTAAATATAATTGTATGAGCAAGATATTTCCTAAAACAATTCTTAATATTTATTATAATGTTACAACTCAGAATCAAATTATGAATAGGTTTAGCTATTCCATTACAACACATTTTATTTCCAGTAATAGAGATTACTATTCCTATCGTAATTTTCATTCAGTGTACTAAACGTGCCCTAATTGGCTGAACCTTGCTCTAGCTTAACTGTGTCACCCGACTTAAATCCAAGGGTTTTGTAAATTTCTTTTGTTTAGATAACACTAGACAAATAATGAGTGCTACACATGATATAAGAATTCTCTAATAGCACTGCACACCATTGGTCCGATGGTCACTCCACAAGTATAAGTGTTTGTGGGGTGTGGGGGGTAAGGGCTGGGGTTCAAGTCTCTAGGAGAGAGGTTCACACACATATACATTTAGATTATGGAGTCCAAATCTTCTGTCTCATCAATTGTGCTCCACTTCATGCTCCACCAATAAAATTTAGACAGCTAGCCTCTCTCATTAAATGAGATAACTCTGACTTTAATGAGAGAGGCTAGTTGTCTCATTTAATGAGATATCTCATTTAATAAGAGAGGCTAGCTGTCCAAGTTTTATTGGTGGAGCATGAAGTGGAGCACAATTGATGAGACATAAGATTTGGACTCAATATTAAGAGAACTCTTTCAATTAATCATCCAACTTATCTTCATCACCACCATGTGTCACTTATTAGCTTTCCAATTAAACAAGGCTTTAAATAAAGGGTTACGCTAATGAGTGTCCTTATAGCAATGGTTAACAATCTATTTTAGGAAAATTTTGACACTACTTTTATGGGAAATGAAAAAACTGTCAAAACATTAATTGTTTTTTTTTTTTTCTTTTCTCATAAAAACTTTTTTTAAATGGATTGTTAATCATTGTCCTAAGGTCATTCATTAGCATTTCCCTTAAATGAATGTATTTCCATTTAACTAACTTTTCAACTATGTATGCTTACTCTATTACAGATATATACCGTTAATACTTAATAGTAAGCTTTAAATGACTTTATATCCATTTGTTGAAGAGTCAATACTTACCATCATGTGTTACTCCTAATTTCCTTCGAGGCAAAGTTTGGTTATAAACTTGGTTGTAGTTAATGTCTACAACTCCACTCAATATCTTTTTCTCAGATTTGAATTTTGACAAATCTACCATTTGATTATATTTTTTTCTTATATTCTTCATACTTATAAAATTTTTAGAAGATCAAAAATTAATAGATATGTTATCAATCAAATGTCATCAATCAAAGATTAGCATTTCCCTTAAATGAATGTATTTCCATTTAACTAACTTTTCAACTATGTATGCTTACTTTATTACAGATATATACCATTAATACTTAATAGTTAGCTTTAAATGACTTTATATCCATTTGTTGAGGAGTCAATACTTACCATCATGTGTTACTCCTAATTTCCTTCGAGGCAAAGTTTGGTTATAAACTTAGTTATAGTTAATGGCTACAACTCCACTCAATATCTTTTTCTTAGATGTGAATTTTGACAAATCTACCATTTAATTATATTTTTTTCTTATATTCTTCATGCTTATAAAATTTGTAGAAGATCAAAGATTAATAGCTATGTCGTCAATCAAATGTTTAAATTTCAAGTTTTTGTTATCTAAAATTATGAATAAAAAATAAACTTATGGATCGAATAGTAAATATATAACATCTGATTGGCACAAAATGTGACATACGTGTTAAGCACATAAAAAACATATAATCCAACGGTGAGATTTTCAAAATATATATCATGTTAATTTTTTAGTGAAAATTGTGGTCATTGGCTGTAAGCAAGTTTGTAATCAAACTTTGTCCTTTCCTTGGTGTCATAAATCTTACTCTTATTTGTAATTGGATAATGAGTATCAACTGACTTTTCAACTAATACACCCTTGTGTGTGTGAATCTTAAACCCAAAACATTAGTCTTATATTAAATGGTTTAATCAGATCGAGATGTCAATTTTTTACTCTTCGTGTGATTCTTTTATCTCCATAAATCTTTGTCTTCCTCTTATCTCTTATGTCTTATTTGATGGTCATAGAATTTTAGTTATTATCTTATTAAGACATTAATTGTAAAGTTATATGCAATTATGAGGTTACATTGAAGGATAATATGGATAGGTGGGATAGATTATGAGACAGAAGATTTGGACTCTAGATTATGCTATAATAGAATTTCTATCTTGTATTAAAAAAAAAAAAATTCTCTAATAAATCTATCCCACCTATCCATATTATCCTTCAATGTAACCTCATAATTGCATATAACTTTACAATTAATGTCTTAATAAGATAATAACTAAAATTCTATGACCATCAAATAAGACATAAGAGATAAGAGGAAGACAAAGATTTATGGAGATAAAAGAATCACACGAAGAGTAAAAAATTGACATCTCGATCTGATTAAACCATTTAATGAGACAACTAGCCTCTCTCATTAAAGTCAGAGTTATCTCATTTAATGAGAGAGGCTAGCTGTCTAAATTTTATTGGTGGAGCATGAAGTGGAGCACAATTGATGAGACAGAAGATTTGGACTCCTTAATATTAATTAATTTTCATAAATAGTACAATGTAAATTTTATATTGTAGGCAAAAATGGGGCTAATATTTACCATTTTGTAAGAATGGTAAATAATGTATAGCTTTGCTTAATTGTAAGAATGTACGTACATTTAACGTACATTTTTACTATTACACTTAGAGCACCCCTTTTGCAAGTCTAACCTTGCCTCAAATAAGCCTAACCAGGTAAATGTAACCTTGAAGCATCACGCCCCGGCAATTCGAAATTGAAAAAAAAATAAAAATGAAAAATAAAAATGAAAAAGAAAGAAAGAAAGAATAAACAAACAAGAAGTACCAGATAAAGGAACTTTAAAAATAAATTTTTTTAAAAAAAAGATCACCATGAACCACCATAATTAGCTTCCAATTAGGGAAAAACAAGCAGCCCATTATTTGTAGATATACGTGATAAGCTTGAAATGTTTGACAGTATTATGAATGATATATAAGTGTGTCTTCTTATAGTCTTACCTACTATATAAGATAATGGTGAAATTAACGAATGTTCTAAGAAAATTGGTTTATTAATTATTTTTAGAATTTTTTTTATGGAAAAAGAAAAAATTTATTATATTTCTCATGAAAACAGTATTAATTTTTTTTAAATGGTTTATTAACAAATGTCCTAGCTAAGAGTACTCATTAACCAGATCTTAAAATAATTTAGAGATAATTATTGACTAATAATCCACAATCAACAATACACACACAGCCCTAGCAAACTGATTACAAACGAAAGATGACAATTATGTTACTTAAAGCTACATACGATTATTTATTTTTTTGGGCCTCAAGTATAGCTTGAGGTCAGTCATTAGGTCGCTCCATCATAGCAATTCAACTCATATTACTAGTCCACCACATAACTTTTATTCTTCAAATCTTCTAAATTTATGTTTATTGAGAGCATAAGAAACCTTTGAAGAGATAATTGGAGATCAAGAAGATCAATTAAAAGCCAAATGATGATTACTTATTCACTGGTTTATTAAACTATCACCCCAGAAATCAAGGTTCTGTTTGTACGTAACCCCCCACGAGCCGTCATTAGAGCGTGGGTGCCACTTATCAATTTCTATTACGGTAACCATATGGTCCATATGATGAAGTATGCTAAATCAATTTGAAAATTCCACGTAATTAACTAAAGGGGGGTTTTGACATCCTCAAAATGCGAATTTCCTCTAACTTTGTTTTTATAAAAGCTTGCAATATTATATTATGATTTGATGAACACTTTGAATTGACAAAAATATTCTTGAGATTTTTTTTTTTTTTTGAGAAATAATTACAATATGTTACTAATCTCGCAATTCGAATACTTTCTCCCTTAAAACCCCAAACACTTTGTGTATGAGGAAGTGACAATTTAACTACAAGGTCATTGACAAATATTCTTAATATTTAAGTTTGACTATAATATGGATCTGCTAGTAAGTATTCTTAACTTGAGACCTGCGTTTCATGAAAGAAAACTAACATTAAGTTACGAGATCATCGTCAATCATTACATAGTTAATTAGTAAAAGAAATGGTTTATGAATTTTTTAGAACCAATAATGGTTTATGACTTGTTATTAGGGATTTGACGCTCCCTTTATTATGATGAGAAATCTTAGATATATATATATATATATTTGTATTTTTCTATATTTAGTAGTCTTAAAAAAAGGAGTCAATGAAAAATTATCTATAGTCAATAGAAAACCTTAATAAAGTATGACTTTTATTTAGAGGTTATTTATTACTAAATTATTAGTGGTGAATGTAATTGCCCCTAATCCTTTTTATTTAGCCCAAAAAAAGAAAAGAGAAAAAGAAATAAATAAATTCAATGAAGAGTAAAATAAATACAAAGCTGGCAATTCAGACCATGATTCCGGTTGGGTAGTTGTGTATTTTTGAACTTTTAAATACCATTCAATTCTCTAAAAAACAAAAGCACCATTCAATTGCTTTAAAAGCATCCTTTAACAAACAAAATAATGAAAATAAAGGAGAGTATCTATATCGTACAAGTCATCAAGCCCACCAACCAATTTATCCCTTTTATTTATTTATTGGGGTGTATAATTCCTTGGTTAGTATGTACTTTTTTCAAAAAGGGTTTCATTCTCCAATCAAAAAAAAAAAAAAAAAAGAGGTTTAATTTAGAGAGAAAAAGAAATAAAAGATCCCCGACCAAAAAGAAAATAGTTACAGAGGACCCACAAAAGATCATAGGTAAACTAGTCAGCTTTTTTTTTTACAATTTATTATCGTGGTATTGATTAGATTAGATAATAGCTTACCTTTTGTATCCCAACCAGAGTACAAACACAAACTTCTTTAGTCCTATCTCTTCCTCTCAAGCTCTATATATTCCACTCTAGCTAGCCTCATTTTACTACCCCACAAGCCATAAAAATTTCTCATTTGGAGCTATATCATATCAAACACATATAGCACTATTGCACTATGGCTCTCAAAGGAGACAATGTTGTGGTTTCTAATATGAAGCTTGAGAGGATTTTTAGCATGAAAGGAGGCAAAGGAGAGACCAGCTATGCCAACAATTCCCAAGCCCAGGTTTGCCTTTTCCCTGCTATCTTGACTTTCTTCTATTTGTTTTTTCACCTCCATATTTCTTTTAAAAAGCTCTTGTCAGCTTGTTCCTCTTCTCTCTCTCTCTCTCTCTCTCTCTCTCTCTCCTCTTGATCTGAAATTTACCATCTCTATAGTAGTTTAATTCTCTCAAAAGGAAAAAAAATCATCAATCCTCCCAAAGCTTTTACCTTAATGTCACTTCAAAAATAAAATAACCTTTATTTCCTAATCAAATATTCATGTCTTGTGTTGTCAATATATATATATATATATATATATATATATTCATGTTTTGTGGTTAGTATATTCTTGAATTTCTCTGAGAAACTTTATGATAAAACACCATCTTTTATTTTTTTTGATCTTGATAAAAACACCATCTTAAAAATCCTATATATTTAGCTTGTCTGTCATCTTAGCGCTTAAAAGACCACCAATCAAAAAAGAAAAGAAAAAGTTGTTCCTCATGTTCATTTTATTCATGTTCTCATATATGGTTGTTATCCATGCAGGCTAGACATGCTAGATCCATGCTTCACCTTCTTGAAGAAACCCTAGATGGGGTTCAACTAAACTCACCAGAAGTTCCCTTTGTGGTCGTGGACCTTGGATGCTCAAGTGGCGATAACACCATCTACATAGTTAATGTGATCATCAAGCACATGACCAAGCGCTATGAGGCCTTGGGACAAGAACCACCAGAGTTCTCAGCTTTTTTCTCAGACCTCCCTAGCAATGACTTCAACACCCTATTTCAGCTCCTACCTCCTCTAGCCAATTATGGTGGTGGTAGCATGGAGGAGTGCCTAGCTGCCGATAATCATCGGTCTTACTTTGCGGCTGGGGTGCCTGGCTCTTTCTACCGGAGACTTTTTCCGGCTAAGTCCATTGATGTCTTTCACTCGGCATTTTCTTTGCATTGGCTATCTCAGGTTAATTATAAATTTGACTATATAAATCATCTTAAAAATTGATATCACTGATCTCAAAAAAAGTAATTCAATTATTTATTTATTATATTATTGATGTGATATTAATTACCTCAGTTAATATGTGCATTTATAAGTAGTAAAATAGGTAGTAGGTTTAGACCTATAGCATTCATTTTCTTTTGGTGTGCACTTTAATACCATATTATAAGTACATGATATATATTCTATGCTGACATTTAATATGGTACATAGGTTGTTTGGTACAATAATATGCAGCCCTAGATAGTAAAAGATCTTAGCCGTCAGATTAATTGCTGGCTTTTAGAAGGTCAAAAGGGTATAATGCAACAAGTCAATTAATTATGGTCCTTAGGGTCGAAAGGAACTGAACCTGTTTTCAAAAAGAAAATGACATGTTTTGAAATTTTATCCTATCAAAAGAAGACAAACCATAAAAATGCTTCTAGCTTTTAGTAAACAAACTGTGGATCATATTATTGTGTCCCAACATATTTTAATTATATAGTTTCTTTCCAATGAATTCTTTAGTGTTGCACTCTTAACTTTTAAGCCTTGAAAAAAAAAACATGATTTGATTTGTTTGGGAAAGGGGAATTAATTGAAAACTTTAGGGAGAAACTATTGTAGCTAAGTAATTAACAACAGTTGTTGGGATCATGAACAAAGCTAAATTCAATGATATCTTATGAATACCTTATGAATACTTCTTTGGAGTTCATCAAATTTTAAAACATTATTATAAGCTTATTGGGTTATTAGTGCTCTTAACTCATAAAGTTAATTAGTAGGGTTGCTCTCAATCCTACTAGGAATGAGGGCCAAAAAAAGAAGGAACAAGAAAAGAAAACTTGTGTATATTTTTTAACGTAGGTAGAGCACCCTCTTATTACTTGGCTCCTCAACTAAGGGATACTTGAGTACAATTTTAGGCAAGAGAGTTCATTAACTTTGATTTAAACACACAATTGAATTCATAAATACTTTAAAATAAAGAAATACTTTGGAATCTTAGAATTTGAGGATTATAAAATATCTTCATGTGCATGACACTTTGAGAAATAACTTCAGGTGCCTGAGAGTGTGCTAGACAAGAGATCAACGGCGTATAACAAAGGAAGGGTGTTCATCCACGGTGCAAGTGAGAGCACAGCAAATGCATACAAGAAACAGTTCCAGACTGATTTGGCAGTGTTCCTGAGATCAAGATCACAGGAGATGAAGAGAGGTGGGTCCATGTTTCTTGTTTGCTTAGGGAGAACTTCTGTGGACCCCACTGACCATGGTGGGGCCGGCCTCCTCTTTGGGACCCACTTTCAGGATGCTTGGGATGATCTTGTCCAAGAGGTAAAAAAAAAGAAAAAATACATACTTTTCAAACATATAATTAAGCACATTTTAGTTTTACTTATTTTCTTTCTTAAAGAGAATCTAAAATTTTAAAACATATTAACCTAGAAAATGTTAGTATTGTACATAAAAATAAAGTAAGGGAAAAAAATGTCAAGCTGAACAGACAAAAATATACACATGCTTCTTGTGGACACTGAATAGTGCACACTATAGGTTCTTTTATCATTGGCAAACACAAAAAAAAAAAAAAAAAAAAAAAAAAGCACGAAATAAAAAAACACCATCAAAGGGGAAATGATTAGGTGGTGGTGTTGGGTTTCAATGCCTTGTGAATTTCACCTAGTCATGATTAAAAATCATCAATTATGGCCGTCCGATAGTCTCTGAAAAACTGGGATCCATTTCTTGTGTCGGCACTCAGCAGCATAAGTACTGTTTGGCAGGTGGGCAGTCCACATTTTTGACCGTGGAATTGGATTTGAGTGTTGTAGCACAACATAATCATACCTTGTAGCATGGCAATAGGGCCATTTGGATCCATCTGATCATTGTTGATCAGAAAATGATTTATTAGAGGGCCCAATATTTACTGTCTTTATAAACAAAGTTAAGATCCTGTCTCTTAATCAACTGCTCTAGGATAGTATGCATCATTAAGTGTTGATGAAGTTTAACAGTAAAATCACACAAAATAATATACATAGCCCATTACCATTAGGCCAGCCCATGTAATTGATTAAAAGTAAATCATCCTTTAGATGGGCTGCATGTACTTACAAGTTGACTTTGGAAACACAAGGGTTTTATTAGGTTTAGTCCACGCCAATATATAGCATGTGATATAAAGAAGGTTCAGGATCATCCTGCCCCTTGTGAATTATATCTTTCTTTGTTTTGTTAATAAATTTCATCCATATTCAGAAAAAAAAAAAAAAAAAAAAAATCTCAATCTCAACTTCAATATTGGAACTCTTAATGAAGTAAAAAATAAATAAAATAACATTCTTTCAGCCTTTAAAAGGTTGGCAACCATTCAAGAAACATAAATGAGGCTATGCTATTCATTTTTTAAAGGAAATGGTGGTTTATACATTATCAATAGTGCCACTCCATGATTTGAGAAATTAGATTTAGCATGATTTTGATATAAGTGATACTAAAAACATAATTTATTCAACAACTAGTTAAGATAGTATGTACATTATAATTGTAGTAATATCATTTTTACATATACCTACTACACTTGAAAATTTGGTAGTACTAAGACTCATTGTTTTGATATTGTTGCATTAATTGTCCCTAACTATTCCTATGCACAAAATCAATATAGGGCCTTATAAGTGCTGAGAAACGTGACAACTTCAACATTCCTGTGTATGCACCAAGCCTACAAGACTTCAAGGAGGTAGTTGAAGCTGATGGTTCATTTGCCATTAACAAGCTTCAGGTTTTCAAAGGAGGAAGCCCTCTCGTGGTTAACCAGCCTGATGACGCGGCAGAAGTCGGCCGAGCCTTAGCCAACAGCTGTAGGAGTGTGTCTGGGGTCCTAGTTGATGCTCACATTGGTGACAAGCTTAGTGAGGAGTTGTTTTCAAGAGTAGAACGCCGAGGCACAAGTCATGCTAAAGTGCTACTAGAGCAATTACAGTTCTTTCATATGGTGGCATCCCTTTCTTTGGCTTAGAGCAAAGAAAAAAAAATGGCTTTTTTTTTAAATTTTTTTATTTAGGCGTGTCATTCTCTTGAAGAAAAAGTCAATCATACAAAAGAGAGAAGCAGGAAAGGATTTAATTTTGATCTCCTATTATTTTTCTTTTCCCTCGCTCTTTTGTGTGTTTCTGTGTGTTAATGTAGCTACTTGATGGCCTTTGTGACTTTGTGTTCCCTTGAATCCAAACTGAGTAAATAAAGCTAGTAATCCTATTTCATTCTGCTTTCTTTATAGCTCATTATTATGTCTTTCTCTTGTGTCAATGAAAGGTCCCCTTCTTTTACCTAACAAGTTGTGAAAATGCCATTTGAATTCAACTTTTATTTTCCTGAACTTTTTTGTTTTCAATAAATGTAGGAGGGTGGGATTGACTAGGACAGTGACAGTTATTTCAGTTATTACTGACTTTGCTCCTTTCTTTTCAAAAGTTATACTTATATCTATTATTTTTCCTTCCTTTTTGGCACTCCTTTCTTTTCTTCAACCATAGGATTCTGGCTCTTTTCATTTTTTTATTTCTTATTTACTATTTTTTTAATTAAGCTAATTATCATTGCCATATACAAAGTTCAAACGAAAAAGAAAATGCTTGCTTAGGTCCCCTTACATATAGAGTTTCTATTTCACTTAACTGAGAATTTGAAAAGGTCTTGATAAGAACAAAACATAATTGTACCTGCAATATTATCTTATCAAGTAATCCACTGTATCAGGGGCGGAGCCAGAAATTTTTGTTTGGGGGGCCAAGTTGTGGCATTAATATATTTATTAAGATAATTCTGCACACACACACACACACAAACACATATATATACACGCTTTTTTATTATACACACACACACACACATATATACACACATTTTTTATTTCATAAGTTATATCTATATATACACACACACACACACACCCCCAACAACAACAAAAAAACTCAGTATTTTCAATTAAAATTATATTTGATGACAATCTTTTATAAAATAAAGTTCATTTTTACCATTTTCATAGTGAAATTCTTAAAAAGTATTATTTTCGATACAAATTATCAAATTTTATACTAAAGTTAGTAAAAAAATCTTTCCATTGAGCTAATGCAATTTTCAAAAATTGATCCAAACTTGAAGGAATAAGTTTAGCTACGAACATATTTGAAGCTATCTTACTCTAACCCATTATGTGGCTACTAAAGAGACATTTCATGTGTTGTTTTAGTGACAAGATTTTTTTTAATGAGTCAGAAACTTGTTAATCGCCATATAACGAGTTGAAAGAGATAGATTCAAACATGTTTGGTGCCAAAATTTATCAAATATTTTACAAATATAAGAGCACATTTTACAATAAAAAATAAAATTGAGAAAAATAAAGTTATATCTATAACTATTAGACCAATTATTTTTTTTAAGAGCATCATTAGACTGATTCAATTTTATGGGGGGGCCAACACTTATTTTTGTATACTAAATTTTAAAAATAAAAAAATAATTATATATATTAAAAAAAAAAAAAAAAAAAATTGGAGGGGCCTTGCCCACCCCCCCCCCCCCCAACCCAACCTATTACTTACTTCCGCCCCTGCACTGTATTACAATAAGGTACTTTGTGTATTCAACATATGTATTCTCTTTCTCACGATATGTGAATTTCATAATCGTGTCTCTCTTACAATATGTGAATTCTATAATTGTGTGAAATCTAAACACATTTTAAGTATATATTTGATAGAGATAATACATATGCTGGATAAATAAAATAATTATTGGTATTACTCGAGGTTTTATATAGATAAATCCATTAAGAAAATCTAGAACTAAAGGTGCCTCAACAACAATAGAAAGCATAGATTGTATTAGAAATTAAATCAATGGCAAGCGTCCCTCACTGTTCAAACTAATCTTTTGGTGAATAGAATATGATGGTATCAGCCTCTTCAGGTAGTCTAAAGGTTACTCTTTTCTTTAAACTGTCGCTTCTTCTCATTGATGAAGAAACACACATTTCTCTTCTACCAATCTCTTCAACTTTCAACAGCCTTTCCAAAGAATAACCGTCCCTGCTAGTATTAGTTTTATCTCCATCTTCTACAGCTAAATCTGGATAAACCATGTGGGAAAACTGTTTAAGACTATGGGATTCACCTTCAAATTTAGAATCTTGTTTATAAGAATAGCCTGGTGAATTTCTCAGGCACTCCTCTAGGCTAAAGTATTCCCCAATCGTTTTCAGCTGTTGCTTCTCTTTTGCGTGCACTTGCCTCTTCTTCTTGAGCTTGGCCCGTAAGCACTTTGGCTTCATAAACTCAATAATCGTTGTTTTTAGAAAGAGAGAAACAATAACACCTCATTTTTTTTTTCTTATCAAATGTAATATGTAACTATTTGTTATAAATGAAACACCAAATATAACTATTTTATATTGCACTTAACGTGTGTAATGAGTCTATATATAATAGGATAAATGAGGCTATATGTTAGGATACTTGACGGGGTTTCCAAGAGTGAGAATTTCATTGTGCAATAGCTTAGTTATTACCAAATTGTCAAAAGTATGGTTAAGAGTACACGAGGTGTAACAATATAATACAAATACACAAAGTTGCAGTTGTCAACAATATAAAATAAGGGCCATAGTTTTTCATCTTAAAATTTCATGGAGTAACTTTACATTCAAACGAAAAGTGGCTATGATTATAAATTTTAGTGCTAAAATTACTTCTCATTAAATCCTCAAATTCCCTTTATATTTTTATTTAAACAAGCATGTAGTCACATGCATATGCACATGTACAATTAAAAAAAACGTTACAATTATATGATTCAAATTAAACTTTTTTTTAGAAAAGGTTCAAATTATGCATGGTATTAACTTAAACTTTTTTTAAACCATACATTTCTAAAGTATGTAATAACTTCTCATTCTATATACTAGCTTGTAACTCCATGCATATACATAGATACACTTAAAGATATACAATAAGATGCATAGTATAATTCCTATATATATAATTTAAATACTATTGATAGTCATTCTTATATTTTGTTAACTTTTTAAAAAGTCTTATAAGAATATTATTTGGTATAAAATGTAAACTGTCCATGTTTAGTTTTTTTAATTACTTCTTAATTTTTGTTATTGTGAAGCACTTTTTTTTTTTTACGATTCATTTATTTTAGACTCTTTGGTTTTTGTACTCAATAACTTACTTGGATAAATATTTATGATGTGCTCCCACATTTGATTTCTCTCTCTAAAAAAAAATAATTTAAGACACATGACACAAAATTTGACTATAATTTAAAATTGTAATTAGACTTTCTCTAAGTTTTGCCTATTAATAGGCAAAACTCAGAGAAAGTCTAATTAAAATTTACAATTGGAGTCTAATTTTGCGTGATATGTCCCAAATTTTTTCTAATTTTGCGTGTCGAGTGGGACCACACCATAAATATATGTACAGAGATCCTCAAATCACGTATGACGCTTTAATGGCTCTCTCTATCTCTTGTCTATATATATATATATATATATATTAAAAGCCAAAGTTAAAAAAAAAAAAAAAATCAAATTAGAATCTAAATTGAATATGAATTGGAGTCCAATTGTGTCATCTGTCCTATTTAATTTTAAATTTTTGTGCCAAGTGAATTATTGAGCATAAAAAATTCTAAATTTAATTAGATTTTAAATTGGATTTCAATTGGAGTCCAATTTTGCGCCATGAATCCATCTAATTTTTTAATTTTTGTGGCAAGTGAATTATTGGGTGTAAAAACCAAAGAATCTAAATATATATATATATATTGGACGGACGCAATTTGATCCACAACCTAAAAGATTCAGACAATGACCCAATAAGCCCACAACAATAGATTTGTTAGAGAGTGAGTTTGTTACTGAATATGCAATGAGTTAAAAGTAACTCACAGTAGGTTAATTAGTGTTGGATTGGCTAAGATGAACAAGTTGAAAAGAAAAAGACTCATTGGCCATGCCCAAGGATGGTATGTTCTTATAGTTATTTTCAGACTTATACAAATATTTCAAGTTCTTGGTTACAAAGTGGTTTCTTTTTTAGTTTTCTAATGATCCCTTTTGTAATGGAATCCTTTTCCTTTTATACTCCCTTCCATTCTTTCATCTTAGTCTTCAACGTGTAGGTCAGATTGATAATCTCCTTGATACTTGTCCCATCAGCACCTTCTTGAAGTCTTTGTGGGTAGCTGTAAGGCTAGAGGTCACTGTTCAGGTATTATTTCCACATTAATGCGGTCAGTTGGTTAGGTGTAGAGCATTCAATGCGGTGGTAGCAGCTTTTTTCCCAGATATTTCTCAATTCTCTGCTGACTCTCTTCTTTCCAAGGCTTATCCTACTTCCAAGCATGGTTGTCCACTTCCTAGTACTTGTTGGGTGGTCGAGCTTTAGGTTTCCACTTTGCTTCCCGAGGAGTTTTATCTCTTCGGACAATATTGCTTGCTTGTTGTGACTAGCTCCTATCCTCGACTTGATAACCTACTTACCTTTACTAACACTAGTTTGTCCTCGGGCTTTCCGACATCCTCAGGCGCAGCCCACGACCCAATGCCCTTATCAGAGCCACTCATCCTCCCCCCCCCCCCCCCACCACGCGCACGCGCACACACACACACACACACACACACACATATATGTATGTATAAAATTAGAAACCATTACATATTTAAAAATCTATGGTTTAAAAAAGGTGTAAGCTAATACTAAGTATAATTTTAACCTCTTCTAAAAAAAATTATAATTTGAATAGTATAATTGTGATTACTTTTAATTGTATTCGTGCATATGCACGGGGTTACATGCTAGTGTGTATATATATAGATAAAAAGTTTTGTAAGAATATTATTAGGTATAAAATGTAAACTATCCATGTTTACTTTATTTTTATTACTTCTTAATTTTTGCTATTGTGAAGCACTTTTTTTTTACGATTCATTTATTCTAGACTCTTGATATTTGTACTCAATAAGTCACTTGGATGAATATTTATGATGTGGTCTCACATTTGATTTCCCTCTCTAAAAATAAATAATTTAGGACACATGACGCAAAATTAGACTATAATTTGAAATTGTAATTGGGCTTTCTCTTAACTTTACCTATTAATATATATATATGTAGGTGGAGAATTTCCGACCGTACATCTAATTGATGCTCGACCCCGGGAGCCAGGCCGCGGAGGAGTTTTGTCCCCTTCCCGAGTATGGCCCTAAGTACGCAAGCGCTTAGCTTGGACGCAATGGAATCCCACATCGGTTAGGTGAGCGCCCCACCAAGGCTTTATAACGCATCTGGTGCTTGCCTTGGTGTACCACTACTACACATGTGTAGTAGTGGTACACCAAGGCAAGCACCAGATGCGTTATAAAGCCTTGGTGGGGCGCTCACCTAACCGATGTGGGATTCCATTGCGTCCAAGCTAAGCGCTTGCGTACTTAGGGCCATACTCGGGAAGGGGACAAAACTCCTCCGCGGCCTGGCTCCCGGGGTCGAGCATCAATTAGATGTACGGTCGGAAATTCTCCACCTACAAAAAGCGCTTTTTGGGGTTGGGATGACCCGCTCGGGGGTGCCACCGCCCCATCTAATTGATGCTCGACCCCGGGAGCCAGGCCGCGGAGGAGTTTTGTCCCCTTCCCGAGTATGGCCCTAAGTACGCAAGCGCTTAGCTTGGACGCAATGGAATCCCACATCGGTTAGGTGAGCGCCCCACCAAGGCTTTATAACGCATCTGGTGCTTGCCTTGGTGTACCACTACTACACATGTGTAGTAGTGGTACACCAAGGCAAGCACCAGATGCGTTATAAAGCCTTGGTGGGGCGCTCACCTAACCGATGTGGGATTCCATTGCGTCCAAGCTAAGCGCTTGCGTACTTAGGGCCATACTCGGGAAGGGGACAAAACTCCTCCGCGGCCTGGCTCCCGGGGTCGAGCATCAATTAGATGTACGGTCGGAAATTCTCCACCTACAATATATATATATATATATATATATAAATTTATAATGTGATCTCACATTTGATTTTTCTCTCTAAAAATAAATAATTTAGGAGACATGACGCAAAATTAGACTATAATTTGAAATTGTAATTGGACTTTCTCTAAACTTTGCCTATTAATAGGCAAAACTCAGAGAAAGTCCAATTAAAATTTACAATTAGAGTTTAATTTTGCACCATATGTCTCAAAAATTTTCTAAATTTGGGTGTTAAGTGGGGATTAAACCATAAATATACATACAGATTTCCTCAAATCACGTATAACTCTTTAATAACTCTCTCTATCTCTTGTCTATATATATATATTAAAAGCCAAAACTTAAAAAAAAAAAAAAAAAATTCAAATTAGAATCTAAATTGAATATGAATTGGAGTCCAATTGTGCGCTATGTGTCCCATTTAATTTTTAATTTTTATGCCAAGTGAATTATTGAGTATAAAAATTGAAAATTCTTAATTCAATTAGATTTTAAATTGGATTTCAATTGAAGTCAAATTTTGTGCTATGAATCCATCTAATTTTTTAATTTTTGTGATAAGTGAATTATTGGGTGCAAAAATCGAAAAGTCTAAATATGTGTGTGTGTGTGTAGAAACTATTACATATTTTAAAAATCTATGATTTAAAATTTGAATAGTATAATTGTGATTGTTTTTAATTGTACTCGTGCTTATGCACAAGGTTACACGCTAGTATATATATATATATATATATATAGATAAAAAGTCTTGTAAGAATATTATTAGGTATAAAATGTAAACTGTACATGTTTATTTATTTATTTTTATTACTTCTTAATTTTTGTTATTGTGAAACACCTTTTTTTTTCTTATGATTTATTTATTCTACACTCTTTGGTTTTTGTGCTCAATAACTCACTTGGATGAATATTTATGATGTGGTCCCACATTTGATTTCTGTCTCTAAAAATAAATAATTTAGGACACATGACGCAAAATTAGACTATAATTTGAATTGTAATTGGACTTTCTCTAAACTTTGCCTATTAATATGTGTGTGTATATATATATATATACACATACACACACTAGTGTGTAGCCTTGTGCATATGCACGGGTATAATTAAAAGCAATCACAATTATACATTTTTTTTTGGAAGAGATTCAAATTATACGTAGTATTAGCTTATATTTTTTTTTAAACCATACAATTCTAAAATATGTAATGGTTTCTCATATTATATATATATATATATATATATATGATTTAGAATTTATTAGGATTTAGACTTTTTGATTTTTTCATCCAATAATTCAATTGCCACCAAAAGAAAAAAAAAGGATACGTGGTGAAAAATTGAAATCCAATTTAGAATCTAGTTGGATTTGGATTCTTCGATTTTTACACTCTATAATTTACTTGGCTCAAAATTAAAAATTAAATGAGACAGGTGACGTAAAATTGAGAATCCAGTTAAAATCTAATTGGATTTTCTCTGAACTTCGGCTATTAATATATACTAGTATGTAACTCTGTGCATATGCACAGGTACATTTAAAACCAATCACAATTATATATATATATATAAACTTTGGAATCTAATTGGATCTAGACTCTTCAGTTTTTGCACTCAATAATTCACTTGCCAGCACATGACACAAAATTGAACTTCAATTAAAATTCAATTTAAAATCTAATTGAATTTAGACTCTTTGACTTTTGCACCTAATAATTCACTTGACACAAAAATTAAAAAATTAGATGAGACACATGGTGCAAAATTAGACATGATTTAGAATTTAATTGGATCTAGACTCTTTGGTTTTTGTATCCAATAATTCACTTGCCACAAAAATTAAAATATTAGATGGGGCACATGGCACAAAATTGAACTTCAATTAAAATTCAATTTAGAATCTAATTGAATTTAGACTCTTTGATTTTTTCACATAATAATTCATTTGACACATAAATTATATATTTATATATGATTTGGAATTTAAGTGGATCTAGACTCTTCAGTTTTTGCACTCAATAATTCACTTGCCATAAAAATTAAAAAATTAAATGAGGCACATGACACAAAATTGAATTTCAATTAAAATTCAATTTAGAATCTAATTGAATTTAGACTCTTTGATTTTTGCATCTAATAATTCACTTGACACAAAAAATAAAAAATTAGATGAGACACATGGCGCAAAATTAGATATGATTTAGAATTTGATTGGATCTAAACTCTTCGGTTTTTACACCCAATAATTCACTTGCCACAAAAATTAAAAAAATTAGATGAGGCACATGGCACAAAATTGAACTTCAATTAAAATTTAGTTTTGAATCTAATTGAATTTAGACTCTTTGATTTTTGCACATAATAATTCATTTGACACATAAATTTAAAATTAGATAAGAAACATGGCACAAAATTAGACTTCAATTTAGAATTTAATTGTATTTTCTCTTAACTTTACCTATTATTATATATATATATATATATATATATATAATATTTAGAATTTAGTTGATTTTAGACTCTTTGCTTTTTTCACCCAATAATTCACTTGTCACAAAAATTAAAAATTTAGATGGACATGTGACGAAAAATTGGACTTCAATTGAAATCCAATTTTGAATCTAATCGGATTTGGTCTCTTTGATTTTTATACTCAATAAATCACTTGGCACTAAATTCAAAATTAAATTGGACACATGGCGCAAAATTGAAAAGCCCATTAAAATCTAATTGGATTTTCTCTAAGTTTTGGTTATTAATATATATATACATATATATTAATAGGCAAAACTCAAAGAAAGTCCAATTAGAATTTCAAATTAGAGTCCAATTCTGTGTCATGTGTCCTAAATTATTTATTTTTAGAGAGTTTTATTTCCTAATTTTAGAATCAAATGTTGACCATATCATAAATATTCATCCAAGTGAGTTATTGAGTACAAAAACTAAAGAGTCTAAAATAAATGAATTGAAAAAAAAAAATGATTCACAATAACAAAAATTAAGAAGTAATAAATAAATATAGACAATTTACATTTTATACCTAATAATATTCTTATAAGACTTTTTAAAGAGTTAACAAAATATAAGAAGGCTATCAATAGTATTTAAATTATATATATAGAAATTATACTATGCATTTTATTGTATATCTTTAAGTGTATTTGTGTATATGCATGAAGTTACAAGCTAGTATTTATAGATGTCAAATATATGTGGTATTTAAAAATCAAATAAATGTCATATGTCACACATCCATCTAAAAATGAAAAGGAATCAATAGATTCAATTGAAAAATTCCATTGATGTGATCCATATCATAATCATTAACATGTCAATTTGTAAATATTTTGAAATAAAATTGTTAATAGTTTCCTTACCTTCATTACTGTTTATCCACCTTTTCACGAGGACAAATTTTCAAATAGTAAATGTGTTGATGAACAAGATCGACCTAGTAAATTAGCATGGTTATTGGACACAATACAAGAAAGACACAACATTTTACTTATATTGAGGACAAACCAAGGTCTTGCATTCAGTAGATAAGGTGCTGAATGGTTAAGCATGTTACTTTGGTCAATTAACTAAATTGGGAAATGGTTTATATCCCAAACTTCTTGACGGTTAGCAGTTTTATTACTTATGGTTTGTCTTGGTAGTATCTATTCATTAAGAAGAGTCTGCGTAAATGTTAAAAAGGGTCCTGAATTGAGATTAAGATTTTAGAACACAATGCCTGAACCCTGAAGACCTTATTCATGATGCCAATGTGGCCATGGGAATGGCAAGTACGAAGAAATGATTATTAGGTGCTCT
The DNA here is from genome assembly GCA_019022515.1 of Quercus aquifolioides. NCBI lineage: Eukaryota > Viridiplantae > Streptophyta > Magnoliopsida > Fagales > Fagaceae > Quercus > Quercus aquifolioides. The sequence goes on along the minus strand of CM032329.1, from coordinate 64,241,935 downwards.
CATTTTTTTTTTTTTTTTTTTGCTCTCATAATATAATTGATATAGTACTACAATACAAATAAGTCACCTAATTCAAAATTTTAACTTTTTTTTACACTTTTTAGTTTGAAGAACAAGGCAACTATTGCTATTGTGGAATTAGTGTCCCATCAAACTAGAATCATTCTGTTCCAAGTTTCAACATTGGATTGGAAGCTAATAAAATTTATCCATATATGCTACAATTAAAGGACACCTTAATTGGGCTTGGCTATCGTTCAATTTGGAAAGACTCCTAGAGTTGTAGTCCACGAAAACCATTTTTCTCGTTTCTGACTCTCCCTATGGGGCAAGAAAATTGAAGAAAACACTTGTTCAATAACAAAACCACCCTGAAGTTGCCATTAACAAAACACTGTACCAATTTGATGCTCTCTAATAGTTTAGCTAGAAGCAAAGTAACTCAATTCTAACAATTCAATGGGCTGTACCAGAAAATAAGTAATTTGGTCAGGGTGAATAGTGGGGTAATAAATATATGTATCTACTCAACTGCAACCAATATTGTATTTTTTTTTCCCCATTATCTGGACTGTTTTAACTTTATATTTATTTGAAGACAGCATATTGTGTATTAACTGGGCAGACACCACCAGTATCACGAAGTCCAAAAAAATTGGGCCACATAATTTTTGTTCTATGATCACTTCCTTTTCCGAATTATTCATATGACCACTTTTTGGCACGACAAAATCCGACACTACATAGTACATGGAACATACTTATTGAGATTTGAGACGGCCCAGAAGTAATGGCCTTTTCCTTTTCAGTTCTTACAAAACCACGCTTGAGTTGAGCCTCAGGCTCAACCAAACAATTGAGGGTTCCAAGATCACTGCCACTAGTTAACAATTTTGCCTTAATAATATGAACCACTTATTTTATGTGACAGGCATTCTGAGTCTCTGACATCACAATACTTTTTTGAGACAATTTGGAAGCAATTCTCTTTCTTCACTCTTCAGTTGTTATCAACATATGTTAACAAGTAACAACACTGTCTTAACAATTCTGAACCAAAAAAAGAAGAAGACATAGAAAGTAAAAACAGTCTGATGCTTGAGCCTCATGCTTGACTAATAACTTCCACACCAACGCATCTCTGGCATTACATTTGAGACAGTCCAGAAATTATTGCTCTTCTTGAGCTCTATGACCATTGACCACTCCATCCTTTGACAATCCGACATTACATGCTTATTTGAGACAGCCCAGAATTATTGCTCTTCTGAAGTTCTTACTGTTGTCACATAAAGCTGAATCCAGACCCGATTCCCACTGTCCGTGGTTAGGTCTGAAATTAATATGTTCTTACATCAACGATTTTTATGTGCAAAAAGCGACTTGTAAGGGGGTTTAGGATTCAAAAACAACGACATAGGAAACCATTATTGCTCTTCTTGACTTCTTATCCAGACCGCTTCGCACTGTCCATGGCCCGTTAGGTCTGAAATTAATATGTTCTCACATCAAAAGTTTTTTATGTGCAGGGACAACATGTACGGGGATTTAGGATTCAAAAACAACATAGGAAACATTATTACTGTTGTCACATAAAGTTGAATCCAGACTGATTCCCACAGGCAATTAGGTCTGAAATTAATATGTTCTCACATCAACATTTTTTATGTGCAAGGAGCAACATGTTAAGGGGATCTAGGATTCAAAAACAACATAGGAAACAGTATTGGTCTGTATGATGGAAGGCAAACCCGCTCCCACTTATAACCATCTTGAATCCATAAAAACAGACTCATAAAGCAGCAAAAGAATCTGTGGTTTATCAATAATTACATTCACATAGTCTCATAACATAAATAAAACCATTGGCATTTCATTTATGATTCCAAATAATATTTACAAATCAAGCCATGCAAAATACGAAACAGAATACAGAACCAACTCTAGAATGCCATTCTGCCGGACATTAAAGACTTAGTGACTGGCGGATGGTTTTGTCAGCAATTCAAGCGATTTCTTCAAGTAGTCTACTGCAATTGACACGTCGTCAAATGCCAGCGCCCCTACAGCAAATCTTGCAGCTTTATGTGCCTCGGCAATTTTCTCGGGTGATGGCTGATAGTTACTGTCATATTGATATGTTTGGGCAGCAGCAGGGGAAGGTTCTGAAACAGTCCCATTTGTGCTGCTCGAACGCTGTGGGGCATTTGGTGCGTAGTTTGTCGCAGGAGGAGCTGTGTGATGAGAGTAGGAAGCATCAGAGCCCTGATAGTAAGAAGGATAGTTAGATGGAACTGCTGGGAGGCTACTTTCTGAAAAACTTGGATAAGTTTGGAAATGAGGATAAGAGTAAGAGGAAGTTTCATGAGGAGGGAAATTGGAAGGCAGATGCTGTTGAGGTTCTTGTGGGTAAGATTGATGGTGGTATGGCTGAGGATAAGTAGGACTTTCTGAACTGTTTGTTGCAGGTGGTGGATGAAAGTCGTGGGATGGGTAACTGGAAGTAGGGTAAGAAGGAGGTGATGGTGAAACATATGTTGAACGCTGGTTGTCTTTATCATGGAACTGAACTGCTGGAGGAATGATTGGAGAATGTTGGTCATCTCTATCATGGAACTGAGCTGCTGGAGGAATGTTTGTAGAATGCGGGTTGTCAATATCATGGCCCCGTGACGATGGAAGACTTTGTGTAGAATGCAGGCTGTTTCCTTTATCATGGAACTGAAGTGATGGATCAGATTCAGGTCCAGGACTGGTAACTGCAGTTTCGCTTGGCCCAATATCCTGCAAAGATGAATATAATAAAAGATTTCTTAGAATTGTCATTCTTAAGAATTACCTAATGCAAGAAACTTTTGATTAATGAGCAATTAAAAATCAAGAGTTTTGAAGTGAACATTTATTAAATCGGTGGGTAAAATGCAAAAAAAATAACACTTTTTTGGAGTCAGCTTCTTAAACTGTAAGACATTTTCCACAGTATCCGAGATTATGATCCATCATGGAAAAACAAACAAATCGATTCCTTGCTACAATTAAGCATAAATTATTTCTTCTTTACCATATTCATGAACCAATAAACTAAAATTATTTAAAATATAGTTTCATTTAACATAATGAGCTAAGAAGGGGAGAAGAAGAGTGAGAATATTATTGTATGAATGTAAACATGTTCCCCACCCCCCAGAAGAGAGAGAGAGAGAGAGCGGGTTGGGGGGAGGGCAAAAGGGTTCCCAAGAAAATATACACGTGCATATATGTGTGTGTCACATTTCATGCTTATTCCAGATAATTCTAATAAAATCCCCTTGTTTTATTTTACAAGAGTAATCTAAATTAGAGTTTAGAACCATACATATGAGCCACTAAGTGATGGAATTGACAGATCATCATCACCAGCAGGCGGGCCTGGGTTCGGCTTCCTTCCTTCTTTTAAAGCTTTCCTTATATCTGCTGCTTTCCAAGCTGCATACTTCTGCTTCTCCTCAAGCTGTAAAAGAGGGCTATTGCTTGAAAACTATAAAAAAGCTATCCTATGTTTTTGATAAATGAAAGCCTATTCTATGTTCCTAATATCACAATTAGATAACATGAAGAGTTACTAAGGCCATAAATAACATGATCAGAAACTCACATCAAATTGGAGTACCCCAAACTGGTTGATAATCTCAAAGAAAATGCTTGCAGCATAAAATGTTTTTGCAGTATTCCTGTAAAAAGTTCAAAAGAAATAAATGTGAAATCAGTTGCATTATGTACGTATATATGTATATATGATTCAATAAAAATTTATTGAGTGGTGTAAAATTGCTTAAAATCACATTAAGTGTAACTTGATCCTCATTGAGGGAAAACAACTCTTCTTTTTGTTTCATTTTCCCCCCTTTCAAGCATGATGAACAACTTTTATTTTTGTTTCTTTTTTCCCCCTTGCAAACATAATGATTCATCAGAAGTGTTTTAAGGTGATTCACATTGCGTAGTCTCTACTAGTAAACTATAAGCCCTCAATGGCTCAGATTTATTGATGACAATTAAAATGAAGTTGCAAGCCATAAAAGTACGAAAAGTTAGAAATAATGAGTCCTAAAAGTCATATCTCCTATATTATTAACTCTTTGTTCAAAGAATTAGGATAATCAAGGCAAAGGACAGATTGAGGAAGATGAAAATAGGAAGCCATGAGAACAGGTGAAATCCCTGTTGAAGTTTGGAAGTGCTTGGATGATTTGGGTTAGTGCTGATTCACAAACTTTTTCAATGAGATCTAGTGTTAACAAAATGCCTAGTGAGTGGAGGAGTACTCTAATAACTATTTACAACAGCAAGAGAGATCTTTAAAATTGTACAAAATACTGTAGAATTTAAATAAATAAATAAAATGAGTCACGCTATGAAATTTTAGGAGAGAGTGATTGAACATAGGTTAATAAACAAAACAAAAATATTATAGAATCAATTTGGTTTTATGTCAAAGCGATTTGCATAGAAGTTATTTTCTTACTTAGATGCCTAATAGAAAAATATGGGAGAGGCCAGTAAAGATCTTCATATGGTTTTATTGACCTAGAAAAAGCATATGATAGGGTCCCAAGAGGGGTTACATGGTGGGGCAAAAAAAAAAAAAGTTCCTTTGAAGTGTGTGTGTGTATATATATATATATATTTTTTTTTTTTTATAGATAAAGTTCCTCTAAAGTATATTAAGTTGATTAAAGATACATATTGTAACTAGTGAGAACAAGTGAAGGCATTATAAGTGAGTTTCCTATTACTATAGGTTTGCATCAAGAATCAGCACTAAGTCCAAATCTCTTTGCATTAGTGATGGATGAGCTCACTAGAATTGATTCAAGAGGAAGTCCTTGGTGTATGATTTTTGTAAATGATATAGTTTTAGTGGATGAAATCAAACGTAGAGTTTATGTCAAGTTAGAAATTTGGAAAGAAAAATCTAACGGTTTTCAATTAAATTGAAACAAAGATGAAAGGGTTATAAGACTTGACCAAAAAAGAGAGAGCTTATGATATCTTGGACCAATAATTCACAAGGATGGAGAGACTGAAGAGGATGTGAATCAAAGATAAGAGCAAGTGGATGAAGTGGACAAGTGCATCAAAAGTTGTGTCATCGTAGAATACCTATTAAATAAAAGATTTAATTTCATACAACCTGCTATGTTCTATGGTACTAAATGTTGGGTTGTTAAGAAACAACATTCAAAAAATGAGTGTAATTAAAATGAGAGTGTTGAGACTCACTTAAGATGGTTTGGTCATGAGAGAGATTAATGCATCAGTGAGAAAGAGCGAGTTTATTCAAGTTAAGGAAACCAAAAAAGGTAGAGAAAGACCAAAAATAACATTTGTATTAGTGAAAAAAGACATGTCAATTAAGAAAGTAATAAAGAATATGACTTTGGATAGAATAGAATGATAGAAAAAAATACATATAGCCAACCCTGACTAATCTGTTAAGAATTCATAGCCGACCCCAAAAATTTTGGAACTAAGCCTTAGTTGTTGTCGTTGTAATGTTTTTACAAGATTGTTAATTCGTTATATCTATACCATACCCAACACCAGGCATTTACATACATTACAAATCACATATACCATCACTATACTCTACCGCAACCATCAACTAATTTGCAGAAGTCATCAACCATCAACTGTTTAGGTCACATTGCTAGATTTCCATATTCAAATCTAGTGAAAATAACGAAACAAACGACCCTCAAGTCATGAGTTATTCATTTCATCAGTGCCTCACAACAAGAGGTGTAGATAAACTATAGTCTCTAAGATTACAACTATAGGTGTAGACAGACTAGAGTCTCTAAGAATATAAGTATATAACTAGAGGTTAGTCATGAGGCAATAGCATTCAACGTCTTTTAAAATGATAGTCATATATGAGAAACAAGATTCGACATACAAATCAGCTCGTCCTGCACGATCCTGCTTGTCTGCCTTCGCAAAGACATTTAAGGCAAAACCCTCCAGATGCAATCGGTCTTCAGGCCCCAACTTTAGTGACTTCTTGTCCTGTAAAGGACAAATGGCAATAGACATCAATATGGTGAGAGATATTGAGATTAAACAAACTTAATAAATTTCTATAGATCTTCAAGAGACAAGTTTTTTATACTCCCTGTATCCTTGGGCAACTCAATTTTTTTATATCAATGAATTTTTCCATTATTACTCACCAAAAAAAAAAAAATGTTCTGCCTACGTAATGCTTGAAGATTTGAAGTTTTGAGGACTTTGTTTTATTGGATGTTAGATTGGGGTTCTTTTTCCATGTATTCATTACTAGATATGCTTGATCTTTGTACTTTGAAAGGTTGATTTTCATGCTCCCATGCATACTCCCTGTGTACTTGGGGCTCTTTTTCTTTTTTTTTATCAATAAGATTGTTATTTATCAAACACACACACACACACACCAAGTTCCATCTATCTCCTACAACAACTCAATGTCAGCAGATATTCTTTCATAGTATCTACTTGATAAGTCCATTGTAACTATAAAACTGAGTGATACGTATCCGTTTGGGAATAGCTTATCTAGTTTTTTGCTGAAAGTACTATAGATAAAAGGTAAAGGGTCTCCAACTGATTTCTTTGGGAGCTCGAGGGGATTGAGACAAGGGGACCCGCTATCCCCCATGTTGTTTCTGGTTATGATGGAGGTCTTCAGCAAGATGATGAAAAGAGCTAAAGGGGTGGGTTTGTTTCGAGGCTTTAGGGCTAATGGTAGACGGGGTGGAGGGGTATGTGTCTCGCATCTTTTGTTCACAGATGATACGATTCTGTTTTGCGATGCTGATGAGGAGCAGATTCTACATGTTAGGATGCTTCTTCTTTGTTTCCAGGCAGTTAACGTGCTGAAGAGTGAGATGGTTCCCATTGCCATTGGGGAGGTTCTTAATGTCTATGTCCTGGCAGAGATTTTGGGTTGCTGGATTGGGTCTTTGCCTATGACCTATCTTGGTATGCCTTTGGGGGCGTCCCCCAAGTCCCCTACTGTTTGGAATCTTATCTTGGAGAAAATTGAGCATAAGTTGGCCGGTTGGAAGAATATGTATTTGTCAAAAGGTGGAAGACTAACATTGCTTAAAAGGACATTATCTAGTCTCCCCACTTATTATTTGTCACTTTTCACCATCCCTACACATGTGGCCAATAAAATTGAGAGATTGCAAAGGGATTTCTTGTGGGGGGACTCCAAGTTACATTTGGTGGGATGGGACAAGGTGTGTGCACCTTTGCAAAATGGTGAGTTAGGGATAAGGAAATTATCTACTTTCAATAAAGCCTTACTTGGGAAGTGGTTATGGAGGTTTGGGAATGAGGAGACAAGGCTTTGGAGAAGGGTTGTAGCTCTCAAGTTTGGGGAAGAATGGGGGGGATGGACTTCCAAGCTAGGTAGAGGGGTACATGGGTTTGACTTGTGGAGAAGTATCCGCATGGGATGGGAGGATTTTAGCAAGAATATTCGCTTTGAGGTAGGGGTGGGGGATAGAGTGAAGCTTTGGACAAATCAATGGTGTGGGGATTCTCCACTTCAATTGACTTTTCCAAGTGTGTATGGGATTGCCTCGAATAAAGGGGCATCGGTGGCCTCTTCTCTTGAACGGTTAGGGACTGAGGAGCAGAGAAGCTGGGATGTTCATTTTACTCGGAGACCAAATGATTGAGAAATGGGTGGGGTGGATGATTTTCTCTGCACCTTGGGCTTAAATCTACCTCCTACTGAGAACGGAGATCGTATGCGATAGAAGTTGACAAAGAATGGGGACTTTGATATTCGATCGTTCTACAATAAGTTAAGAAGCCCCTTGCCCATTATTTTTCCTTAGAAAGGTGTTTGGAAAGTTAAGGCTCCTCGGCGTGTTTCCTTCTTTGTGTGGACTGCTATATGGGATAGGATTCTTACAGGTGATAATTTGAGGGGTAGATGGGACTTTGTCGACTGGTGTATCATGTGCCGCAGTAATGGGGAGACGGTGGATCATTTGCTACTACATTGTGGAAAAGCTTATCAGTTGTGGAGCTTGGTGTTTAGATCTTTTGGGTTTTCTTGGGTCTTGCCAAGATCGGTTGTGGATACTCTTTTTGGTTGGTGGAATTGGCCTGGAAAGCATTTGTCTAGCATTTGGAATTTAGCTCCATTATGCTTGATGTGGTGTCTTTGGAGGGAGCGAAATAGGAGGACATTTGAGGACATGGATAGTTCGGATGACTAGCTTTTGGCCTCTTTCAGTGGCACTTTGTTTGACTAGTCTAGGGCTTGGAGACTCACCCCTAGTGATTCTCTCCCTATGTTCCTTAGTTCTCTCCTGTGTATTTAGTTCCTTTTCCTTTCTTTATCTTTGCACTCTTTCTTTTCCCTTTGTATTCTTCTCTCTGCCTTATGTTTTTCTGCATAAGGTAGTGTTCTTGAATATAAATCTTTATTACCTATCAAAAAAAGATAAAAGGTAAAAGCTAAATAAAATAAGTGGGTGACTCACGTGAAACCCGCAAATAGTAAGAAAAATAAGCAACAAGTTAGCTTATAAGTGCATCCCAAACAAGCATGTAGGATAGAAGGTATAGGATGGAACAGAATCGAGCCTATGGGCTAGTTGCTCCTTAGAATGCCCCACCAAAAAAAAAAAATAATAATAATAAATGAAAATTCAAAAGTTTCTACTCTTAAAAATAACTATGACATCTTATAAAGAATTAACCTCATGATGTTCTAAATTCTAATATACAACCATTTCAATGGTTTTCAATAATGATTTCAGCTTTAAGTATTAGTCATCATCAAATGGGGCAATATCCCAAAATTCTATTTGAAACAATAAAAACTTGGAAATTTCCCTATAAATAAGCAAATCCAAGATTCAAATTTAACGCTTGGAGGACCATAATAACTTCATGAACTTCAAAGTTCAAACAACATTCTAGTTACAATGAGCGTCGCTTGTAGTAATTGCTTCCACCCTAAAGCACTAGAATTATAAACGAATTGATAAACCGAATGAAAACCCTACATTTTGAAAGAACATACTCTCCAGTCAAATCCAAAGAAGCAGCATATAAGAAGTAAAGAAATCATTTCATTCTTAAAAAATGACCAACTTTTGTTAAAGAAATCATTTCATTCTTTAAAAATGATCAACTTTTGTCACCATATTTAATAACATTTAAACCTAAAACCTATCCCACAAGCAACCACAAATTCTCACTATGGAGCAAAATATATGAACAATGTGAGGGCATTACAGGCAGAAGAAACATATTGTATAAAGTTTAAGCAGCGAAGTGGTTGCCAAAAAATGTTTTAGCACATTCGGATTAGGCAACAGGAAAATTGACACTCTGCTTGAAAGCCTCAGTACCAGTGCAAATACAAATCAGACCAACTTTTTAAATTTGCAACAGTTTTCCCAGCAGACAAACAGTAAATGAAATATTTACTATTAATTCTAATATGCATGAAATATAGAACCAAAATAATGGTCTTAGAGCATGATTTCCACATAAGTATAATTCAACCTTAAATCAGGACATTATTAACCCCAAAGGATAGCACAAGCTGCTAGGGACCACGCCTCATGAAGAGGTGGTCACTAGTTTTAATCTCCCATTCACCTTCCCCTTGGGGCCAAATCTGAGAAATGGGCCATTATTTCAAACTTTTCAAAATTCAAATTATCACTTGGCGCAACACAATAACTTCACAAACTTTGGACAACATTTTTCTTTTTTTCTTTTTTATGATGTGGAACCTCACCAAGGCAAGACCCTTTGGACCTACCACTGGGGAGTAAACAATAACATTCTAGTTACTATTAGTTTCACACAAAGCAATTGCCTCCACACTCAAAGCTACAAAATTTATAATTCTCCATACCAAAACTATCAACAGAGTGAACAGACAAACCTAAACTCTACTCAAATACACATAAAAGGTACACAAAAAGTAAAGAAATCCTTTTGTTCATGATTAATAAGATTTAAGCACGAGACCTATCCAACTAAAGAGCAAACATAAATTACCAGTGTCAATGAAAATTCATATGTGAGGGCATTACAGGCAGCAGAAACATATTGTATCAAGTTTAAGCTGCAAAGCGGTTCCCAAATTGTTTTAGCACATTCAGATTAGGCAACCGGCAAATTAATGCTCTGCTCGGAAGACTTAGTACCAGTGCAAATACAAATCAGACTAAATTTTTAGTTTCTATGAGTTTCCCAGCAACCAAACAATAAATGAAATATTTACTACATATATTCTAATATGCATAAAATATACAACTGTAACGATGGTTTTGAATCAAAATTTCAACAGGAAGTGCTGTTCAATGATAAAACAGGAAATTAATAATCCCGTGGGGTGGCACAATCAACTGGGACCACACCTCATGAAGTAAGGTCACTATTATAAATCTCCCATTCCCCCTTCCCTTGAGGCTAAAGTTCAACCCAAAAGGAAAGAACATATTCCAAAATTCTTTGGAACCAAAGAATTTGGATATTCCCCTATAAATTTAAGTCCAAAATTTGAATTATCACTCAGAGGACGACAATGACTTCATGAGAATTCATAAACGATGTGAGGGCATTACAGGCAGCAGAAACATACCACATAAAGTTTAAGCTGCAAAGCGGTTCCCAACAATTGTTCTGGCACACTCAGATTAGGCAACCAGCTAATTAACCTTTGCTTGGAAGCCGCAGTACCAGTGCAAATACAAATCAGACTAAACCTTTAGATTTTACCAATTATACCAGAAACCAAAAGGTAAATGAATATTTCCTATTTATATTCTAGTATGAATAAAATATAAAACTGTAACAATGGCTTTGAATCATGATTCCACAGTAAGTATTATTCAACATTAAAATGGGATATTATGAATGCCAAACTGTAGCACATTCAGCTGGGAACCATGACTCATGAAGTAGAGGTCACCAGTTCAAATTTCTAATTCTCCCTCCCCTTGGGGTCAAAACTAAAAAAATAAGGACATTATTCCAAACCTCTTTTGTAATCAAAAAGAATTTGGAAATTTCCCTATAAAAACTGTCAAGTCCAAAATTGAACTGTCACTCTGAGCACCATAATAATAACTTCACAAACTTTGGGACAGCATTTTAGTTACCACTTACCATTAGTTTCACACAAAGTAATTTTACCTCCACTCTCAAAAGCTTCAAAATCTAATCCTCCATACCAATACTATCAACAAATCAATGAATCTAATCTTTGATCAAATACAGATAAACGATACACAAAAAGTAAACAAATCCTTTCGTTCATAAAGTAATAAGATTTAAACCTAAGACCTATCTAACGAAAGAGCAAACACGAACTCTCACCATCCATAAACAATGTGAGGGCATTACAAGGCAGCAGAAACTTTTTTTTTTTTTTTTTTGATAGGTAATCAGAAAAATATTATTAATGAGAAAAAACAAGAAAAGTACAAGTTGTTCATGATGCTAAACAACAAGAAAAAAAGAACAAACAGCACAGCAAAACAAGAAATCAGGAAACTAAGCTAAGGGAAAACATAAACTCAGAGAGAGAAGAACAATCAGTAAAACCCCAACAACAAGACCACTCTAAAAGACTACGTTGGCATAAAACCTTTAACTCATCCAACGTCTTCTCATTATCCTCAAAGGAACGGCGATTTCGTTCCAACCACACAATCCACATTAAGCACCCTGGAACCAAATTCCAAATCTCCGAATTATGTTTCCCAAGCCACTGATGCCAACAAGATAACAAACCCGCCACTGATCCTGGCATAACCCAATGAATATCAAAGGCCTGAAGCATAAAAGTCCAAAGGGAATGAGTACCAGGACAATGAAGAAGAAGATGGTCTACCGACTCCCCATCGCAACAACACATACAACACCAAGTAGCCAACGGGGGACCCCTAAGCATTAGATTGTCCAAAGTGAGGATCCGACCATGTGCAGCTATCCACAAAAAGAACGCCACTCGCCTAGGAATCTTTGGTTTCCAAACACCCTTCCAAGGAAACAAAGAATTCGAAACACCCCAAATCGCATGGTAATAAGATAGGGTGTCAAAATTACCATCACCCTTTAACCGCCAACAAAGAGTATCACTCCTATTACCCCGAGGAATACGAGTTTGGATAAGTTGGAGTAGGGAATAAGATGCAGCTAGCTCCCAATCTTCAAACGCTCTATAAAACCTTAAATCCCATACTCTAACAGTACCCCCTTCTGGGGGCAGAAACATATTTTATAAGGTTTTAAGCTGCAAAGCGGTTCCCAATGATTGTTTTTGCACATTCAGATTAGGCAACTGGCAAATTAAGATGCTCTGCTTGGAAGCTCAGTACCAGTGCCAACACAAATCAGATAAAAATTTTAGGAGTTTTCAAAGCAGCCAAACAGTAAATGAAAATTTTACAATTTTTTTTTTTTTGATAGGTAATCAGAGAACTATTATTAATGAGATATGCATAAAATATAGCAACCATAACGAAGGTTGTAAATCATGATGTCAACAGTGAGTGTTATCCAAAGTTAAAAAGGGACATTATAACCCCAAGGGGTAGTACAATTAGTAGGGGGCCACACCTCATGAAGGGTCACTTGTTTAAATCTCCCATTTGCCTTTCCTTGAGGCAAAACTAATGAAAAGGACATTATTCCAAAATTCTTGAAACCTATAAGAATTTCAAAATTTCCCAATAAAAACTTTGGTCCAAAATTTGTATTATCAATCAGAGCACCATAATAACTCACCGAAGTTCAGGGCAATATCGTAGCTACCATTAGTTTCTTTGATAACATAGGGAACTTTCTAAAGAAGAGCCCTTTGGACTCGCCTTTATTCAGTAAAACCTACCAGCAACTGACCCAACCCGCCAGAACCAAGTGCCAAGAAATCCAGGGGCAGTTTATGCTCATGCTTAGGAGCACCAGTTACCATTACTTTCATACACACTTCATTACCTCCACTATCAAAAGCTTCAAAATTTATAATCCTTCATACCAAAAAATCAACAAATTGATAACCCTAACAACCCCCACCTCACACCACAACTCACCCAGCAATTCAAAAGAACATAAACTCCAATCAAATCCACATAAATGATAAACAGAAAGTAAACAAATCCTTGTGTTCATGATTAATAAGATTCAAATCCAACGGTGGAAAGAGCAATAACGAATTATCATTTCTCACTATCGGCGAAAAATTCAGAAACAATGTGAGGGCAATACAGGCAGCAGAAACATATCGTAAAAAGTTTTAAGCTGCAAAGCGGTTCCCATCAATTGTTTTAGCACATTCAGAATAGGCAACTGGCAAATTAAGACGCTCTGCTCAGAAGCCTCAGTAGCAGTGCAAAATTCAAATCAGATTAAAATTTTTAGGTTTTTCTAATGATTTTCTCCGCAATCAAACAGTAAATAAAATAAAATAAAAAATGCCGATTTAGAGCAATAATAATAAATAAATAAGAGAGAGAGAGAGAGACCTTTTCGAGCTGTTTCATGAGGGAAATAAGGAGGGAATTGGTGGTTTTGGTGCGCTCGCTTTGTGGAATTTTGAGCCCTCGTTCCATTGCGTATAATCGACCTGCTCATAATGGCAAACAGATTGGAGGATATACTATACGGCGTCGTATTCAGAGTGATTTAGGGTTTTAGATAGAAAATACAGGGAGAGAGACAGAGATACTTACAGTAATAAGCGACGAGAGGCTCGTGCTTTTGTAACTCATCGGCGCGTTGGAGATACGGTAGGAGAAGCTTCGCTGGCTCGTTCTCGCCCGCCATTGGATCTGATTCCCACAGAGAGAGAGCGTCGAGAGAGAGAGAGCTTAGAGAAAATGCTACGATACGACACCGTTTGTGGGAGTCTATATCTTCGACGCTAAGATTTTAAACTTGCAATTCGTACGTGTAAGGTTCGAGGCTCGGACTAGGGGCGGCAATGACACAATGAACACATCATGTCAAAACCCGTCAACGTGTAAGCAATATAAGCTATTAGTGGAGCCGATCCGTTTGATATAAGTTCAAGATTTTTTTTTTCTTTTTTTCAAATACAAGCCGAGCTCGAGCTCATCAGTATAACCAAACAAAATTTTGTAGTCAAATTTTGCTTATTTTCTTATCGAGCAAGTTTTAGCTTGTTTATAAGTTACTTGATTAATTTATTATTTTTTTATATATTGTGAAATCATGACTAAAATATTTTACCTATTCACAATTTTATGAATTTTTACTACAAATAGACTCTTTATATCATCAATAAGCTACTAACAATAATCTACCATCAATATACATATTGACAAACTTATACAATCAAAATTCAAGTGTATAAAAATATTTTTAGACAAGTATACATATAAATATATAATATTATATATAGTTAAATCGAGCCCTCATATTCACGAACAGTGGCAGCTCCAGGAATATTTTTGAGGGGGGTCATTAAGAAACTTAAATTAAATATAATTTAATAAAAATATAATTTGAATATATCTAGTTATTGATAAAAAAAATTGCGAAGACATGAATTTTTACAATTCCTTTTTACGAGTTTTCATATTTTAAAATCGTTACATGATAGTTATTATTAGATATCATTATCTATTGTCAATGTAGGTGTGACAATTTTATTTTGTTAATTTTATATATCTTTTTTTATTTTTATGCAATTTCCATTATTTATTTCTCATTGTTTTTATAAGAATGTTTTAATCTAAATGACAAAACTCAATTCACTTGCACTTTATTAATTATTGATCAACACGGCTATACTCATCTATACACAAATAATACACTAAATGTCTATTTAACCAATCAAATTCTTGAACAATTACTAACTTTATAACAAAAAATTATTATAACATGATAACAATATACACACGTGTGACAAACCCTCTATATTTTCTAATTATTAAATTATAAAAGTTTTATTATATTTATACTATACATGAACATATTCACATACATCATAATTCACATAAATAACATTATAACAAAAAAATAATAAAAATAAAACATATATTAGACACACACACACACACACACACACACACACACACACACACAAAATATATATATTTATAATAAAGGGAATTTATAATAGATAGAGAGACACTTTCAACTCACAAATATTCACTCTTTAATTTTAGAGTTGAAAGATACTGAGATAGTCAAATTGAGAAGAGTGAGATGAGATTCATTAAAGAGAGATCTATGATTTGTGTTGTTATTCGATTTTGGACTAGGCTGATACGTGATTAGAGTGAGTAAGATTTAAGTCAGGGTGTGCAATAATATTTTTAATGTTAAATTGAACTAATAAAAAAAATATATTAGATACATAATTTTGTTTTCTTTTTTCAAGTCAGGGGGTTCATTTGAACACACCCCCCCCCCCCCCCCCCCCCTAGTAGCTCTAGCATTGCCCCTGTTCACGAACTTGTTCATAAACACATTATAATGTTTGAGTTTAGTTCATTTAGTAATCAAGTCTAAACTTAAGGCTTTAACTTGAATTGTTTTCTAAACAAAAGAACATAAACAAGCTTTTCATGAACAGAGCTTGAGATGTTAGTAACTAGCTTTGTTCATTTACAGTCCTACTTTCAATCACCTTGAGAATATTCTATTTATATGAATAAACGTCATTTTTATCATACATGCATTTAGATTCTAACCCTTTTTATCCAAAATAGTGAGAAAAATATATTTTCGGGTTGTTTTTCTTAGATTGTGTATAAAATGAGT
Organism: Quercus aquifolioides; assembly: GCA_019022515.1. Classification (NCBI taxonomy): domain Eukaryota; kingdom Viridiplantae; phylum Streptophyta; class Magnoliopsida; order Fagales; family Fagaceae; genus Quercus; species Quercus aquifolioides. The sequence goes on along the minus strand of CM032329.1, from coordinate 64,226,137 downwards.
CAAAATTGGTATATTCATGCCGACTCACTTAATAAGCATATTGTGTTAGGATTGAAAGATTTTGACCAGTAGCGGCTTCATGATTTTTTTCCTAGGGGGGTTAGCATTGGTGGTGCTAGAAATTTTATCGTGGGTAGGGAAGAAAACAAAAATGACTACATTTTTTTTCTTTATATACCACTTCCATACAATTTAGTATACAATACAATTATATTGTACAATAGTCTAAAATTTATTAATGGTTTAAAGATCAGTAAGACAACAACTATTGAATGCATAAACAAATATAATTAAATAATTAATCATACAATTTTGTCAAATAACTAATCAAACATTTAATATAACATAGACGTGGACACAGATATGTTGGTTGTATCGCTAGTGTAATTTTTTGCTAATGAAGAGAAAGTGCAAGAAAAACAACTTTATTCCACTATCAATGCCAAAGTAAGCCAAAGTTCGAGAGAGAAGGTTTTTTATTTTTATTTTTTTATAATCGAAGAGCAAAAATCTGAAACATTTTTTTCTTTCTTATAAAATTAAATATTTTAAGAGCAATGCTATTAATACAATACTTTCACAAAAATTTCACAACAAAATTTAGGTGGCACAACTATATTGTACAGTAGTCTTAAAAAATTATTAATGGTTTAAAGATCAGTAAGACAACAACTATTGAATGCATAAACAAATAGAATTAAATCATTAATCATACATTTTTGTCAAATAACTAATCAAACATTTAATAAAACACAGATGTAGATACAGATATGTTGGTTGTATTGCTAATATAATTTTTTGCTGATGAAGAAGAAAAGTGCAGGAAAAACAACTTTGTTCCATTGTCAATGCCAAAGTAAGCCAAAGTCTAAGAGAGAAGGTTTTTTTTTTTTTTTTTTTTTTTTTTTTTTTTTTTTTTTTATAATTGAAGAGCAAAAATTTGGAACATTTTTTTCTTTCTTATAAAACTAAATATTTTAAGAGCAATGCTATTAATACAACGCTTTCACAAAAATTTCACAACAAAATTAGGTGGCAAGTTTTTAAATGTAGGTAACAAAGTTATGTTAGTTGCAGGTCCATATAAAAAAGTTACAAATTACAACTTACCACTTAACTTTTATTGTGAAAATAGTACTAAGATGATCATATTTAAGTTAATTTTAGCTAGGTTTTTAAAAAATTAGGGTAAGCGTGTTCAAAGTTTTATTTTAGGGGTCAAAACAAAAACAAAAAATTTATTTTATATATTTTTGTTTTGGGGGGCAGGTCGTAATGCAACCCCTGATTTTAACATGATTATTAAATAAATTGGATTAGAATTAAGCTATGCATTTGAAAACCCTTGCCATGACACAATAGGAACATAACCCACTAACGCAAATTGCTACTTTGGACAAAGTTTAGTTATAAAATTGGTTGTAGCCTAAGGTTACAACCTTACTCAATATCTTTTTATTGGAGGTGAATTTTAACAAATCCACCATTGAAGTACATTTTCTTCTTATGTTATCCATGTTTGCAAAATTTCTAGAAAATTAAAGATTAATAGTTATGTCATCAATAAACTGTTTAAATTGCAAGTTTTGTAGTTTAAAATTATGCAAAAAATACGATCTTATAGATCATATAATAAATAATATTTGATTGGTACAAAATTTGACATGTGTATTAAGAGCATAAAAAACATGCAATCCAATTATTAAATTTTCGAAATATGTGGTAATGTTAATTGTGGGAGGGGTAAGATTCGAATACAAAATATAGCCCATGGACCTAGTCCGAGGAGGTAGAAGAGCCCATACTCACATTAGACCTGAACCAACATGTGAATGAAAACCCGAGAATAAGGGATGAAGCAGCGATCGCCCAAGGATCAGGCTGAACTCTCATTGGGAGGCGTAAGGCAGGTCACTTGCACCAGAAAACAGAATACCGATGAAAACGGCAGAGACGTGCAAGCAAAGAAGAAGGGAATTATCCAGACGAAGTAACTATCATCTCTGCATTTAATGCACTGCACCAACTCAATTGACCGCATTAATGGAGGAATGACCTCTGAACAGTGCCTTCATAGCTTGCAGCACATTCTACTGCTTGCAGCAAAACCTTGATGGGACAAACATCTAAAGGAAGGCCAGTGACTATACAAGTGGAGGGCTAAGATGCAATTCAGCTGACTATATAAAGGAAGGAAGCCCCAACAGAGGCGGGGACGAAAAAATGAAAAGAAATACTGGCATTGTATAGCACTATCCTGTGATTAAGACTTGAATATTATATGAACAACTGCTCTTCAGCCAAACTCGAGGAAGAGTTAATCCCAAAAATCTGTTATTCTTTCATGAGTTATCTAACTTTATCTCATCCATCTAAAGATTAAATCATACAAGTACATTAAAGTTGACCTCGAAAGCCCATCATCTAACAAATTAATTGTATTAGGCCGTCTAACCTAAATCCACTATTCTAAGTAGGCTTAGCCTATTGGGCTCGCTTACATTAATGATATTGAGTAAAATTATAGTCTTAGGTTACAACCAATTTTGTAACTAAATTTTGTCCACCCCAAACTTTCTCTTTGGGAAATTGCATTAAGAGGCAATTTAGTAATTTACATAACAATATAAAATAGGATTATCTAGAGCTGAAAATTTGATTTGGGTCAAAATAAGCAAAGATTTCTCAAATGTGGTTCAGCTAGATCAACATTTTAAGTTCGAATCCTATATAAATGAGATGTTTGTTTTGCTTAAGAATGGCTAATGACATTATAAATATAACGAGGATGAGGTGAATTTATCAGTGAACCCGCTTGAAAGAGTGTTTGCAAAACTACCCACTTTGTTGTCCCGTCTAAGCCTCTCTTGTTATTGATTTCTCAGTTCTCACCCAGAAAGAAGTAATTATATTTAAGCTTCTTTAGTTATCAGTTTCTAGCCTAGTAAAAAAAGTAATTATGGTCATGCTCAGACAGTAATACCATATCCCATTGCTGGGGGAGGAGGGGGCATTTGTCCTAAAATGTGATCCATAGAACATATCAATTTTTGTTGAAATAGAAATGGGGAAGTTAATAACAATTTTCAGATTCAATCTAAAGGCTGGATCTACTACGCAAGAAAGATAACATATTTCATTAAAAGTGAATTTCTAAACACCGCAAGACATCAACAATTCTGAGATCATAATCATAGATTAATTTTCACATGGTGGTTTGTATGGCACCCCACCCTGTGGGGTTCAGACCTAAGAAATGATGAACTTAAATTGATCACAAGTATCTTATCACCTCATCTCAAAGTGACATAAATGATAAATAGATAAAATTTATACTGATTTCATCAGTTAAATCAAGGTAAGTTAATATGGATTGGCCGTTCTCACAAGGACAGTTGTAATTTCATTTAATTGGAGACTTGGAGTTCAATATGAAAATGCTACAAACAAATTACTAACCCAAGAGCTGTCAAACTTAGAGAAACACAGCCCTTGATTAATAGATACATCGCAAGCTTTAGCATCCAACAAACTGTGGCCACCAGAAGGTCCAAAACTATAAATTGTAGGACATTCAAGATATCAAAAAGATATATTCTGCCATCCACCATAATCTTCCCTGTCCTCCCTACTCAATCTAGGGCTATATAGTATAAAAATTTGTATATAGTGTTATTGTGTCTACAATAAACTATATCCATCCAGGGCAGAAACTAACAGTTAGAGATTGTATTAACAAAAAGAGGGGCTACAAAAAGTTGTTATATGTTCAACATCTCCCAGTTCAAGCATGGTAAAGAGAAGCCTCTATACCTTCCAAGTTCTTTTGGTGAGTTATATACTTTTATACAAAGATAGCAGGCATAGATATTATCATAAGTTGGCTTCTCCCTATCAAAAGAGCTATCAAAAGAGCAATCAAAAACATAGTAGTACTAGTAGCTGCTGAAGCCAAGCTGTGGTCCATCAGTTATCACCACCAACCTGTGAAAAAGCACAAGTACATTGCAAATTGTTAGGTTCTAAGGTCTTAGGATTTTATGTATTTAGAACTCTAATTTGTAATGTTGGCAAACCATGATCAAAACATTGTATTTAGTCTTGTTTAGGCTTGCTCAAAGTTGGTTTATTATTGTAAAGTTGGAATCGAGTGGCTGCAGATGTACTGGAGCATTTCGGCCTGGCTCGATCGATCGAAGCTTAGGCTCGATCGATTGAATCTCGGGTCAGATGCGTTTTCTGCAGAATTCCAACTCAGCCCAAACTATATTTAAACGTCTTGGGGATCAAGTAAAACACTCCTATATATAAGGAAAACCCTAGAACGTTTTTGAGACTTTTGGAGAGTGAGATTAGAGTGCCTCTTATGCCTCCTTTTATTTTTAGGGTTTTGTACCCAAACCTCTCTAAGTCTTTGTTGCTCATATTTGCGGTTTATGTGAATCTCTTGTGAGATCTTTGAGGAGCTTTCCTTCACATAAACTTAGGGTTGTCAATATCTTGATGATCAACAAGGTTGCTACCATTGGAACTTAAAAGAAAAGCAAGCGGGGAGCTTGTAGCTGATTGAAGAATTCAAGAAAGAAGTAGTCCGTGGATTCGGAGCCTGCGCGTGGTCGTGTCAGGAAGTTCTACTGGTGGGTAGCATTAGGAAGTCGAGCGGGGAGCTTGTAGTCCTTTTGTAAGAACTTCAATTCTTTCATAGTGAATTCTGTTATGCCTTGAGGATCGGTGGGTCAAATCCTCCTCAGGTTTTTACCGTGTGGTTTCCTGGGTGATCATATCTTGTGTTATTTATTTTCCGCTGCATTAATATTCTTGATATGATTGTTTGGATTGTTTTAACCTAGAATTGCTTAATTTGACTAAGTAACAACTTGGCTAATTAACTAGGCTACGCAATCTGGTTGTTTTAAGGGGTCTAAATTTCCTACATGTGGTATCAGAGCGGGTAGCTCTTTGTTTGTTTTAGATCTTTTGATCTAAGAGCTGATCCTTGACCCCTGCTGTCATGGATAATTTGAAGTGTCTTTCTGCTCATGCTTCTGCTGATTTTATTGATGACTGTGATGTTTTGAATAAAAAGGACACTGTTGTTTCTGTTGATTTTTTTGATGCTTTTGAAACTCTTCGTAAGGAATTATCTAAATCTTTGAAAATTTCTAAGAAATTCAAAAAAGAGTTAAAATTGACTAATCTTGAAAAAGAGGAATTGCTTGTTAGATTAGATGAGTCTAATAAAAAGAATGATTTTTTGAGAAATCAAATTTCCTCTCAAGATGAGAAGATGAAAAGTTTGGAACAAAAGTTAGCTGAGGTTGAAGCTAAATTGGAAAATTTGTCTAATACCAAACTTGCTGATGATAACAGAAGTGTTTCTGTTTCTCTTAAGCCTAAAACTGAAAAAGTTTATATCCCTCCTTTCAAGAGGAATAATAATGAAAAGGCTTATTTTGCTAGGTTAGACAAAGGTAAAAGTTCTGATGTTAACGCTGAAGTTTCTAAACCTATGTCTAATCTTTCTGTTAGAGAGTATAATAAATCTGTTTTTGTGCCTACTTGTCACCTTTGTGGTGTTGTTGGTCATATTAGACCAAATTGTTATTTGTTGAGGCAAAAACCAAAATCTGAGATTAGACTTGCTGTTAGGAATACTGATGTTCCTAAATTTGTTCATGTTTGTCACTTTTGTGGTGTCTCCGGTCACATTCGTCCTAATTGTCATAAATTGAAATTTAAGCATTCTATGTTTCAATCTAGGATATGTGATGATATTTCTCCTGCCATAAGTCCATATAAATTGTTTCATATTCTTTTGAAAAATTTGAGCTTGTTGGCTTGTGAAAAGAATTTGCAGGATTTCAGTCTCTCTCAGAAGATTGGTGTAATTCCTCAAATACACTCTGCTTCACATGGATTTTCACCTACAAAGCCGAAGAATCGTGCTATATGGGTGAGAAAAGATTCTCCAAGGTGAGTGTTGCTAACTTGTCCCTGATTTAATTCTTTCAATTAATTGTGGACATGTTTTGTTTTTGTTTTTGGTTGTTTTGTTTTTTAGGTTGTTTTTTTATTAAAAAAAAAAAAATCCAAAAACATTGAAAAATTTCAAAAAGACAAAAATATTTTATTTTGTGTCTTGTTTTATTTTTCTTGAGGATTACATGAATTATGATATCTCTCTTGATTTAGAATATGCTTGACATTGTGGAGAAACTTGAATAGTTTGTGCTAAGCTATTTTTTAATTTTGTATGAGTATGTACTAGTTTGTACATGTACTTATGGGTTAATTAAGAAATTGATATTTCTTGTCTGTGTACCCTCTATAGCTTAGTTAAGCACTGTCATGCATTGCATTTGCATTGTTCATTTAGCATAATATGTGCTTTTTGTTTTTGGTCATAGATTTTTTAAAACCAAAAAGATTTTTGTGTTTTGTATTTCACATCTTGGATTTATAATCAAGGATTGGCCATATTATCTTTACATAACAAGCTTATGTACCTTGTTTAGCTTTGATGAGCTTATATATTGCACTTGACTAGTTGAAACTTTGTAGTGCATGTTGTGTGGGAAAGATGTTTATGGTGTTTATCACTTTGTCTTAATCTTGAAGTCACATGCCTTTGATTGTCGGACTTGATCCTTTTGAGAAAGACATAAATAACCATCTCACCACTGTTCACTAGCCAATCATGAACACCTTAGTGCATATCATAAGATTTTGTGCTCGAGAAAGTGTAGCACATGCACAAAAAGAACATAAGGTGTAGCCTCGGTTTAATTGCTTAAAATTTGTGTGTACTATTAGGCTTGATGCCAATTCACTTAATTAAAACCGGTGTGTACTATTAGGCTTGATGCCAATTCACTTAATTAAAACTGGTGTGTACTATTAGGCTTGATGCCAATTCACATAATTAAGAGGCTAAATTCAAGAAACTTACATGATTGCAAGCTTTTGCTCTAGGAGATGTGAGAGTTATATGATGTAACTCTTTAGGTGATAGTCTCTTTTAAATTCTATGTGATGAATTTTGTAGACTTTGTGATTGATTGCTATTCACATATCACCTCACATGTATCTCAAGCTTTTGCTAGTTGCACACACTACACAAGTTACTCTTTGCTAAACTTGGTACATTATATTGTGTCTGATTTTGTTGTGGCCATCCTAGATTAAAAGTTCCTTGATTCTAATGCAAATTGTGTACAATGTTTGCACTTTGAGGACTAATTGATTGAAAATCTTGATTTTGGAAGATCTGTGTTAAATTCAAGTGTTTTTAAAAAAAAAATTTCGTATCATACTCATGCATTTTTTATAAAACAATGTGCTTTGAGGAGTTTCTGCATTAAAATGCTCTGTTTTTCAAAAAAAATCTGATTTTTTTCAGACTTTTGATCGATCGAACTTGTTTTTCGATCAATCGAAATTGCGATTAAAATTTTTGGTTTGAGTCTGCCTGACTCGATTGATGTTCGATCGATTCTCGATTGATCGAAACTGAAAAATTTTCAGTTTCTATGTTTTTGACCAATGTTTTTTTTGCTATCATTTGTGTTTAGGATTCACATGCATTACATTGATTTCTGTATCCATCTTGCAGTTTTGCAGTCATATCTCTCTTTGTTTTCACACATAACATGCATACACTTTGCTACATTGGGTACTCAACTTGATTTAAAAATTGATTGATTAATTTTTGAGTTTTGTACATTCTAGTATATGCTATTTCTTATGTGTGAACTGTAGAAAATATTTTTCTTAAGAGATATGATGGATAATCAATGTGCAAATATTTTCTCTACTCATGCAACTGTTTATGGGTCACATAATGCCATGTTTGCATTTTATTGAAAGAGAGAATATTTTTTCTTCATGTGTATCCTCACCTTAGTTTTTAACTTTGGATTATGTGTTTTTAACTTTGATCCTGTTGGTGATGCTGCTGATCCCCCCCCCCCCCTCCTTTATTTTTCCCCAAAACTGTTTTTCCCAAAACTTGTTTTGTTTTTCCTATTTTTATAGGGGGAGAAAAGTTTTTTTTTTTTCACCTGTGTTGTTCATAGGGGGAGCTGTCTCTATTTTCTATAGAGTTGGATTGTTCTGTATCCCCTTGATTCTCTATTTTCTCTTATCCTTTATTGCGTATGTTGACTGTTTACTCTTTGTATGAGTTGTCTTTGTCAATACGTGACAAAAAGGGGGAGAAATTATTGATTTATGGGAATCATGTTGATATGTGTGGAAAATACACAGATATTCATGTTAGGGGGAGTTATTGATTGATATACATGTTATATTCATTGATTCTTGTTGCTTTGTGATTCACTGCTTATTGACTTATATTTATGAGTTGTTCATTCATATATGTCTTTATTTTGTGTTGTGTGAATCTTACAAGAATGTTATACCTGTTGTTTTACTCTTTTCTGTCACACATGCGTTTATGCGTTTGTTGAGTGTTTCAGGAAATATACAGGTTGATTCAATTGAGCTGCTGTCTACACTTGCAACTGATGGATAGTAGTTAAGATTGGATTTGTTGTTATGAGCATTATTTTTGTAATGGGCTGTTTACTTGTAAACTTTGAGCTTTTAATTTGTGTTTTGTCACGGATTGCCAAAGGGGGAGTTTGTTAGGTTCTAAGGTCTTAGGATTTTATGTATTTAGAACTCTAATTTGTAATGTTGGCAAACCATGATCAAAACATTGTATTTAGTCTTGTTTAGGCTTGCTCAAAGTTGGTTTATTATTGTAAAGTTGGAATCGAGTGGCTGCAGATGTACTGGAGCATTTCGGCCTGGCTCGATCGATCGAAGCTTAGGCTCGATCGATCGAATCTCGGGTCAGATGCGTTTTCTGCAGAATTTCAACTCAGCCCAAACTCTATTTAAACGTCTTGGGGATCAAGTAAAACACTCCTATATATAAGGAAAACCCTAGAACGTTTTTAGGACTTTTGGAGAGTGAGATTAGAGTACCTCTTGTGCCTCCTTTTATTTTTAGGGTTTTGTACCCAAACCTCTCTAAGTCTTTGTTGCTCATATTTGCGGTTTATGTGAATCTCTTGTGAGATCTTTGAGGAGCTTTCCTTCACATAAACTTAGGGTTGTCAATATCTTGATGATCAACAAGGTTGCTACCATTGGAACTTAAAAGAAAAGCAAGCGGGGAGCTTGTAGCTGATTGAGGAATTCAAGAAAGAAGTAGTCCGTGGATTCGGAGCCTGCGCGTGGTCGTGTCAGGAAGTTCTACTGGTGGGTAGCATTAGGAAGTCGAGCGGGGAGCTTGTAGTCCTTTTGTAAGAACTTCAATTCTTTCATAGTGAATTCTGTTATGCCTTGAGGATCGGTGGGTCAAATCCTCCTCAGGTTTTTACCGTGTGGTTTCCTGGGTGATCATATCTTGTGTTATTTATTTTCCGCTGCATTAATATTCTTGATATGATTGTTTGGATTGTTTTAACCTAGAATTGCTTAATTTGACTAAGTAACAACTTGGCTAATTAACTAGGCTACGCAATCTGGTTGTTTTAAGGGGTCTAAATTTCCTACACAAATGACTAAGTGCAACTCCAAAAGCCAACCTCTAGAAACTGTACAACATTGTCCACAATTTCTAAGATCACAACTATAGTATAAAATTGGCAAGAATACAAATTATACCCTTTAAGTTTAGTCAATTGACATTTTAGTCCTTTTGAGTTTCATTTTGTCATCTTAGTTCAATAAGTTCACATTTGCTATCACCTAATTAATTCTTTTGTCTATCTGCCTTCAACTATTAAAAAAAATAATTTTTATATTAAAAAATTACTAAATTCTCTTTTAAATAATAAAAAAATTATTGAAAAAAAAACATGAATCCACACCAAGATATCAGATTTTCACACATGAAAAACACCCAAAAGAAATTGCTACAAACCCAATTCAAACCCATGGAACCCAATAAATCAAGCACACCAACCAAAACCAAGATCAACAACGAAACCACAGCAACCAACCAATCTTGGAAGAAAAAACCTCTCTACATGGAAAAAATTAGTTACAGAATGAATACTTAAAAACCACCACCCAACTCCATGAAGCAAATCCTCCAATGTCTCCAAATTTAGCATCAAAGCTAAGAATGCACCTCAAAAAATTCTAGCATTTTTGAGTAATTATCACTTGCAGAATCAAGTATCTTACACCCCAAAAGCATAAGCAATCAAGGAAAACAAGCATGTCAATAACAAAATGGAAGGAACCTTCTGTGAACAAATATCAGAATTCCATTAAGACTTTCAATTTATAAACTTCAATGTCACAAACAACAGCCTAAATACCTTTGTATGTAGAACCTAAACTCTACCTATTTTTAATTCTTGGGCTCTCTATTCATATTAAGATAGAAAGTCAACACTTTGACAATTACAAGCACAGTTTTACAAGGTACTTATAGAACTAACACCACCCCCCCCCCCCCCCCCCCCAACAAAAAAGAGAGAGAGAGAAAATTGTACCCCTTCCATCTGCATCTCATAAATTGTTTAGAAATGTTCAAACAAAATAGCTTTCAATAAGAAAATGCAATATTTTCATGCAAATAACTAAGTCAAGACAGGCAAAACTTACAGAAACACAGCTTGTTGATTATGCAATCCCTATCAAGCATTAGTATCCCATAGATAATGACCAGGAACTTGAGGAAAAACTAAATTTTAGGACAGTAGATGCACACTAAAAATTATTTGGTCATTAGGTGAGCTACAGTCAATCTTCTCTCTTTGCCAATAAACTCTAGCTCAAAGGACACATTCTTGTCTTGTGAAGTAAAAGGTGAGGTTTTGAATTCAAAACTATAGGTGAGTGAAATTACCAATGATAAGAAGATTAAAAAAAATCTCTCCTCAATCTTGGGAACATAGCTTAAAGGACCAATTCAATTATTAATCTTTCTTATCAGAGAATTTCCATTTTACACATATGGTGACACTTCAATTAAAATTAGAACTAGGTTGACCAATTTCCAAGGGGCATAACAAAAAAAGTTCATCAAGTCCAATGATAAAAAAAAATTTCACAATGACTAAGATGGGATGAGTCTAGTTGCGCAAATTTTTTTAACAACTATTGAGATGACATGTTGTAATTGATACATGATATATCCTGATGGGACTGACGAAATCAAGCATAGACGAGACAAATCGTGATGACGAGAAAGTCCCTTGATGACGAGTAACCACCTTACTGATGAGGTTAGACATCTCATTGAATGCTGCCAGTAAACTCCCCGGACGGTTACAGAGCCAGCTATACAGACCGTTGGAGGAAGTTAAAGCAACATTATGAGGCCATTGAAGCCACCATAACTGCCTCAACGGCTAGAAGCTGAATCAACATATATATATAGCCCCCACACTGCCAAGGAAGAGGTACATTTCATACATACACACTAAGAGATTATTTTTGTTCTATTATCCTTACATTGCTCACTCTCTAAATAGCAATTGATACTGACTTTGGCATCGGAGGCTTTGTGGCAGGCACCACACCGGTGACCATCCTCGAGAACACACTACTTTGCAGACCGGAGTCCATTCTTGTCTGCACATTTTGACTGACGAATTTACGTTTCATCAGTTTGGCGCCGTCTGTGGGAACGACATTTTCGTGTTCAATCTCGAAGAAATAGTTTCCACTCAGCAATCACTATCAGATGGAGTCCAATCAAGATTCTACATCCTTGGCTTAGCAAGTTCAGGCTCTCGCAGCCACTGTAGAAGAACTGACCGGGCAAAATCAGGAAATGAAGTTACGACTTCAGCAAGAGGAGAATCGATCTAAAGGAAACCGAGACGACGAGGGAGATAGCCACAGAAGAAGTGACCATCAAAGGCCCGCCACTCCAACCGAGCATAACTCAAATCTTCTTCAAGAGATGAGGAGGGAGATGGATGAACTCAGGACCGCCATCAGGGAGAAAACAGAGAGGAGTGTAGATCGGCTGGTAAAGGCGACGGATTCGCCATTCACTCCAGCGGTCCTTGATTGTCCGGTACCGTCAAAGTTTCGGTTGCCCCAGCTCGAACCATTCGATGGCTTAAAGGACCCTCAGGATCATCTTAACACCTTCAAGACGACCCTAGGGCTCCAGCAGCCCCCAAACGAAATACTGTGTCGTCCTTTCCCGACTACCCTCAAAGGGGCTGCAAGAGAGTGGTTCACGAAGTTGCCAACGTCGTCAATCGACAACTTCGAGCAATTAAGCAACGCCTTCCTACGTCACTTCATTGGAGGACAGCGTCCTAAGAGAACCGCGGACCATTTATTTACCATCAGGCAAGGAGAAAAGGAAACTCTAAGGTCATACGTGAAACGCTTTACTCGGGAAACACTAGAGGTAGACGAAGCAGATGATAAAGTGCAACTGACGACCTTTAAGGCAAGGCTGAGGTCCAGAGACCTCGTTGCATCACTCGCAAAGAATCCCCCAAAAACGATGGCCGAGATGCTCATTAAAGCACAAAAGTACATGAACGCTGAAGACGCATTAGCAGCCATCAAGGATTCAAGAAGGCCAGGGGACAAAGAAAGGAAAGATGACGATCGTAAGGGGCAAAAGCGGGAGCGCCCAAACCGTCGAGCCAGTGACGGGATCAGGAGGAAAGACGATAAGGGATCGCAAATGGTAAAATTTACCCCTCTTGTTATGCCTATTGATAAAATTTTAACGCAGATTAAGGACGACCATTACCTTAAATGGCCGCGACCACTGCACTCATCTCCCGGCGTCCGTGACAAGAATAAGTACTGCCGATTCCATAAGGATCACGGCCATTATACCGAAGATTGTCGAGACCTCAAAGAGCAGATAGAGGAATTGATACAGAAGGGGAAATTACAGAAGTTTGTGAAGAAAGGGGAATTCAGGAGGTTCCAAGGTGGAAACAAGGGGCAGCACGAATCTACATCTGGAGGCAATGACCGTCAGATACAACCTCCCCAAAATGTGGTCGGGGAAATACAGACGATCACAGGGGGACCCGTCACAGGAGGCTCGTTCAGGTCCCTTCGAAAAGCATGCCAACGTTAGGTGAACAGCGTCCACACGACTCCCCCGTTGAAGCAGAGACGAACTGATCAAGACATGACTTTCAATGAAAACGACGCCAGGGGAGTGAAGCAGCCCCACAACGACCCCCTGGTCATAATGCTTACCATTGAAGGGTTCAACACCAAAAGGATCCTCGTGGACAATGGTAGCTCTGCTGACATCATTTACTTCCCTGCATTTCAACAATTGAAGCTAGACCCCAGAAGGCTACGTCCTTTTGATTCCCCCCTCGTCAGTTTCAGTGGTGACAGGGTCTATCCCAAGGGCATAGTGACGTTGACAGTGACAGTGGGGACATACCTGAAGCAACTGACCCGTCAGCTGGACTTCTTGGTGGTGGATTGCCCCTCCTCCTACAATGTCATCATTGGAAGACCTGCCCTCAACAAGTGGAAGGCGTCCACATCTACCTACTGCCTAAAGGTAAAGTTCCCAGTGGAGAACGGGGTTGGTGAAGTTAAGGGAGACCAAGTCTTAGCTCGAGAATGCTACCAGGCCGTGTTGGCCGCGAAGGAAAACCACACCTGGATAATTGAAGAAAAGGAGGAAGAAAATGTAGAGGCTCTAGAAGCAGTGCAACTAACTGAAGGAGAAACAACCAAGATGACCAGGATAGGGACGACCTTAAGCCCCGAGATGAGGACAAAGCTCGTCCAGTTTCTTAAGCAAAACCTGGACGTCTTCGCCTGGAGCCATGACGACATGCCAGGAATATCCCCGGAAATCATCCAACACAGGTTGAATGTAGACCCAGAGAAGAAGCCCGTCAAGCAAAGACGAAGAGTCTTTGTACCAGAAAGAGATCAGGCAGTCGCTGACGAAGTGAAGAAGCTCTTGACTGCAGGTTTCATCAGGGAAGTGTACTATCCAGACTGGCTGGCCAACACTGTTCTGGTAAAGAAAGCAAATGGGAAGTGGAGGATGTGCGTAGATTTCACGGACCTGAACAGGGCCTGCCCGAAGGACAGTTTTCCCCTTCCAAGAATAGACCAGCTCGTAGACTCCACAGCCGGACACAAGCTATTGACGTTCATGGATGCTTTCTCAGGATACAACCAGATAAAAATGGCTGACGAGGATGAGGAGAAAACGGCCTTCATCACCAGCCAAGGCCTCTATTGCTATAAGGTAATGCCTTTCGGACTAAAGAATGCAGGCGCTACTTATCAGAGATTAGTGAACAGAATGTTCAGCAAGCAGATAGGCAGGAATATGGAGGTCTACGTGGATGACATGCTCATCAAGAGCAAAGAAGAGCTAACCCATCTGGACAACCTCAAGGAAACGTTCGCTACTCTCAGACAATACCAAATGAAGCTGAATCCAAGTAAGTGCGTTTTTGGTGTAGCCTCAGGGAAGTTCCTGGGATTCATGGTGTCCCAGAGAGGAATAGAAGCAAATCCGGAGAAGGTTCAGGCCATAATCAACATGGCGTCACCCAAGACCGTCAAGGAAGTCCAGAGGCTCACAGGACGGATCGCTGCCCTCAATAGATTCGTCTCTAGAGCAATGGACAAATGCCTCCCCTTCTTCAAGACTTTGAAGCAGGCCTTCGCCTGGACCGACGAATGTGAAGCAGCTTTCCAAGAGCTTAAACGCTACTTGAGCAATCCACCTCTCCTAAGCCCGTCAAAGGAAGGTGAGAACTTGTATCTGTACCTAGCTGTTTCGTCTACAGCCGTCAGCGCAGCTCTGATCCGGGAAGAAAACAGGATACAACTCCCAGTTTATTATGTCAACCAAGCCTTTCAGGGGGTTGAGTCCGGTACCCAAAAATCGAAAAAATCACGTTCGCGTTGATAATAGCCTCACGCAAGCTCAGACAGTATTTCCAGGAAAATCCGATCTGGGTGATGACGGACCAGCCTATTAAGAAGTCCATGGGCAAACCAGAGGCAGCGGGGAGAATGGTCCAATGGGCAATCGAACTCAGCCAATTCAATGTTGAATATCATCCTAGGACAGCAATTAAAGCACAGGCTTTGGCAGACTTCATCGCAGAATTTACCCCCTCAGACGAAGAGGAATTCACTGACGGAGAAGGCCAATGGACAGTACAGACCGACGGTTCGTCAGCCCAGAAGAGGGGGGGAGTAGGGGTCGTCATAATCACCCCCGAAGGAGATGTACTAAAGTATGGAGTCCAGCTGAAATTTCCTGCCACCAATAACGAGGCCGATTGCGAAGGAGTTCTGACCGGTTTAAGGCTCGGAAAAGAGCTTGGAGCCAAGAACCTATTGGTCTAAAGCGATTCAAAACTGGTAATTGGGCAGATGAGGGGACAATACGAAGCAAAAGAAGAAAGAATGCAGAGGTGCCTCAAACTGGCAAAGCACATAGCCCGAGAGTTCGAAAAGGTGGAGTTCGTGCAGATTCCCAGAAGTCAGAATGCAATAGCTGACGAAGTCTCAAAGATAGCCTCGTCCGATGGAGGAGAATTGGACGAAGGCCTGACGATGGAAGTCCAGAAGAACCCCAGCATTGAGGAAGTTCTGACATTCGTAATCCAGAACACAAACGGCTGGATGACACCCATTATATCTTTCCTTCAGGACGGGCAGCTCCCACAGAATACAGAAGAAGCCAGGAAGATCAAAAAAAGAGCAGCCAGATTTATAATCCTCAACGACGCCCTATACAAGAGGGGCTTCTCCATGCCTTACCTAAAGTGCGTTGACGAGGAAGAAGCAAAGTACATTCTGCGAGAGGTCCACGAAGGCATTTGCGGGGATCATGCTGGTCCCAGATCCCTGGCAAGTAAGATAATTCGAACAGGCTATTTCTGGCCCACTATGCAGGCAGACGCGGCTGATTTCGTCAAGAGATGTGACAAATGCCAACGGTTCGGAAATGTTCTGCGACTTCCAGCGGAAAAACTGACGACAATTGCATCGCCATGGCCGTTTGCACAATGGGGAATCGACATCGTCGGCCCACTGCCCCAGGGCAAAGGTCAGGTAAAATTCTTACTTGTTGCCATTGATTACTTTACAAAATGGGTTGAAGCAGAGGCACTGGCCACCATAACCGAAGCAAAAATACAGAGCTTTGTATGGAAGAACATAATTTGCAGGTTTGGGATTCCAAGGACGATCATATCAGACAACAGACGACAATTCGACAGTCAAGGCTTCAGAGAATTTTGCTCAGGCCTAGGCATCAAGAACCATTTCTCATCCCCAGGCCACCCACAAGCGAACGGACAGACGGAGGTGACGAATCGAACGTTGCTCAAGATTATTAAAACGAAGCTGGACGACGCGAAGGGGGCCTGGCCGGAAGAGTTGCCCAATGTCTTGTGGGCGTACAGGACAACAGCGAGAACGCTAACAGGAGAGACCCCCTTTAGACTCACCTACGGCACTGAAGCAGTGATCCCGGTCGAAGTAGGGGTAACCAGCATCAGGCGAGAAACATTCATTGAAGAAGACAATGACGACCATTTGCGAGTCAATCTGGATTTCCTAGACGAAGTAAGAAATAAAGCCTGTAGCAGGATGGTGGAGTATCAACAGAAGATGACAGACTACTACAACAAGAGAGTAAAGCTCAGGCAACTTGATATTGGTGACCTCGTCCTTCGCAAAGTAACCCCAGCAACCAAGGACTCTTCTCAAGGGAAACTCGGCCCCACATGGGAAGGACCCTACCGGGTCATTCATTACTCCAGGAAGGGCAGCTATCACCTAGAGACCATAGACGGACAAAGGCTCCCCAGACCATGGAATATCGAACACTTGAAGAAATACCATCAATAAACACAATCATGACATGTATTCATTATTCGTTGTTGAAACTAATAAATGAGTTATTCAGACGATGTTTTTCTAAGAGCAGGCATATCCGATTACAAAAAGCCAAAAATGGCTAAGTAGCAAGAGTCCGCTCTGACGGACGTAAGCTACTGACGATGACAAGATCCTTAAAAAAAAAGTGTAAGTCACAAAAAGCCAAAAATGGCTAAGTAGCAAGAGTCCGCTCTGACGGACGTAAGCTACTGACGATGACAAGATCCTTGAAAAAAAGGTGTAATCACAAAAAGCCAAAAATGGCTAAGTAGCAAGAGTCCGCTCTGACGGACGTAAGCTACTGACGATGACAAGACCCTTAAAAAAAGGGTGTAAGTCACAAAAAGCCAAAAATGGCTAAGTAGCAAGAGTCCGTTCTGACGGACGTAAGCCACTGACGATGACAGGATCATTAAAAACAAAAAAAGAGGGTGTAAGTCATAAAAAGTCAGAAAGAACAAGGGGCTGAGTAGTGAAATTCTGCTATAAAGAAGAAGATATAAAAGCTTCACCAAGCACATCACATAGGCAGTTAAAAGCATGCAAATTACAGACGCAGGTAAATGCAAAAAGTAAGTTAGAGCCAAGAGCGTGCAAGCAAAATTACCATTGTTTTTACAAACCCATAAACACCGGGTTAAAACATTGATTCCAAAAAAAAAAAAAAATGTGTCTCAAAATAAGATTTACAAAAAGGCCACGATGGGCCATGATAAAAAACATATGCTGTTAAAAGCTTAAGTGCCAGGTTCAGGCTTCCGAGGCGGGAGGGGCGTCAACAGATGCAGCGACGTCAACAGATGCAGCAGCGTCAACAGATGCAGCATCGTCAGCAGGAGCAGTATCTGGAGCGTCACCAGCGGGAACCACGGAGCGAGCAGCTTCATCAGCTGCCATCTCTTTGTCCATTCTTCCAAATCCAGGTTTTCAATATCGACGCCAGTTGGATGCTTGACCAGGTACCTTCGAATAAGCTCAAAGCCTTTAAAGTACCAACTGAAGAGCACAGTGTTGTACTCGTCAGTAGTCTGAAAAGCTTCAACAGACCTGGCCGCGATCGTCTTCAACGATTCCTTGGTACTCTGGAGCTGCTCGTCCTTTTCCAAGTTCAGCTGGCGCTCCACCCTAAGGTCGTTGCCCAGCACCTTGACCTTATCCTTCAGTGTATTAGCCTCGTCCATTGAATCGATGAGGTTCTTCTTGAGCTTTAAATTCTCAGCCTCCAAGGCTTGCACTCTTGACGAAAGAGATGCCAACTTGGCCTCTTGAGTAAGATACTCAGAGGCAATATGCAAGCTCTCTCCCAGTGCCTAAAAAGAAGTATCAAGTCATGATAAAAAAAAAAGGGGTTTGCTCTTGAAAAGAGTAGGAACAATTTACCTGCACAAGTTTGTGGACGTGACCACCAGCGACGGTGTTAAACGGAACCCCAGAAAAAGCCCTCAGGTCATCAGCCGTCACAATGCTATGGGCCCTTTCAACTGCCAACCTCTCGTCCTCCCAGACAGTAGAGCGACGAGAATCCCCTTTTTCCTTCTCCTTCTCCGTCAGGCGCGGCCTCTTAGAGATGGGTGTAGGGAGCTCCTCCACTGAAGTAGACGGGGAAGCGGTCCTCGTCGTCTCAGTGCCAGAGACAAGAGGAGTGACGGAGGCCGGCGGAGTGGCAGAAGGACCCTTCCCTGTCACACGCACATTCTTTTTACCTATGCTCGACAAGGGTTCGTCTTTCTTTGCCCTCATCTTCGCATACATGTCTTTGTTAAATTTGGACGTCATTTCTGTCAAAAGAAGAGCATTAGTTCCAAATAAAAATACAAGAAAGTAAGGGGAAGGAAAGGTACTGACGAAGTTAGAACTTACTTCTCTTTCCGTCTATGTCGAGGTTTCGCAAGACGAGGGCAGAAGGTTCTGGCCCGAGGCAGTAAAACGCAAGAGTCCTGGGATTAATGAGGTCGTCCCAACTCTCGATTGTTTGCGCGTACACAATTGCCTTCTCTACCCGCTCACTGTACCTACTCTTAAGCTTGGGTCGTTTCTTGACTGCAAAAAAAAAAAAAAAATTTAGCAGCCATAAGTGTAAACACAACAGAATCCAAAAAGCGAGGAGGAAAATATTGACGCACCTAAAGTCGGGGTTTCCCACCGACGACGTAACCTGGGGAGATCACCCCAAAACTCGCCCGAGGGTGTCTCAAAATCGTCCCCAGACACAAAGAAGAACCTCGACTTCCAGTACCTGAAAGAGGACGGTAAACCCTTGACGATCCTGGTCCTTCTCTCCCAGGGCACCAGTTCGTAGTACCCATGCTCCTTAGATGCTCTCAGACGGTAAAGGTAAACAAGCTCGTCAACCCTGAGCATGTCCCCGTCATTGGCAGCCAACCAGATCCCCATACAGCTCACCAGGATCCTCCACGAGTTGGGCATGAGCTGCCCGGGAGCAATACCAAAATGGTCCAAAAGCTCCATAATGAAAGGATGAACCGGGAACCTCAATCCACAGACGAAGGCAGATTCATAGAAGCATACCTCCCCGGGAAAGTGGTGACAAGCCCGTTCCCCCTCACCGGGCAGACGAACCCTAACCTGATCTGGGAATTGAAACCTATCCCTAAATCTACCCAGTGTATCCGTGTCCAAACCACACTCCTCTTCCAGAGCATAAAAAGCCCTAACCTCTCGGGGATTGGAAAGGGCTGTATCCTCGTCCACTGGGTTACCGCTAGACGATAACCCAGTCTCAAGCTCACTGGATCTAATTTCTGACATCGTCCTGCCCTCTTTCACTAAATCGTCAAACCAATCAAGCGATTGACGCAGCAGAGGCAGTAAATCCGCCAATACCACAGCCAAACTACTACCCTCGTAAATAAAGTTTTCGAGATAAGGAAAATTCCCTAATGACCCTCCTAGACGAGCAAAAAGAAATTAAATTGAAGGGCAATCTAGTCTAACCTCAGCACCACTGCTCATGGGAGACTAGAAACCACAAAAATCTATGCCCCAAAACCAAAAAAAAAAAAAAAAAAAAACGACAAGGAAAGAAGAAAATCAGAGAGTTGCTACAGTACATATAAACCAAATGAAAAAGAGTAGAAGGAAGAACATACCTTGAGCAAAGGAAAACTATTGCGCTACACACCAGTCGGAAGGTAAAATTACAGGATGGATGGGTGGAGAAGAAGAAGATCGAAAGGTTTTCTTTTGAAAAAAGTAAGAAAGAAAAAAGAAAGGAGGAAGTTTGAAACCAAAGGTTGGAAAGCTAAAAACCAGCGGGAAGATCAATAAAAACCCATCGTACGGAGCATTAACTCCCCTAATCAAAGTGTGCCACGTAGGCCACGCCGTAACGCATTTAATGCGGCTTAGAAAACCCAACCGCTTGCAATTCAGAAACTGTTCACCTTCCCTGGTCAACATGACATGTCACGACGACCAAGGAATCCGGGGGCAACTGATGGGATTGACGAAATCAAGCATAGACGAGACAAATCGTGATGACGAGAAAGTCCCTTGATGACGAGTAACCACCTTACTGACGAGGTTAGACATCTCATTGAATGCTGCCAGTAAACTCCCCGGACGGTTACAGAGCCAGCTATACAGACCGTTGGAGGAAGTTAAAGCAACATTATGAGGCCATTGAAGCCACCATAACTGCCTCAACGGCTAGAAGCTGAATCAACATATATATATAGCCCCCACACTGCCAAGGAAGAGGTACATTTCATACATACACACTAAGAGATTATTTTTGTTCTATTATCCTTACATTGCTCACTCTCTAAATAGCAATTGATACTGGCTTTGGCATCGGAGGCTTTGTGGCAGGCACCACACCGGTGACCATCCTCGAGAACACACTACTTTGCAGACCGGAGTCCATTCTTGTCTGCACATTTTGACTGACGAATTTACGTTTCATCATATCCAATTAAAAGTTCTGTAAAAAAAGATTAGTCTTGAGCATAAGTATTGCTAGAGAGCAGAGACACAGAAAGTTCACAACTTGATAAGGTAGCTCATTGGGATTGTGAATCCACTTGGTGCACAATCACTTTCATTTGCGTCCGCGATTCATTCCCACAAGATGCACCCTTTTGAAAAAATAGATGATTTTTTTTTCTAGACTTATTGCTCTATCATTGTTTAAAGAAGTCACTATTAGAGTTTGCAACAAAACAGAAGAAGTTTAACATTACATTGCTTTTAGCAGAGAATTGACAACAGAGCCTTTATCGACTGTCGAACGCCAGCCTCGACCTCATCGAAACGCTATTGGGTCTCTTCAAGGTTCCTATGCTTTTCAAACAATTGCCCATCAAACTCTCGCTCTTCATTCTTAATGGCAATGTGAGAATGGAGGCAACTCTTCCATTTTACATCCAAAACATCGACCTCCCTCTCTTTCTCAACCGATTCCTCCTCGAGCTTTCGCAACACCTCTCGAGTCTCCGAGATCTTATCTTTCAACAAACTAAGTGGCCCCGTAGCTTTCATATACTCTGCTTCGGATCTAGCCAGCTCTTCAGTCGCTTCTCTCGATCGAGCTCGAAGCTCATCGCCAGACAAAACGGCTTCAATTTCGTCATTTTGGCAAGTTCGGAGTTCGCTCTCGACGGTGAAGAGTTCAGCGTGCTGGCAAGAGAGGAGATCGCTGACAGCGTTATATAGCTCAGTATAGTCTGCATTGACTCCATTGAGCCAAGCCAAGACCTTCTTCGCTAAATCCACCATTGTTGCCAAGTCATAATCCTTCCTCGACAGCGTGAGCTCACGGACTAAAAGCTTCTTCACTGGCCTCGCCAAAGCTTCTCTTCCCTCTACTTTTCATTTTCACATTTTCATCTCCCGCCCATCCACATAGCACCACTGCACCAGTTGTTCTGGCGGCTTTATAAATTTGGTTAGGCTTATCTCCTCTTTTTTTTTTTGCAATAGATTTCAGTACAACATTTTATTTATTTAGTTAGTTATTAGTCAGTGATGCAATTTCTCATTAAAATAAAAAAAAAATTTAATTAAAAAAATAACGATAAGCCAAATCTTATAATTTTTTTATAGACAAAGCACTTGGATACATGAAATAATAGAAAAATGTGTCAAATATACTTGTTCTTTAAAATTACTTACATTAATCAAGTTAAAAATGTATAAATTTACTAAATTGCAGCTTTATATATCATATAATAAACAAAGAATGCTTATCAAATAAATAAATAAACAAAGAATGAAAAATGATTATTTAAATAAAATTAGAATGCAGAATAGATAATTTGATATAGGATGTTTTGAAAAGTTGTGTTAAATAGAAAAAAGAGATTCTTATACTAAAATAGATAGAAATTTTTATAGGAGTTGATACAAATTTTATAACAAACTTAAATTTTATAAATTTTAATAGTCTAAAAGTAAAATACTAAAATATACTAAATAATACTTCCAAACTATTAAAGATTAAAATTTAATAATACCTTTGGCGCGATAGTCACTCTACATGTATAAGTGCTTGTAGGGTGTGAGGGGTAAAGACTGATGTTTAAGTCTTCAAGAAGAAACTTCACACACATATATACTTAGATTAGGTTAGAGTATAATTTCTATCTTATATTATAATAATAATAATAAATTTTTTTAAGCTACTAGTC
The DNA here is from genome assembly GCA_019022515.1 of Quercus aquifolioides. Taxonomy (NCBI): domain Eukaryota; kingdom Viridiplantae; phylum Streptophyta; class Magnoliopsida; order Fagales; family Fagaceae; genus Quercus; species Quercus aquifolioides. Next base: position 64,203,593 of record CM032329.1, on the reverse strand, counting down.
AATTATATGTATATAATAAAAATCATAGTGAAAATAAACGCAAGAGTTGGGCAAAAGTCAAAGGGGGTTGAAATTAAAAACTAATAGAATAAAAAATCAAAATGGGATTTGTGGTGGTCGATTTTCAATAACATTGGGCCTAGACTCCCAATGTACTTGTACTCTGAATTGAGCTTATCCCATAATAGGAAGTCTAAAGAAGTGATTGGTGGTGTCGCTAATGGTGTTATGGCGATCCCTTAATGCTGAACTATATTAATTTCAACATGACCGTGAAGGCTACCAAGCAGTCGAGCCCCCTTTCTCAAGTCCAAACAGGACTACCTGCTCCCCAAATGTATCTTTTTCACTTCTCTCGTGTCTCCTCCACCCACCCAATTTTTTTTTTTTTGTTCCAACCCCTTCTTCTTAACTCTGCCCTCTTATATATATTTGGCATTAGTGGGATAGTCATGATGGAGAATATTTGGCATATCAGTGGGTCCCCCATATCATATCGCTTGTCGGGGGGCCCATCTTCTACTGTTTGAAATGATTCCTTAGTAACTTGTGCCTAATGCTGGGTTTTATTGTTTGGCGGGCAATTTCCCCTAAAGGATTATCTCTTGTTCTTGGCATATTTGGGATACTTTCCACATGCTCGGCTAACTCTAAACTGCTCGACTGTATGGGCTTGAATTAGGCAAAGGCTGTCTCAATGGAAATGAGTTTGGCTTTGGCATAATTCGGGGCCAGCTTGCCTATTCTCGGTCCATACAGGATTGATGTGAGATAAAGTGAGAACTGAAATAAATGAGAATAATTAAGTGAGAGAGGGAGTCTAGAATGGTGATAGAGAGTAGGGCTGTCCACAGAAAACCGTTACCCGACCCACCCGTGAAAACCGTCCGATCCGGCCCGAGTACCGGCCGACCCGACGCCGGTGACGGTTGGCGGCGGGTCTCCGCCTCCAGAACCCGAAACCGGCGGGTCGGTTGGCGGGTTTTCCCTCCCAAAATCCGAAAAACCCGAACCGACCGGTGAAAACCCATAATCCGGTGAGAAGCCCAGATTCCGGCAAGAAAAACCCAGATTTTGCTTGAACAAACCCAGATTCCGGCGAGCGAAACCCAGATTCTGGCGTTATTTGATCATTCCGGCGAGTTTTGAGATGTTTTTTGGCTAGATCTTGACTAGATCCGGCGAGATTTCGCTAGATCTAGTTGAGTTCTTGGCTAGATCCGGCGAGATTTCGCCAGATCTAGTCGAGATCTTGGCTATTTCCGGCGAAAACTCAAAGGATTTGGCCGATTTTCATCATTTTCTAGCCGGATTTTCTTTCTTTTCCAGATCTCGACTCCGACCGAACCCGACCGCCGCTCGTTGATGCTCCAACCCGTCCGAACCGACTTCTCCGACGGTCGGCGGCGGGTTGAAAGTTTGCCCACCCGATCTAGTCGGGTCGGTTCCGGGTTGGGCACAAACCCGACCCGAACCGACCCGTGGACAGGCCTAATAGAGAGAAAGAGAAGAAATTAAGATACTCATTCCCTAACAGCCACAGTAGGTAACCCATAGTGGCGGTTTTCGCAACTGCTAGAAAAAAAACGTTGTTATAGAAGGTGCTTTGTGCAATGTCTTGTTACTCGCTCCAGAAAATCACCTTTGTAAGCTTTCTTTAATCAATTCTTTATTGAAATTTCAAAATATTTTGACGGAGAGTGAGAAATACGCAGGCCTGAAGAGGAGATCATGGAACCGTTGTGGCAAAACAGGCAAGTAGTTATGCAGAGTCAGAACCAAAGATCTATAAGAGGATCTCCACCATCGGAATTGGAACAAGAGAACGAGAAAAACAACCATCTATTTATGCAAGAAGATGAAATGGCAGCGTGGCTTCACTACCCTCTCGATGAGGACAATTTCTGTGCACAACTTGAACTTCTTGACAACAATATGAATGAGTAGTCAGACTCATACCAATAACCCTATGGTTCGGTCAAGCCACGTCACCACTGAGCCCGGAATGACGGAGCCACCCTCGAGGCCACCGATTCTGCCATCGAGGAGGAGTGAGTTGGAAGGTGAGGAATTTTTTGTCAGTTCCCGTCAAGACAAAAGGGTAATGATGAAGAAACTAAGAGAATGGTGATTACATGCATTAACAAAAAGCTGTTATAATCAACATCTTCCAGTTGAGGCATGGGAAAGAGAAGCCCATGTACTATCCAAGTTCATTTGGTAAGGACAATAAAAACAAAGAAGAAAATAGATATCATCAAAAGTTGGTTTCCCTCTATCAAAAGAGCAATCAAAATATTGGTAGTAGCTGCCGAAGCCAAGCTCTCATCGATCACCACCAACCTGTGAAAAAGCACAATTACATTGCAGATGAGTAACTCCAAATTTCAACATCTAGAAACTGTACAACATTGTCTAAAATTCCTAAGATCACAACTATAGTATAAAATTTTACTATGTTGCTACTTGCTACTCTGCACTCTACACCCAATGATACTTCTTCTAAGTTCTAATTGTTCTCGTACCCATCCAGCCTCCTCATTGAGTTTTGGGTCTCTAAACCTGAGCTATCATCAAATAAAAAGACACTAGAGGGCTCTCAAAATGTGAAGTCAATTCTCTTAAGAAAAAATACAAATAATGGTGAAGTCTAAGTACAAGTTCATATCTAATTAAATGAGCACACAATTTCTGAGATCGTAACTATAGCACAAATTGCAATAGTCAAAGAGTATGAAACTCGCATCAGGTTGAAGTGCAACCAAACTGTTGAAGTTATACTAAAAAATGCATGAAATGATGAAATTCACAATTATATGGACCCAAGAACAAACCTTTTCCAGTTGACTCTAAACTATTTTGTTATACTTGGCTACTTGGGCTCTCTATCGTATTAAGATAGAAAGACAATACTTTAACAATGTATTTTCACTTTGACAATTGCAAGCAGAGTTTTAGAAGGCATTTATAGAACATTCCACCCTCCTGCACCTCATATTTATAAAAATTCAAAACAAAATAATGAGTTCAATAAGAAACTGCAATATTTTCAAACAAAGACAAGACATACCTAACTTACAAAAACACAACCTATTGATCTTATAATCCCTATCAAGCATTAATATATTAATATATATATATATATATATATATATCTATATATATATATATATATATTAATGGATAATGACTAAGAACTTAAGAAAACTACGTACATTTGAAAATTTTTATTAAACAGTTGCTATTATACACTCCGTATAAACTTCATTTTGAAAATCAATGTGACAGTACATATATGGTAAGTGTGTAATAAGGAGTGTTTCACTATTATATCTCAACTACATTATAGGACAGCAAATGTACACTAAATATTATTAGGTGACCCACAACCAATCTTCTCACTTGAACAATAAACTCTAACTCAAATGACACATTCTTTTCTTTTCTTTTCTTTTTTTAATTTTTTTTATGCAAGCATACGAAGTGATCGATGAGGCAATAGATTCAAGACTAGGCGTGTATGATTACTAATAATAAGAGGGGGAAAGTATTCTTTCTCCTCATTCTTGGGAACGTAGCTTATATGGTCAACTCAATCATTAAGAGAATATTCATTTGGGTAATTATAGATTTATATTGCTAGTAAAATGTAAACTAATAATCTTCCTATCCATTTTAGGTTTAAATATCAAGAACTAAATTTCTATGAATAAAAGTACGTACATGGTGACATTTTATGTAAAATTAGGACTAGGTGGACCTTCCCATGGAGCACAACCAATGACAAAAGAATTTACAACTGTTAATGTAGCATAAGCCTAGTAGCTATTGGTCACAATTTTTGAGGTGACATGTTTTGATTGATAAAAGATAGATCTATGTGAAACTAATGTCAAATAAAGGAGCATGAGCATAAGCATGAACAAGGCTAGAGACACCAAAAAAAAAAAAAAAAATCACAGCTTAATAAGGTGGCATGTTGTGATTGTGATTGGTACATCATTGATTTTAAGTGAGCCAATTATGAGGGATACTACTTTTATCATATTCGAATCACAACATAAAATAAAAAATACAAAAAAGATATCTATTTAAAATAGGGGTCGGTTAACACATACTCTTTAGGCATTAACAAATAAACTATGTTACAGAACTTTTAATATTACTTTTATAGAAGATATAAAAATTAAAAAAAAAAATTTCCATAAAAATTTTAAAAAGTATTTACTAAGGCATTCCTTAAAATAAATCAATTTCTTGATTTATTCCCTCAAGACACAGCATTGTAAAAAAAAAAAAAAGTTATTATTTTTTTCTAGACTTATTTCTCTGTCATTTTCTCAAAGAAGTTATTAGAGTTTGCAACCAAAAAAGAGATTGGGGGTATTGAATTAGGGAGAATTACCATGAACATTACATTGGTTTAGCAGAGAGATGACAAAGTCTCTTTGCACCGCTTAACACCAGCCCTGACCTCGTCGCAACGCCCCTCGGTCATTTGGACGATCTTTCGTGTTTTCGTCACTTGCTCAGCAAACTCATTCTTTTCATTCTTAATGGCCAAGTGAGACTCAAGGCAATGCTTCCATTTCCATTCCAGAACAGCAACCTCCTTCCTTTTCTGTGCCAATTCCTTCTCGAGCTTTCGCAACACCTCTCGGTGTTTTGAAACACTAGTGTTCAGCACACCAAGTTGCTTTTCGGCTTTCCGATACTCGGCTAAGGATCCAGCCAACGCTTCAAACGCTTCTTCACACCGATGTTGAAGACCATCGCGATACGAAATGGCATTGGATTCGTCGATTTGGTGCGTTTGGAGCTCACTCTTGGCGGAGCAGTGTTGAGCACAGTGAGAAATGAGAGCTCTAACAGCATCGTATAGGTCTGCGTAATCAGCTCCAAGCCAATCCAAGGTCTCGAAAGCCTTGTTCGCCAATTCCACCACTGTTTCCACGTGAACATTCTCTCGAGACGAAGAGAGCTCCGACACTAACAGCTTCTTCACTGACAACGCCGTCGAAGCGTAGAGTTCACTTGAATCCGGAGAGAGTTCGTTGAAGTTGCTGCTGTTGGGGGAGTTGTTCGGAAACTTCTGGAGTCGGAAGACTGGGCCCGTATCTTCTCCGACCACGTCATCCTCAGCTTGTACTGCAGGAGGGTCTTTGAATATCAGCTTTTTTTGGGGATGGGACTGATGGCGGCGGAAACAGAGTCTCGTTCGCATTCTGACGACCCACTGCTCTAGCGGATGAGTTGTGGCCCTTGTGGGTCTTTTTTCTCGACACACTTGCCTATTTGCCTATTTGTACACCTCAAGTTGTCCCTTCAGTTCCCCCTCAAGGTTGTCCATTCAGTTCTTTTATCTGTATTCAATTTTTTTTACTTCCCAAGAGGAGGTAGCTTTGATCCTTGCATGGTTGTTAAAATTACGATTTGGATTGTAGGATCGCACTCGCCTCACTAAAACGTTTAGGATTGCGTTAGAATCATAAAAATGGTAGGATCATATGTAGGATCGTAGGATCGTATGAGATCCTATCGATTCTACCGATACTACCAAAACATCAGTTTTTGATTTTATTTTTTATTTTTTTATGGCTTAAATTTTTGGTTTTGATGAAACTTTAAGTGTTTTTATTTTTCTCTGTTGTGATGGTATGATTTTTGATTATATTTTTAAATAATTGTCTTAACTTAAGCAAATATTTTCTAGTTTCTAGTTTCCTTATAATCAAAATGAAGGAATGCTTTGTCATTTCTAAATGAAGAATTTATATTGACTTTGGTACTTTTTAAGCTATAATATTGTTAAATTTGTTTGATCAATATACTCATTTGTGTTCTAATATTACTCAAATGTTTTTCTTATATATAATTTTATTAGTTTGCATGTATTTTGTATATTGATTGATTGATTTTTTTTTTAGCATGCTTTATAATTGTGGTATAAACTGCATAAGTAGGATTTCGATTTTGACAACCTTGGATCCATGCGTAAATGGAATGACTATATATGTTTGGAATGAATGAAATTTAAGACAGAGAAATTGATGAAAAATAAAATAAAATAAAAAATTGGGAAACTCTCAAACTCCCTTTCTATTTTTAATGTCAGTCTTCCTCTATCTATTTACTACCTTCCTTTATTTTGGCTCTATTTTCAACTCTTGGTCTCTCTCTCTCTTATTAATTTTCCAACTTATTGTTACACTTTCTCCAATACTTTTCACTCCCTTTTACTTTTTCATTTGTTAACAATATGATTATAGAGACATAGAATAAATTGCATATTCTGTATATTATGTGTATGTAACACTCTACGATAAAGAGTATTTATATAGGCATAATATGTGTGAAGTACAAGTAATAAGAGTGTTCTGGTCTCAAATCCCGTGGACTAGAATAACTAACATATATACTATCATCTTCTCACTACTCTTTACCTCAATGTTACTCTTCTTTTATTTTGGCTTATATTATTATCATCATCTTATTATAAATTTGTTATTCTATCTCCCATTATATGCACATTTTTCCCAGAAAAAAAAAAAAAAAAAGTTCTTTCCTCTCTCTCTCTCTCTCTCAATTCTTTTCATTTTTTGGTGGATTTTCTTATTTTTATTGCATCCCTACTGTAAGTTGATAAATTATTGTGTTCTTAAGAACTCTATTTTAGGTTGATGCGATTTAGTTTAGTGTTTTTAAGTCATCTTTTTTCTTTTCTTTAATCGTTATATGTTATCATATTGCATCATAAAGATAGTGCATAAGAATATAATGTTATTTTATTGCATAACATGACTTGGATAATTTGGTATTTATTATTATATTTTTTATTTTTACTCTTCTTATTCTCATCTTATTTTCTTTAAATTTGTAATTCTATTTCACATTCTCTCATGAAAAAAATGATTACTCTCTCTCTCTCTCTCTCTCTCGGTTTTTTATTCTTTCTTGCAACTCTACTTAAGGTTGATGAATCATTGTGTTTTTTATTAATTCTATCTCGGTTTAATATGTTTTGGTGTAGTGTTTTAGAGTTTCTCATCACAAGTAGTCTCTCCCCCTCTTATAGCTTTGATTTGATTTGTATTTGAGTTAGTTATTTTGAAAGTGAGAAGTTTAATTTATATAAAAACACAAATTTGGCTATACATTTAAATGTGTCTATCAATTATTTGAGTAGTATCAAGTATAATTTTGTTATGCTTTTTGATTACCATGATAATCACTTTTAAGAAAGTGAGGAATTTGGATAATTTATTTGAAACTTAAATAGTTTAATTGTACAGAAAAATAGGAAAAAAGAAAAAAGAAAAAAGAAAAAAGAAAAAAGGAAAACATAGCACACTATAATACAATTTTGAAGAATATGAACCACCTCAGAAATGAATAATATCAATCAAACATACCTAAAATAAAAGAATGATATATATAGAAAAAAAAGATGTAAAATTATTTAGAAAATAAATTAATTTTTAGGGAGAACAAATTATCTTCAATAAATTTTAAATAACAATTTATACATTATACCACAATTACAAAATGATTATCTATTTTGCAACTATTAGAAGATAATGATGATGATATTGTTGAGCCACCAGTCGAGTAAGGTGTCTGAGGACAAACGTTGTCAGTCACTTCTTGACTACAAAGCCTTTCGACAATGCTAAAAAAATTTCATCTTTGCCAAGCATAAATTTCTTTGATTCCTCGCTGCTAGTATTTCTTCTTTCTAAACTAAACTGTGTAGTTGTGTTTGGTTGCCAATAAATTGTAGGATGGGGAGACCGCTGAATGTGTGAAAAAGGGCTAAATTGTAACTTTATCTTTAACCTACATTTTCCTTAATATTTTCATCCTCATTTCAGACAAATTAAAACTGTGCTTGGTTGGACCTATCCCCAATGTTAATTTTATGGAAGTTTGATTTCCAGATATTTTGAGAGGTGAAAATGTCGTTCTAAGCCGGTGAAACTTTTGAACTTTTAGTGAACTACCATTCATTAGTGAAACTTTTAGTGACAATGAAGTAAAAATAAATATCATTGGGGGAACCAAAAGTTCATTACCTATATAGAAAATTAGAAATACAAATGAAAAAGAGCCTCTGATCAAAGCGAAGAGGCTGGTAAACAATTAAATTGCATACATGACACGAGTTTAGAAAACCAAAAATATAGGATGGTTCTCTCTAAGCCCCGGGTTCTCTCCAGAGAAGAGGAAGTCGAAATATCGCGTAGTAAAAAGAAGGTGAAGGACGTTCACCACGCTGATTTTAATGACGGCGCAAGTGATGGTGGCCATTCTCAGAGCCATCAGAATGCATGGGGTCTGCTAGAGCCTCCTTTAAGGAGAAACTAGTGGGTGAAATGCCAGGAGCTTTCGCAAAAGCTTTTGATTTTTCTGATATGATGAATGCTGATGCTGAATCTGACGACGAGGTTTCTGACCTTCGAGAAGGACTAGCAGCTGTTAAACTTTCAAGAGAAACTAAGTTACGGATCAGAGGTCCTTGGGCTCAAACGTTGATTGTTAAGCTATTTGGGAGATCGGTTGGGTTCAATTTTCTCCAAAGTAAGCTCAACATTTTATGGAAACCTTCAGGGAGACTTGATTGCGTCGACCTAGGAAACGATTTTTACTCAGTCCGCTTTGCTCTGAAAGAGGATCTGAACTCAATTCTGGAAAAAGGCCCTTGGTTCATTGGGGGACATTTTTTATCCATCAAGCCATGGGAACCGTTTTTCAAACCAGATATGGCTAACGTCTCCTCGATCGCAGTGTGGGTTCAGCTTCATCATCTCCCTATGGAACTTTATGAAGCTGAGGTTCTAAAGCAGATTGGAGTAGCATTGGGCAAGGTCCTTCGTATAGATGCTCACACAGCACTAGAGGCGAGGGGAAAGTATGCTAGATTATGTATTCAAGTAGACATTAACAAACCGCTGATCAATACTGTTCTTATTGGTAAGTTTGAGCAACATGTAGTGTATGAGGGTATCCATAAACTGTGCTTTGGCTGCGGCAGGATTGGGCATAAGAAGGATGCTTGCCCACACCTTGTCCGAAAACCGGGTTCGCCGGTGAGAGGAGATAACGTTGAGCGTGGTGATTCAGCAAGGTCACACACCTTGCATGCTATGGACAGTACTACAGATGGGAGTGGCACGTCAGGTGGTAGTGGAGCAGATATGGAAAGCACATTGTACGGGCCTTGGATGGTTGTGACACGCAAGAAGTTTGGACAACGTATCTCCAGGAATGTTGTGGTTACGGAGGGTCCCACGAGTCTGGGGAATGCAGTGAAATTCCATACTAATGGACAAGGTCTTTCTGTTAAGACCAATAGGATGGGCTGGGTTAAGGAGCCCACAAATTTAAGTATAGCTGGCATCGAACCCAGCAAGAAGATTTTCCAAGGAAGACCAACCCGTATGGGCTTTGCATCGAGCGATTATGAGCCTGCCATTCAGTCAAGCCCATCAGTGAGGGTCAAAAAAGGCATAGCCAGGACTAGGGCGTCTAACACTTATACCGAGTCAGCTGCTGACTTTAACAACAGACCTTCCTCTCATAAGGATCAAACTTGGTCCTGGAGAAGAACTGACGGCATCAAGAGGAAAATTGATACACCCTTTCAGTTCACGGCTTCTGATAAGGTTGTAGTAGGTTGTCAACTTGAGGGTAAGAGTAGTGGAGAGGCCGAAGCTAGTGATGATCGAAATCAGTGTATATCCGCTGTAAATGAGGGGTTGGTTTACCAGGCAGCGAACAGAGACCTGAAAGCCGAGTTAGCCGGTGATGGGGGGAAGCGTGCTAGTGGGGGGTTAGAGATCACTAGAGGAGGAGCAGAAGGCAGATTGGAGGTAGAGGCCGCTGATACTCTTATGTGAGATGATTCCTGTAGTGGAGAGAAGGATGTTGGAGGTCCAGCCAACAATCACTTATCCAATGGGGATTCGTCCTGTAATCAAGCTATCTCAAGTGTTCAAGCCGATTCTGGGGTTCAGCTTACCCGCTTTAGCAAGGAAAATGTCCTTGTTAGTGAAGATGGGATAGAACTTGAAAAGGATGGCGGTGTTGATACGTCATCTAGATAAGTGCTCCACCCTTGATCCATCAGTTTTTTCCCATGAATATAATTGTTTGGAACAGCAGGGGCGTTCTGAAGCCCAATTTTCAGAATCATGTCAGGGAGTTGGTTAGAAATCACAACCCTGCTATTATGGTGATTATGGAAACCCGTCTAGGGGGAGAAAGAGCTAGGGAGATTACTGACAGACTTCCTTTCGATGGTGCGATTCACACGGAGACAATCAGTTTTACTGGTGGTTTGTGGCTCTTGTAGAATTCAGATATGGTGGCAGTTGATCAGCTTGCTAAAACGGAGCAAGAGATTCATGTGGAAGTTAAGGTACATTCTATTAATCTTTCTTGGTTATTTTCTGCTATTTATGCAAGTCCGAGATGCGAAGAGAGAGGCATTTTGTGGAATAACCTGTCAAAAGTAGCAGAGTTGCATAATAAACCTTGGGTGATTGCTGGCGACTTTAATGAACTCCTCATCGGGGAGGATAAGCTTGGGGGCAGACCAGTGAGCATCAACAGGTCCCTCCTTTTTAAGGAGTGTCTAGACAGATGTAATATGGTGGATTTAGGATTTAATGGGCCAAGGTTCACGTGGACAAATAAAAGAGATGCCAACTGTTTCATTCAGGAAAGAATAGACAGATACTTTATGAATCCTAGTTGGTGTCTTTTGTACCCAGAAGCTAGGGTGTCTCATCTTACGAGATGTCACTCGGATCACTGCCCGGTTCTCTTAGAAACCTTGCCTAGGAGAGGGATTCATCTTAATAGGCCTTTCCGGTTTCAAAGTTTTTGGCTGTCTGATCCTTCCTTTCCGAAAATAGTTAATCAGTCCTGGAAGAATTATAGGAACTTATCGGAGAATGTAGAAAATTTTGCAAAGGAGGCTAGTCTGTGGAATAAGAACCATTTTGGGAATATTTTTGCTAAGAAAAAGCGAATCATAGCTCGCTTGGATGGGGTTCAAAGGGCAATGGCAAACTGTCCCTCTCCCTCTCTAATCCAGTTGGAAAATCATCTCCTCTCGGAATTGGATATGGTGAATGGACAAGAAACAGAGCTCTGAGCTTTAAAAGCTAGAATTAATTGGATGGTGTTGGGGGACCGTAACACATCTTTCTATCACATCTCAGCTCTGACAAGGAGAAAGCGGAATCAGATTATGTCAGTTAAAAATGAGGCAGGGGACTGGATTTTGGAAGAAAGGGAAGTTATGAATTACTTTAGAGAAGGGTTCTACAAACTGTATACAACCAGTCAGGACTCGGCAACATGGGATTTGAACTACCACTCTCAATGGCAGGCCAAACTTTCGGAGGAAGAGAAAGGTGGGATCAGTCAAATGGTGACCGAGGAGGAAATTTCAACTGCCTTATGGTCCTTAAGGCTTTTAAGGCTCCAGGTCCAGATGGTCTTCATGCAGGGTTTTACCAGCGCTTCTGGATCATTGTCGAGGACTCGGTTAAGGAAGAGGTCAAGAAAGTGTTTAGGGAAAAGAAAATTCCTAAATATCTGAACAGCACTAACATTGTTCTTATTCCTAAGGTGCAAGGTCCGAAGACTATTGGGAGTTATCGCCCCATAAGTCTTTGCAATTCTGTCTACAAAATTATTTCCAAAATTTTGGTTGGAAGAATCAGACCCTTTCTGGATAAACTTATCTCCCCTTGTCAAGCAGCATTCGTTCCAGGGAGAAGGGGGGTGGATAATGCGATTATAGTTCAAGAAATCATTCATACTATAGGCAAAACGAGAGGAAAAGTGGGTTATATGGCCCTCAAGATTGATTTAGAAAAGGCTTACGATAAACTTGAGTGGAGTTTTATTAGAAACATGTTGATTAGATTCAATCTTCCTGAGAATCTCATTGAGATTATCATGAGTTGCATCACCTCGGCTACAACCTCCATCCTCTTCAATGGGGGTAGTTTAGATGCTTTTTCTCCATCTAGAGGAATAAGGCAGGGTGATCCTTTATCCCCGTACATCTTTATCATGTGCATGGAATACTTAGGCCAATTGATCCAAGACAAATGCGAAGAAGGTCTGTGGAAACCAGTGAAAGCTTCTAGAAGTGGCCCCTCCTTTTCTCATCTCTTTTTCGCCGACGACCTGGTTCTCTTTGCCAAGGCATCTATAGGGAACTGTAGGGTCATAAAAGAGGTGCTTGATAAATTTTGTAAGGACTCTGGCCAGACGATTAGTTTTGCTAAGTCGAGAGTCTTTTTCTCCCCGAACATTGAGCAGGTTAATGAGGAGGCTTTTGCCTCAACCCTCGGGTTCCAAGCTACGATTTGTTTGGGGAAATACCTTGGTTTTCCAATTAAACATCGTGGAGGGTCCAGTCAGGATTTTAACTTCGTGTTGGATAAAGTGAAGATGAAATTAGCTAGGTGGAAGGCAAATCTCCTCTCGGCAGCAGGGAGGGTTGTTCTTATTCAAGCTTCATCCTTGGCTATTCCGGCTTATGTTATGGAGAGTTGTATGCTTCCTGGTAAGGTCTTAGAGGGTATTGATAGAGTTAATAGGAACTTTCTTTGGGGCTCTTCAGATAGTAGTAAAAAGATGCATTGGGTGGGTTGGAAGAAGGTTACTAGACCAAAAGAAGATGGGGGGCTGGGTCTCCAAATAGCTAAGGGAAGGAACACCGCATTACTTGCAAAATTAAACTGGTGATTCCACACTGAGGAAAATTCCCCATGGGCAAGGGTGATTAGAATGAAGTACTGCAATCATCTACGAGTGAGCTCTAGAAATGAAAATCAGTTGCCGAGTTCTAGAGTGTGGAAGAGTTTAAAGAAAGGTGAGGACATCTTCAAGAAAGGCATCAGATGGGTGCCCGGGTCTGACAGCCGCCTGGACTTTTGGAATGATAACTGGTCATCAATTGGTCCTCTTAGACTGGCCATTCATGGTCCCTTGACCCAAGATTCGGCTAAGTTAAAAGTCAAGGATGTCGGTCACTTAGGTGGGTGGGACTGGGAGAAGATTCAGATGGAATTTCCTAGTAGTATCAAAAGGGTCATCCAAGCCATTCCCATGCCCTTAGCAGCGAGAGCAAAAGATAAGTTGGCTTGGGAACCTTCACCGAAGGGAGATTTTGACCTGAAATCAGCTTACTTATTGTCTTTAGAGCCTGGTATGGAAGCTTCTTTTAAGGGGAAGTGGATCTGGAAATTAAAAACCCTTCCTAGAATCCAATTCTTTGTTTGGTAGTGTATGCATCAAAGCATTGGTGTCAAGGAGTGCCTCTCGGCAAGAGGTATACTAGCAAACAACACTTGCCCCATTTGTCAGAATGGTCCAGAAAATATTCTCCATGCCTTACGTGACTGCCCCTCGGCTAAAACCACCTGGCACCAGCTCGGAGTGCAACCGTCTGACCCCTCCTTCTTCATTGAGAATCTTAAGGACTGGCTGTATTCTAACATCACTGCAGATCCGAAGCTAAGAAATGGTCAAATTCCGTGGTTTCAGGTATTTTTGTTTGCTATATGGCTGATTTGGAATAGTAGAAATCTTTACATTTTTAAGGCTAGAACTCGAAATCCAAATCTTGCCAAAGAAATTCTGGCTCGAGCTATGGAATATTATCACTGTGCATGCAGCCACACGGCAACCAAGAAGCTGATTTGGAAAAATATTACATGGGAAAAGCCCAACGCTGGAGGGATGAAGCTCAATACGGATGGGTCTTCCAATGGCTCTCTCGGGTTAGCTGGAGGTGGAGGAGTGCTTAGAGATGAAGAGGGTAAGTGGGTGATTGGTTATGCCAGAAAAATTGGGTCAGCAAACAGCGTCCTTGTTGAGCTTTGGGCTCTCCGTGATGGGCTCTTTCAGTGCTTACAAGCCCATGTCCAAGCAGTAGTCATAGAAATGGATGCCAAAGTCATAGTTGATGCTTTTTCACTTCAGAACAATTCCAACGTAATTGTTTCTTCTCTCATGGATGATTGTAGGCATTTAGCCACCCTGATCCCTCAAGTGAGGTTTAGGCATGTGTATAGAGAAGCAAATAGGTGTGCAGATCATTTGGCTAAGTTAAGGTCATCAATGGATGTTGATTTTGCTGTTTTTTCTTGTCCTCCTGTGGACATCCTTTCTATTTTTGAGGCTGACTGCCATGGTATGGCTGTAAGAAGGCTGTGTTCTGAGCCTGTGCTTGTGTGCTTGTTTGTTAGTTTAATGATATTTCCTTTTCTACCAAAAAAAAAAAAAAAAAAGACACGAGTTTAGAGACAAAAATAGTAAAGATTTATTTGAGAGCAAGTGCAGAGTCATGCCCAGTTACGTAGTGAATTATCAAAAAAAGAAAAGAAAACAGTGAGGGTATGACTTTTTGCGTAGACAAATCTATGTGAAGAGAGCAAACCACAAAATCAATTTAGTTTATACCCTTTTTGCACTATGTTCTAAATCCATAAAAACACAAGTTTTTACTCCCTTTTATAAGATACTGTTAAACACAAACATCTATCGAAATCGCATTGGTCTATGACACAGAAATGCTCAAGCCATTGTGCTCATTAACATCCTCAAGCTTACATAGCACAAGAATGACATGCACACCCTCTGCTACGGAAAAAGTATATTATTTTTTTTATACATGTAATGTAATCCCTCACTCACCTGCGGCCTGCGGGATCCACTATTGTGATTGAGAGGTTACATGTAAGAGGCACGAGCACAACAACAAGAAAGAAAAGAATAATGAAATCATTTCAATGTGACATCCAAAGTTGTTCATCATCCAAAGAAAATGACCAAGAACTTAAATTGGTCACTAGTATCATATCACTTCGTCTCAAAGTGACATATATATGATGATGATGAAAAACCTCACCCACCAGGGACAGATACCTGATCCCACCCGCCAGAACTGTGTATTAGGTAACACAGGGGAACTCTTAGTGGGCACCGAATCGAGGATGTCTGATTTTACAGCTCATTCCAAGCCTCCAACAACTAGGCTGCATCCTAATGGGCAATTTCATCATATAAATCAACAGAAGTTAATATGGATTGGATGTTTCCACTAGGAAAGTAAGAAATTTTTTTAATTGGAGTTCAATAAGAAAATGCAATAAACAAATGACTAACACAAGATGTCTAACTTAAAGAAACACAGCCTTCTGATTATTTGATAGTACATAGAAGCTTTAGCATTCAACAAACAGTGGCACCTAGAAGTTCCAAAACTATAAATTGCAGGACATTCAAGATATCAAAAAAAATATTCAATCTTCCCCATCCTCCCTACTCAATCTAGGGCTAAAAAGTATAAAAAGTATATTTGCATATAGTTAGACTGTCTACCATAACCTATATCCATCCATGGCAGAAACTAAGCAGAAAACAAGAAACTAACAGTTAGAGATTGCATTAACAAAATTACAAAAAGTTGTTATATGCACAGCACATCCGAGTTCAAGCATGGGAAAGAGAAGCCTCTATACCATCCAAGTTCATCTGGCGAGTTATACACAAAGATAGCAGACATAGATATTATCAAAAGTTGGCTCCTCTCTGTCAAAAGAGCAATCAAAAACATGGTAGTAGCTGCTAAAGCCAAGATGTCATTGATCACCACCAACCTGTGAAAAAGCACAAGTACATTACAGATGAGTAGGTGTAAATCCAAATGTCAACTTCTAGAAAATGTACCCACATTGTCCATAATTTCTGAGATCACAACTACAGTATAAAATTTCAGCATGTTGCTAGTTGCTACTTACAAACACCCCCACCCTGCACCCAATGATACTTCCTCTTCTAACTGTGCCAATACCCCTCAAGTCTCCTTGGGAAGTTTTGGCTCTCTGAAACCCAAGCTCTTATAGGACAAAGGCACTAGAGGACTCCAAAATAGTGAAGTCAATTTCTCAGAAAATACAAAAAAGGGTGAAGTCAAATACAATTGCACATCTCGTAATAAGCACACAAAATTTCTGCGATCATAACTACAGCACAAATTTTAATGTGTTTTGCTAGGCAGCCCCCCCCCCCCCCCCCCTCTCTCTCTCTCTTCTTCTTCTTCTTCCAACAAAAGAATAAAGAACTCAATATCATGTCAGTGATTTCACTTTCTGCTCAGAAGTGAAAATTGTTTATATAAATCAGCACTGATTCTAACAGATGATACTAATAAATCCATCATTTTTTGTATTCATCGAGATCAAAGTTAAAACTCCAATACTCCATTCTGAACTATACATATGCACAATTAGATGTGTTTGGTATTTTCTTAGTCAGCAGGCCCCTGGTTAGGGACAAATTGCAATAATTAACAGGGTCTGAAACGAGCATCAGATTGAAGTAATACCTATATATGTGTGTGTGTGCGCGTGCGTGTGTTGTATCATGTACGGACTGAAGGGCAAGCCTTTCCATTCATTTTGGCATACTTGGGCTCTCTATCATATTAAGATGGAAAGACAACCCTTTGACAATTGTACTTTCACATTGATGATTGTATGTAGAGTTTGCAAAGAACTTATAGAACCACCTCTCTCTCTCTCTCTCTCATTGATAATTGTACCCCCATCTATCTCCATCTAATAACTTATTCAGATAAGTTCAAAACAAAATAGAGTTCAATAAGAAAATGCAATATTTCAAACAAATAAGTACGACATGATATGCCAAACCTACATAACACACATTGATGGTTATACAATCCCCTGTAGATATGACAGATGATATATTGTGAACGATGCCTGTGGATTCATGTGAAAATGAAGAAGAAAATGACCTTGTCTCGAACATGACCAATGCTAGAGACACAAAAAATCATAACTTGATGAGGCCACAAGTTGTAATTGGTAGGACAACACTTTCATGAACCCATCCCTACGAACACCACTTTTATCACACACAATCACAACACGAAAAAACACATTCTATCCACTCAATATTGGTCCTTGTTTTGTTCCCCACAATATGCAACCTCAACAATTGTGTGTATATATTAAAAAAAAGATAGAATTGGGAGGGTTCGCAGTAACATTACATTGTTTTGGCAGAGAGAAGACAAAGCCTTTATAGAGGCCTGAACACCAGCCTCGACCTCATCGCGAAGCTGCTTGATCTTTTTGACAGCCTTTTGCTTCTCCTCCACTTGCTTAGTTAACTCTTTCTCTTCCTTCTTAATAGCCAAGTGAGATTCAAGGCATTGGTTCCATTCTTTTTCAACATCAGCAAACACCCTCTCTTCCTTAGCAGATTCAATCACGAGCTTTCGCAAAATGTCCATGATCTCCGAAACCCGTCTCCTCAGACCACTAACCCGCTCTTTGGCTTTCCCAAGCTCGGCTTCGGATCTAGCCAGAGCTGCCATCGATTCTTTCGACCGAACTTCAACATTGCAGCGAGACGAAACGGCGTCGGATTCTTCGTTTTGGTGGGTTCGGAGCTCGGTCTCGACGGAGGAGAGCTGAGCGCGGCGGGAGAGGACGTCCTTAACGGCGTCGTAGAATTCAGAGTAGTCCGGCTGAAGCCAATCCAAGCTATCGAAAGCCTTGTTCGACAATTCCACCATCGTTTCCACGTCCCGAGCCGACGAGAGCTCCAAGAGTAACAGCTTCTTCACCGACTCCGCCGCCATCGCGTAGTATTCACGCGCCGCCGTATCGAGTTGGTTGAGATTGCTGCTGCTGTTGCTGTTGGAGGGGTCGGTGTTTTGAAACTTCCGGAGACGCGAGAGTGGGCCGCCGCCGCCGCCCGTATCGTCTTGTGCCACTGCCACGTCATCGGTGCGACCCACCTCCTCTGAAACGTCGTCGTTGCTGTTGTTATTGCTAGTCTCCTGCTCTTCCTCTTCCTCTTCCTCTTCGTGCTCCTCTCTCTCTTCCTCATATTTACACGTCATCGGTGTTGTCTTGGGTTTTGATCTTGTACGAGAGCAACGAGCGGGAGGGGTTTTGGTTTTGGTGATGACCCTGACTGGTCGTAGTAGTGATGGCGGCTCATTCAGACCCTCCTCCACTTTCACGCGACCCATTGCTCCACCGCCGGAGGCGGAGTTATATAAAACTAGAAAAGTAGTACGGTAATTGATTTTAAGAGGTAATAAGCGGAACCATCACAAGGTCAAGTAATGTTGGTGGCCGGACACGCACCTTGGTAGTGGTCACTGGAGGGCCGGGGTATAAATTGTTAGGAGAGAGATTTATACAAGATAGGATAGAATTTCTATCGTAATTAGGGATGGCAATTTTTACCCGGCCCGCGGGTATCCGGTCCGGTCCGATCCTAATGGGTCGGGTTTTACCCGGTTCGATTAAAAATAAGGTCGGATATGGGTTTTAAAAAAAAACCCGTGCGGGTTCGGGTCGGATTCGGGTTTTATTAAAAAAACCCGGACCCGACCCGAAACCCGGCCCGGTAAAAACCCGGTTTATTGAAATTACTAAAAAACCCTACTATATATATATACCTAAAATAATGTAACCCTAATTCCCATTTCTTCTAAGTTCTGCCCTCACTCACTCACTCAGCAGCCTCCCTACTCCCTCCCTCTCAAGCCGACAGTCCTACACTCCCTCACCCTCACTCTATCTCAAACTGCCGCCGTGAACACCAGCCTCCCTACTCCCTCCCTCTCAAGCCGACAGTCTTACACTCCCTCACCCTCACTCTATCTCAAACTGCCGCCGTGAAACTCAGACGGAGAGATACCCAACCCACAAATCCACCGCCTCACCACCATCGTCACAAACCCCACCCTCGAGCTGTCGCCGTTTTTCTTCAGGCTTGACCAAATCGGAGCTGTCGTCGTTTTTCTTCGGGCTTGACCAAACTCAGACACGCCGTTGACTCTTCCCGTCGAGCTGTCGCGTTTTGTCTTCAGGCTTGACCAAATCGGAGAGCATCAGTTATTCAGCTTCAGCCTTCAGCCAAATCGGAGAGGATTAGCTTCAGCCAAATTGGAGAGGATCAGCTTTTCTTCAGGTATTGATGGTGTTGGGTTTCTCGGATTTCAGAGACAGATAGAATGAGAGATGTGTGAGCTGTGTTATGTGTATGCTATTGCTATATAGTACTAGTTACTAGTTAGTTATAGACAGTAAATGGGTTGGGTTGGGTTGGGGTTGTGTTGGTTTTTGATTTTTGATTTTTTGGGTGTAATCCCGGACCATTTTGTTTTTCCCCCAAAAATGAAATGAAGAGAAAGATGAAATATTTGAATGTAGATTGTAGACTAGCCGAGGGTTCAGAATGGTCCAAAACAAAAGCTTTTTGGGCATTCTACGATTCGGCATATAACTGTGCGAAGGAATTAGTATTTGTATTCTATGTATATATATTTTATATGAATCTGTTATCTGTGCATGAGTTTTAGTGTGCGTGTCTTTATATGTTGAATAATGGTAATGGGCAACAAGAATTGTTGTGTGTGAATGCTTTAGAGGTTACTAATCTACACGATCCAAGATGTTATAACCTGTTGAGATCAAGATGACTTTGATTTCTGGTACTCTGTAATGGACCTTATTGAGTGAGCTTAGAAGCAAAGCTCTTTTTTTTTTCTTCAATTTATACGTAATCAACTCTGGCTCGTTCTCTCTATTAGCTGCTTTTGTATGCATTTCAAGCAGCTGAAGATTTTTTTTTTTTAAGAAAAAAAAACCCAGAAGTACCCTTTGGTATGGTTTGTAACACTTTGCTCTCCAATGCTTAGATTCGTTAGTTTGGTTCATTCTAATGGAATTTGATGATGGGGAAAATGCCAACATTACCTATTGATGCTTTTCAAAGTAGGTGATGCTGTCACTTGAGATATCATCAAATTCTATTGAAGTTAACCAACCTAATTAACGTATCTAAGCACATGAGTGTTAGGTGTTGCAAGCCAAACCACAGGGTCTTTCATGTTTTAAGGGCATAGCATGGGGTGCTAATTAGTCTCAAAATTTTGGGGTTGGCTATGGATCCTCAACATACCACAAGGTCAGCCACATTTATTTATTCTAAATTAAATGTTGCATGTAAATTAATTTGTTAGAATTGGTTTTTTTTTTTTTTTTTAAGTTGCCAATGATGCTTTTAAAGAAGATAGACTACATCACCAAATGAAAACCACAACAAATTAAATCCACAATAGAATAATGATGTAACAACAAACAATCATGTGATGAAAAAATAAATGATACAAATATTTTGGTTGCTATATAATCTACTCAAAAGGAAAATATTCCACACCATTACATCACAATTGAAACTTTATAAGCTATCATTAAAAAAGTGCAACGTATATAACCGCAAGAAAAAAAGGTGTGATGTCTATGAGATTAAAAGAGACAAAATTTTAGAGAAAAACGAACCAAGCTATAGACAATTGTTATAATCCCGTAGGGAATGAAATTATTCTCCATGGCCGTGTAAGTTAATCTTCAACTCTCAATAAGCACAATTTGTAAACACACTTGGAATTTCAACCTATCTATAAATTGTAGGTATAGGGTAAAGAGGAGAATGGAAGAATACAACAAAAAATTATAAGATAGGTAGTAGAAAGGAAGGGGTCACCGGATATGTTGATGAGCCACCACTTGAGTAAGGGGTTTGAGGACAATGTCGTCACTTCCATTTGCAAAACCTTTCGACAATGCTAAAAATTTTCATTTTTTCCAAGCATAAATTTATTTATTTGATTCCTCTTTGCAAGTATTTCTTCTTTCTAAACTGCGAAATTTTATGAGTAGTTGTCCCATATAATATCACTTTGTCCCAGAGTGAGATATAAATAAATTGCATTTATACTATATATATATATATATATAATATGATGAAAAACCTCACCAAGACATGGCTTTTTGGATTCACCCCTAGAGAATAAACCACAGATACACAATCCCACCTACCAGAACTATGTATCAAGTAACCTAGGAGAACTCTTAGTGGGATTGAATCAAGGATGTCTAATTCTACAGCTCATTCCAAGCCTCCAAAAACTAATGGTTTGTTTGGATGAAGGAGGAGTAAATTAGAGTTGGCTAAAAATAAGCTAATTTTGTGCTAAATCTACTATACTCTACTTTATTCTCCCTTCCTCTCTCTCAATCCAAACGAACCATAAGCTACACCCTAACCAGTAATTTCATCATATAAATCGACAGAAGTTAATATGGATTGGATTTTTTCATTAGGAAAGTCTTTTTTTTTTGACAAGTGAAAGTTGTATTTTTTTAATTGGAGTTCAATAAGAAAATGCAATAAACAAATGATTAACACGAGATGTCTAACTTAAAGAAGCACAGCATTTTGATATATATATTATTATTATTATTATTATTATTATTTAGAAAGTTTCAACCTATGACGTTGTAAATAACAAGCTTTAGCACTGAACAAATGGTGGCCCCTAGAATGCCCAAAACTATAAATTGTGGGATATTCAAGATATCAAAAAACATATTATGCTATCCACGATAATCTTCCTTGAATTCCTGTCCTCCCAACTCAAACAAGGCCTAAGAAGAATAAAAAGTAAATTTTTTGTGTACTGTTATTCTGTCTACCATAAATTATATTCATCCAAAGCAAAAACTGAAGCAGAAAACCAGAAACTAACAGTCAGAAATTGCATTAACAAAAGAGAGGGTTACAAAATATTGTCATTATGCACATCTCCCAGTACAAGCCTGAGAAAGAGAAGCCTCTATACTATCCAAGTTATTTGAGTTATATACAAAGAAAGTAGAAAATAGATATTATAACAAGCTGCCTTCTCTCTATCAAAAAGGCAATCAAAAACATGGTAGTAGCTGCTAAAGCCAAGTTGTCATCGATCACCACCAGCCTGTGAAAAAGCACAAAGTACACTGCAGATGAATAGGTGTAAATCCAAATGTCAACTTCTAGAAACTGTTCCACATTGTTCAAAATTTTTGAGATCACATCTACAGCATGTTGCTAGTTGCTGCTTACAACTAGGGATGGCCAAACCCACCCTGCACCCATTGATATTTCCTCTTCTAATCATGCGAATACCCCTTAAGTGTCCTCAGGGAGTTTTGGGTCTTTGAAATCTAAGTACTGATCGAACAAATGCACCAGAGGACTCTAAAACAGTGAAGTCAATTCTCTCAGAAAATACAAAAAACGGTGAAGTCAATACAATTTCATCTGTCACATAATAAGCACACACAATTTCTGTGATCATAACAAATTTTAAAACGTTTAGCTAGACCCCCCTGCGCGTGTAGAGCCCCCTCTCCCCTCCCAACAAAAGAATAATGAAACTCCCAATATCATGTCAGTGATTTCACTTTCAGTACTCAGGTGGAAAACTGTTTATATAAATCAGCACTGATTCTAATAGATGATACAAATAATTCCATCATGTTTTGTATTCAGCAACGTCAAAGCTAAAGCTCCAATTCTCCATTAGGTGTGCTTGGTATTTTCATAGTCAGCAGGCCCCTGGTTAGGGCCAAATTGCAATAGTCAACAGGATCTGAAATGAGCATCAGATTGAAGTAATACCTATATATGTGTGTGTGTTGTATGGACTGAAGGGCAAACCATTCGATTTTACTCTATCTATTTTGACATACTTGGGCTCTCTATCATAATAAGCTGGAGCTGGAAAGACAGCCCTTCGAAAATTGTATTTTCACTTTGATGACTGTATGCAGAGTTTACAAAGAACTTATAGAACCACCACCCCCCACAATGAGCTGCACCTCAAATGACACTATAATGAGCTCTACCTCCCATAGATAGAGTTTGATTGGTTAGGCATTTTGGGAGTTTAAAACAACATTTTTAGTACCTAAAACTCTGCTTTGCAAGCACAATTCTTCGTAACCTTTTCTCAAAACACCGTTGCAAAACAGCTTATACAAACTCACCCAATGTTGGTAGAGACTTATTGCTCTAGCCAAGCAGCCACTGCTCAAATAAGTTACTATCAGAGTTCGCAACTAATCTAATGTCTATATATATATATATATATATTAATTAAAAAAGCTAGAATTCGGAGAGATAAGAGTAACATTACATTGTTTTAGCAGAGAGAAGACAAAGCCTTTATAGAGCCTTGAACACCAGACTCGGCCTCATCGCGAAGCCGCTTGATCTTTTCGATGGTCTTTAGCTTCTCCTCCATTTGCTCAGCCAACTCTTTCTCTTCCTTCTTAATAGCCAAGTGAGACTCAAGGCATTGTTCCCATTCACTTTTCCGATCAGCAAGCACCACCTCTTCTTCCCACGCAGATTCAAGCTCGAGATTTTTCAGCGCTTTTCGGATTTCCGAAACCCGACTCTTCAGACCACTAACCCGCTCTATGGCTTTCCAATACTCGGCTTCGGATCTAGCCACCGCTTCCACCGCTTCTTTCAACCGAGCTTGAAAAGACGAAACGGCGCCGGATTCTTCGTTTTGGTGGGTTCTGAGCTCGGTCTCGAAATATGAGAGCTGAGCGCGGCGAGAGAGGACAGCCCTAACGGCGTCGTAGAACTCAGTGTAATCTGGTTGAAGCCAATCCAAGGTTTCGAAAGCCCTGTTCGCCGATGCCACCATCGTTTCCACGTCCCCAGACCACGGCGAAAGCTCCGAAACCAACAGCTTCTTCAAAGACTCCGCCGTCTTCGCGTAGAGTTCACGCGTCGCCGGAGCGAGTTGGTTGAGATTATTGCTGTTGGCAGAGGAGTTGTTTGGAAACTTCCGGAGTAGTGAGAGTGGGCCCGGAACTTCTCCGGACACGTCACCGGTGGTGGGCACCACTGCCACTGTAACAAGGTCGTCATCGTTGCTGTTGTTTTTGTTGTTATTACTGTTAGTCTCCTCTTCGTCTTCCTCTTCCTGTTTCTGTTTCTGTTTCTTTTTCTTGTATAGATTTAATTTTGATTTTCTTGTTCTTGTACGAGAAGGAGGGGATTTGGTTTTGGGTTTGACTCTCATTGCTCTATTTTTTTTGAGCTCTTTTTCCTGATTTATGAATTATGAGGTAAGAGGAACACAGTTGTTACATGTCTTCTTGAGAAACTCAAGAGACAAAATAATAATAATAATTAAAAAAAAAAGTGACGTAGGGAAAAAAAATTAACTTTAACATTAAAAAAGTGGTGTTCTTTTGAGTTAAAAACTCACTATCACTGCATATCTTAGATAATATAGTTATTTCAGAAGTTTCTAAGAGAGAGTTTCATATATATATATATATATATATATATTTAGATTAGATTAGTTTAGAATTCTATCTTGTATCTAAAAAAAAAAAAAAAAAATCTCATCACTTCTCTTGTAGTCTTGTGTTTCTTTCTCAGTATTAGAATATATACCAAGTATTTTTTTTTTTAAAAAATGTTAGAATATTTACTAGATATTAATTTTAGTAATTTTGTTATATAAAATTACACTTTGCTCCTTTAATAATATCATTTTTTTTTATAACAGTGATTTTATAAGCACAAATTTTTTTATAATATTTTTACAATTTCTAAAGGTAGCAATTTTTTATTGGTTTGCATTTAGGCTTATCACTTATACCACTTTTTTACTTGTTAATAACCACTCATCATATCAATAATTTGTAAAAAAATTTGTAGTTCGAGCATTTTATTCCTTTTAAAGACCATAAAAAATCTATAAATTTAAAATTTCTTTCATCTCAAACTCTTACCCCTTTTTTTTTTCTTTTTTTTTTAGCAAAAGGTTAGAATTGTATTAAAATAATCACTATTGTTTACAAGTATGGCCAAACCAACAGAATGGGGGGGGCGCCCTGATGGACTGAATTACAAAGATTGTCCGAAAATAAGTAGACACGAGAAAACCAGATCTAACATCTTATCTGCTGTGCTGCCACGAGGGTTTGGTACTCATTCAACAATCCTATTGCACTTTCCATGGTCCATCGTGGCTGTGACTGAACATGCTTGAAGTAGTAGCAGTTTCGCGCATTCCAGATACTCCACGCCGTGATTGCCCACCTGTCCAATTCTGGTGGCTCCAACGTTTGCTGCATGTGTTTGAATAGCAGGAAAAAATCCACCACGTCGTTGCTGCATTTTTGCACGCGCCCTCTGACCAGCGCCCATACATTTCTTCCGAACGGGCACTTCCAGAGTATATGAGCCACTGTTTCAGGTTCCTGGCAGCAGAGCTCGCACGTTGCCTCGATCTGGACCTTTCTACGACACAAGTTGTCCCTGGTTGGTAGACAGTTTGAGCACGCCCTCCACAAAAAAGTTCGCACTTTAGGAGGTACATTGAGCTTCCAAATTTTGCCCCAAGTAACACCGTGTGCTCGAACCAACGAGTGTTCAGCCAAGGCAGCGGATTTCAGTCTCAGAGCTACTCTGTATGCAGTCTTCATAGAGAAAGTTTTTGCTTTATTTTCAGTCCATACCAGCGTGTCTTGGGAGTCAATTTAGTTGGTTTCAATTTAGTCCTAACGTCCAATATTGCGACCAATTTTAGTATTTTTGGAAACTTTCATCTTAAATCCTATAGTTTCAAAATAACAAATTAAATCATAAGATTTCAAAAAATAACATATTAAATCCTGTAATCATACAATTCATAAGCATAATATGCACCTACATAGTAAGTTTTTTATTTTTTTATTTTGATTTGATACGTACTAAGTACAATTATGGTCTAACCTAAACTTAAGGTTGAGTTTAAAAGTCATTTGTTAAATAAACGAACTCCCCAAAAAGTCCTAGTACACTTATATAGGGGTGGTAAAATTGGACACGACCCAAAAATCCGACACAACATGATATGAAATTAGTAGGTTATGGATTGAGGTTTAATGGGTTCGTGTCATATTTGGATTGATACGACTGACCCATTTAATAAATGGGTTGGGTTAGTGTCCATTACATGGAACCCGTTTGACCTGTCTGACTCGTTTAATTAAATGATATTTTGCCAATATACCCTTCAAACCCTAGGTATATAAACTTATTAGTTGTTGTGGTTTATTTTCTTTGACATATTATGATTGATTATTTGTGATATTGAGATATGCTTTAGTTTTGAATGATTATTTGTGATGCAGTTACTTGTTAATTCTGAATTTTATATTAAAGATATTTATTTTTTTGGCTTTTCATAATTCATATCAATTTGGTTAATACTAAAATTAGTTTTTTTAATTATCTTTTTAATTTTTTAATTTTGATAAAATCTAATAAACAAGTTGACACGATTGATCAGTTTAATAAATGGGTTATGTTAGGGTTGAAGAATCTTGACCTATTTAATAAACATGTCAAGTTAGAGTTGACCCATATAGTCGAATACTCATGAGTACACGACACAAATCCGACACGCAAACACGAATTGCCACCCTTACACTTATATGGTAGTGAAATTCCTCTATTTTAATCAGTGGGCTTTAACCTTCTCAGTACGCATCTTGTTAAGTGAAAATATTGCCAATAAGTGTTTACAAAACATACTACAATGACTCACATTTGTATATCGTACTTTTGAAATTTTTTACCAAACACTTGTTTTGAGTTTTGGGCTAGAAAACGCACGTTTTGGCTCCTTAAAGTCGAACCAAACGGGCACACATTCCCAGTGAAAGAACGCTTTGCCTATGTTGAAGCCGAAATATAACACACTTTGATTTAGTTCTTTTGTGCAGGTAATAGATTCCTTATTTATTAATGAAGAGGGAGACTTTTTTTTTTTTAAGAAACACACACACACAAGAAAGAGGGAAAACAGTTCTAACATAAAAGCACACCACAAACTCTACTCAAAATTTATGATAATGAAAAGGGAGATTTGAACTCTATTAGTAAAATCTTTTTCAATACTTGCATAAATGAGGTTTTCTTATGAGAATCAATTCTAAATTTAAGATTAAAAAATAAATTGTATTTGTACTCCAAAAAAAAAAAAAAATTAAGTCTTATTTTTTTATTCAAATTGTTATATCACCCACTTAACTTGTTAGATTGAAGTTCACACTACTATTGACAAACCTTATTTATAAATTATAAGCCCAAGTATTAGATAATAAAGGTAATATATTTTTATAGTAACCAAACTATATTTGGTCAAAAAATCCTTGGAAATCTCAATCACAAGGTATTTCCCTTTTGAATGACTTCTTTTTGGTAATTTTCTTGTTGAAATTTAAATATAAGTCCTAGAAGTAGTTGTTGAAAATCTATTGTGATTTATGTATGAGGAAAAAATTTATTTCCTAGTGCATTTAAAAAAGTAATAAATAATTCTTTAATACTCTTGTGAAGGTTAAGACTACAATGAATAACTTGGTAAAACCTTGTTGAGGTCTAAAAAGCTACAATGCTGCACCAAGGCCCAAAATGGCACAGTAAGTTGAACTCCATAGAAAAAATAAAAGGCTTGAGCTCACAATAAGGAAAAAAGGATTTAAAGCCCAAGACCCACGAATGGATAGGCCTTAGGGCCCATGAAACGAAGGGAAGAAAGGAGAAAGCTCAGCCTGCCGAGATCAGAAAATCAATAGGGAATCCAGTGATAAGAACTGGGCCAAGATACCCAGGGACTGCCAGGAGCTTGGGGTCCTCAGACGTGTAGCAAAGATAGGATGAGATTAAGACAGCTTAAAAGGAGTGCCAAGAAACACAAGAAACGAAGGGCAGATACGTCCCTTATCAGCCACCCAATGATGCAGAAAGGAATCAGAAAGCTTGAAGACTAACAATTCATGAACAAAGGGCTGGTACCTCGGGGAACCCAGAAAGAAGAACCATGAAGGGAAGTAGCTGGGAGAACTTTCAACCTGGCAGGGATGGAATCGGCTCACTCTGGAAAAATGACAAAAGGAAAGACAGCCAAAAAGCTAAGTCTGAAAAGGTGAGAAAACCTTGAAGGAAGAGAGATTAAAGGTCAGCTCTCTAGGGACGCCCCAAAACGGAAAGTCAACAAGAGGCTTTTTAGGGAGAAAGCACCAAAAGAAGAAAATTATGAGAAACAAGGAAGGGGCCAGCCACCAAAGTTGCTGGAACAACATTGGCTCTGGTACCCAGGGGAGCAAAAGAGGGGAATCAGTGGTACCCCGGAACCCTAGGATGACACTATAAAAGGGGAAGCATCCAATAGTGAAGGGGCATTCAGCAACAGTGAATCAAAATAGAATCATTGAGAAAACTCTATCAAAAACTCAAAGAAAGTAGTAAAAGAAAGGAAAATATCGCCTGGTATCCTCAAACAACCACTATAGAACATACTTGGATTCAAAGGGATTCAAACTTTGCAAGTCTTAGAGACTTAGAGATCCATCTAAGTCTGTAATTTTTAAGCTTATTCGGACATTGTAACACGTCTTAGTAAGCGCCTTGTAAAACAAAATTAAGAAAAGTAATGAAATATCTCACATTGTTTTAAGGATCCTTAACAATTATTCTATGTTTTTTGTTTACACATTGTTCCTTTACTATTTCTTGCTGTTCCATGCATATATTTTTTGCTTATTAGTATGTATGCATTGTAGGATTCTTGCTCTGTGCACCACTTGGTTTGTAATCAGTCCATTTAGCTGCGGTGAACTAAGCCCAGTCCCTTAAAACAACAACTAAAACGCCCAAGGTCCTTACTTCTACTTGGGCCTGGACCTTGTCCAGAAAAAGGACACTCACAAACCTTTTACAAGGTCGAATTTGAATGAATAGTGCCTATTTTCTTTTCAATGAAGACTAACACATGACATTCATTAAAAGATGGGGTGGAAGGTTAGATTGATGAATTATCAAACAATCCACCAACTGGCAAAATCTTATGTCGTCGCATAATAATCATGATTATATTGTAGTCGAACATATTTATTCTCATAACAACAAAGGTAGTCTCAATCACAGAGTATCATCATTTCTAATCATTGTTTCTGGTAACTCTTTTATTCAATTTTAGAATAGTGTTTTGTTAGTGTAAACGAATTCCTCTAAACCAAAATTTACCTATATCTTTAAATAAGATGATGAATATTCGGCCTATCGTAATCGTCCATATACTCGCCAATTCACCTTCCTTTATCAGAAAATGACTTTCACCTTCCCAGCTACACCATTGAGAATCATTTTGTCAACGCCTCGTTTTGTAACCAGGGATCCTCTCAAGGTCAAAATCCTAAGTTTCCTTTAGGAAATAGTAAATGTCATTCAAGCCTTTTCTAAAATCAATAACAAAAACATATATCGAATTTCACAACGATCAAAGTGACGCATTGGATGCAACGATCAAAGAACCCCAGCACAAAGATCAAATCTGTATAGTTCAAGTAGACCCTTGTAATTTAAAGCCTAAACGATGTGGGCATGATAAATTAATTATAATTCAAAAATCCCATTGGTATATGTTTTTAGACAAGAATTTATTTTCACTTGAACTTAGTGGTATAATGGCTCCCCCCTAGGTACTAAGTAACTAGGTGTGAGTAAGGTTTCCGATTTCTACAAATTGGGTGGGTGAAGATATGGTAGATTTAGGAATTTCTAACAAAGATCCACACACACCAAAAAAAGAAAAGAAAAAATTTAATTAAAAGAATGGATGAATGTTTAGTGATAATTATGATTTTTAATTTTTTTTTTTAAATTGACACCATGGTTAAATAAAAAAAATGAAAGTATTAAAATTATAAATTTCTTTAATAAAGTTCATAGATTTGGAGTTAGTGAAAAATGGGGGGAAACGGAGGGTAGATTGAAATTTGGGTTTGCTCAAGGTCGAGTACAGACCACTGTATTTAGTATGCCGATTGGGAGATTAATACCAAGTCCATGGATCGATCTGCAATTTTGCCAAGATCAATCATTTTTTTGGGCCCCTTTTTTCATGTTACATTGTCAAATTTTTTTCCTGAATTTCAACCCCATTAATTGCAGCATGGGACCCAAGACCAGCTAATCGGCATTAAACTCGTGTAATTAAATTTTAATATCATTAAAATTCATAGAAAATGTTAAATGTTGGCTATCCAAATGAAATTGTCTACACACAATCACATGATTAATCTCAAATTGATTATAAACTTAACTGATTTGAATTTATTGTGAAAGGCTTTGGTCAATCGAAAACCCTGAAGAGCACTTTAATTCATATCTTGCTTGAATACGAATTAGGAATAAAAAAATGTACTTAAATCAAATTTAATTGATTTGATTACTTTTGGATTTTATGGATCTACTTGAAATTATTAATTAAAAATTCTATTCACACGTAGAATTTCGAATTTTCTTTAGCCACCAGAGGAGGAAACCTATTATATGTATATAGGGTGGATATTATTCATCTACATCTTTCCCAATTAGTGGTTTATCGAATCATTGCAATCGAAAGGATCCAATTCTATCAAGTTTCCAATTTATAAGTAAAATCTTTGTGAATTGGTTGAACTCTTTTAAACAAAAGTGTATCTTGCAGGAATCAAATCAATCGTTGATGTGATTCTTTGATCTCAAGAAATCTCAGAAAGGGCAGGTTGCTGATGTTTTTCATAACGAATAAAAATCAATGAATTAATGTCTAAACCCAATGATTCAACGAAACAATTAGTAATTCTAGAACCAATTAGTTAGCAATAAACAAATTTTAGTTTATGGTCTTATAATTGCTAAGCCAAGTCATTGCAGGAAACCCCAAGATATTATCACAGAGGCGGATGAACAAACATGTAGAACACTAGTTCGAAATTGTTAGGTTCTAAAGACTTAGAATTTGATGTATTTAGAACTCTAATGTGTAATGTTGGCAAACCATGATCAAAACAATATGTTTAGTCTTATTTAGGCTTGCTCAAAGTTGTGTAATTCATGTAAACTTGGAATTGAGTGGCTGCAGATGTATTGGTACATTTCGGCCTGGCTCGATCTATCGAAGGATAGACTCGATCGATCGAAAGTTGGCCAGAATGTTTTTTCTGCAGAATTTCCAACTTAGCCCTACCTCATTAAACGTTTAGGGTTTTATGTTTTTGCCCTAGGTATATAAGGCAAAACCCTAGCCACGTTTTGAGAGTAGCTCTAGATGCTCTTGTTGCTCATATTTGCGGTTTGTGTGAATCTCTTGTGAGAACCTTGAGGAGCTTTCCTTCACATAAACTTAGGGTTTTTCAAGGAAGAGATATTATCAACACCTTGATGATCAACTCAGTTGCTGCCATTGGATTTTAAAGAAACGCAAGCAGGAGTGCTTGTACTTGATTGGAGAATCCAAGAAAGAAGGAGTCCGTGGATTCGGAGCTTGCACGTGGTCGTGTCAGTAAGTTCTACTGGTGGCTAACATTAGGAAGTCGAGCGTGGGTGCTTGTAAGTCCTTTTGTATGAACTTCGATTCTTTCATATAGTGGATTCAAGTTTACCTTGAGGATAGCTAGGTTAAATCCTCCCCAGGTTTTTTACCGGTTTGGTTTTCCTGGGTGATCATATCTTTGTGTTCTTTATATTTCCGCTACTTTATATCTTGAAATGATTATTTGATTGTGTTAACCTAGATTTGCATAATTTGACTAAGTTAATCACTTGGCTAATAAACTAAGTTAATCCAATTGTTGCGTTTTAAGGGGTCTAAAAACCTAATAGAAATCATCAATTATAAAGGCAAAAGCCCATCGATTTATTCCAACATAAAAAGTAATAGTTATGATCGATACAAGTACTATAAAGGCTCATATCCTTTTGTTATTATGTGGCACATTTAGGTTTGTGGATTATCAAGATTATGATGTTTTCCAGTGTTTCACTTACAATTGATTCTTTCTCAGGAATCTTGTAGAGGAGTGGCCCATGCCCTAACTGGATTATGTATTGGATTGGGTCCTCCTGGTACATTGTGGTTGATTCTTGCTTGAATATTTTGTGGAGAATCGGTCCATGTAGAGATTGAATTATGTACAGGATTGGGTCCTCTTGGTGCTTTCTAGTTGATTCTTGCAAGGTTATTTTGTAGAGGATCGGACCATGCACTGATAGGATTATGTATTGGATTGGGTCCTCCTGATACTTTTTGGTTGATTCTAGCACGATTATTTCTAGAGGATCGGTCCATGCACTAACTAGATTGTGTATTGGATTGGGTCCTCCTGGTACATTGTGGTTGATTTATGCCCAAATATTCCGTAGAGAATCGGTCCATGCAGAGATTGGATTATGTACAGGATTGGGTCCTCTTGGTACTTTATGGTGGATTCTTGCACGGTTATTTTGTAGAGGATCGGTCCATACCCTGGCTGGATTACGTATTGGATTGGGTCCTCCCGGTACATCGTGGTTGATTCTTGCTTGAATATTTTGTAGAGAATTGGTCCATGTGGAGATTGTATTATGTATAGGATTGGGTCCTCCAAGTACTTTCGGGTTGATTCTTGCAAGATGATTTTTTTGAGGATTGGTCCATTGTGATATTCTAACACTTGAGCTCATGAAGAAAAGTGACTGGAATACAAATAACATGACAATGAACATCTTTCTAATTGTCGAGTCAAACATTTTGTCTGTTCTAATTAAACAAAGTGGTTGTTGGATTGAAGTTCACACTACTATTGACAAACCTTATTTATAAGCCCAAGTATTAGATAATAAAGGTATTATATTTTTATAGTAAGCAAACTATATTTGGTCAAAAATACTTGGTAATCTCAATCACAAGGTATTTCCCTTTCGAATGACATGTTTTTGGTAATTTTCTTGTTGAAATTTAAATATAAGTCCTACGAAGTAGTTGCTAAAAATCTATTGTGATTGAAAAAAATTATTTCCTAGTGCATTTAAAAAACTAAAAAAGTAATAAATAATTCTTTAATACTCTTTTGAAGATTAAGACAACAATGAATATTTTGGTAAAACCTTTTACTAGGCTGAATTTGAATAAATAGTGCCTATTTCCTTTTCAATGAAGACTGACACATGACATTCATTAAAAGATGGGGTGGAAGGTTAGATTAAGGAAATATCAAACAATCCACCAACTAACAAAATCTAATGTCGTCGCATAATAATCATTATTATATTGTAGTCGAACATATTTATTCTCGTAACAACAAAGGTAGTCTCAATCACATAGTATCATCATTTCTAGTCATTGTTTCTGGTAACTCTTTTATTCAATTTTAGAATAGTTTTTTGTTAGCATAAACGAATTCCTCTAAACCAAATTTTACATATATCTTAAATAATGATGGATATTCGGCCTATCGAAATCATCCATATACTTGCCAATTCATATCCTCTATCAGAAAATGACTTTCACCTTTCCAGCTACATCGTTGAGAATCATTTTGTTAACACCTAGTTTTGTAACCAAGGATCCTCTCGAGGTCAAAATCCTAAGTTTCCTTTAGGAAAGAGTAAATGTCAATCAAGTCTTTTCTAACATCAAAAACAACGAATTTCACAACGATCAAACTGATGCAAAGATCAAAGAACCCCATCATAAAGATCAAATTTGTACAATCAAAGTAGACCCTTGTAATTTAATGCCTAAACAATGTGGGCATGATAAATTAATTTGATTCGAAAATTCGATTGGTATATGTTTTAAGACAAGAATTTAATTTCAATTGAACTTAGTATTCTAATGGCTCCCCCCTAGGTACTAAGTGGTTAGGTGTGAACAAGGTTTTCGATTTCTACAAATTGGGTGGGTAAGGGTATGGTAGATTTAGGAATTTCTAATAAAGATCCACACACACACACACACACACACACAACCAGAATTTAATTAAAAGAATGGATGAATGTTTAGTGATAATTATGATTTTTAAATTTTTATAAAAATTGACACCATGGTTAAATAAAATAAATGAAAATATTAAAACTATAAATTTCTTTAATAAGGGTTGTAGATTTGGAGTTAGTGAAAATGGGGGGAACGGAGGGTAAATTGAAATTTGGGTTTGCATAAGGTAGAGTACAGACTTTGTATTAAGTATGTTGGTTGGTAGATTAATACCAAGTCCATGGGTCGATTTGCAATTTGGACTAGATCAATCTTTTTTTTTTGGCCCCATTTTTCGTGTTAAATTGTCGATTTTTTCCCGAATTTGAACCCCCTTAATTGCAATATGGGACCCCAGACTAGCAAATTGGCACTACACTTGGGCAATTAAATTTTAATATCATTAAAATTCATGGAAAATATTAAATGTTGGCTGTCCAAGTTAAATTGTGTGCAAGCAATCACTTGATTAATTTCAAATTGATTATAAACTTAACTGATCTGAATTTATTGTGACAGGCTTTGGTCAATCGTAAACCCAGAAGAGCACTTTAACCGAAAATTTATAAAAACAAAACAAACACAGCATCTTTGACTATGTGATGACCAGATCTTTCCTTGGAAAGTTATGTAGGCCTCCACCCTTAGGACCTCCACCAAAAGCCTCCTCCTCCACCATGTGGATCCTGCATGTAGGTATAATCCATTATCCTAACTTGTTTTTCATGTTGCTATAATGTTAGTTTAAGATTAAAGCATGCTAGTGATTATTTAAATTCCTTGAATATGTTTGAATGTTCATGATATTCTTACATGTTCATATCGTTCTTCACATGTTCTTGGTTGTTCATCACATGGTCATGCATAACACTAGCTTTGATCTTAAATCCACATAAAAAATACGAAAACATGTTTGTTTAATAATTCTCTCAAATCCTTGAATCTAGGATATCACCACCCATACACATTCACTAGAATTTATTTATTTTAGTCGAAATACAATGATTAATAAATGGAATTAGGGTTTATCACATGCACACACATTAAAATTAACATGCAAAATGATTGGTAACATATTGGATGATACGATATGAATGTTGGCTATCATAGTTTAGAAGACCAGTTTCACTGGGCAAGATGGGTGCTTAACACCTTCCCATCTTATAACATATCCTCTGAGCTTAGATCAAGGTTTGATAGATCAATGCTTATCCATGTAATCTTCAATTTCTAAATTGTAAATAACAAACAAAGCCATGCACTTTACCTTAGATTGTAAATACGACCAAAGCCAAGTAATTTCCAATGATTAATGTACATTCATTCTTAAATCAATAAAATGATGAAATTTTCAATTTTGGTTTTCTTATTTATTCCAATAATTAAGTAAGTAGCGACTCTATTGTAAAACCCATAATCTAAAGGGGAAAATATAATCAGTCGAACCTCCATTCTGAGAGGCACTAACAGGACTCCGCACATTCATGTAGGCTTGGCACAACGCTGAAACGGGCCGAGGGCACGGTCTCTCACAGAAGCACATAAAATTTTAACCAAATCCTCTCACGTTAAAAAGACTTTATATAAAATATATTGTTAGCTACTCTCCTTTGTTAAATAGCCAATACATCATTTGTAATGCGGCACTTATCATAGGAACTCATACAATTAAATCAACTAAGTTTCCAGAGTAATGAAAAACGATATGGGTATGTCTCATAAGAATAGAGATATAAGAACATAGAACATACTTTAATCCAATCATATTATTAAAGGACAACCCATTGTTCGGAGATATAAGAACATAGAACATTATTTATTTTTCTCTATCACACATTCATTTTGTTTTTCATTAAAAATTATTTACGAGTTATCTAGCTTGAGTAAAGAGAATGAGAATACAAAAGATTTTGTTTTCTTTTTTGGATATGAATTAGGAATAAAAAAATGTACTTAAATCAAATTTAATTGATTTGATTATTTTTGGATTTTATGGATCTACTTAAAATTATTAATTAAAAATTCTATTCACACGCAGAATTTCGAATTTTCTTTAGCCACACGAGGACGAAACCTATTATACGTATATAGGATGGATATTATTCATCTACTTCTATCCTAACTGGTGGTTAATTTATCGAATCATTGCAATCGAAAGGATCCAATTCTATCAAGTTTCCAATTTATAGGAAAAATCTTTTTGAATTGGTTGAACTCTTTTAAACAAAAGTGTATCTCGTAAATATCAAATCAATCGTTGTTACAATTCTTTGACCTAAAGAAGTCTCAGAAAGGGTAGGCTGCTGTCGTTTTTACCAACGATTAAAAATCAATGAAGTAATGTCTAAACCCAATGATTCAATGAAACGATAAATAATTTTGGAACCAATTAGTTAACAATAAACAAATTTTAGTTTATGGTCTTATAATTGCTATGCCAAGTCATCGCAGGAAACCCCAAGATATTATCACAGCGGCGGATGAACAAACAAATAGAACACTAGTTCGAAATCATCAATTATAAGTGCAAAGCCCATCAATTTATTCCAACATAAAAAATAATAGTTACGATCGATACAAGTATTATAAAGGCTCATATCCTTTTGTTATTACGTGGCACATTTAGGTTTATGAATTGTCAAGATTATGATGTATTCTAGGTGTTTCACTTACGGTTGATTCTTTCTCAGGGATCTTGCAGAGGAGTGGCCTATGCCCAAATTGGATTATGTATTGGATTGGGTCCTCTAGGTACTTTGTGGTTGATTCTTGCCCGAATATTTTGTAGAGAATCGGTCCATGCAGAGATTGGATTATGTATAGGATTGGGTTCTCCTAGAACTTTCTGGTTGACTCTTGCACGGTTATTTTGCAGAGGATCGGTCCATGCATTGACTGGATTATGTATAGGATTGGGTCCTCTAGGTACTTTCTGGTTGATTCTTTTTGGATGATTTTTTTGAGGATTGGTCCATTGTGAGATTCTAGCATTTGAGCTCACGAAGAAAAGTGAGAGGAAGACAGTGGTTGTTGGATTGAAGTTCACACTACTATTGACAAACCTTATTTATAAGCTCAAGTATTAGATAATAAAGTTCATATATTTTTACAGTAACCAAACTATATTTGGTCAAAAAATCCTTGGTAATCTCAATCACATGGTATTTCCCTTTCGAATGACTTGTTTTTGGTAATTTTCTTGTTGAAATTTACATATAAGTCCTACGAAGTAGTGCTGAAAATCTATTGTGATTTACGTACGAGGAAAAAATTTATTTCCTAGTGCATTTAAAAAAGTAATAAATAATTCTTTATTGCTCTTGTGAAGATTAAGACTACAATGAATAACTTGGTAAAACCTTTTACAAGGCTAAATTTGAAATGAATAGTGCCTATTTCCTTTTCAATTAAGACTGACACATGACACTCACTAAAGATGGGGTGGAAGGTTAGATTAATGAATTATCAAACAATCCATCAATTGGCAAAATCTAATGTTGTCGCATCATAATCATTATTATATTGTAGTTGAACATATTTATTCTCGTAACAACAAAGGTAGTCTTAATCATAGAGTATCATCGTTTTTAATCATTGTTTCTGGTAACTCTTTTATTCAATTTTAGAATAGTTTTTTGTTACCGTAAATGAATTCCTTAAACCAAATTTAACCTATATCTTTAAATAAGATGATGGATATTTGGCCTATTGTAATCGTCCATATACTCACCTGTAAGGTTGAATTTATCCAATCATTTTGTTGGCTTTATTCCGTGCCAAATTTGCTTGTAATTCAGCATTTAGAAATCCTGTATTTAGGTGGGAATCATGTAAGGGTAGTGTGTGAGAGAGTGTGAAGAAAAGCTCAAGAGTGTGCACTCAAGAAGGGCCTCAAGACTGGATCTCGCGACTGGAGAGTCACCAAAGGTGGCACATGTGTGAAGCATGCAGGGGAGCTGAAGAGTCACGCCAGCTGTTGCACTACAGGACAAAACTTCCAATCTGGCCAGCCCGTTAGCTCGCGCCTCAAACTCACAACTTGTTCTAGTCGCGAGCTCGAGTCGCCAGAACACTCTGTTTGTTACAAAATTGACTCTTCGCATTCCATACACACCCCACTATAAATACCCTTATACCCATGTATTGTAAAGGGCTTCTAGAGAGAATTTTGAGAGAGAAACCCTAGAGAAAAACAAGATTGACTCATCCACAATCTTCATCCTTTGATTCTCCAAATTCCTCTACTCTCACCTTCTCCATTGTTACATCCTTAAGAGGTACATTAGCCAAATCCTTATCTCACCATACCCATATCTGTGAGAAGGCTTTTTGGTGCTTGGGAAGCAGTTAAGAAGTGACCAATTCATTTTGGTTGATGCAATGGGCGATTGCGGGATTCGGTAAGCTAGAGAAGACAAGGTTCGGCATAATCCTGTTGGAGCAAGAAGCTTGGAGGGCTTAGGTGCACTGGGTAGATTAGGCTTGAAGGGTCTTCTACTATTCATGTATCCTAACTATATTCTCTAGAGGATTATTGTCCGCAAGGAGGGCGGCGGAGAGGTTTTACGCCGAGGACTTCAGTTTCCTCTTCGATAACACATCGCTGTGTTGTCTTTGTGTTTGCATCTCTCTTCCCTTAATCTTTTCCTTTTAATTACTGTTGTGGTTGTGATTAATTTCAGTTTAGATTGTTTTACCAATTTTGTTCTAGCTTATTTTCATATTCCGCACATACATTGTTTGATTATAAGTTTGTATTGGTAATTTGTATTTTGGGGGTCTAAACGTTCATAGGTGTTTTACACACTATTTGAACATTCATCACCAATTCACATCCTCTATCAGAAAATGACTTTCACCTTCCTAGCTACATCGTTGAGAATCATTTGTTGACACCTCATTTTATAACCAGGGATCCTCTTAAGGTCAAAATCCTAAGTTTCCTTTAGGAAAGAGTAAATGTCATTCAATCCTTTTTTAAAATCAAAAACATCAAATTTCACAACAATCAAAGTGATGCAGTGGATGCAAAGATCAAAGTAGACCCTTGTAATTTAATGCCTAAACGATGTGGGCATGATAAATTAATTTTGATTTGAAAATTTGATTGGTATATTTTTTAAGACGAGAATTTAATTTGAATTGAACTTAGTATTTGTGGGGGCTCGAGGACCAAAGAAGGGATTGTTGGGTTGTAGTGTTGGTTTTGGGGCATTATACACCCGAGGAGGGAAGATAAAGAGGCAAAAGGTTTTTAGGAGCTTCAAGTGGGAAGGATTGGCTAAGGAAAGAGAATCATGAGGAACAGGGGAAGTTTCCCGAGGGAAGTGGCCTGTTGCCTCCGCATTAAATGGTGTGCAACAGCTTTATCAGCTGCATTGATGAGGAAGTGACCTGAATAGTGAAATTCATAGTTAAGCAAACTCCATCTACCACCTTCTTCAGATGTTTAAAGGAACAAGTGTCATAAAGAGAAATGGGGAGGAAAAGATGGAAGGTTAGGATGCGAAGGAGGAGGGAGTATGTAAGAAAAAGATGGTTTCTAGAGAAGGGGCATCTAGACACAAGTAAAAAAAGAAAAAAGAAAAAAAAAAGAAAAAGAAGAACATCGAGAGAAGAGAGTGAACAGTGCAACTTTCTGTATAACATTGGCCTTCTCGGGCAGGCTTGTAAGGAGACATTTGCTCATCTATTCTATAACATTTGCCCTTTCTTCCTTATTTTCATCCTCGAGCGAGCCCTCTCTTGTTGTTTATTTCCCTCTCTAACAAATTTTATAGATTTGGGCCAGGGTTGAACTGTACAACTCACTGTTCTAAGTGGGCATGGGCAGCAAGATCTTTTGGTCCCTATAGCATTCCAATGCCCCCCCCCCCCCCCCCCCCAAGGTACTAAGTGGCTAGGTGTGAGCATAGTTTTTGATTTCTGCAAATTGGGTGGGTAGGGGTATGGTAGATTAAGGAATTTCTAACAAAGATCCATACACACATAAAAAACAAAAAACAAAAAAAAAAAAACAAAAAAACAAGAATTTAATTAAAAGAATGGATGAATGTTTAGTGATAATTATGATTTTTAAATTT
Organism: Quercus aquifolioides; assembly: GCA_019022515.1. NCBI lineage: Eukaryota > Viridiplantae > Streptophyta > Magnoliopsida > Fagales > Fagaceae > Quercus > Quercus aquifolioides. Next base: position 64,163,750 of record CM032329.1, on the reverse strand, counting down.
TTATAAAAATTGACACCATGGTTAAATAAAAAAAACTGAAAGTATTAAAACTATAAATTTTTTAATAAGGGTCATAGATTTGGAGTTAGTGAAAAATGGAGGGAAACGAAGGGTAAATTGAAATTTGGGTTTGCTCAAGGTAGAGTACAGACCGTTGTATAAAGTATGCCGATTAGTAGATTAATACCAAGTCCATGGGTCGATCTGCAATTTGGCCAAGCTCAATCATTTTTTTTTTTTGGGCCTCGTTTTTCATGTTAAATTGTTGATTTTTTTTTTCTCGAATTTCAACCCCATTAATTGCAACATGGGACCCAAGACCAGCTAATAGGCACTTAACTTGTGAAATTAAATTTTAATATCATTAAAATTCATAGAAAATGTTAAATGTTGGCCATCCAAATTAAATTGTGTACACGCAATCACATGATTAATTTCAAATTGATTATAAACTTAACTAATCTAAATTTATTGTGAGAGGCTTTGGTCAATCAAAAACCCAGAAGAGCACTTTAACATAAAATTTAGACAAACAAAAACAAACACATCATCTTTTGACTATGTGATGACCAATCCTTCCTTGGTAAGTTACGTAGGCCTCCACCCATAGGACATCCACCAAAAGCCTCCTCCTCCACTGTGTGGATCTTGCATGTAGGTATAATCCATTACCCTAACTTGTTTTTCATGTTGCTATAATGTTAATTTAAAATTAAAGCATGCTAGTGATTATTTAAATTCCTTGAATATGTTTGAATGTTCGTGATATTCTTACATGTTCATATCGTTCTTCACATGTTCTTGGTTGTTCATCACATGTTGAAGCATAACACTAGCTTTGATCTTAAATCCACATCAAAAATATGAAAACATGTTTGTTTTATAATTCTCTCAAATCCTTGAATCTAGAATATCACCATCCATACACATTCAATGGAATTTATTTTTTTTAGTTGAACTACAATGACTAATAAATGGAATTAGGATTTATCACATGCACACACATTAAAATCAACATGGAAATGGTAACATATTGGATGATATGATATGAATGTTGGCCACCATAGTTTAGAAGACCAGTTTCACCGGGCAAGATGGGTGTATAACACCTTCCCATCTTGTAACATAACCTTCGAGCTTAGATCAAGGGTTGATAGATCAATGCTTATCCATGTAATTTTCAATTTCTAGATTGTAACTGACAAACAAAGCCATGCACTTTACCTTCAATTGTATATACGACCAAAACCAAGTAATTTCCAATGATCAATGTACATTCATTCTTAAATCAATAAAATGATGAATTTTCCAATTTTGGTTTTCTTATTTATTCCAATAATTAAGTAAGCGATGACTCCATTGTAAAACCCATAATCTAAAGGGGAAAATATAATCAGTCAAACCTCCATTTGGAGAGGCACTAATTGGACTCCACCCATTCACGTGGGCTTGGCACAACACCTAAACGGGCCGGAGTGCGGTCTCTCACAGAAGCACATAAAATTCTAACCAAATCTTCTCACGTTAAAAAGACTTTATATAAAATATATTGTTAGCTACTCTCCATTGTTAAATGGCCAATAAATCATCTGTAATGCGGCATTTATCATAGGAACTCATACAATTAAATCATCTAATTTTCCAGAGTAATGAGAAACGATATGGGTATGTCTCATAAGAATGGAGATATAAGAACATAGAACAGACTTTAATCCAATCATATTATTAAAGGACACCCCATTGTTTGGAGATATAAGAACATAGAACATTATTTATTTTTCTCCATCACACATTCATTTTGTTTTTCATGAAAAATTATTTTCAATTAATGGGGTTGAAATTTTGGGGAAATATCAACTTTGATCCTTGCACGGTTATTTGGTAGAGGATCGATCCATGTGCTGACTGGATTACCTATTGGACTGGGTCCTTCCGGTACATCGTGGTTGATTCTTGCTTGAATTTTTTGTAGAGAATTGGTCCATGCAGTGATTGGATTATGTATAGAATTGGGTCCTCTTGGTACATTTTGGTTGTTTCTTGCTGGATGATTTTTTTGAGGATCGGTCAATGTTCTGACTGGATTACCTATTGGACTGGGTCCTTCCGGTACATCATGGTTGATTCTTGCCTGAATATTTTGTAGAGAATCGGTCCATGTTCTAACTGGATTACCTATTGGACTGGGTCCTTCCGGTACATCATGGTTGATCCTTGCATGAATGTTTTGTAGAGAATTGGTCCATGCAGTGATTGGATTATTTATAGAATTGGGTCCTCTTGGAACATTTTGGTTGTTTCTTGCCCGATGATTTTTTTGAGGATCGATCCATGTTCTGACTGGATTACCTATTGGACTAGGACCTTCCGGTACATCGTGGTTGATTCTTGCTTGAATTTTTTGTAGAGAATTGGTCCATGCAGAGATTGGATTATGTATAGAATTGGGTCCTCTTGGTACATTTTGGTTGTTTCTTGCTAGATGATTTTTTTGAGGATCGATCCATGTTCTGACTGGATTACCTATTGGACTGGGTCCTTCTGGTACATCATGGTTGATTCTAGCTTGAATATTTTGTAGAGAATCGGCCCATGTTCTGACCGGATTACCTATTGGACTGGGTCCTTCCGGTACATCGTGGTTGATTCTTGCTTGAATATTTTGTATAGAATCGGTCCATGCAGTGATTGTATTATGTATAGAGTTAGGTCCTCCTGGTACATTTTGGTTGTTTCTTGCAGGATAATTTTTTTGAGGATCAGTCCATTGTGATATTCTAGCACTTGAGCTCACGAAGAAAAGTGAGAGGAAGACAAATAACATGACAATGAACATCTTTCTAATTATCGAGACAAACATTTTCCTAGCTCTAATTTAACAAAGTGGTTGTTGGAATGATGTTTTCACACTATTGTTCACAAACCTTATTTATAAGCCCAAGTATTAGATAATAAAGGTAATATATTTTTATAGTAACCAAACAATATTTGGTAAAAAAATCCTTGGTAATCTCAATCACAAGGTATTTCCTTTTTGAATGACTTCTTTTTGGTAATTTTATTGTTGAAATTAAAATATAAATCCTACAAAGTTATTGTTGAAAATCTATTGTGATTTATGTACTAGGAAAAAAAATTATTTCCTAGTGCATTTAAAAAGTAATAAATAATTCTTTAATACTCTTGTGCAGGTTAAGACTAAGATGAATAACATGGTAAAACCTTTTACGAGGCAGAATTTCAAATGAATAGTGCCTGTTTCCTTTTCAATGAAGACTGACACATGACATTCATAAAAAGATGGGGTGCTAGGTTAGATTAATGAATTATCAAACAATCCACCAACTGGCAAAATCATACGTCGTCGCATAATAGTCATGATTATGTTGTAGTGAAACATATTTATGCTTGTAACAACAAAGGTACTCTCAATCACAAAGTATCATCCTTTCTAATCATTGTTTCTGGTAACTCTTTTATTCAATTTTAGAATAGTGTTTTGTTAGCGTAAACGAATTCTTCTAAACTAAATTTTACCTATATCTTTAAATAAGATGATGGATATTCGGCCTATCGTATTTGTCCATATACTCGCCAGTTCACCATACTTTATCAAAAAATGACTTTCACCTTCCCAACTACACCAATGAGAATCATTTTGTAGACACCTCGTTTTGAAACCAAGGATCCTCACAAGGTCAAAATCCTAAGTTTCCTTTAGATAAGAGTAAATGTCGTTCAAGCCTTTTCTAAATTGAATTACAAAATTTTCGAATTTCACAACGATCTAAGTGATGCATTGGAGGCAAAGATCAAAGAACCCCATCACAAAAGATCAAATTCGTATGATCAAAGTATACCCTTGTAGTTAATGCCTAAACAAAGTGAGCATGATAAATTATTTTTAATTTGAAAATCCCATTGATATATGTTTTAAGACAAGAATTTAATTTCATTTGAACTCACTGGTCTAATGTCTCCACCCTAGGTACTAAGTGACTAGGTGTGAGCAAGGTTTCCTATTTCTACAAATTGGGTGGGTAGGGGTATGGTAGATTTAAGAATTTCTAAACAAAGATCCCCACCCCCCCCCCCCCACAACACACACAAAAGAATTTAATTAAAAGAATGGATGAATGTTTAGTGATAATTATAATTTTTAAATTATTTTTAAAAATTGATAGCGGGGTTATATAAAAAAATTGAAAGTATTAAAACTATAAATTTCGTCGATATAGGTCATAGATTTGGAGTTAGTGAAAATTGTGGAGAAACGGAGGGTAAATTCAAATTTGGGTTTGCTCAAGGTTGAGTACAGAACTTTGTATTAAGTATGCCAATTGGTAGATGAATACCAAGTCCATAGGTCGATCTTTTTTTTTTAGCCCCGTTTTTTCATGTTAAATTGTCGATTTTTTTCTCGAATTTGAACCCATTAATTTCAACATGGGACCCAAAACCAGCTAATCAACACTCAACTTTTCCAGCTAAATTTTAATATCAATAAAATTCTTGGAAAGTATTAAATGTTAGCTATCCAAATTAAATCGTGTACATGCAATCACATGATCAATTTCAAAAAGATTATAAAAATAATTAATCCGAATTAATTGTGAGAGGCTTTGGTCAATAGAAAACCCAGGAGAGCATTTTAACCAAAAATTTAGACAAACAAAAACAACCACAGCATCTTTTAACTATGTGATGACCGAATCCTTCCTCGGAAGGTTACGTAGGCCTCCATGTTTGGCCCAGTCATATTATTAAAAAAAAAAAAAATTGTTTGGAGATATGAGGTGAGAAAACATATAACATAATTTATTTTTCTCTATTACACAGTCATTTTGTTTTGCAAGAAAAATTATTTACGAGTTATCTAGCTTGAGTGAAGAGGACAAGACCACAAATGATTTTGTTTTCTTTTCCGGATATAAATTAGGAATAATGAAAAGTACTAATCATATTTAATTGATTTACTTATATATAAATTTTATGGATCAACTTGAAATTATTAATTAAAAATTCTATTCATACATAATTTGGAATTTTCTCTAGCCACACAAGGAGGAAACCTATTATACCTCTACAGGGTGGATATTATTCATGTACATCTATCCCAACTGGTGGTTTATCGAATCATTGCGATCGAAAGGATCCAATTCTATCAAGTTTCCAATTTATAAGTAAAATCTGGGTCATATTTCTCAAACTATAAATCTATGACCCATATTTTTGCGTTCTTTAATTATATGTTCTATGTTCTTTAATAATACACTATACCTAGACACCTAAATAAAAAAATATTATCTATTTCATCTTCTTAAATGGTTTTTAAACCTCAAATAAAGCACAATATGGGTATGTCTCATTAGAATGGTTGATGGCTTAGAACTCCCACTTCGTTATAACGAAGAACCCGTAAGGCTTGAAAGATATTAAGATTTATTTAAGAGTGACATAAAAAAATCTTTGTAATCCACCTTTACAATATTTCAGCTCTTTACTTTTATGTCATTTAAATTTCAGCTCTTTATTTTTATGTCATTTAAATTTCTGTACTTTACTTTTGTAGGGGTAAAGGTCCAAATCCGGTATTGGGCCTTGGGCCTTGGTCGAGAACACGGGTGATCCGAGGACAATTAAATAGTAGTAGTGGTTTAAGTCCATAGCTTCATGAGTATGATATTAATGGGGAGGTGGTCCAAGGAGGAATACCTCCTCGGATAGGCTAAACACGGATCTGATGTAGATCCTAATGATCAAGGCGACCTTCTAGGAAGCTCCAATGGTAGGGACGTACATCTCAAGTGTACCAGAGAGTAGAAGCTAGGAAATACCTAGGGAAAAGCTGCTGCCATCGCTTTGAATGCCCTGCAGCTAAATTTCTGGCCGCATTTATATGGAGAAGATCCCTAAACAGTGCTGTCTTGGCTACCACAACTCACAGAAAGCCAGAAGGGGTGTCTGATGGGACGGGCACTCTAGTAGTGGCTTGGATGATCAACAAATAGAGGGCCAAGATCACCAGGAGGGAGATATATAATGTAAGAGACCCCTAAAGGAAAGGGGATTGAAAAATCAGAAAAGAAACACTGTAGCAATCTAGGACCAGACTTGTAATCAAACTTCAAAAGTAATACATAAGAATAAGTCTTCTCGGGCTCTGTCGAGGACCTTTTTCCTTGTGAAAGTTTGTTATTTTCCTTTCTTTCTCATCAAGATCTGTTTAGTTGTTGCTTAATTCATTAAAGCCCAGTTTTCCAACCCATTCTCTACAAATTTATTGATTTGGGCTTTTTGGGCCTAAGTCCATATACTTTTTGGGCTAGGAGTTCAAATCAGGTCCTTACAATTGGCGCCGTCTGTGGGGAGATTACTTGGGTGATAGTGATTGCAACGCTTAATGATGGTAGGATCAGGTCCACACCAAGCGGAATCTTTGGGATCCCAACATGGTGATTCTTTTGTCAACCTTGAGCAAAGAGGTGACCATCAGGGAAGTGTGCACACCGCACATAGATGGTGATTTTGACGATATGGCCATCAGTACCTTTAAGGTTGGCCTCCTAGCCGAGCATGGTTTAAGGAAGTCTCTGACTGGCAAACTGGTCACCAGCGTGCGCCAACTCATGGATTGGATTGATAAGTATAAAAGGGTTGAGGAAGACCAGCAGCAGGGTAAAGGAAAGGCTAAGGTTATCCCTCAGGAGAGGATGAATTTCAGGTCGGACCGATACAACAACAACCGACCTCGGCGAGATTTTGTTGAGCAGTCAGGGCCTGCCAATACTTAGGTAATTAATGCTGTGTTCCGAGAACTGGTGCATCAGGTCCTGGAGAAGATTAGGAACGAGCCATTCTTCAAATGGCCAAATAAGATGACAGGAAACCCCGCAAGGCGCAATCAAAACTTTTATTTCCAATACCACCAGGACCAAGGACACACCACGGAAAATTGTAGAAATTTTTGGGACCAATTGGACCAGCTCGTCCGTGAAGGAAAGTTGAAGCAACTTTTGCATCACTTCAGTGGCCAGGGGAGCTAGTCAAATTCAGAACCCTAGAGGGATGGTTCTTCGAGACCTCCCTTGGGAACGATAAATGTCATCTTTGTCACTCCAGAGAGAATCAGCTCCTATCCCTCCAAAGTGATGTCTGTGGCTTGGCTACCTGTCGAGGACGCTAATTCAGAGTCAAAGAGGGCTAGAGTAGAAATCCAACCAGTTCTGGGTTTCTCGAACAAGGATAAGATCGGAACCATCCAACCCCATGATGATGCTTTGGTGGTCACACTTAGGATTGAGGGTATGATGTGAAGATGGTGATGGTAGACCAGGGCAATGGTGCTAAGATTATGTACCCCGACTTGTATAAAGGTCTGAATTTAAGACCCAAGGACCTAACAGCCTACGATTCCCCTTTGGTAAGTTTCGATGGGAAGATTGTCATTCTAAGGGGTCAGATTAGACTACCCGTACAGACCGGTTCAGAAGTGGTGGAGGTGGATTTCATCATCATGGATGCTTATTCACCCTACACAGCAATTGTGGCCAGACCTTGGCTTCATGCCTTGGGAGCCGTTTCTTCCACTCTACACTAGAAAGTAAAATATCCGTCGGAGGGCCAGGTTAAGGAGATCCTAGGAAGTCAATCCACAGCTAGGCAATGCTTGGTGGCTACCATCTTACATTAGCCCGAGGCTGAGTCCTCGGCCTTCGCTAAAAGGGGCTTATAGCAGTCAAGGACTCCGGCGCCACCTATCGATGCACCAGTCGAGGACGCGAAATGTGAAAATTTAGAGAAGGTTATTATTGGTGATGATCCGGAGAAATTCTTTCAAATCGGGGCTCAGATGCCTCCTTAAGAGAAAGAAGAGTTGATAGAGTTTCTTAGAAGAATGTTGATGTGTTCGCGTGGAATGTTTACGAGGCCCTAGGTGTGGATCCAAGCTTCATCTATCATCATTTAAACGTTAATCCCTCTGTCACCCCCAAAAAGCAACCTCCTCGGCGCTCATCCAAGGATCATTCTAATGCTGTCAGAGATGAGATGATGAAACTTAAGCAGGCTAGGACTATTAAGGAGGTGTTCTAAACTGAATGGCTGGCCAATACTGTGGTGGTGAAGAAGAAGAGTGGGAAATGGCGAGTGTGTGTGGACTTCACAGATCTAAATAAGGCTTGCTCGAAAGACCCCTTCCCTATGCCTAGGACAGACCAGCTGGTGGATGCAATTGTAGGCTATCCTCGGATGACTTCTTAGATGCCTTTCAAGGGTACAACCAGATACCACTAGCCCCGAATAATCAGGAAAAAATAGCTTTCGTCACTCCCACTGGAAATTACCATTACAAAGTGATGCCCTTTGGTTTGAAGAATGTAGGGTCTACCTTTCAAAGGATGATGACTAGGATGTTTGAACCACAGTTGGGCAAGAGCATTGAGGTCTATATAGACAACATGGTGGTGAAGAGTAAAGTAGTGTCCGAGCATGTAGGAGATCTCGGGAACATTTTTGAAATTTTGAGGAAACACAAATTGTGGCTTAACGGTTTCAAATGCTCTTTTGGCATGGGATCAGGCAAATTTCTGGGCTACATGGTAACTCACCGGGGAATTGAGGTTAACCCCCAACCAAATTAAAGTAATTAACAGTTTACAACCACTTCAGAATCCTAAGAAATTCTAGAAACTGACTGGAATGACTGCTGCCTTGAATCGGTTTATCTCTCGGTCAGCGGATAGATACAGACCCTTCTTCCTATTGATGAATAAGTGGAAGGGATTTGAGTGGACGGAGGAATGTGCCTTGGCCTTCAAGCAGCTCAAAGAATATCTCTTTCAGCCACCTATCATGTCCAATCCTGAGATGGACGAGGTCCTATTTGCCTATATCGTTGTGGCCCCCCATGCTGTAAGCTTGGTATTGATACGAGTTGATGGCGGCATCCAAAAGCCAGTTTATTATGTAAGCAAATCACTACACGAGGCCGAGATCCGTTATCTACCCTTGGAGAAGGCCATTTTGGTGGTAGTGCACGCTACACGTAAGCACCTCCATTACTTCCAAGCGCACACAGTTGTTGTCCTAACTCAGCTTCTGCTCAGAGCTCTACTTCGAAGCATTGATTACACAGGGAGGATTGCCAAATGGGGCATAATCCTAGAAGCTTTTGACATCAAATACATGTCTCGTACCTCTGTCAAGGGTTAAGTCCTCGTGGATCTGGTAGCCGAGTTTGCCAAATCCCCGTTAGAAGCTAAAGCAGAGAGGCATGGCATGGATGAAAAATTGGTTGGCATGATCTCTCAACAAGATCCCTTATCATAGAAAGTATACGTTGATGGTGTAGTAAATCAGAAGGGATCTGGAGTGGGGCTAGTTCAAGTATCCCCCGAAAAAATTGCCATTGATATATCATTAAGGCTGGACTTTTCAGCCATAAATAACGAAGCTAAATACGAGGCTCTGCTGATGGGAATGGCCATGATTCAAAAAATGGGTGGAAAGGCTATAGAGATGCTCTCAGACTCAAGATTGGTCGTTGGCCAAGTGAATGGAGAGTTTGAAGCCAAAGACGAAAGAATGCGAGGGTACTTGAGTTAGGTTAGACGTTTGCAATGAAGTTTTGAATCTTTCAACCTGTCGCATATTCCTAGAAGTGGAAACACACATGATGATTCTCTAGCCACACTTGCAACCTCTTCGCGTAAGGCTTACCTCTGGTTATCTTTGTAGAAGACTTATGTAAGCCCACAGAGGTGAACAGAGAAGTGGTTCATGTTCACCAAGTTAGAGAGGGGCCTAGCTGGTGAACCCCATAGTGCTATTCTTGAAGGAGGATACCCTACCCGAGGAGAAGTCAGAAGCTGACAAAGTACGAAGAAAGGCTCCTCGGTTCTGGCTATCTGAGGATCAGAAATTGTACAAATGCTCCTTTTCTGGGCCATACTTGCTATGCATACACCCCGAGGAAACAGAATTACTCCTTGAGGAGTTACATGAAGGGATTTGTGGAAGCCACACTGGAGGCAGATCTTTGGCACACAGTGCCATCACTTAAGGCTATTGATGGCCAAATATGCCAAGGGAAGCAAAAGAATATGTAAAGAAGTGCGACCAATGTCAAAGATTCGCGCCAAACATACACCAACTGGGAGGAGTCCTTAATCCTTTGTCCAGCCCTTGGCAATTCGCTCAATGGGGCTTAGACATTGTGGGCCCTTCCCCCAAGGCAGCGGGAAACAAAAGATACTTGCTAGTCAGCACAGACTACTTCACTAAGTGGGTTAAAGCTGAGCCTTTGGCAAACATCAGGGACGTGGATGCCAAGAAATTTGTTTGGAAAAAAATCATCACATGATTTGGGGTCCCCTGTACCCTCATCTTAGACAATGACCTTCAATTTGATAGAAAATCTTTCTAGAGATACTATTGTGACCTGAGAATCACGAATAGATATTCTACCCCAGCCTATCCCCAAGGGAACGGACAAGCCAAGGCTGTTAATAAGGTTATAGTAAGCAGACTCAAGAACAGGTTGGACAATGTGAAGGGAAAATGGGTGGAAGAACTGTCGAATGTCCTGTGGACGTACTGAACCACGCCCTATAGGTCAACAGGGGAAACTCCCTTCTCAATGACTTATGGAGCTGAAGCTGTTATCCCTCTCGAGACTGGCTTCCCGACGCTGAGAATGAGTTCTTTCGATCCGAGCAATAACAACGGACTGCTGGAGAAAAGCTTAGACTTGATTGAAGAGAGGAGAGAAAATGCCATGGTTCAATTGGCATATTACCAACACAAGCTCAAGCAAGGTTATGATGCCAATGTGAAGCTGAGACCATCAGCACCTGGTGACTTAGTTTTGAGAAAGGTTCTAGGTACTGCGAAGAACCTAGCATGGGGAAAGCTAGGGCCTAACTGGGAGGGGCCATATCGCATCACCTCGGCGGCTGGTATAGGAGCGTATTTCCTCGAAGACCTAGATGAACGTGTAATACCACGCCCTTGGAATGTAAACAACCTGAAAATGTATTATTATTAATGATAGTTTCCTTTGTCATGTGCCTCTTTACTGTGTAAATACCATTTATTTCCCTAGGACATCTTTATCAGTGATTAAACAGAACCTTAGTCATGCCTGGGTCCTTGGACTAGATGCTTTGGGGAAATTAACACTATATGACATCTTTATAAGTGATTAAACAGAACCTTAGTCATGCTTGGGTCCTCGGACCAGATGCTTTGGAGAAATTAACACTATATGACATCTTTATAAGTGATTAAACAGAACCCTAGTCTTGCCTGGGTCCTCAGACCAGATGCTTTGGGGAAATTAACACTATATAACATCTTTATAAGTGATTAAACAAAACCCTGGTCATGCCTGGGTCCTCGGACCAGATGTTTTAGGGAAATTAACACTATATGACATCTTTATAAGTGATTAAACAGAACCTTAGTCATGCCTGGGTCCTCGGACCAGATGCTTTGGAGAAATTTACACTATATGACATCTTTATAAGTGATTAAACAGAACACTAGTTATGCATGGCTCCTCGGACCACATACTTTGGGGAAATTAACATTCTGTGATATTTATTTTCTTTTCACCAAGAGTCAAAACAGGTCCAAGATTATAACCAACTCTTCGGATTGGTAGCTCTGAATAAGTTGAAGTTCTTATCTATTTATCCAAGAGATGAGTAGGATGAAGTCCTTGTCTCTCCCTTTTATTTTTTACAAAGTTTGTTACTTATCTTTATTGGATTTAGCCTTCATTGCAGAAGGATCAATTTGAAGTACAAATATGGGGTAAATCTCTTTGTTGCTGGTACTTAGTCAAATTATTTAAACTAGTACCAGGGTATTGTTGTTAGTTTTTATTAAGGTTAGAGTGGCAACAGTTTAATTTTATTTGCAATAATAGTAAGCTTGAAAGCATATAAATTAAAGACACAAGAGGTAGAAAGAAAAGTCTATTCATTAATCAAAGGAAGACGCATTACAAGTGGTGGCAGAAGCCAGAACAAAAGAAAATGACAAAAGAAAAGATAAATAAAGAAAGACCCTACAACTACTTCTTTGTTGGTTGAGGATATTCTTTGGAATTAGCTGCCTTAAGCTTGTCATCCTCAGCTTTAGACTTAGACTCGGCTTCTTTAGCCTGGGAGACCACATCCTTAATTGTAAGGGTATCCTCGGAACGAGTGTCTTTGGCTGAGGGCAGGACCTCTTTACCCTTACCTGCCCTTGTGGAGACTTCGACATCAAGAGTAGGATCTTGGATACTGGAGACCTGCTCAAGGGGAGGGAGGGGTAGAGCAGTAGGAGAGAGGTCCGCTGGAGCTTCGCGGGTATGTTCAGAAAGAATACGCTCTCAGCTTTCCTCAACTCGGAGTCAGCAGGGCTCTCGCATTGTTAAGCGCCTCTATCTAGGTCTCAGTGCAGTATTCCCAGCATACTTCGGCCACCTCCTCAGCTAGCCTATTTTCTGTATCCTCCATCCCACGTTCGTAGGATGCTTTCACTGCAGCTTCAGTAATTTCCTTGGCCACCTGAGATGCCTCTTTAGCTGCATCCTTAACCTTCTGCAGCTCGGCCTTAAAATCCAGAACTAGTTGTTTCTGGGTGGCCAAGTTTAGCTCTGTTGTGTAGAGCAGCTTACGCTGGTCCTTGGCTTTGGCCTCGGCATTTTTCAGACCAGCCAAGGCACTCGAATGTTCCTTTTTCGCCATGGTCAGCTTATTGGCCAGCTCTATGTGTTCCTCTTTTAGGGCTCCAAGAGCCTTCTCAACCTCAAAACGGGAGTAGGCCTCAGCCTTAACCTTGTCTAAGCATTCCTGACCCACTCCTCAGCTACATAAATTTGCTGGGTAATCTGCATAAAAGTAGCAAAGGGGTTATATATAAAATATATATATATATATATATATATAGACATATAGACATATATGAATAAACGTGCATCTTAGTATTTAACAAAAAAGGTTGTTGATTGACTTACCATTGCAAGGTCCCTCTTCAATGACATGAAAAGGTCTGGCTACCTAGTACACCTGAGGCCCTCCGTATCTCTGGAGAGGAGAAGAGGCTGCTCTAAGGCCTCGGCGAGGTGGGTGGCATGCCCCCTTTGAGATTACCAGATCGTGGCATCCCAAGGAGTGGGAACACCCTTCAACTCTAGCCGAGGGGCCCAAGTGCGTGACCCTTGGCGTACTTCATCACCACCGAACTCCTCACGGCTCTCCGCGGAGGGAGTCCTTTTATCCCTAACGTTTTTGGGCTATTTTGCCCCCTTTGGAGGAATCAACTCCCCTTCCCCCACCCCAATCCGCTTCCTGTGCTTTTCTTTTCTTTTTTAAATCGGGATTAGGGAGCAGTCCCACCTCGGTCATAGGGGAGGAGGAGGGGGAAGATTCGGAGGAACTTGGGTCTTGGGGACTTCTTTTGAAGCTGACCCCTTGTTCTTGTTGGCCAGTAGACCCTTTAAGCTGGTCATTTGCTTCAAGTCCATACATTCTTCTTCGTTTTCTGAACCAATATCAACCCGAGCAACTATTAACCTCAGAGAATGGGCAGCAGAAAATCTATCAAAATCGGCCTTAGAGTTCGAGAGCTCTATCGGCCTTTTTGGCACTTCACTTTCCTCCTCAAGGTGGAATTAGTCTATCTCGGCCTCGAGGGATAAGTGTGTAGAATTTGTTTCCTCTCTCAAAGCGGCGACTTCCTGAGGGACGGGTTGAATAGGCAGCTCAACAGGCGGAAGGTCTCTCCGAGCCAAAAACCCTGACTTAGATACGTCTATGTGTGCTAATTTGGGGTCACCAGCCCTTATTGCCTGGCCTACGTCTTGAAATATGCAAGATAGAGGCTCGTAATCCAAAATTAAGTAAGTAGCCCGTAGCTGTCCGTCTTTGCTTATGAATATCTCAGATCTCAGCAGTTTGTTGAGACTTGGAGCGTTGACTAAGTTGAGCCTCGGAGTAGTGTGTGTTTTATCTGTAGAAAACATCCGATGAGGAAGTTGTGGTTAGATCAATAAAAACTATTATTTGAGAAGGCAAAATGTTAAGGCAGAGTTAAAAAAAAAAAAAAAAAAACACACACACACACTAAGAAGGCTAAAGTCCTTGCTAAGGGACCTAATCCTATGGTACCCCACCTAGTTTTCCCCGCTCGAACTGGGCAGTGAAGACCGTCGTGCCACTCCTTAGAGACGACTAGATAGTCATCCTTCAAGCCCTTGTTGGACTTAGGAAGGCAGGATATCAATCTAACAACATCGGACCTGGACTTGAGGAAATATCCTGCACCGGCAAGGGAATGACAATCGTACATGTGAACGACGTCGTGCCATGTGAACCTTAAGTTCATCAGATCGTTCAAAGCATCTATGCTCCCTAGGACTCTAAACAAGTTGGGGGCACACTGATGGGGACACAACCTGTGATTGAGCAGGTAGTCTCTAGTTATCCTACCCATAAGAAGTGTCATTCCTCCCTCTATAAGGGCGATCATAGGAATGACAACTTCACCCTCCCCTCTATCTGTAAGTACTTGGTCTGGGGCACAATATTGCAGGCCTACTCCCTGTGGGATATGGTATTTGGCCCTAAAACCTTCCATACCGACCAGAGAGTCTACTAAGTGCTTAAATCTACCCATCTGAGCAAACGTAGATGATCACGCGAAGGAAGTTTTCTAAAAAAGAAAGAAGGCCAAGGAGGTTGGCCGAGGAGAAAAAGAAAGTTTAAAGAGATAGATACTTACGAAAGCAAGTGTATTAAACCCTGAACCTTTAGAAAAATCCTTTGGAAATTTCTTAAGAAAAGAATTAGGGAAACTTAGGAGTGTGGAGAGTTTAGTGAGTTGGAGTGCTTGAGATCTCTGGAGAACTTGAGAATTCGTAAAATAAAGGGAAAATGATCTCCCTCAAGGCTTTATATAGAGGGTGAATTGAGTGGGAGTTATCCTGCTCAAAATTCCAAGAGAAAGATCAACCGTTGGATCTGCGCCTCACCGTTAGATCTAAGGAACAAAGCGCAGCCTGGAGCAATTAATGGTGCCTTGCGGGCTTCGAAGTGTCAGCGGCAATTATGGAACGTGTGAAACAGCACTCCCGCGCGTGTGAATTGAGAAATCAGGTGGTGTTAACTCTTAAATCAAAACCCCAATTTTCTCCTCGCATGAGATGGAGAAATTGAAATTTTGAGGGGATAGTAGGGGTAAAGGCCCAAATCCGGTATTGGGCCTTGGGCCTTGGCCGAGAACACGGGTGATCTGAGGATAATTAAATAGTAGTAAATGGTTTACGTTCATAGCTTCATGAGTATGACATTAATGGGAAGGTGGTCCGAGGAGGAATACATCCTCGAATAGGCTAAACATGGATCTGATGTAGATCCTAATGATCAAGGCGACCTTCTAGGAAGCTCCAGTGGCAGGGACGTACATCTCAAGTGTACCATAGAGTAGAAGCTAGGAGATACCTAGGTAAAAGCTGCTGCCACCGCATTGAATGCCCTGCAACTAACTTTCTGATTGCATTTATGTGGAGAAGACCCCTGAACAGTGTTGCCTTGGCTACCACAACTCACAGAAAGCCAGAAAGGGTGTCTGATGGGACGGGCACTCAAGTAGTGTGATAGGCCAAAAACGAATTGACCCATTGTGATTCAAATTAATTGATTCATTAGCCAAGTTATTAATTAATCAAATTAACATGCAAACGCGTGGTAGCACAAACAAATCACCAATAAACTAATTATGTAGCGAAAAATAAATAACATGGTGATTTGTTTACGAATGGGGAAAACCTGACGGCAAAAACCCCACCAGGTGATTCTCAGGTCACCACTCTCGAAATTCCAATATTATCACAACAAGCGGTTACAAGTAAATGAATCTCAAGTACCTTACCAACCTACAATTGAACCCTTACCCCAATATCCAATTAAACTTAGTCTGTAGTGACAAT
Organism: Quercus aquifolioides; assembly: GCA_019022515.1. Taxonomy (NCBI): domain Eukaryota; kingdom Viridiplantae; phylum Streptophyta; class Magnoliopsida; order Fagales; family Fagaceae; genus Quercus; species Quercus aquifolioides. The sequence goes on along the minus strand of CM032329.1, from coordinate 64,147,768 downwards.
TTCCCCTTTTGATGCACAGCTCCCAAGTACGTGACTAACCAATGCGCGGATCCCAGTACGCGACTTCAATCACCAACTAGAAAGAGTTGTTGACTGCAAAGTTCTTCAGTTCATCCTCGATGAAGATCAAGAAGATGCTTGGTCACAAAACCCAAAGGTGCACATATATAGCAACTTCTTCAGAAGAAATAAACTAGGGCAAGACTTTGTCTCCGGTCACAAATTGCTTGAACAGACTTTGCTCAATGCTTGTGCAGCTGGTGTCCTCTTTGACGGCCCTTAAAACAATCCTTTTATATGTTTAGGGTTAGGAGAAAAGAAGGCCCAAACACATAAATGCGGATTAGAGTCAAAACAGAACTAAAACTTTGTTTTTCATAAACCTCGACAAATACCCTATCTGTCAAGCTGCTGTCAAGCCACAGGGCTAAACAGCTCTACAGGTCTCGATAGATGCTAGCTGTCAAGATTTAATGACAGACACTTTTCAACTTGAATCTTGGACAGACTTGAAGGCTTCGACACTTGACCTTGAAACATGGTTTCTTAAAGTATTTCAACACATCCTAGATCTACCCAATTACAAGTAAAGTGCGTTTTGTCAAAGGATTAGCCAATTACATAAAAGCATGACATATGTTCTTAACATGTGAACCACTTATGTCCTAACAATCTCCTCCTTTGGCAATCCATGACAAAACCACAGCTAACAAATGAATATATAAGAGAAGTCATAAATCACTCAACTCATATTCACTTGTTTAATACAATAAAATCTATCCTAACACAAACTCTTGAAAAACTTTGCAAGAAGAGAGTTTATGGCAAGTAGACTTTGACAACCTGTATTTTTGAAACACTTTAAACAAAACTCATCAAGGCATCTTAGTGTGAAACAGAAATAATAGATTGCGTACAAATATAAGAAACATGTGTATAAAGAAAGAAAAGAAACAACACATGTAAAGATAGGTGAAAGAAACATACATCCACATATAAAGAAGATAAGTACAATGTATGTGTAAAAATGTTCACAAGACCCAATGTACAAGATCAATGTATCTATAAAAGAAAGAAAAGAAAAGATACATCATATCCTCACTACATCCCTCATATCAACAACACTCCCCCTAACAAAATGGTCTTATACTAACTCTCCCCCTAAGAATGACTACTCTCATATCCCAAAACTACTCCCCCTTTTTGTCATGAATGACAAAGGGTATGAGTGTCAAGTAGACATCTCATCGGTAGAGCTAGCATCTCCATCATCATCAGAAGCATCATTGTCATCAGCATCATTATCATCATCCTCAGCTGCAGAATCAGAAGCAACATGAGGTGGTGGAGGAGAAGCCACAGAAGCAAAACCACCCATGGTCGCCTGCCGCCTAGCAATACAGCTAACACGAACATTCACCTGATACAACTCAGTAGAGAGTGTATCAAGGCGAGCATCCATGCACTGAAGTTGCACCATGATGTCCTCTAGAGTCACTCCATTCTGAGAAGAGGAGGGAGCAGATGTGGATGGAGCAGAAGGAGTGGGAGGAGCGGCAGAATTAGACTGCCGAGACCTAAATTGCACCTCGCTACGTTTAACGGTAGCGACGTCTATGGCACACATGACAGAAAAGTGACCAGAAGAGGGAAAAGGAATAGAAAAATGGCGTCGAATCCGTGTGATAGCTGAAGGGAAAATGAGCTTATCACGGGTAGCCGTATCCCTAAACACATCTATGATGGAAAGAATGAACTGTGAAGGAAAATCTATAGTGAGGTGCTCTAACAAAGAAAGCAAAAAACGAGCACGAGGCTCTGTGATAGAGTTATAGTGAGAGAGTGGGTGCAAAACAAAAGTCATCACCATGTTCATGAATCTAGGACCTTTAGCAAAAGGCTGACATGGTGTAAATTGACGCTCACCCCAAACAGATGGGCGCTCACAGAAAGCAGACATCATCTCGTCTTTCGACACAGTCCTCAGACGCTCACAATTGGGGTAGTCAGGATGCTCTACCCTCGGAACTTGAAGCACATCCGCAACAAGCTGCGGTGTGACAGCAAAGCGCGTACCTCGAACGCGAGTATGAAAGAGAGGTACTGAAGAATCAATCCCGTGTATGTTGGAGTAAAACTCCTGAACAAGCATGAGAGGACAAGTGACCGGGACGTCACACAGTGAGCTTTATTTGGCACTAATAAGCTTACATTATCCCTATCATTTTCTTTGGCACTAATGAGCTTTATTTGTCATTTTTTTTGCACGATGAAAATGAGAAAAATATGGATGACAACAAGGTGATATTCTTCCAACTCCCTCTCTCTTTGTTGAGTCATTAGCTTGCCTACTTACGATAGCTAGTACTCACATGCTATGTATATATTAAAAATTCTATTCACATGTTTTGAATGTTCTCTCACATGTTACTTATGTACATACCTCACATGTCTTGATTGCAAATATTCTCTGGAGTAAATAGTCACATGTTAGCTATATGTAAATATTTACTTACATGTATATATGTATATTGTTTTAAAAAAAACAAAAAAAAAATTCAAATTTTTTTTTTCAAAATGCCAAGTATTCTATTTCTTCACAAAAAGATAATGTTTGAAATAAATTAAAATGAGGTACTATCTTCGGATAGGCGTTGTAGGGTGCCTAACACCTTCCCCACACGTATCCAAACTTCCCAGTCTAAGATCTTTGGTTCGAGACTTTTTGGTTTTCGATTGACCAAAGCCTCTCAGAATTAATTCAGATTAGTTATGTTTATAATCAATCTGAAATTAATCATGCAATTGAATGTACACGATTTAACTTGGATAGCCAAAATTTAATATTTTCCATGAATTTTATTGATATTTAAATTTAATTGGACAAGTTTATAGCAGATTAGCTGGTCTTCGGTCCCATGTTGCAATTAATGGGGTTGAAATTTGGGGGAAAAATCAACTTTGATTCTTGCATAGTTATTTTGTAGAGGATCGATCCATGTGCTGACTGGATTACCTATTGGACTGGGTCCTTCCGGTACATCGTGGTTGATCCTTGCTTGAATTTTTTGTAGAGAATCAGTCCATGCAATGATTGGATTATTTATAGAATTGGGTCCTCTTGGTACATTTTGGTTGTTTCTTCTGGATGATTTTTTTGAGGATCGATCCATGTTCTTACTGGATTACCTATTGGACTAGGACCTTCCGGTACATCGTGGTTGATTCTTGCTTGAATTTTTTGTAGAGAATCGGTCCATGCAGTGATTGGATTATGTATAGAATTAGGTCCTCCTAGTACATTTTGGTTGTTTCTTGTAGGATAATTTTTTTTGAGGATCAGTCCACTGTGATATTCTAGCACTTGAGCTCACGAAGAAAAGCGAAAGGAAGACAAATAACATGACAATGAACATCTTTCTAATTATCGAGACAAACATTTTGCCAACTCTAATTTAACAGAGTGGTTGTTGGAATGATGTTTTCACACTATTGTTCACAAACCTTATTTATAAGCCCAAGTATTAGATAATAGAGGTAATATATTTTTATAGTAACCAAACAATATTTGGTCAAAAAATCCTTGGTAATCTCAACCACAAGGTATTTCCTTTTTGAATGACTTCTTTTTGGTAATTTTATTGTTGAAATTAAAATATAAATCCTACAAAGTAATTGTTGAAAATCTATTGTGATTTATGTACTAGGAAAAAAAATTATTTCCTTGTGCATTTAAAAAGTAATAAATAATTCTTTAATACTCTTGTGAAGGTTAAGACTAAGATGAATAACATGGTAAAACCTTTTATGTGGCAGAATTTCAATGAATAGTGCATGTTTCCTTTTCAATGAAGACTGACACATGACATTCATAAAAAGATGGGGTGGAAGGTTAGATTAATGAATTATCAAACAATCCACCAACTAGCAAAATCATATGTCGTCGCATAATAGTCATGATTATATTGTAGTCAAACATATTTATGCTTGTAACAACAAAGGTACTCTCAATCACAAAGTATCATCCTTTCTAATCATTGTTTCTGGTAACTCTTTTATTCAATTTTAGAGTAGTGTTTTGTTAGCGTAAACGAATTCCTCTAAACCAAAATTTACCTATATCTTTAAATAAGATGATGGATATTCGGCCTATCGTAATTGTCCATATACTCACCAATTCACCATCCCTTATCAGAAAATGACTTTCACCTTCCCAACTACACCAGTGAGAATCATTTTGTAGACACCTCGTTTTGAAACCAAGGATCCTCACAAGGTCAAAATCCTAAGTTTCCTTTAGATAAGAGTAAATGTCATTCAAGCCTTTTCTGAATTGAATTACAAAAATATCGAATTTCACAACAATCTAAGTGTTGCATTGGAGGCAAAGATCAAAGAACCCCATCACAAAAGATCAAATTCGTACGATCAAAGTAAACCCTTGTAGTTAATGCCTACACGAAGTGAGCATGATAAATTAATTTAATTTGAAAATCCCATTGATATATGTTTTAAGACAAGAATTTAATTTCAATTGAACTCACTGGTCTAATGTCTCCACCCTAGGTACTAAGTGACTAGGTGTGAGCAAGGTTTCCAATTTCTACAAATTGGGTGGGTAGGGGTATGGTAGATTTAGGAATTTCTAAACAAAGACCCCTCCCCCCCTCCCCCACACACACACACACAAAAGAATTTAATTAAAAGAATGGATGAATGTTTAGTGATAATTATAAATTATAAATTATTTTTAAAAATTGATAGCTGGGTTATATATAAAAAATTGAAAGTATTAAAACTATAAATTTCTTCGATATGGGTCATAGATTTGGAGTTAGTGAAAATTGGGGAGAAACGGAGGGTAAATTCAAATTTGGGTTTGCTCAAGGTTGAGTACAGAACTTTGTATAAGTATGCCAATTGGTAGATGAATACCAAGTCCATAGGTCGATTTGCAATTTGGCCAAGATCGATCTTTTTTTTTAGCCCCGTTTTTTCATGTTAAATTGTCAATTTTTTCCCCGAATTTGAACCCATTAATTTCAACATGGGACCCAAAACTAGCTAATCGGCACTAAACTTTTCCAACTAAATTTTAATATCAATAAAATTCTTGGAAAGTATTAAATGTTAGCTATCAAAATTAAATCGTGTACATGCAATCACATGATTAATTTCAAATAGATTATAAACATAATTAATCCAAATTAATTGTGAGAGGCTTTGGTCAATAGAAAACCTAGGAGAGCATTTTAACCAAAAATTTAGACAAACAAAAACAACCACAGCATCTTTTAATTATGTGATGACTGGATCCATCCTCGGAAGGTTATGTAGGTCTCCATGTTTGGCCCAGTCATATTATTAAAAAAAAAAAAATTGTTTGGAGATATGAGGTGAGAAAACATATAACATAATTTATTTTTCTCTATTACACATTCATTTTGTTTTGCTAGAAAAACTATTTACGAGTTATCTAGCTTGAGTGAAGAGGACGAGACTACAAATGATTTTGTTTTCTTTTCCGGATATAAATTAGGAATAATGAAAAGTACTTAAATCATATTAATTGATTTAATTACTTATAAATTTTATTGATCAACTTGAAATTATTAATTAAAAATTCTATTCATACGCATAATTTGGAATTTTCTCTAGCCACACATGGAGGAAACCTATTATACCTATATAGGGTGGATATTATTCATGTACATCTATCCCAACTGGTGGTTTATCAAATCATTGCGATCGAAAGGATCCAATTCTATCAAGTTTCCAATTTATATGTAAAATCTGGGTCATATTTCTCAAACTATAAATCTATGACCCATATTTTTGCGTTCTTTAATAATACACTGTACATAGACACCTAAATAAAAAAAATATTATCTATTTCATCCTTCTTAAATGGTTTTTAAGCCTCAAATAAAGCACAATATGGGTATGTCTCATTAGAATGAATGATGGCTTAGAACTCCCACTTCTTTATAATGAAGAACCCGTAAGGCTTGAAAGAGATTAAAATTTATTTAAGAGTGACATAAAAAAATCTTTGTAATACACCTTTACAATATTCCAGCTCTTTACTTTTATGTCACTTAAATTTCAGCTCTTTACTTTTATGTCATTTAAATTTCTCTACTTTACTTTCCATGTAATTTCTTTTCTGCATTTTGTTATTATTGTCTCTTTACATTTCTCATCATTAATGTTGCCATAAAATAAATATGCTTGAGTAAAACAACTCCTCTACACACTATTAAAAGGAAATACTTTTTAAAAATCTTTTCCAAACCTTTTTTTTTTTTAAATGAAGTCTTTCAAATAAAATAAAATAAAAAAAGGTGTTTTCTAAAAAAGATGCTTTTCTAAATAACCTTTCATTATAAAGAATTAAAAAAAAAAAAAACTTTTAAACAAAAGGGAAATACGAAATTAATATGTTTTCAAAAAGGTTTTTCCTACATTCAAAACAAAAAAAAAAAGTGTTTTCAAGTGGATGTTTCTTCAAAAAATCTATTTTTCCAAAAAATGGGTTTTACCACGACAAATTTCCCTACAAGGAAATGTTTTCTCCCATCTTTTTAAAAATCGAAAAAATATCCTTCAAAGATAAAGTGTTTTTTCCACATTAAAAAATGTTTTTAAAAAAAATGTTTAAAATATCCTCTACTTTTTTATGAAAAATCCTAAAAATTGTCTTTAGAAAAAAAATAGTTCTTTTACGACGTTGTATTTCATTAAAAAATAAATAAATAAGGGTCTTTTTTTCAAAAAAGTGTTTTTCTCAAAAACTTCAGAATAAAACATTTTCAAAAAAAAAAAAAAATGTTCTTCTCTAAACTAATCAAAGTTGACGTTGTAATTTTTTTTCATACTTTTAATTTTGAGCATTTTCTTAGAATTGTTGTAGTTAAGGATTTGTGTTCATGGCTCATTTCTCTCGTGTCTTTGAACACCCTATAAGCTTACATTATACCTATCATTCTCTTTGGCACTAATGAGCTTTATTTGTCATTTTTTTTTGCACGATGAAAATGAGAAAAATATGGATGACAACAAGGTGATATTCTTCCAACTCCCTCTCTCTTTGTTGAGTCATTAGCCTGCCTAGTTATGATAGCTAGTACTCACATGCTATGTATTTATTAAATATTCTATTCAAATGTTTTGAATGTTCTCTCACATGTTACTTATGTACATACATCACATGTCTTGATTGCAAATACTCTCTGGAGTTAATATTCACAGGTTAGCTATATGTAAATATTTACTTACATGTATATATGTATATTGTTTTCAAAAAAACAAAAACTTTTTCAAAAAAATTTTAAAATGCCAAGTATTCTATTTCTTCACAAAAAGATAATGTTTGAAATAAATCAAAATGAGGTACTATCTTCGGATTGGCGTTGTGGGGTGCCTAACACCTTCTCAACACATATCCAAACTACCGTGTCTAAGATCTTTGGTTCGAGACTTTTTGGTTTTCGATTGACCAAAGCCTTTCAGAATTAATTCAGATTAGTTATGTTTATAATCAATTTGAATTTAATCATGCAATCTTGGATAGCCAAAATTTAATATTTTCCATGAATTTTATTGATATTTAAATTTAATTGGACAAGTTTATAGCAGGTTAGCTGGTCTTTGGTCCCATGTTGCAATTAATGGGGTTGAAATTTGGGGGAAAAATCAACTTTGATTCTTGCACGGTTATTTGGTAGAGGATCGATCCATCCGCTGACTGGATTACCTATTGGACTGGGTCCTTCTGGTACATCGTGGTTCATTCTTGCTTGAATATTTTGTAGAGAATCGGTCCATGTTCTGACTGGATTACCTATTGGACTGGGTCCTTCTGGTACATCATGGTTGATTCTTTCTTGAATATTTTGTAGAGAATCGGTCCATGCAGTGATTGGATTATTTATAGAATTGGGTCCTCCTAGTACATTTTGGTTGTTTCTTGCAGGATAATTTTTTTGAGGATCAGTCCATTGTGATATTCTAGCACTTGAGCTCACGAAGAAAAGCGAAAGGAAGACAAATAACATGACAATGAACATCTTTCTAATTATTGAGACAAACATTTTGCCAGCTCTAATTTAACAAAGTGGTTGTTGGAATGATGTTTTCACACTATTGTTCACAAACCTTATTTATAGGCCCAAGTATTAGATAATAAAGGTAATATATTTTTATAGTAACCAAACAATATTTGGTCAAAAAATCCTTGGTAATCTCAATCACAAGGTATTTCCTTTTTTGAATGACTTCTTTTTGGTAATTTTATTGTTGAAATTAAAATATAAATCCTACAAAGTTATTGTAGAAAATCTATTGTGATTTATGTACTAGGAAAAAAATTATTTCCCAGTGCATTTAAAAAGTAATAAATAATTCTTTAATACTGTTGTGAAGGTTAAGACTAAGATGAATAACATGGTAAAACCTTTTACAAGGCAGAATTTCAATGAATAGTGCCTATTTCCGTTTCAATGAAGACTGACACATGACATTCATAAAAAGATGGGGTGCAAGGTTAGATTAATGAATTATCAAACAATCCACCAACTGGCAAAATCATATGTCGTTGCATAATAGTCATGATTATATTGTAGTCAAACATATATATGCTTGTAACAACAAAGGTACTCTCAATCACAAAGTATCATCCTTTCTAATCAATTTAGGGGTGTGCATGCGTCGGGTTGGGTCGGGTTGAGGGGATTTTTCAACCCAACCCATCATGGTGGGTCAAAAAAAAATTCGACCCAACCCAACCCAACCCATCACATAAGTCCAACCCAACCCAACCCAAGCCACAGGAATTGGGTTGGGTCGGGTTGAACCCATGAGTTGGACAATTTTTTTTATTACTATTATTATTAAATTGAGTGGAAAAAAATATATCACAATTGCCACTTGAGTTGATAAACAAAATATACATTAATATATAAACTAATGTTCCAACTTAGTTGTAAACAAAATATGTTTAAGTATCCAACTGAGTTGGTAAACAAAATATAAATGAACTAGTATCCTAATTCACTTATAAACAAAATATACATGAGTTCCTAACTCAATTATAAACAAAATATATCTAAATTTTTTTAATTTTTCTATTAATTATATAATATATTTAAATATATATTAAAAGAACTAATAGGATTTTATATTATATATGATAGTAGGAACTGAAAGAGCTTTACAACTTTTTTTTTTTAATTTATTAAATATGTAATATATTTTAAACATATATTAAAATATGGGTGGGTCGGGTTGGATTTGGCAGATTTGTAATTTTATGACTTAAACCCAACCCAACCCGCTATAAAAAAAAAAATTTGTAACCCAACCCAACCCACCAAGCCCTAAAAACCAACCCAACCTGGTGGGTTAAGTTGGGTCAGGTCGGGTTTGGCGGGTTGGCAGGTTTTCTGCACACCCCTACTAATCATTGTTTCTGGTAACTCTTTTATTCAATTTTAGAATAGTGTTTTGTTAGCGTAAATGAATTCCTCTAAACCAAAATTTACCTATATCTTTAAATAAGATGATGGATATTTGGCCTATCGTAATTGTCCATATACTCACCAATTCACCATCCTTTATCAGAAAATGACTTTCACCTTCCCAACTACACCAATGAGAATCATTTTGTAGACACCTCGTTTTGAAACCAGGGATCCTCACAAGGTCAAAATTCTAAGTTTCCTTTAGATAAGAGTAAATGTCATTCAAGCCCTTTCTGAATTGAATTACAAAATTATCGAATTTCACAACGATCTAAGTGATGCATTGGAGGTAAAGATCAAAGAACCCCATCACAAAAGATCAAATCCGTACGATCAAAGTAAACCCCCTTGTAGTTAATGCCTAATCGAAGTGAGCATGATAAATTAATTTTAATTTGAAAATCCCATTGATATATGTTTTAAGACAAGAATTTAATTTCAATTGAAAACCCTGAAGAGCACTTTAATTCATATCTTGCTTGAATACGAATTAGGAACAAAAAAATGTACTTAAATCAAATTTAATTGATTTGATTATTTATGGATTTTATGGATCTACTTAAAATTATTAATTAAAAATTCTATTCACACGCAGAATTTCGAATTTTCTTTAGCCACACGAGGACGAAACCTATTATACGTATATAGGATGGATATTATTTATCTACTTCTATCCTAACTGGTGGTTAATTTATCGAATCATTGCAATCGAAAGGATCCAATTCTATCAAGTTTCCAATTTATAGGAAAAATCTTTTTGAATTGGTTGAACTCTTTTAAACAAAAGTGTATCTCATAAATATCAAATCAATCGTTGTTACGATTCTTTGACCTAAAGAAGTCTCAAAAAGGGTAGGCTGCTATCGTTTTTCCCAACGATTAAAAATCAATGAAGTAATGTCTAAACCCAATGATTCAATGAAACGATAAATAATTTTGGAACCAATTAGTTAACAATAAATAAATTTTAGTTTGTGGTCTTATAATTGCTATGCCAAGTCATCGTAGGAAACCCCAAGATATTATCATAGCGGCGGATGAACAAACAAATAGAACACTAGTTCGAAATCATCAATTATAAGTGCAAAAGCCCATCGATTTATTCCAACATAAAAAATAATAGTTATGATCGATACAAATACTATAAAGATATCCTTTTGTTATTATGTGGCACATTTAGGTTTGTGGATTATCAAGATTATGATGTTTTCCAGGTGTTTCACTTACGGTTGATTCTTTCTCAGGAATCTTGTAGAGGAGTGGCCCATGCCCTAACTGGATTATGTATTGGATTGGGTCCTCCTGGTACATTGTGATTGATTCTTGCTTGAATATTTTGTGGAGAATCGGTCCATGCAGAGATTGAATTATGTACAGGATTGGGTCCTCTTGGTGCTTTCTAGTTGATTCTTGCAAGGTTATTTTGTAGAGGATCGGACCATGCATTGATAGGATTATGTATTGGATTGGGTCCTCCTGATACTTTTTGGTTGATTCTAGCACGATTATTTTCTAGAGGATCGGTCCTTGCACTAACTAGATTGTGTATTGGATTGGGTCCTCCTGGTACATTGTGGTTGATTTATGCCCAAATATTCTGTAGAGAATCGGTCCATGCAGAGATTGGATTATGTATAGGATTGGGTCCTCCTAGTACTTTATGGTGGATTCTTGCCCGGTTATTTTGTAGAGGATCGGTCCATACACTGGCTGGATTACGTATTGGATTGGGTCCTCCCGGTACATCGTGGTTGATTCTTGCTTGAATATTTTGTAGAGAATCGGTCCATGTGGAGATTGTATTATGTATAGGATTGGGTCCTCCAAGTACTTTCGGGTTGATTCTTGCAAGATGATTTTTTTGAGGATCGGTCCATTGTGATATTCTAACACTTGAGCTCATGAAGAAAAGTGACTGGAATACAAATAACATGACAATGAACATCTTTCTAATTGTCGAGTCAAACATTTTGTCTGTTCTAATTAAACAAAGTGGTTGTTGGATTGAAGTTCACACTACTATTGACAAACCTTATTTATAAACCCAAGTATTAGATAATAAAGGTATTATATTTTTATAGTAAGCAAACTATATTTGGTCAAAAATACTTGGTAATCTCAATCACAAGGTATTTCCCTTTCGAATGACATGTTTTTGGTAATTTTCTTGTTGAAATTTAAATATAAGTCCTACGAAGTAGTTGCTAAAAATCTATTGTGATTGAAAAAAATTATTTCCTAGTGCATTTAAAAAACTAAAAAAGTAATAAATAATTCTTTAATACTCTTTTGAAGATTAAGACAACAATGAATATTTTGGCAAAACCTTTTACTAGGCTGAATTTGAATAAATAGTGCCTATTTCCTTTTCAATGAAGACTGACACATGACATTCATTAAAAGATGGGGTGGAAGGTTAGATTAAGGAAATATCAAACAATCCACCAACTAACAAAATCTAATGTCGTCGCATAATAATCATTATTATATTGTAGTCGAACATATTTATTCTCGTAACAACAAAGGTAGTCTCAATCACGGAGTATCATCATTTCTAGTCATTGTTTCTGGTAACACTTTTATTCAATTTTAGAATAGTTTTTTGTTAGCATAAACGAATTCCTCTACACCAAATTTTACATATATCTTAAATAATATGATGGATATTCAGCCTATCGAAATCATCCATATACTTGCCAATTCATATCCTCTATCAGAAAATGACTTTCACCTTTCTAGCTACATCGTTGAGAATCATTTTGTTGACACCTAGTTTTGTAACCAGGGATCCTCTTGAGGTCAAAATCCTAAGTTTCCTTTAGGAAAGAGTAAATGTCAATCAAGTCTTTTCTAAAATCAAAAACAACGAATTTCACAACGATCAAACTGATGCAAAGATCAAAGAACCCCATCATAAAGATCAAATTTGTACAATCAAAGTAGACCCTTGTAATTTAATGCCTAAACGATGTGGGCATGATAGATTAATTTGATTCGAAAATTCGATTGGTATATGTTTTAAGACAAGAATTTAATTTCAATTGAACTTAGTATTCTAATGGCTCCCCCCTAGGTACTAAGTGGTTAGGTGTGAGCAAGGTTTTCGATTTCTACAAATTGGGTGGGTAAGGGTATGGTAGATTTAGGAATTTCTAATAAAGATCCACACACACACACACACACACACAAACCAGAATTTAATTAAAAGAATGGATGAATGTTTAGTGATAATTATGATTTTTAAATTTTTATAAAAATTGACACCATGGTTAAATAAAATAACTGAAAATATTAAAACTATAAATTTCTTTGATAAGGGTCGTAGATTTGGAGTTAGTGAAAATGGGGGGAAACGGAGGGTAAATTGAAATTTGGGTTTGCATAAGGTAGAGTATAGACTTTGTATTAAGTATGCCGATTGGTAGATTAATACCAAGTCCATGGGTCGATTTGCAATTTGGACTAGATCAATCATTTTTTTTTGGCCCCGTTTTTCATGTTAAATTGTCGATTTTTTCCCGAATTTGAACCCCCTTAATTGCAATATTGGACCCCAAACTAGCTGATCGGCACTACACTTGGGCAATTAAATTTTAATATCATTAAAATTCATGGAAAATATTAAATGTTGGCTGTCCAAGTTAAATTGTGTGCAAGCAATCACTTGATTAATTTCAAACTGATTATACACTTAATTGATCTGAATTTATTATGATAGGCTTTGGTCAATCGTAAACCCAGAAGAGCACTTTAACCGAAAATTTATAGAAACAAAACAAACACAGCATCTTTGACTATGTGATGACCAGATCTTTCCTTGGAAAGTTTCGTAGGCCTCCACCCTTAGGACCTCCACCAAAAGCCTCCTCCTCCACCATGTGTGAAAGTTCAATATGTGTATAAAACACCCTTGAACGTTTAGACCCCAAATTATAAATTATCAATTCAAGCTTATAATCAAACAATTTGTGTGCGGAACATGAACATAAGCCAATCATAGAATTGATAACTAATCTAAGCCAAATATAAACACATCCACAGCAGTAAATATAAGGCAAAGATAAAGGGAAAGAAGATGCAAGCATACAGACAACACACGATGTGTTATCGAAGAGGAAACCGAAGTCCTCGGCGTAAAACCTCTCCGCCGCCCTCCAAGCGGTCAAATAATCCACTAAAGAATGTAGTTGGGATACATGAACAGCAGAAGACCCTCCAAGCCTAATCTACCCAAGTACCTAAGCCCTCCAAGTTTCTTGCTCCAACGAGGTTACGCCGAACCTATTTCTTCTTTAGCTTCCCGGATTTCGCTACTAGAGCATAGCATCAACCAATGTCTATTGGTTCCTTTCAAACTGCTTCTCTTAGCACCAAATGAACCTTCTCACAGACGTAGGTGTGGTGAGAAAAGGATTTGGTCAATAGCCTCTCAAGGGTACGACAATGGAGAGGAAAAGAGTAGAGGAATTTGTAGAGTCTCTAAGGTAAAGATTGAGGATGAGGCAATCTTGTTTTTCTTTAGGGTTTCTCTCACAAAAATTTTCTCTGGAAGCTCTCTCAATTTAGTGGGTATAAGGAGTGGTGTGTGTTTGGAATACGAAAAGTCAGTTTTTGCCAAACAGGGCTGATTGGCGGCTTGACCTCTCGGCTTGTCCAAGTCGCGAATTCAAGTCGCGACGTAATGGCCTGGCCAGCCTGGGACTTTTGTCCTGTAGTGCGACAGTTGGCGCGACCCTTCAGCTCCCCTATGTGCATCTCACGTGCCAGCATTTGGCAGCTTGCAGCCCGAGTCCTAGCCGCGAAACTCTGCCTTCTTGCACATACTTGAGCTTTTCTTCACATCTCCTCACACACTACCCTTACAATGATCCCACCTAAATACAGGGTTACTAAGTGCTAAATTACAAGCAAATTGGCACGGAATAAAGCCAACAAGATGGTTGATAAATTTCAACCTTACAATCTCCCCCTTTGGCTATTCCATGACAAAACCCTAAAACAAACTCTAGACTTAACGCATGAGTTGGGAACAGTTGGAAAACTCACTCACACCTAACTCTAGAATCTGTGAAGCTTTAGAACCATAAGAATAAGAACTCCTGAAACACAACAACACAATAAGTTCATTGTATGCAAAAAAACTTGTAATGCAAATGGAACAAGCATAATGCGATCAAGCACAATGGAGTAAAGCAATAAACCATGGCAAGACCAAAACATGCAATCACCATAACCAAGTGATCACAATGCTCATTCACACTTGGAATGAACATCCGGACATTCAAGTTGACAATCACAAGGTAAATCACTTGAATGACCAACACTCAACCAATGCATAATACATGAAGTATGTGCATCTAGGAAAAATCCTACATGGGCACAAGAGTGACAGTACTTCAAACAAAATGCATAGCATTAGGGTAGAAGTACTGATTTAACAATGCACAAAGGCTGCATAAAGCATGGCACAAACCACAAAGGCCTACAAGTGTGCATGAAACCAAACCCTTAAAGCTTGCAAAAGCAACATGGGTACAAATCACATAAACCAAAAACCTTAAAACCTACACAGTTAGCAGGTACAAATAATAAAGTACTTCCCTTATCATATCACTCCCCTTATCATGAATCATAGGAGCCATGATGAACTTGGAACATATATACCTGTAACCTGAAACACTTGCACAAAACACATTAGACCCTCAAGGTAAAGCAAGTCATAAAAGGACAAGTATAATGTAACAGGTAAATTGTGATCAAGTAATCATGATGTGAAACATGTGAGCAACTTGATCAAACACCAAACACCAAAAAAAAGTTTTCTTATTAGCTCAATGTCTTCTCCCCCTTGGTATATGCATCTCCCCCATGGAATATCTCTCCCCCTACAAATGTGCACGAGAAATAGAATTTCTCCCCCTAAGAATGTGCACAAGGGTCATATAGAAATGACAAAAACTCTCCAGTATACTCTCTAGAGTATACTCTCCCCCTTTTTATCAGGAATAGACAAATGGTCAAGAAGAAACGAGGGCAAGAGATGAAGGTATGAACAATGATAATGATGCATGAGGGGTGCGAGATGAATGGGAAAATGAAGCTCAAACCTAAGACAAATCAAAATGCTACAAAGCATAAGGTAAACATGACATGCTAGTATGAAGAAGCAAGGTATAGACCAATGCATGACAAGGGTAGCAAAGGTGTGTGCAAGAGGTGGCAGAATGGAAAATGCACATGTGGGGCAAGGTGTGTTAAATACACAACCAATGAACCAAACATGTTCCTAATGAGAAAACATGAGAAACCCCAAAGTTTGATACTCATCGGAGTCCAAACAAGTGAGAAAATGCCTAAGAGACATTTTATCAAACACCTAGCATGCACACTATGAACAATGTGAAACAATGCATGAACATCATGAAATCCACCCTTAATACATGCTCTTTTTGCCACAAAGGGCCAACATCCAAAGAAAATCATCAAAAGAAACCAATCCCATGCAAAAAATTTGACAAAAATTAAGTTTTCCCAACCCCTATGATGAAAATCCCAACCAAGAGCACAAAACTCTCCAAAACATAATCTAAGGATCAAAAACAATGAAAAGAGTTTAGAATTACCTTAGAGATGATAATGGAACGAAAAACCATCAAATTGATTGGGTTTTGATGTAAAAATATTGTAAGAGGGGTTTAAAAGAGGATGGGAGAGGTTCAAAATAAGTTTCCCACGAAAAAACTCTTTAAAAAGCTGATTCTGGGCATTTGGCGACTGGGCGAGTTGCGAACGAGTCGCCAGCAAGCCGTGAAACCATTCTGCTTGAACTCGCGACTGGGCAAGTCGCCAAAACTCGCAGCTTGGTTTGGCTAGTTGCAAGTCGCCAAATTAAGTGGCCAAAAATTCTGACACTTGTTTTTCAACCCAGAACATGTTTAAACACTGAAAAATAATGTAAGCACTAAGCATGAACACAAAGAGTGATAAAAATCACTTCCAAAAACATATAAAATGATCAAAAATATTTTTGGATTGATCCATATAAAGATGAGCACACACACATCAAATTTAAACAAGTACAATCGAACAAATGAATAAGGCATTCATTAAACATTAGGCATGTGTGTTGTGTGTGCGTATCAAGTGTGGAATAGTCCATAGTCTAGAGTGAAGCTTCAATGATCAATTCAATCAAGTCATACACAACTAGTGTTAAGACAAGAGGTCTATCTCAATTATAGAAATGAACATATATGACCTTCCACAAGAAAAAGATTACAAATCTTAGAAGCTTTTCATTTGGCTTCTGAATAAATAATAACATTTGATCCATTTTGAATCAATACATCTCATTTTGAGATCGATTCCTGAAATTTTTGATACTTCAATTTGATGAACAAGTCTTTGGCTTTTTGGGCATCATATATTTCATTTTGGTCGCTTTCCCTTTTTCCTAGTCAAATACTAGTATGTGCGATAGGCTTTTGCAGCTCAATATCTCTTTACATTTGGTGAGCTCTTTAAGCAAAAACAACAAAATAAAGAGTGAGAAGATATATAGGCACAAGTCTATGCATGTCTCAAAACCAACAAGACTATTGACTAATCATTCATAACAAGCTTGAAGATCGATTTACAACAATCACACAAAGATGTCAAGATTTTTCCCACAAAGATATAAGTGCATAAAGAACAAGCTAAGCTTGTAAATGCACAAAGCCAATTGTACGGAGGTACAAGGCAAAACTCACATGTAATATGTGCTCAAACATATACGATCAAACTTTTTGAATTTTTCACCTTTTTATGTGATTTTGGATTTTTTACTCACACAATAACAGAAACATAAAAGTAAGATAAAAAAACAAAACAATGCATACAAATAAATGCAAGATGCACAAATGCATGAAGATATGGCATCAAAGGTATGAAGGGTCCTACAAAGATCGAAAGAATTAGATCAAGGACCAAAAGAGCAAAAGCTCAACCATAGGAACCCTTCCTCATCCAAACGGAATGATTGTTTGGAATGAGTGTCTCAAGAGAAGTGAGACGAAGGTTGGAAGAATGAGAACTGGAGATACACATAGTCAAGGAGTTAAGAGCATTAAACATTTTCTTTAACAACATGCTATTTTCACTCAAAACCAGTTTACCCCTTTTAGCACAACTTCCAAGAAGCTCAAGTTTCTCTTTTCTTTTGAGAGCATGAAACTTAGAGCAATGAGGTCTTAGATGACCAAAAGCACCACAATGGTGACACACAATGTGTTTAGGTCCACTAGGCTTTTTGGGAAAGGATCTAGCAACATGGTTTTGTTCTCTCTTCAACTTATAACATTAAGGTCTTATATAACCAATCACACCACAATGGTGGCAAGTTGGAACAAACTTAGATCCATCCAAAACCTTAGGTTGAGACTTAACCGGAGGCTTTGACTTAGGAGCCTTTCTCTCCACCTTTTGATTTCTTTTGTGTGGAGGAATGTACACCGATTTGTCCTTTGGGTTAGAACACACAATAGGCACAATATCGGGTACCACAACATGATTGCAGCAAATATTTTCATCCTTTTTATCAATAGGTTCAGCAATCAAACACTTGGCATGCATCTTGAGAGATTCATTTTCACATTTTAGCTCATCAACAAGTTTGTTAGACAAAACAAGTTTAGCATTCAAGTCCATATTCAAACATTCAAACTCTTTCAGCTTTTCAACAAAATTTTCAGCATGTTTCTTATATTTTTCAACCAATTTGTTGGATTCATTGAGTTTAGCAATCAAATCATCATTTTCACAAAATAACTTGTTCAAATCCTTATTAAACTTCTTAGCTTTTTCTTCAAGAGTTTGATGTTAGGAATATCAACAACATCCAAAGATTCATGTAACATAGCATCACAATTATGAGGATTATCACTCATGGAGGCATTTTCACAAACACGTGACATGCTACATTTATCATCAACCAAATCATACAAAGAGACATATAATGCAACATCCATGGTAACAAGGGGTCAAGGATCACACTTAGGTATTTAAACCACAACAAGTGTACCCGCTCTGATACCAATTGAAAGTTCAATATGTGTATAAAACATTCTTGAACGTTTAGACCCCAAATTATAAATTATCAATTCAAGCTTATAATCAAACAATTTGTGTGCGGAACATGAACATAAGCCAATCACAGAATTGATAACTAATCTAAGCCAAATATAAACACATCTACAGCAATAAATATAAGGCAAAGATAAAGGGAAGGAAGATGCAAACACATGGACAATACACGATGTGTTATCGAAGAGGAAACCGAAGTCCTCAACGTAAAACCTCTCCACCGCCCTCCAAGCGGTCAAATAATCTACAAAAGAATGTAGTTGGGATACATGAACAGCAGAAGACCCTCCAAGCCTAATCTACCCAAGTACCTAAGCCCTCCAAGTTTCTTGCTCCAACGAGGTTACGCCGAACCTATTTCTTCTTTAGCTTCCCGGATTCCTCTACTAGACCATAACATCAACCAATGTATATTGGTTCCTTCCAAACTGCTTCCCTTAGCACCAAATGAACCTTCTCACAAACGTAGGTGTGGTGAGAAAAGGATTTGGTCAATAGCCTCTCAAGGGTATGACAATGGAGAGGAAGAGAGTAGAGGAATTTGTAGAGTCTCTAAGGTAAAGATTGAGGATGAGGCAATCTTGTTTTTCTCTAGGGTTTCTCTCACAAAAATTCTCTCTGGAAGCTCTCTCAATTTAGTGGGTATAAGGGTCTATATATAGTGGTGTGTGTTTGGAATACAAAAAGTTAGTTTTTGCTAAACAGGGCTGATTGGCGGCTTGACCTCTCGGCTTGTCCAAGTCGCGAATTCAAGTCGCGACGTAACAGCCTGGCCAGCCTGGGACTTTTGTCCTATAGTGCGACAGCTGGCGCGACCCTTCAGCTCCCCTATGTGCATCTCACGTGCCAGCATTTGGCAGCTTGCAGCCGCGAGTCCTAGCCGCGAAACTCTGCCTTCTTGCACATACTTTAGCTTTTCTTCACATCTCCTCACACACTACCCTTACAATGATCCCACCTAAATACAGGGTTACTAAGTACTAAATTACAAGCAAATTGGCACGGAATACAGGGTTACTAAGTACTAAATTACAAGCAAATTGGCACGGAATAAAACCAACAAGATGGTTGATAAATTTCAACCTTACAATGTGGATCCTGCATGTAGGTATAATCCATTATCCTAACTTATTTTTCATGTTGCTATAATGTTAATTTAAGATTAAAGCATGCTAATGATTATTTAAATTCCTTGAATATGTTTGAATGTTCATGATATTCTTACATGTTCATATCGTTCTTCACATGTTCTTGGTTGTTCATCACATGGTCATGCATAACACTAGCTTTGATCTTAAATCCACATCAAAAATACGAAAACATGTTTGTTTTATAATTCTCTCAAATCCTTGAATCTAGGATATCACCACCCATACACATTCACTAGAATTTATTTATTTTAGTCGAAATACAATGATTAATAAATGGAATTAGGGTTTATCACATGCACACACATTAAAATCTACATGCAAAATGATTGGTAACATATTGGATGATACGATATGAATGTTGGCTACCATAGTTTAGAAGACCAGTTTCACTGGGCCAGATGGGTGCTTAACACCTTCCCATCTTATAACATAGCCTCCGAGCTTAGATCAAGGTTTGATAGATCAATGCTTATCCATGTAATTTTCAATTTCTAAATTGTAACTAACAAACAAAGCCATGCACTTTACCTTAGATTGCAAATACGACCAAAGCCAAGTAATTTCCAATGATCAATGTACATTCATTCTTAAATCAATAAAATGATGAAATTTTCAATTTTGGTTTTCTTATTTATTCCAATAATTAAGTAAGCGGCGAATCCATTGTAAAACCCATAATCTAAAGGGGAAAATATAAGCAGTCGAACCTCCATTTTGAGAGGCACTAACAGGACTCCGCACATTCATGTGGGCTTGGCACAACGCAGAAACGGGCTGAGGGCACGGTCTCTCATAGAAGCACATAAAATTTTAACCAAATCCTCTCACGTTAAAAAGACTTTATATAAAATATATTGTTAGCTACTCTCCTTTGTTAAATAGCCAATACATCATTTGTGTAAAATTGTTATTTACAACTATGTATTTTGTTGGCTTTTATTCCGTGCCAAATTTGATTGTAATTATTATCAATCGTTTATACCCTGTATTTGTTGTGGGATTTTTTGTAAGGGTTGTGTGATAGAGAGTGTGTGAAGACTCAAGCAATTTGGAGGCTGAAGGATTCTCGCGGGTATGTCGCGACCTAGCTTCCCGCGAAGTGAAGCATGTGCCCTGCACATGCTGGAATGTGAAGAGTCAGGCCAGGTGGAGATAGCTGTCTCTCGAGTATCTCGCGGGTAAGGCCTTCCCGCGAGACACCCGCGAGACAAGCTGTTCTGCCAGCTGTACTGAATGACTCACACTTTTTGCACCTATCCTATATATACCCTCATTACCCACAAATGTTGAGAGATGCTTCAGAGAGAAAACCGTAGCCAAACACATTGGTAATTAGAGATTGTCATCCCCACCTTTCTTTATACAATTGCTTGTGGTATCTCCTCAACCCTTCCCTCTCCATTTCCACACCATTGAGAGGTTGATAGCCCAAACACTTACCACACCCTTTGAGAGTGTTGAGTGACGTTTTGGTGCTGCTGGGAAGCATTGGAAGAAGCCTGGAATGGCAAATGCAACATGGAGCTTGTTGCGAGATCCGGAGTGCTAGACAAGACACGGTTCCGAGAAGCCTTGTTGGAGTAGGAGTTTGGAGGGCTTAGGTACATCGGGTAGATTAGGCTTGGAGGGTCTCTTGCTTACTCATGTATCCCAACTGATTGTCTAGTGGATCGATTTCCGCTTGGAGGGCGGCGGAGAGGTTTTTCGCCGAGTTCTACGGTTTCCTCTTCGAGAACACGTCTCGGCGTTTTCTGTGTTTGCATCCTTCTTCCCTACTCTTGTTTAATTCCATTATACTGCTGTGTTGCTTAGTTTATGGATTAGAGTAGCTTACTTGTTCATCCGCTCGCTTTTACACTATTCCGCACTTTGTATTAAAGTTGTGTAAAATCTATCGAGCCGTAATTTTAATTGGGGGGTCTAAACAGCTCTTGTGTTTTCAACACGTTTTCGAGCTTTCAATTTGTAATGTGGCACTTATCATAGGAACTCATACAATTAAATCAACTAAGTTTCTAGAGTAATGAGAAACGATATGGGTATGTCTCATAAGAATAGAGATATAAGAACATAGAACATACTTTAATCCAATCATATTATTAAAGGACACCCCATTGTTCAGAGATATAAGAACATAGAACATTATTTATTTTTCTCTATCACACATTCATTATGTTTTTCATTAAAAATTATTTACGAGTTATCTAGCTTGAGTAAAGAGCATGAGAATACAAATGATTTTGTTTTCTTTTTTCGATAAGAATTAGGAATAAAAAAATGTACTTAAATCAAATTTAATTGATTTGATTATTTTTGGATTTTATGGATCTACTTAAAATTATTAATTAAAAATTCTATTCACACGCAGAATTTCGAATTTTCTTTAGCCACACGAGGACGAAACCTATTATACGTATATAGGATGGATATTATTCATCTACTTCTATCCTAACTGGTGGTTAATTTATCGAATCATTGCAATCGAAAGGATCCAATTCTATCAAGTTTCCAATTTATAGGAAAAATCTTTTTGAATTGGTTGAACTCTTTTAAACAAAAGTGTATCTCGTAAATATCAAATCAATCGTTGTTACGATTCTTTGACCTAAAGAAGTCTCAAAAAGGGTAGGCTGTTGTCGTTTTTCCAAACAATTAAAAATCAATGAAGTAATGTCTAAACCCAATGATTCAATGAAACGATAAATAATTCTGGAACCAATTAGTTAACAATAAACAAATTTTAGTTTATGGTCTTATAATTGCTATGCCAAGTCATCGTAGGAAACCCCAAGATATTATCACAGCGGCGGATGAACAAACAAATAGAACACTAGTTCGAAATCATCAATTATAAGTGCAAAAGCCCATCAATTTATTCCAACATAAAAAATAATAGTTATGATCGATACAAGTATTATAAAGGCTCATATCCTTTTGTTATTACGTGGCACATTTAGGTTTATGAATTGTCAAGATTATGATGTATTCTAGGTGTTTCACTTACGGTTGATTCTTTCTCAGGGATCTTGCAGAGGAGTGGCCTATGCCCAAATTGGATTATGTATTGGATTGGGTCCTCTAGGTACTTTGTGGTTGATTCTTGCCCAAATATTTTGTAGAGAATCGGTCCCTGCAGAGATTGGATTATGTATAGGATTGGGTTCTCCTAGAACTTTCTGGTTCACTCTTGCACGGTTATTTTGCAGAGGATCGGTCCATGCACTGACTGGATTATGTATAGGATTGGGTCCTCTAGGTACTTTCTGGTTGATTCTTGTTGGATGATTTTTTTTAGGATTGGTCCATTGTGAGATTCTAGCATTTGAGCTCACAAAGAAAAGCGAGAGGAAGACAAAGTGGTTGTTGGATTGAAGTTCACACTACTATTGACAAACCTTATTTATAAGCCCAAGTATTAGATAATAAAGTTAATATATTTTTACAGTAACCAAACTATATTTGGTCAAAAAATCCTTGGTAATCTCAATCACATGGTATTTCCCTTTCGAATGACTTGTTTTTGGTAATTTTCTTGTTGAAATTTACATATAAGTCCTACGAAGTAGTTGCTGAAAATCTATTGTGATTTACGTACGAGGAAAAAATTTATTTCCTAGTGCATTTAAAAAAGTAATAAATAATTCTTTATTGCTCTTGTGAAGATTAAGACTACAATGAATAACTTGGTAAAACCTTTTACAAGGCTGAATTTGAAATGAATAGTGCCTATTTCCTTTTCAATGAAGACTGACACATGACACTCATTAAAAGATGGGGTGGAAGGTTAGATTAATGAATTATCAAACAATCCACCAATTGGCAAAATCTAATGTTGTCGCATCATAATCATTATTATATTGTAGTTGAACATATTTATTCTCGTAACAACAAAGGTAGTCTTAATCATAGAGTATCATCGTTTCTAATCATTGTTTCTGGTAACTCTTTTATTCAATTTTAGAATAGTTTTTTGTTACCGTAAATGAATTCCTTAAACCAAATTTAACCTATATCTTTAAATAAGATGATGGATATTTGGCCTATTGTAATCGTCCATATACTCACCTGTAAGGTTGAATTTATTCAATCATTTTGTTGGCTTTATTCCATGCCAAATTTGCTTGTAATTCAGCATTTAGAAACCTTGTATTTAGGTGGGAATCACGTAAGGGTAGTGTGTGAGAGAGTGTGAAGAAAAGCTCAAGAATGTGTACTCAAGAAGGGCCTCAAGATTGGATCTCGCGACTGGAGAGTCACCAAAGGTGGCACATGCGTGAAGCATGCAGGGGAGCTGAAGAGTCACGCCAGCTGTTGCACAACAGGACAAAACTTCCAATCTGGCCAGCCCGTTAGCTCGCGACTCAAACTTGCAACTTGTTCTAGTCGCAAGCTCGAGTCACCAGAACACTCTGTTTGTTACAAAACTGACTCTTCGCATTCCATACACACCCTATTATAAATACCCTTATACCCATGTATTGTAAAGGGCTTCTAGAGAGAATTTTGAGAGAGAAACCCTAGAGAAAAACAAGATTGACTCATCCACAATCTTCATCCTTTGATTCTCCAAATTCCTCTACTCTCACCCTCTCCATTGTTACATCCTTAAGAGGTACATTAGCCAAATCCTTATCTCACCATACCCATATATGTGAGAAGGCTTTTTGGTGCTTGGGAAGCAGTTAAGAAGTCACCAATTCATTTTGGTTGATGCAATGGGCGATTGCAGGATTCGGTAAGCTAGAGAAGACAAGGTTCGACATAGCCCTGTTGGAGCAAGAAGCTTGGAGGGCTTAGGTGCACTGGGTAGATTAGGCTTGAAGGGTCTTCTACTATTCATGTATCCCAACTATATTCTCTAGAGGATTATTGACCGCAAGGGGGGTGGCGAAGAGGTTTTATGCCGAGGACTTCAGTTTCCTCTTCGATAACACATCGATGTGTTGTCTTTGTGTTTGCATCTCTCTTCCCTTAATCGTTGCCTTTTAATTACTGCTGTGGTGTTGATTAATTTCGGTTTAGATTGTTTTACCAATTCTGTTCTAGCTTATTTTCATATTCTGCACATACATTGTTTGATTATAAGCTTGTATTGGTAATTTGTATTTTGGGGGTCTAAACGTTCATAGGTGTTTTACACACTATTTGAACATTCATCACCGATTCACATCCTCTATCAGAAAATGACTTTCACCTTCCTAGCTACATCGTTGAGAATCATTTGTTGACACCTCATTTTGTAACCAGGGATCCTCTCGAGGTCAAAATCCTAAGTTTCCTTTAGGAAACAGTAAATGTCATTCAATCCTTTTTTTAAATCAAAAACATCTAATTTCACAACGATCAAAGTGATGCATTGGATGCAAACATCAAAGAACCCCATCACAAAGATCAAATTTGTACAATCAAAGTAGACCCTTGTAATTTAATGCCTAAACGATGTGGGCATGATAAATTAATTTTGATTTGAAAATTTGATTGGTATATTTTTTAAGACAAGAATTTGATTTGAATTGAACTTAGTATTTGTGGGGGCTCAAGGACCAAAGAAGGGATTGTTGGGTTGTAGTGTTGGTTTTGGGGCATGATACACCCGAGGAGGGAAGATAAAGAGGCAAAAGGTTTTTAGGAGCTTCAAGTGGGAAGGATTGGCTAAGGAAAGAGAATCATGAGGAACAGGGGAAGTTTCCCGAGGGAAGTGGCCTGTTGCCTCCGCATTAAATGGTGTGCAACAGCTTTATCAGCTGTATTGATGAGGAAGTGACCTGAACAATGAAATTCACAGTTAAACAAACTCCATCTACCACCTTCTTCAGATGTTTAAAGGAACAAGTGTCACAAAGAGAAATGGGGGAGGAAAAGATGGAAGGTTAGGATGCGAAGGAGGAGGGAGTATGTAAGAAAAAGATGGTTTTTAGAGAAAGGGCATCCAGACACAAGTATCAAAAAAGAAAAAAAAAAGAAAAAAAAAAAGAACATCAAGAGAAGAGAGTGAACAGTGCAACTTTCTGTATAACATTGGCCTTCTCGGGCAGGCTTGTAGGGAGACATTTGCTCATCTATTCTACAGCATTAGCCCTTTCTTCCTTATTTTCATCCTCGGGCGAGCCCTCTCTTGTTGCTTGTTTCCCTTTCTTACAAATTTTATAAATTTGGGCCAAGGTTGAACTGTACAACTCACTGTTCTAAGTGGGCATGGGCAGTGTAAAGTTGTGATTTACAACTATGTGTTTTGTTGGCTTTTATTCCGTGCCAAATTTGATTGTAATTACTATCAATTGTTTATACCCTGTATTTGTTGTGGGAATTGATGTAAGGGGTGTGTGATAGAGAGTGTGTGAAGACTCAAGCAAATTGGAAGCTGATGGAATCTCGCGGGTATGTCGCGACTAAGCTTCCCGCGAAGTGAAGCATGTGCCTTGCACATGCTGGAATGCGAAGAGTCAGGACAGATGGAGACAGCTGTCTCTCGCGAGTATCTCGCGGGTAAGGCCTTCCCGCGAGACACCCGCGAGACATGTTGTTCTGCCAGCCTGTACTGACTGACTCACACATTTTGCACCTATCCTATATAAACCCCCATTACCCACAAATGTTGAGGAATGCTTCAGAGAGAAAACCCTAGCCAAACACATTTGCAATTAGAGATTGTCATCCCCACCTTTCTCTATACACTTGCTTGTGGTATCTCCTCAACCCTTCCCTCTCCATTTCCACACCATTGAGAGGTTGATAGCCCAAACACTTACCACACCTTTTGAGAGTGTTGAGTGGCGTTTTGGTGCTGCTGGGAAGCATTGGAAGACGCCAAGGATGGCAGATGCAACATGGAGCTTGTTGCGGGATCCGGAGAACTAGACAAGACACGGTTCCGAGAAGCCTTGTTGGAGTAGGAGCTTGGAGGGCTTAGGTGCATCGGGTAGATTAGGCTTGGAGGGTCTTTTTCTTACTCATGTATCCCAACTGATTGTCTAGTGGATCGATTTCCGCTTGGAGGGCGGCGGAGAGGTTTTTCGCCGAGTTCTTCGGTTTCCTCTTCGAAAACACGTCTTGGTGTTTTCTGTGTTTGCATTTCTCTTCCCTACTCTTTTATATTCCATTATACTGCTGTGTTATTTAGTTTATGGATTAGAGTAGTTTATTTGTTCATCCGCTCGCTTTTACACTATTCCGCACTTTGTATAAAAGTTGTGTAAAAACTATCGAGCCGTAATTTTTAATCGGGGGTCTAAACAGCTCTTGTGTTTTTCAACACGTTTTCGAGCTTTCAATTGGTATCAGAGCGGGTACACTTGCTTGGTTTAAATACCTTAGTGTGATCCTTGACCCTATTTGAGATGGACCGGTCTCAATCGCTTAATGTTCCACCATTTTTTTATGGGAACAATTACGCATTCTGGAAAGTCAGAATGAGAGCATTTCTATGCTCTATAGAAGATACCGTTTGGGATGCGGTAGAGCTAGGCTGGACTAAGCCGGAAGCTCCTAAGGCTAATTAGGATAAGGCGGCTCTTGCAGCAGCCAATGCAATAGTAAAGCTTTAAACGCTATATTTTGTGCTGTGTCTCCTGATGAATTCCACAGGATCTCTCACATGACAGTAGCCAAAGAAGCTTGGGAGATTTTGGAGACCACTTATGAGGGTACAAAGAAAGTTAAGGACACAAAGCTTCAGATGCTTACCACCAAATTTGAAGAGCTCCAGATGGGTGATGATGAACCGTTTGATTCATTCTATGGGAAGCTCAATGAAATGGTAATTGCTAAACTCAATCTTGGGGAGAAGATTGAAGATGCTAAGGTGGTGAGAAAAGTATTGAGGTCCTTGCCTGAAAGTTTTAGAGCAAAAGTTACAGCCATAGAGGAAAGCAAGGATTTGGATGAGATTAAAATTCAAGAATTAGTTGGGTCTCTCCAAACATATCAGATGGGACTGCCTTCCCATAAGATGAGTAAATCACTTGCTCTTAAAACCATCACCGAAAGGATGGGTGATTCCTCCGAAGAAGATGGGGTGGAGAAGGAAGTAGCATTTCTTGCGAAAAACTTCCGAAAATTTCTGAAGATGAAGAACAGTGGGAAACCATTCAACAAAGGAAAATTTTCATCTTCAAGAGGTGATAGGAAAGAGTTTACAAGAAAAGAAGGGAGGGAGTTTCAACCTTCTTCAGAAATTATATGCTATGAGTGCAATGGCCATGGACATCTAAAGAAGGAGTGTCCAAATTTTCTGAGAGGAAAAGGCAAAGCTTATGCCACGACACTCAGTGATTCAGACTCCTCTGATTCTAACTCGGAAGAGAGCTGTGACGGAGAGGGAAATTACTCCGCATTCATCACCATTGCTCATGTGGAGTCATCGGATGATTTGGGTGCTCTTGTGAAGGAGCTTGGTGAGCATTCCAATTCAGAGTCTATTGGGAATGTGGATGAATCAGATGCTGAAGAAGAAGAAGAGAATACAGCTAATCTTCAAGAAAATTACTCTTTACTTCTTGAGAAGTCTGGAGAGTATACCAGAATAGCCAAGGCAGCTGTGAGGAAAATGAAGAAGGCTGAGGAAGATTACAGAAGTCTCATGGTCAGATATAAAGAGGCTAAGTGCGAAATTGAGACATTAAATGGCGAGTTGTCTGAAGCCTATACGAAGGTGAGGTTTCTTGAGCAAGAGGTAGTGCAAGCTCATGCCAAGATAGAGAGAGTCTCCTCCCAGAAGTTAGATGATGTTATCTCATCTCAAAAACCTTCTTCAGACAAGTCCGAGTTGGGATACACCGGAGGAAGCAGCTCATCAGCCAAAGCTACCAAAGAAGTGAAGTTTATGAAGGCCGTAGTGCCTATTGTAGAAGAAACCATCCCTGAGAATGTTAAGGCTGAGAAGAAGAATGTGAGTGAGCAACGGATGGTGAATAAGCCCCGAAATCACTCCATGGGTAGACATGAAACCAGAGGAAGATCTCTCCCAAGATCACAACGGAGTCCCAGAACGGACTATGTGTGTCACTACTGCGGAATGCAAGGACATACCAGACCCAACTGTCAAAAGCTGAGATCAGACAACAATTCAAGCGCACCTCGGTCACGAGGAAGGAGAAATGACATGAGGTCTTGGGGTGGTGAACAACCGAGAAGTCAGAATCGTGATCCTGGCATGATGGACGTGATGAAAATGATTGGTGCCTTCACCACCTGCTTGGAGAGTTTCACCAGAAGGTTTGATAGTCCAAATTCTCGTACCCAATCCGTTAAGGATATCACCCCAAACGCACGTGACGTGTGGGTGAAAAGGGGTACTCATGCATAAGCATTATAACATGTCCACGCATAAATTCTTTCAATGTTTAGGGACATTTGTTGTTGTTTTTTTCTCATGCATTGCTCTATTTTTACTGTTGTTATTTTTGTCCGGTTGATTTGTTCCTGTTATCTTTGTTAATCTTTATTTTCCTGTTCTGTTTTGGGTGTGTTCAAAAATTCAAAAAACACATAAAAAATAGAAAATCCAAAAAGTTTGATCACTTTGTTGAGTTTTGTCTCAAAGCATGTTTTGCCTTGTACCTTTGTACTTATGGCTTTATGCTTTTAACAAGCTTAGCTTGTATCTCATGCACTCATATCATTGTGGAAGAAATTCTGAAATCTATGTGACTGTTGTAAATAGATCTTCAACCTTGTCATGAATGATTAGTGAATGGTTTTGTTGATCTTGAGACATGCATAGACTCATGCCTATATATATCTTCCCACTTTTATTTTTTTTGCTTAAAAGAGCTCTCTAATTGTAAATCTCCAAATGAAAAGAGATATAGAGCTGCAAAAGCCTGTCGCACAAACTAGTATTCGACTAGGAAAAAGGGAAAGCGACCAAAATAAATTGTATGATGCCCAACAAGCCAAAGGCTAACTCATCAATTGAAATATCAAAAATTTCAGGCATCTTTCTCTAAATGAGATTCTCTTTGCTCAAAAGTTGCAAATGATATGTTAAATATGGAGCCAAATGAAAAGCTTCAATGAATTATTGTCAAGTACGTGTGGGAGGTCATATATGCATGTTTCTATAATTGAGATAGATCACATAATCTAGTGCTAGTTGTGTATGCCTTGATTGAATTGATCATTGAAGCTTCACATTGGA
This sequence comes from Quercus aquifolioides, assembly GCA_019022515.1. NCBI lineage: Eukaryota > Viridiplantae > Streptophyta > Magnoliopsida > Fagales > Fagaceae > Quercus > Quercus aquifolioides. The sequence continues at coordinate 64,117,835 of CM032329.1, read as the reverse complement.
CTAAGGACTATCTCATTTTTGATATCCACACACAACACACAAGTCTATGTTCAATGAATGCCTTATTCATTTGTGTGATTGTACTTGATTAAATGTGTTTTCACATGCTCAATCTTTGTTGATCAAACCCAAAAAGATTTTTGAGTGTTTTATTTGTTTTTGAAAGTGATTTTATACTTTCTTGTCTTTTGTTTTTGATTTTAATGTATGTTTTTGTGTTTCTTCAAAAACTGGTTCAGGGGTAGTTTCACGAGAAGCTCGCGACTTAGAGCTTCCCGCGAAAAGGAGTTGAGGGAATTTTTTATTTTATCTTGTCACACAGAAACTTTCGCGACTGTCTCGCGATCAAAAGCTACTCGCGAAATGCTGTTTGGCTAAAAATTGGATTTTTCCAATTTCAGACAGAAGTTACCGCGACTGTCTCGCGACTGTTTCGCGACCTAATGCTTCTCGCGAAAATTTTGTGCTTCAGTGGCCCTTCTCGCGACTGTTTCGCGACTGTGTCGCCACTCTCTAACCCGCGAAAAACGCGTGTTTTCAGTTTTTATATAGCTGATGTGACAGTTTTTTCAAAACTATCAAACTTCCCTCGCTCAACCTCTCTCAAAGTTTTTCAACCCAAAATCACTATTCCATTCATTTCCCTTCAATCCAAGCACTTTTTCTGCATTTTCTTCTTCAAGGTATGTTTCTTAACTATTTCCTTTCAAGTTTTTACTTAGATTATGCAGAATTGTTGTTAGGGTTTTGATAATTGGGGATTTTCGAAACTTTGGGTTGGTTTTCAAAATTGGGTGAATCTTTTTCATATTTTTTGATTGGGCTGTGTCCCATTTGTTGTTCCTGCATATGTGTTGGCCCCTTGTGGCATTTTATCATGTATTGAGGGTAGATTTTCACATGTTCATGCATTATTCATGTATTTTTTGCATTTGTGCACACTAAGTGTTTGTCAAAATGTCCGAGTGACATTTTTGTGCTATTTTGAAATCAAGTGATTTCAATCCATGGACTCTCACTTATTTGACCTTATTTTACTTGGTTTGGTCATTGATTTTGTGTTTCAATCACTTTGTTCATGTTGCACATTTTTGGCACACAACTAAGCACACTTAGGCACCCTCTTGCATCTCATGCCGCACACACTCATCAGCACATGCACACAGACACACACTCTTGCACTATGTCTTAAATTTGTTGCATTGTAGTTATGCCTTATAAGTTGGAGTCTTTTAGCATGATGTTTCATGTTTATCCTGCTCTGTTTTTCAGTTAGTCTATGTCTGATTTAGCACTAACTTGAATCTAATGAAGTTTGTCTTCTGGTTTGTGTTTGTGCATTGTTGTTCCTTCTCTACTTTGTGAAATTATGCAGATGTCTCCCACAAAGCATGCAGCTAGGAAGAAATCGACTTCAAAGAGAGCCCGAACTGATTCTGAACATTTCCGGTCTATAGAGGCTGATATGAAGTACAATGACTGTTACAAGGACAAGACGATCATCATGGAACGGGTAGTCCAGTTAGAGACTCTTGAGGGCACTTGCATCCCTGAAGTGTTCAAGGATAGAACGTGGACCAAGCTGCTCAACCCGACTGGAGTGGTATATTCAGAGATTATCAAGGAGTTCTTCTCTAATGCCATTGTCAACGGAGATCGTATTGAGGGCTGGGTGAGACACAAGGAGTTTCAGATTACTAGAGAGAGCATCCAAGACTTTTTGGAGACTCGTCCTCCATCTCAGCAAATCACAGTTGCTTATGAGGACAGATTGGGTAAGATTGATGATATGATCAAAGTCCTTGGTGGTGTATCGAAGAAATCATCCATGGACACTCTCAAGTTCTCTCCAGAAATGAGGACATTAAGCTATGTGATGATTCACAATCTGTATCCAGTCACCAATCTCACCACTTTATCTGCTCCGAGAACAAGATTCCTGTATGATCTCTATACACATAAGGAGATTGACATTTGTGGTCATATCATGCATGTCTTGAAGAAAAGCATCACAAAGCAGAATTCCCAAACTGTGATGTCGTTCCCTTCTTTGATCATGGGATTGATTGCCAAGACAAAGCTCAAGCTACCCAGTGGTCTTACAGCTGTTCCGAGGGATTACCCCATTGGTGGTCACACACTGACTAGGAGCACTGCACACATTAGAGGCTCCAAGACTGGTGTGCATACCATACCACCACCACGACGGGTTCAGCAGGAGGAAGCTGAAGATACAGAGGAAGAGATTGACAGGTTCACCTCGGCTCCAGAGCCCTCTGCACAGCCATCATCTTCTGCTCCACCATCAGGCTTAAGCAAACTTGATCAGTTGCTTGCTAAGATGGACCACATGTCGACAGTGCTTGACTCCCATGTGCAGCACACAGCAGATCAGTTCGCATACCTTCAGGGACAGATCACCGCATTAGCATCGCAAGTTCAGGAGTTGTCCTCCACTCATGCCTCTGATTCGGAGTCCGAACCGTTCTAGTCCTTTGGCCATTCCGGTAAAAAAGGGGGAGAAATTTCTGAGGGGGAGCTGGAAAAGAGCTTGCTTGCACAGCGATAGGGGGAGCATAGCGTAGAAACATAGTAGCATTGGTTATTGGTGTTAAAGACGGTTTTTATTCAGTATTTTTAGTGTTTATAACTGTTTTACTACTTTTGGTTTAAAGCTTTGATACTATGCTTTATTTAAGTATTATTTCAGTTGTTTCTTTTGTGATATTCTCTATGCTTTGTAGCATACTTTGCATGTACCCATGTTGCTTTTGTAAGCTTTAAGGGTTGTTTTGTTTCATTGCATGCTTTGTAGGCTTTTATGGTTTGTGCCATGTTTTTGCAATACTTTGCTTATGCAGCCTTTATGCTTGTGCTTTTGAAGTTTAATGTCATACATTTACTTCACTACATCACTCTTGTGCCCTAGTAGGATTGTTCCTAGATGCATATACGTTCTATGCATTGGTTGAGTGATGAACACTCTTGTGCCCTAGTAGGATTGTTCCTAGATGCATATACGTTCTATGCATTGGTTGAGTGATGAACACTCATGTGCCCATGTAGGATTGTTCCTAGATGCAAATACTTTGAGTATTTTGCATTGGTTGAGTGTTGGATTTGCAAATGGTACTCTTCACATGAGCTTATCATCTTGCATATCCGGATGTTCATTCCTTGTGTGAATGAGCATAGTAATTACTTCTGTATAGTGATTACTTGTTTGATCTTGCCATGATCTAGTGTTTTCTATTTCATCTTGCTTGATCATGTTTTTAATGCTCCATATGTTTTTCAAGTTTTCTGCATACAATGATAATATTTTGTTGTTGTGTTTCAGGAGTTACTTGTTCATATGTTTCAAGAGCTTATCAGAATCTAGAATTAAGTGTGAGTGAGTTTTGCCTGTGTTCCCAAACTCACGTTTAAGTTTAGAGTCTGTTTTAGGGTTTTGTCACGGAATAGCCAAAGGGGGAGATTGTAAAGTTGTGATTTACAACTATGTGTTTTGTTGGCTTTTATTCCGTGCCAAATTTGATTGTAATTACTATCAATTGTTTATACCCTGTATTTGTTGTGGGAATTGATGTAAGGGGTGTGTGATAGAGAGTGTGTGAAGACTCAAGCAAATTGGAAGCTGATGGAATCTCGCGGGTATGTCGCGACTAAGCTTCCCGCGAAGTGAAGCATGTGCCTTGCACATGCTGGAATGCGAAGAGTCAGGACAGATGGAGACAGCTGTCTCTCGCGAGTATCTCGCGGGTAAGGCCTTCCCGCGAGACACCCGCGAGACATGCTGTTCTGCCAGCCTGTACTGACTGACTCACACATTTTGCACCTATCCTATATAAACCCCCATTACCCACAAATGTTGAGGAATGCTTCAGAGAGAAAACCCTAGCCAAACACATTTGCAATTAGAGATTGTCATCCCCACCTTTCTCTATACACTTGCTTACGGTATCTCCTCAACCCTTCCCTCTCCATTTCCACACCATTGAGAGGTTGATAGCCCAAACACTTACCACACCTTTTGAGAGTGTTGAGTGACGTTTTGGTGCTGCTGGGAAGCATTGGAAGAAGCCAAGGATGGCAGATGCAACATGGAGCTTGTTGCGGGATCCGGAGAACTAGACAAGACACGGTTCCGAGAAGCCTTGTTGGAGTAGGAGCTTGGAGGGCTTAGGTGCATCGGGTAGATTAGGCTTGGAGGGTCTTTTGCTTACTCATGTATCCCAACTGATTGTCTAGTGGATCGATTTCCGCTTGGAGGGCGGCGGAGAGGTTTTTCGCCGAGTTCTTCGGTTTCCTCTTCGAAAACACGTCTTGGTGTTTTCTGTGTTTGCATTTCTCTTCCCTACTCTTTTATATTCCATTATACTGCTGTGTTATTTAGTTTATGGATTAGAGTAGTTTATTTGTTCATCCGCTCGCTTTTACACTATTCCGCACTTTGTATAAAAGTTGTGTAAAAACTATCGAGCCGTAATTTTTAATCGGGGGTCTAAACAGCTCTTGTGTTTTTCAACACGTTTTCGAGCTTTCAGGCAGCAAGATCTTTTGGTCCCTACAGCATTCTAATGCCCCCCCCCCCCCCCCCCCCCAGGTACTAAGTGGCTAGGTGTGAGCAAGGTTTTTGATTTCTGCAAATTGGGTCGGTAGGGGTATGGTAGATTGAGGAATTTCTAACAAAGATCCATACACACATAAAAAACAAAAAAAACAAGAATTTAATTAAAAGAGTGGATGAATGTTTAGTGATAATTATGATTTTTAATTTTTTATAAAAATTGACACCATGGTTAAATAAAAAATAACTGAAAGTATTAAAACTATAAATTTCTTTAATAAGGGTCATAGATTTGGAGTTAGTGAAAAATGGGAGGAAACGGAGGGTAAATTGAAATTTGGGTTTGCTCAAGGTAGAGTACAGACCGTTGTATAAAGTATGCCGATTAGTAGATTAATACCAAGTCCATGGGTTGATCTCCAATTTGGCCAAGCTCAATCATTTTTTGTTTTTTTTTTTTTTTTTTTTGGGCCCTGTTTTTCATGTTAAATTGTTGATTTTTTTTTCTCGAATTTCAACCCCATTAATTGCAACATGGGACCCAAGACCAGCTAATAGGCACTAAACTTGTGAAATTAAATTTTAATATCATTAAAATTCATAGAAAATGTTAAATGTTGGCTATCCAAATTAAATTGTGTACACGCAATCATATGATTAATTTCAAATTGATTATAAACTTAACTAATCTGAATTTATTGTGAGAGGCTTTGGTCAATTGAAAACCCAGAAGAGCACTTTAACAAAAAATTTAGACAAACAAAAACAAACACATCATCTTTTGACTATGTGATGACCAATCCTTCCTTGGTAAGTTACGTAGGCCTCCACCCATAGGACATCCACCAAAAGCCTCCTCCTCCACTGTGTGGATCTTGCATGTAGGTATAATCCATTACCCTAACTTGTTTTTCATGTTGCTATAATGTTAATTTAAAATTAAAGCATGCTAGTGATTATTTAAATTCCTTGAATATGTTTGAATGTTCATGATATTCTTACATGTTCATATCGTTCTTCACATGTTCTTGGTTGTTCATCACATGTTGATGCGTAACACTAGCTTTGATCTTAAATCCACATCAAAAATACGAAAACATGTTTGTTTTATAATTCTCTCAAATCCTTGAATCTGGAATATCACCATCCATACACATTCAATGGAATTTATTTTTTTAGTCGAACTACAAAGATTAATAAATGGAATTAGGGTTTATCACATGCACACACATTAAAATCAACATGCAAATGGTAACATATTGGATGATATGATATGAATGTTGGCCACCATAGTTTAGAAGACCAGTTTCACCAGGCAAGATGGGTGTATAACACCTTCCCATCTTGTAACATAACCTTCGAGCTTAGATCAAGGGTTGATAGATCAATGCTTATCCATGTAATTTTCAATTTCTAGATTGTAACTGACAAACAAAGCCATGCACTTTACCTTCGATTGTATATACGACCAAAACCAAGTAATTTCCAATGATCAATGTACATTCATTCTTAAATCAATAAAATGATGAATTTTTCAATTTTGGTTTTCTTATTTATTCCAATAATTAAGTAAGCGATGACTCCATTGTAAAACCCATAATCTAAAGGGGAAAATATAATCAGTCAAACCTCCATTTGGAGAGGCACTAATTGGACTCCACCCATTCACGTGGGCTTGGCACAACACCTAAACGGGCCGGGGGTGCGGTCTCTCACAAAAGCACATAAAATTCTAACCAAATCTTCTCACGTTAAAAAGACTTTATATAAAATATATTGTTAGCTACTCTCCATTGTTAAATGGCCAATAAATCATCTGTAATGCGGCATTTATCATAGGAACTCATACAATTAAATCATCTAATTTTCCAGAGTAATGAGAAACGATATGGGTATGTCTCATAAGAATGGAGATATAAGAACATAGAACAGACTTTAATCCAATCATATTATTAAAGGACACCCCATTGTTTGGAGATATAAGAACATAGAACATTATTTATTTTTCTCCATCACACATTCATTTTGTTTTTCATGAAAAATTATTTTCAATTAATGGGGTTGAAATTTTGGGGAAATATCAACTTTGATCCTTGCACGGTTATTTGGTAGAGGATCGATCCATGTGCTGACTGGATTACCTATTCGACTGGGTCCTTCCGGTACATCGTGGTTGATTCTTGCTTGAATTTTTTGTAGAGAATCGGTCCATGCAGTGATTGGATTATGTATAGAACTAGGTCCTCTTGGTACATTTTGGTTGTTTCTTGCTAGATGATTTTTTTGAGGATCGGTCAATGTTCTGACTGGATTACCTATTGGACTGGGTCCTTCCGGTACATCGTGGTTGATTCTTGCCTGAATATTTTGTAGAGAATCGGTCCATGTTCTAACTGGATTACCTATTGGACTGGGTCCTTCCGGTACATCATGGTTGATCCTTGCATGAATGTTTTGCAGAGAATCGGTCCATGCAGTGATTGGATTATTTATAGAATTGGGTCCTCTTGGAAAATTTTGGTTGTTTCTTGCCGGATGATTTTTTTGAGGATCGATCCATGTTCTGACTGGATTACCTATTGGACTAGGACCTTCCGGTACATCGTGGTTGATTCTTGCTTTAATTTTTTGTAGAGAATTGGTCCATGCAGAGATTGGATTATGTATAGAATTGGGTCCTCTTGGTACATTTTGGTTGTTTCTTGCTGGATGATTTTTTTGAGGATCGATCCATGTTCTGACTGGATTACCTATTGGACTGGGTCCTTCTGGTACATCGTGGTTGATTCTAGCTTCAATATTTTGTAGAGAATCGGTCCATGTTCTGACCGGATTACCGATTGGACTGGGTCCTTCAGGTACATCGTGGTTGATTCTTGCTTGAATATTTTGTAGAGAATCGGTCCATGCAGTGATTGGATTATGTATAGAATTAGGTCCTCCTAGTACATTTTGGTTGTTTCTAGCAGGATAATTTTTTTGAGGATCAGTCCATTGTGATATTCTAGCACTTGAGCTCACGAAGAAAAGCGAGAGGAAGACAAATAACATGACAATGAACATCTTTCTAATTATCGAGGCAAACATTTTCCCAGCTCTAATTTAACAAATTGGTTGTTGGAATGATGTTTTCACACTTTTGTTCACAAACCTTATTTATAAGCCCAACTATTAGATAATAAAGGTAATATATTTTTATAGTAACCAAACAATATTTGGTCAAAAAATCCTTGGTAATCTCAATCACAAGGTATTTCCTTTTTGAATGACTTCTTTTTGGTAATTTTATTGTTGAAATTAAAATATAAATCTTACAAAGTTATTGTTGAAAATCTATTGTGATTTATGTACTAGGAAAAAAATTATTTCCTAGTGCATTTAAAAAGTAATAAATAATTCTTTAATACTCTTGTGAAGGTTAAGACTAAGATGAATAACATGGTAAAACCTTTTACGAGGCAGAATTTCAAATGAATAGTGCATGTTTCCTTTTCAATGAAGACTGACACATGACATTCATAAAAAGATGAGGTGCAAGGTTAGATTAATGAATTATCAAACAATCCACCAACTGGCAAAATCATATGTCGTCACATAATAGTCATGATTATATCGTAGTGAAACATATTTATGCTTGTAACAACAAAGGTACTCTCAATCACAAAGTATCATCCTTTCTAATCATTGTTTCTGGTAACTCTTTTATTCAATTTTAGAATAGTGTTTTGTTAGCGTAAACGAATTCCTCTAAACTAAATTTTACCTATATCTTTAAATTAGATGATGGATATTCGGCCTATCGTAATTGTCCATATACTCGCCAATTCACCATCCTTTATCAAAAAATGACTTTCACCTTCCCAACTACACCAATGAGAATCATTTTGTAGACACCTCGTTTTGAATCCAAGGATCCTCACAAGGTCAAAATCCTAAGTTTCCTTTAGATAAGAGTAAATGTCATTCAAGCCTTTTCTAAATTGAATTACAAAAATATCGAATTTCACAACGATCTAAGTGATGCATTGGAGGCAAAGATCAAAGAACCCCATCACAAAAGATCAAATTCGTACAATCAAAGTAAACCCTTGTAGTTAATGCCTAAACGAAGTGAGCATGATAAATTATTTTTAATTTGAAAATCTCGTTGGTATATGTTTTAAGACAAGAATTTAATTTCAATTGAACTCACTGGTCTAACGATCCACCCTAGGTACTAAGTGACTAGGTGTGAGCAAGGTTTCCGATTTCTACAAATTGGGTGGGTAGGGGTATGGTAGATTTAAGAATTTCTAATCAAAGATCCCCCCCCCCCCCCCCCCCCAACACACACACAAAAGAATTTAATTAAAAGAATGGATGAATGTTTAGTGATAATTATAAATTATAAATTATTTTTAAAAATTGATAGCAGGGTTATATAAAAAAATTGAAAGTATTACAACTATAAATTTCTTCGATATGGGTCATAGATTTGAAGTTAGTGAAAATTGGGGAGAAACGGAGGGTAAATTCAAATTTGGGTTTGCTCAAGGTTGAGTACAGAACATTGTATTAAGTATGCCAATTGGTAGATGAATACCAAGTCCATAGGTCGATCTGCAATTTGGCCAAGATCAATCTTTTTTTTTAGCCCCGTTTTTTCATGTTGAATTGTCGATTTTTTTCTCGAATTTGAACCCATTAATTTCAATATGGGACCCAAAACCAGCTAATCGGCACTCAACTCTTCCAACTAAATTTTAATAACAATAAAATTCTTGGAAAGTATTACATGTTAGCTATCCAAATTAAATCGTGTACATGCAATCACATGATCAATTTCAAAAAGATTATAAAAATAATTAATCCGAATTAGTTGTGAGAGGCTTTGGTCAATAGAAAACCCAGGAGAGCATTTTAACCAAAAATTTAGGCAAACAAAAACAACCACAGCATCTTTCCCAGCTGGTGGTTTATCGAATCATTGCGATCGAAAGGATCCAATTCTATCAAGTTTCCAATTTATAAGTAAAATCTGGGTCATATTTCTCAAACTATAAATCTATGACCCATATTTTTGCGTTCTTTAATTATATGTTCTATGTTCTTTAATAATACACTATACCTAGACACCTAAATAAAAAAAATATTATCTATTTCATCCTTCTTAAATGGTTTTTAAACCTCAAATAAAGCACAATATGGGTATGTCTCATTAGAATGGTTGATGGCTTAGAACTCCCACTTCGTTATAACGAAGAACCCGTAAGGCTTGAAAGAGATTAAAATTTATTTAAGAGTGACATAAAAAAAAATCTTTGTAATCCACCTTTACAATATTTCAGCTCTTTACTTTCATGTCATTTAAATTTCAGCTCTTTACTTTTATGTCATTTAGATTTCTGTACTTTACTTTTGTAGGGGTAAAGGTCCAAATCCGGTATTGGGCCTTGGCCCTTGGCTGAGAACACGGGTGATCCGAGGACAATTAAATAGTAGTAAGTGGTTTAAGTCCATAGCTTCATGAGTATGATATTAATGGGGAGGTGGTCCGAGGAGGAATACCTCCTCGGATAGGCTAAACACGGATTTGATGTAGATCCTAATGATCAAGGCGACCTTCTAGGAAGCTCCAATGGTAGGGACGTACATCTCAAGTGTACCAGAGAGTAGAAGCTAGGAGATACCTAGGGAAAAGCTGCTACCATCACATTGAATGCCCTGCAGCTAAATTTCTGGCCGCATTTATATGGAGAAGACCCCTAAACAGTGCTGTCTTGGCTACCACAACTCACAGAAAGCCAGAAGGAGTGTCTGATGGGACGGGCACTCTAGTAGTGGCTTGAATGATCAACAAATAGAGGTCCAAGATCACCAGGAGGGAGATATATAATGTAAGAGACCCCTAAAGGAAAGGGGATCGAAAAATCAGAAAAGAAACACTGTAGCAATCTAGGACCAAACTTGTAATCAAACTTCAAAAGCAAAACACAAGAATCAGTCTTCTCGGGCTCCGTCGAGGACGTTTTTCCTTTGTGAAAGTTTGTTATTTTCCTTTCTTTCTCATCAAGATCTGTTTATTTGTTGCTTAATTCATTAAAGTCTAGTTTTCCAACCGATTCTCTACAAATTTATTGTTTTGGGCTTTTTGGGCCTAAGTCCATATACTTTTTGGGCTAGGAGTTCAAATCAGGTCCTTACAATTGGCGCCGTCTATGGGGGGATTACTTGGGTGATAGTGATTGCAACGCTTAATGATGGTAGGATCAGGTCCACACCAAGCGGAATCTTTGGGATCCCAGCATGGTGATCCTTTTGTCAACCTTGAGCAGAGAGGTGACTGTGAGGGAAGTGTGCATACCGCACATAGATGGTGATTTTGACGATATGGCCATCAGTACCTTTAAGGTTGGCCTCCTAGCCGAGCATGGTTTAAGGAAGTCTCTTACTAGAAAACCGGTCACCAGCGTGCGCCAACTCATGGATCGGATTGATAAGTATAAAAGGGTTGAGGAAGACCAGCAGCAAGGTAAAGGAAAGGCTAAGGTTATCCTTCAGGAGAGGATGAATTTCAAGTCAAACCGATACAACAACAACCGACCTCGGTGAGATTTTGTTGAGCAGTCAGGGCCTGCCAATACTTAGGTAATTAATGCTGTGTTCCGAGAATCGGTGCATCAGGTCCTGGAGAAGATTAGGAACAAGCCATTCTTCAAATGGCCAAATAAGATGACAGGAAACCCCGCAAGGGGCAATCAAAACCTTTATTGCCAATACCACCAGGACCAAGGACACACCACGAAAAATTGTAGAAATTTTTGGGACCAATTGGACCAGCTCATCCGTGAAGGAAAGTTGAAGCAACTTTTGCATCACTTCAATGGCTTGGAGAGCTAGTCAAATTTAGAACCCCAGAGGGATGGTTCTTCGAGACCTCCCTTGGGAACGATAAATGTCATCTTTGCCACTCTAGGGAGAATCGGCTCCTGTCCCTCCAGAGTGATGTCTGTGGCTCGGCTACCTGCCAAGGACGCTAATTCAAAGTCAAAGAGGGCTAGAGTAGAAATCCAACCAGTTCTGGGTTTCTCGAACAAGGATAAGATCGGAACCATCCAACCCCATGATGATGCTTTGAAGGTCACACTTAGGATTTGGGGGGGGGGGGGGGTATGATATGAAGAGGGTGATGGTAGACCAGGGCAATGGTGCTGAGATTATGTACCCCGACTTGTATAAAGGTTTGAATTTGAGACCCGAGGACCTAACAGCCTACGATTCCCCTTTGGTAAGTTTCGATGGGAAGATTGTCATTCTGAGGGGTCAGATTAGACTACCCGTACAAACCGATTCAGAAGTGGTGGAGGTGGATTTCATCGTCGTGGATGCTTATTCACCCTACACAGCAATTATGGCTAGACCTTGGCTTCATGCCTTGGGAGCCGTTTCTTCCACTCAACACCAGAAAGTAAAATATCCGTCGGAGGGCCAGGTTAAGGAGATCCTAGGAAGTCAATCCACAGCTAGGCAATGCTTGGTGGCTACCATCTTACATCAGCCCGAGGCTGAGTCCTCGGCCTCTGCTGAAAGGGGCTTATAGCAGTCAAGGACTTCGGTGCCACCTATCAATGCACCAGTCGAGGATGCGAAATGTGAAAATTTAGAGAAGGTTATTATTGGTGATGATCCGGAGAAATTCTTTCAAATCGGGGCTCAGATGCCTCCTCAAGAGAAAGAAGAGTTGATAGAGTTTCTTAGAAGAATGTTATTGTGTTCGCGTGGAATGTTTACGAGGCCCTAGGTGTGGATCCAAGCTTCATTTGTCATCATTTAAACATTAATCCCTCTGTCACCCCCAAAAAGCGACCTCCTCGGCACTCATTTAAGGATCATTCTAATGCTGTCAGAAACGAGATGATGAAACTTAAGCAGGCTAGGGCTATCAAGGAGGTGTTCTACACTGAATGACTGGCCAATACTGTGGTGGTGAAGAAGAAGAGTGGGAAATGGCGAGTGTGTGTAGACTTCACGGATCTAAATAAGGCTTGCTCAAAAGACCCCTTCCCTATGCCTAGGACAGACCAGCTGGTGGATGCAACTGTAGGCCATCCTCGGATGACTTCTTAAATGCTTTTCAAGGGTACCACCAGATACCACTAGCCCCGAATAATCATGAAAAAATGGCTTTCGTCACCTCCATTGGAAACTACCATTACAAAGTGATGCCCTTTGGTTTGAAGAATGCAGGGTCTACCTATCAAAGGATGATGACTAGGATGTTTAACCATAGTTGGGCAAGAGCATTGAGGTCTATATAGACAACATGGTGGTGAAGAGTAAAGTAGTGTCCGAGCATGTGGGAGATCTCGGGAACATTTTTGAAATTTTGAGGAAACACAAATTGTGCCTTAACGGTTTCAAATGCTCTTTTGGCATGGGATCAGGCAAATTTCTGGGCTACATGGTAACTCACTGGAGAATTGAGGTTAACCCCAACTAGATTAAAGCAATTAATAGTTTACAACCACCTCGGAATCCTAAGAAATTCCAGAAACTGACTGGAATAACTGCTGCCTTGAATCGGTTTATCTCTCGGTCAACGGATAGATGTAGACCCTTCTTCCTATTGATGAATAGGTGGAAGGGATTTGAATGGACGGAGGAATGTGCCTTGGCCTTCAAGCAACTCAAAGAATATCTCTCCCAGCCACCTATCATGTCCAATCCTGAGATGGTCGAGGTCCTATTTGCCTATATCGTTGTGGCCCCCCATGCTATAAGCTTGGTATTTATACAAGTTGATGGCGGCATCCAAAGGCCAGTTTATTATGTAAGCAAATCACTGCACGAGGCTGAGATCCGTTATCTACCCTTGGAGAAGGCCATTTTGGTGGTAGTGCACGCTACACGTAAGCACCTCCATTACTTCCAAGCGCACACAATTGTTGTCCTAACTCAACTTCCGCTTAGAGCTCTACTTTGAAGCGCTGATTACACAGGGAGGATTGCCAAATGGGGCATAATCCTAGAAGCTTTTGACATCAAATACATGCCTCGTACCTCTGTCAAAGGTCAAGTCCTCGTGGATCTGGTAGCCGAGTTTGCCAAATCCCCGTTAGAAGTTGAAGCAGAGAGGCACGGCATTGATGAAAAATTGGTTGGCATGATCTCTCAACAAGATCCCTTATCCTAGAAAGTATACGTTGATGGTGCAGTAAATCAGAAGGGATCCGGAGTGGGGCTAGTTCTAGTATCCCCCGAAAAAATTACTATTGAGATATCATTAAGGCTGGACTTTTCAGCCACAAATAAGGAAGCTGAATACGAGGCTCTGCTAATGGGAATGGCCATGGTTCAAAAAATGGTTGGAAAGGCTGTAGAGATGCTCTCGGACTCAAGATTGGTCGTTGGCCAAGTGAATGGAGAGTTTGAAGCCAAAGACGAAAGAATGCGAGGGTACTTGAGTCAGGTTAGACGTTTGCAATAAGGTTTTGAATCTTTCAACCTATCGCATATTCCTAGAAGTGGAAACACACATGCTGATTCTCTAGCCACACTTGCAACCTCTTTGCGTAAGGCTTACTTCTGGTTATCTTTGTAGAAGACTTTTGTAAGCCCACAAAGGTGAACAGAAAGGTGGTTCATGTTCACCAAGTTAGAGAGGGGCCTAGCTGGTGAACCCCATAGTACCATTCTTGAAGGAGGATACCCTACCCGAGGAAAAGTCAGAAGCTGACAAAATACGAAGAAAGGCTCCTCGGTTCTGGCTATCTAAGGATCAGAAATTGTACAAACGCTCTTTCTCTGGGCCATACTTGCTATGCATACACCCTGAGGCAACAGAATTACTCCTTGAGGAGTTACATGAAGGGATTTGTGGAAGCCACACTGGAGGCAGATCTTTGGCACACAAAGCCATCACTTAAGGCTATTGATGGCCAAATATGCCAAGGGAAGCACAAGAATATGTAAAGAAATATGACCAATGTCAAAGATTCGCGCCAAACATACACCAACCGGGAGGAGTCCTTAATCCTCTATCCAGCCCTTGGCCATTCGTTCAATGGGGCTTAGACATAGTGGGCCCTTTCCCCAAGGCAGCGGGAAACAAAAGATACTTGCTAGTCAGCACAGACTACTTCACTAAGTGGGTTAAAGCTGAGCCCTTGGCAAACATCAGGGATGTGGATGCCAGGAAATTTGTTTGGAAAAACATCATCACATGATTTGAGGTCCCCCGTACCCTCATCTTGGACAATGGCCTTCAATTTGATAGAAAATCTTTCAGGAGATACTGTTGTGACCTGAGAATCACGAATAGATATTCTACCCCAGCCTATCCCCAAGGGAATGGACAAGCCAAGGCTGTTAACAAGGTCATAATAAGCAGACTCAAGAAGAGGTTGGACGATGTGAAGGGAAAATGGGTGGAAGAACTGTCGCATGTCCTGTGGACTACCGAACCACGCCCTGTAGGTCAATAGGGGAAACTCCCTTCTCAATGACTTATGGAGCCGAAGCTGTTATGCCACTCGAGACTGGCTTCCCGACGCTGAGAATGAGTTCTTTCGATCTGAGCAATAACAACAGACTGCTGGAGAAAAGCTTAGACTTGATTAAAAAGAGGAGAGAAAATGCAATGGTTCAATTGGCATATTACCAACACAAGCTCAAGCAAGGTTATGATGCCAATGTGAAGCTGAGACCATTAGCACCTAGTGACTTGGTTTTGAGAAAGGTTCTAGGTACTGCGAAGAACCTAGCATGGGGAAAGCTAGGGCCTAACTAGGAGGGGTCATACCGCATCACCTCGGCGGCTGGTATAGGAGCGTATTTCCTCGAAGACCTAGATGAACGTGTAATACCATGCCCTTGGAATGTAAACAACCTAAAAATGTATTATTATAAATGAAAGTTTCCTTTGTCATGTGCCTCTTTACTGTGTAAATACCACTTATTTCCCTAGGACATCTTTATAAGTGATTAAACAAAACCTTAGTCATGCCTAGGTCCTCGGACCAAATGCTTTGGGGAAATTAACACTATATGACATCTTTATAAGTGATTAAACAGAACCATAGTCATGCATGGGTCCTCGGACCAGATGCTTTGGAGAAATTAACACTATATGACATTTTTATAAGTGATTAAACAGAACCTTAGTCTTGCCTGGGTCCTCGGACCAGATGCTTTTGGGAAATTAACACTATATAACATTTTTATAAGTGATTAAACAAAACCCTAGTCATGCCTGGGTCCTCGGACCAGATGCTTTGGGGAAATTAACACTATATGACATCTTTATAAGTGATTAAACAGAACCTTAGTCATGCCTGGGTCCTCGGACCAGATGCTTTGGGGAAATTAACACTATATGACATCTTTATAAGTGATTAAACAGAACCCTAGTTATGCATGGCTCCTCGGACCACATACTTTAGGGAAATTAACATTCTGTGATATTTATTTGCTTTTCACCAAGAGTCAAAACAGGTCCAAGATTATAAAGAACTCCTCGGATTGGTAGCTCTGAATAAGTTGAAGTTCTTATCTATTTATCCAAGAGATGAGCAGGATGAAGTCCTTGTCTCTCCCTTTTATTTTTTACAAAGTTTGTTACTTATCTTTATTGGATTCAGCCTTCATTGCAGAAGGATCAATTTGCAGTACAAATATGGGGTATTGCAGATAGTTCTTTTACCACATTGGATTTCTTTAATAAAAATACATGAAGGTCTTTTTTTCAAAAAAGTGTTTTTCTCAAAAACTTCACAATAAAACATTTTCAAAAAAAAAAATGTTATTTTCTAAACTAATCAAAGTTGACTTTGTAATTTTTTTATACTTTTAATTTTTAGCATTTTCTTAGAATTATCGTAGTTAAGGATTTGTGTTCATGGCTCACTTCTCTCGAGTCTTTGAACACCCTATAAGCTTACATTATCCCTATCATTTTCTTTGGCACTAATGAGCTTTATTTGTCATTTTTTTTGCACGATGAAAATGAGAAAAATATGGATGACAACAAGGTGATATTCTTCCAACTCCCTCTCTGTTTTGATGAGTCATTAGCTTGCCTACTTACGATAGCTAGTACTCACATGCTATGTATATATTAAAAATTCTATTCACATGTTTTGAATGTTCTCTCACATGTTACTTATGTACATACCTCACATGCCTTGATATCAAATATTCTCTAGAGTTAATATTCATGTGTTAGCTATATGTAAATATTTACTTACATGTATATATGTATATTGTTTTCAAAAAAACAAAAAAACAAAAAAAATTCAAATTTTTTTTCAAAATGCCAATTATTCTATTTCTTCACAAAAAGATAATGTTTGAAATAAATTAAAATGAGGTACTATCTTCGGATAGGCGTTGTAGGGTGCCTAACACCTTCCCCACATGTATCCAAACTTCCGAGTCTAAGATCTTTGGTTCGAGACTTTTTTGGTTTTCGATTGACCAAAGCCTCTCAAAATTAATTCAGATTAGTTATGTTTATAATCAATTTGAAATTAATCATGTAATTGAATGTACATGATTTAACTTGGATAGCCAAAATTTAATATTTGCCATGAATTTTATTGATATTTAAATTTAATTGGACAAGTTTATAGCAGATTAGCTTGTCTTCGGTCCCATGTTGCAATTAATGGGGTTGAAATTTGGGGGAAAAATCAACTTTGATTCTTGCACGGTTATTTTGTAGAGGATCGATCCATGTGCTGACTGGATTACCTATTGGACTGGGTCCTTCCAGTACATCATGGTTGATCCTTGCTTGAATTTTTTGTAGAGAATCGGTCCATGCAGTGATTGGATTATTTATAGAATTGGGTCCTCTTGGTACATTTTGGTTGTTTCTTGCTAGATGATTTTTTTGAGGATCGATCCATGTTCTTACTGGATTACCTATTGGACTAGGACCTTCCGGTACATCGTGGTTGATTCTTGCTTTAATTTTTTGTAGAGAATCGGTCCATGCAGAGATTGGATTATGTATAGAATTGGGTACTCTTGGTACATTTTGGTTGTTTCTTGCTGGATGATTTTTTTGAGGATCGATGCATGTTCTGACTGGATTACCTATTGGACTAGGTCCTTCTGGTACATCATGGTTGATTCTTGCTTGAAGATTTTGTAGAGAATCAGGTCCATGTTCTGACCGGATTACCTATTGGACTGGGTCCCTCCGGTACATCGTGGTTGATTCTTGCTTGAATATTTTGTAGAGAATCAGTCCATGCAGTGATTGGATTATGTATAGAATTAGGTCCTCCTAGTACATTTTGGTTGTTTCATGCAGGATAATTTTTTTGAGGATCAGTCCATTGTGATATTCTAGCACTTGAGCTCACGAAGAAAAGCGAAAGGAAGACAAATAACATGACAATGAACATCTTTCTAATTATCGAGACAAACATTTTGCCAGCTCTAATTTAACAAAGTGGTTGTTGGAATGATGTTTTCACACTATTGTTCACAAACCTTATTTATAAGCCCAAGTATTAGATAATGGAGGTAATATATTTTTATAGTAACCAAACAATATTTGGTCAAAAAATCCTTGGTAATCTCAATCACAAGGTATTTCCTTTTTGAATGACTTCTTTTTGGTAATTTTATTGTTGAAATTAAAATATAAATCCTACAAAGTTATTGTTGAAAATCTATTGTGATTTATGTACTAGGAAAAAAATTATTTCCCAATGCATTTAAAAAGTAATAAATAATTCTTTAATACTCTTATGACGGTTAAGACTTAAGACTAAGATGAATAACATGGTAAAACCTTTTACGAGGCAGAATTTCAATGAATAGTGCATGTACATTCATAAAATGATGGGGTGGAAGGTTAGATTAATGAATTATCAAACAATCCACCAACTGGCAAAATCATATGTCGTCGCATAATAGTCATGATTATATTGTAGTCAAACATATTTATGCTTGTAACAACAAAGGTACTCTCAATCACAAAGTATCATCCTTTCTAATCAATTTAGGGGTGTGCATGGGTCGGGTTGGGTCAGGTTGAGGGGATTTTTTTACCCAACCCATCATGGTGGGTCAAAAAAAATTCAACCCAACCCAACCCACATGGGTTGGGTTGGGTCAGGTTGAACCCATGGGTTGGACAATTTTTTTTATTACTATTATTATTAAATTGAGTGGAAAAAAATATATCACACTTGCCGCTTGAGTTGAAAAACAAAATATACATTAATATATAAACTAATATTCCAACTTAGTTGTAAACAAAATATGTTTAAGTATCCAATTGAGTTGATAAACAAAATATAAATGAACTAGTATCCTAATTCACTTATAAACAAAATATACATGAGTTCCTAACTCAGTTATAAACAAAATATATCTAAATTTTTTTTAATTTTTCTATTAATTATATAATATATTTAAATATATATTAAAAGAACTAATAGGATTTTATATTATATATGATAGTAGGAACCGAATGTGCTTTACAGTTGGTTTTTTTAAAAAATTTATTAAATATATAATATATTTTAAACATATATTAAAATATGGGTGGGTCGGGTCGGATTTGGCGAGTTTGTAATTTTATGACTCAAACCCAACCCGACCCACTATAAAAAAAAATTTTGTAACCCAACCCAACCCACCAAGCCCTAAAAACCAACCCAACCCGGCGGGTTGAGTTGGGTCGGTCGGGTCGGGTTTGGTGGGTAGGCGGGTTTTCTGCACACCCTTACTAATCATTGTTTCTGGGAACTCTTTTATTCAATTTTAGAATAGTGTTTTGTTAGCGTAAACGAATTCCTCTAAACCAAATTTTACCTATATCTTTAAATAAGATGATGGATATTCGGCCTATCATAATTGTCCATATACTCGCCAACTCACCATCCTTTATCAGAAAATGACTTTCACCTTCCCAACTACACCAATGAGAATCATTTTGTAGACACCTCATTTTGAAACCAGGGATCCTCACAAGGTCAAAATCCTAAGTTTCCTTTAGATAAGAGTAAATGTCATTCAAGCCTTTTCTTAATTGAATTACAAAAATATCGAATTTCACAACGATCTAAGTGATGCATTGGAGGCAAAGATCAAAGAACCCCATCACAAAAGATCAAATCCGTACGATCAAAGTAAACCCTTGTAGTTAATGCCTAATCCGAAGTGAGCATGATAAATTAATTTTAATTTGAAAATTTAATTAAAAGAATGGATGAATGTTTAGTGATAATTATAATTTTTAAATTCTCTTTAAAAATTGATACTTGGGTTATATAAAAAAAATTGAAAGTATTAAAACTATAAATTTCTTCAATATGGGTCATAGATTTGGAGTTAGTGAAAAATGAGGGAGAATAGAGGGTAAATTGAAATTTGGGTTTGCTCAAGGTCGAGTACAGACCTTTGTATTAAGTATGCTGATTGGTAGATGAATACCAAGTCCATAGGTCGATCTGCAATTTGGCCAAGATCAATCATTTTTTTTGGGGCCCTTTTTTATGTTAAATTGTCAATTTTTTCCCGAATTTCAATCCCATTAATTGCAACATGGGACCCAAGACCAGCTAATCGACACTAGACTTGTCTAATTAAATTTTATTATTAATAAAATTTCTGGAAAATATTAAATGTTGGCTATCCAAATTAAATCGTGTACATTCTATCACATTATTAATTTCATACTGATTATAAACATAACTAATCTGAATTAATTGTGAGAGGCTTTGGTCAATTGAAAACCAAAAAGTCTTGAACCACAGACCTTGGACTCGAAAGTTTGGTTACGTGTGGGGAATGTGTTAGGCACCCTCAATGCCTATCCAAAGATAGTATCTCATTTTAATTTATTTCAAACATTATCTTTTTTTGAAGAAATAGAATACTTGGCATTTTGAATAAAAAATTTGAGAATTTTTTTTTGGCAAAAAAAAAATGTGGAACATATTATTAAAGAACGCAAAAATGTGGGTCATAGACAGGTGTCAGTAAACAATATTCCTCTAGCAGATTGCAAGTATGTTGAGAAATACCAATATAAATTTTTTACATTTTCAAATTAAAAAAGATAATTAGTATGTAGAATTATTCTTGCACACACAAAAGGTAATTACGCTACAGGCATAATAATATCGGCAACTTCATTTTTTCTTCTTCTGAATAATAATAAATAAATAAATAAAGGTGATCTTTAGTTTTCATTTGAATCGCCATTTACCATAGTAAGAAAGTAAAAAACGACTTCCTTTACATTGTAAGCATCAAAAGTCAATGTTAAGAATCACACACACCTAAAATTCTGAATCAGCAACAACATATTACGTTGAGAGTCTATCACCAAATGCACAAGAAAGCAAGAACTCCTCCAACTCTCCAAGTTGGTGCGATATAATTTTAATCACCAAGACACATGCAATTTACCAAATCACCAAAAATCTTGAAAATTAATGTATGATAAGCTTACCAGCCCACATGAAAAATTCAACAGCATTCCTCATTCCATTATGGCTCATTTGTTTGGTCTAGCTTGTGATCTAAAGAAACAAAAATAGTTGCAGAAAATCACAAGATGATAAACAAATGAGATAACCAGTTAGCAAAATACGAAGCACATAAAATTTTAACTAAATCGTCTCACGTTAAAAATATTTTATATATCATATATTGTTAGCTACTCTCCATTGTTAGATGGTCAACACATCATCTGTAATGCGGCACTTATCAAAGGAACTCATACAATTAAATCAACTAAGTTTCCAGAGTAATGAGAATAGAATCCTCGAAGGGATTTCAGAGTAGCAACAAATAGCACTCAACTATTCATAAATGAATAAAAAAGGAATGACATAATTGAGTGTTTTCGTATAGCAAGCCAGAGCTTTGGTAGAGGTAGTAGCTCCAATGAAATTGATAATTTGGTAGTGTATCTCTTGACAGAATTCAAATTAATAAACTTAACTCAAGCCTCAAGGGATCAGAATGCATTTTTTTTTTTTTTTTTTCTTTCCATTTGAATAGATAACAAGGGTCAAATTTTCTTGTTTGTTAAACATTTCTCAAAGCATTCAAACACATATGTTGCAGTATTTTTATAGTTGATCAATCTTGATATACCTTAAAAGGTAATAGTGATTTAAGGGTTGAATATAATGTTAGGTTCTAAAAGTTTAGAACGATTGGATGTGACTCAAAGTTCTAAAATTTTTGGTGTCCGCTGATTAGGAGGATCACTTTTTGGATGACTCAAAGGCCTCTTCCACGTGTGATTTCGGATCATTGTCCTCTTCTTGTGGAGGCGGGTGGTATGTTGAGGGAGAAGACTTCTTTCAAATTTGAGAATATGTGGCTTAAAGTGGAGGGTTTGGTGGATCTTTTGTGAGGTTGGTGGAATGGATACCATTTTGTGAGGCCTCCTAGTTACGCGTTATAGCTTGCAAATTGAAGGCTCTTAAGAGAGATTTGAGGCATTGGAATAAACATGTTTTTGGGGATGTGTCTTTTAGGAAAAAATGTTTGATGCCTGAGCTCTTGAGCTTAGATTTGAGAGAAGGGATGCAATCTTTGTCACCGGCAGATAGTGCAAGAAGATCTTAGATAAAGGCTGAATTTGAGTATTTAGCTTCTTTGGAGGAGATTTCTTGGAGGTAGAAATCAAAGGCTTTGTTTTTAAAAGAAGGGGATAATAATATTGGGTTTGTTCATAAGCTTGCTAATTCTCATAAACGTACAAATGCTATGAGAGGTGTGGAGGTTGAGGGTATTTTGTATGAGGATGAGTCTGTATTTCAGGATCAAGGGGTGGGTTTTTATAAGTCTTTGTATCAGGAGTCTAAATCTTGGAGGACCACTATTGATGGATTAGAGTTTGCAAATCTAGATGAAACCGATCGGCTTTCACTAGAAAGGGAATTTGAGAAGAAAGAGATCATTGCACCCTCCAGGGGGCTAAGGGTGATAAGGCTCCTAGTCCAAATGGCTTTACTATTGCTTTCTTCCAAAAATGTTAGTGTGTACTTGAGAGAGAGATTTTGGCTTTTTTTTGCAGACTTCCATAAAGAATGTATCTTTGAGAAATCTCTCAATGCCACCTTTTTATGTTTGATACCCAAGAAGATTAATGTAGTTAATGTTAGAGACTTTCGCCCTATTAGCCTTGTGGGTAGTTTGTACAAGCTGCTATCAAAGGTTTTGGCTCATAGACTAAGTTGTGTTTTGGATAAACTTATTTCCAACACCTAGAATTCTTTTTTTAGGGGAAGACAGATTTTTTACTTTGATCTTATCGCAAATGAATGCTTGGACAGTAGATTGAAGAGTGGTATTCCGGGTATGATTGTTAAATTGGATATTAAGAAGGCTTATGATCATGTGAATTGGAGTGACTTATTTTACCTTATGGAGAGGATGGGTTTTGGGGAGAAGTGAGGGAGATGGATGAAGGTGTGCATTTCTACTGTTCACTTTCCGGTGCTTATTAATGGGTCTCCAGCTGGTTTCTTTGGTAGCTCTCATGGTCTCCGCCAAGGGGATCCCTTATCTCCACTCCTTTTCTTGTTGGTAATGGAGTGTTGAGTAGGTTGTTGAAAAAGATAGAAGAGGGAGGTTTTCTCAGTGGATTCCAAGCAAGCCCCAATGCAGGTGGAGGTTTGCATATCTCTCACCTTTTGTTTGCTGATGATATTATTCTTTTTTGTGACGCATCTAGGGAACAATTATTACATATTCGTATGGTTCTAATTTTCTTTGAAGCTATCATAGGCTTGAAAGTAAATATTGGTAAGAGTGAGATTGTACCGGTTGGTGAGGTTGGGAATTTGGATGCCTTAGCTCGTAGTTTATGTTGTAAGGTTGGTTGTTTGCCCATGTCTTATGTGGGTATGCCCTTGGGGGCTCATTATAAGGATTCTTCAATTTGGAACTCTATCATTGAAAGGATGGAAAAAAAAAGCTCTCAAGTTGGAAGCGGTTATATTTGTCAAAAAGAGGTAGACTTACTTTATTGAAGAGTACTTTATCAAGCCTCCCCACTTATTATTTATCTTTGTTTACTATTCCACAACATGTGGCGGACAGATTAGAGAGGATTCAAAGGAATTTCCTTTGGGGGAGATCTACTGATGTCTTTAATTTTCGCTTGTTGCTTGGGAGAAGGCTGTGTGGCTAGTGGAGGCAGGTGGTTTGGGGATCCGGAAGATTGGGCTATTCAACCAAGCTTTGCTTGGGAAGTGGCTCTGGCGATTTGGGAATGAGGTCACACATTTATGGAGGCAGGTTATAGCTTCCAAATATGGGGAGGCCAGTGGGGGATGATGTACTAGAGTTGTTAGAGGGACACATGGATGTGGTATGTGGAAGAATATTAGGAGCTAAGAGCTTCTTTGGTCATATGTTGTATGCAACGGATGAGGGTTTTCGTATCAAATTCTGGCATGACCCTTAGAGTAGCCCTAGTGCTTTGAAAGATTTATATCGAAAATGTTTGTTGTTGTTGTGGATAAAGAAGCTAGGATTTCTGATATGATTGATTTTGCACCTGATGGGGGTGGTAGAAGCTGGAACTTACTTTTCCGTCATGAATTTCAAGACTGGGAGACGACGATTTTTTTATGATTTCTTTATGCATATCTCATCCAAGTTATCTAGGGGAGTGATGATGCCATGATATGGCAATTGAATCGTAGTGGTGTTTTTGATGTGCGCTCTTTCTATATTTCATTGTTGAAAGCTTCATCAGTGTCTTTTCCTTGGAAGAGCATTTGGTGTGTTAAGATACCTACATGGGTAGCTTTTTTCTTTTGGACAGCTACTACGGGTGAGATTCTTACAATATACAACCTTGTTAAGGAGAATTTACCTCTTATTAATTGGTGTTGCCTATGTCGATGTAAAGAGGAAACTGTGGACCACTTATTGCTCTATTGTAAGTTTCCTCATACATTGTGGAGTGAAGTCCTTTCGTTTGGGGTTCAGTGGGTGATGCAAAGACTTTTGTTTCTCTTCCCTCTACATGGTTGAATTGTTTGGGAATTCATTCTTCAAATGTTTGGAATATGGTATTAGCGTGTCTTGTGTAGTTAACCTAGAAGGAGCGCAATGCCTGAACTTTTGAGGAAATTGAGACTTGTAGATTGTGTGAAGTCTTTGCTACTTAGGATTTTGTTTGAATGATCTCGTATTTGGGGGTTTACGCATTGTCTTTCTTTGTTTGACTTCCTTAATTCTATTAGTTTTTCCATTTGAATGGTTTGTATTCATTTCTATGCAGTGAGCTTACTATCATAAACTCATTGTACTTTTATTATCAATAAAGATTGTTATTACCTATAAAAATAAATAAATAAATAAATAAAAGTGTTTCCCAAATAATAAAATAAGACAAAGAATAATTAGCTGATGAAGAATACCATGCCATCCATTTCTTGGTGGGATAATGTCATCAAAGATGGTTTAAACATGGTATATGCAGTTGATTCTTTTTTTCTTTTTCTTTTTTTGCCCCTATTTTCTTTTGGCTGGGATGGTAAAACTAATAATAAAGGCACATTAAACTTTAATTAATTCCTTAAATCATAAGAAAAATATAATCATTCCATATCACATTTGACATCATAGGGCATTTTCACTTCAAGTTATATAAAAGTCCTGCAATTTTCTCTAGATATTGGTAAACTTATAAAATCTTAATCCCAAAACCATGGGGTTTGTATCAAAATACATAATTTTCAAATGGGTAAAATCAAGAACAATTATCATATGCGTAGCTATATAATTGGGTACCAATTTTTCTCCCATACAAGTCCAAAAAAAAGAATTAGCTCATTAACAATAAAATAAGCTAATACACATCTATTTTTTTAAGATAAAATAATTTAAGTTCAGACTCACTATAAATAAAAAACTTGAAATATCGATTACCAAAATTTCAAGGAACTAAGTTTAGAGCTCACTCAACCCAGCATGAGATTTGATTCCGTCACACTGTCTCTAGTGTTAATCGCATATGAGTTTTGTCTAATTTTCCACCATTTTCATAGCTCGAAGAACAAAGCCTCCCTCCTATTTTAACAAATATTTGCTTTGAGGCACGTTGTTTCACTGCGCCTTTTTTAATTGAAAAGTGAGAAACTTTTTCACATCTTAAACAAAGAGATGAGCAAGGAAGAAATATAGGATAGGAAAATAAATATACCTTGTAACGATAATTTGAGAAGAGAAAGAAGTACTCCATTGACATCTTAGAGATATCAATGGAGTGTTGAACATAAGGTTTTGGGCTTTGGATTTGGAGGATTCTCTGGGTTTATGGAATTCTCTGTGTACCAAAATCTTAAGGCTTTAAATATAAAAATGGAACCACACGCAAACTCTGGTTTGTATTACTCTACTATTTCTTCACAGATCAGCAATGGAACCACTGCAAAGTTGCAAGGAAGTGAAAATGAAGACAAAACTTCAGGCAAAATTCAAATACCTAAAACCAACACAGATTAAAGAAGGATATCTAAAACAAGAATGAAAAAACGCACTGAAATTTCAGAGAATTGGGTTTTGGCGAAATTCCCAGCCTTGAGTCAAAGCTTTCATCAAACATGTAAAAGGCTCACTACCAGTTTTTTGAAATCAGTATCTCAGTATAAAAATAAAATAAATAAATAAAAAATAAAAAAGAGATAGAAATCAATCAAACTATCGAGAAATTTAGAGAGAGAAAATACCTGTCGTGTACCTAGGCCACAAACCAGTCCTCAACTTTTCCATTTCCTTCTATCAACCTTCAAGAAAACCATCATCACTATCTGGTGAAAGAAAATTGGCAATTTTGCCTCACTCAATCTCCTCTCTCTCTTGCTTGTGGCTTCATCTGGTGCGCTGTGTGCTTTTTCGAAATTTTATTTTTAATGAAACAGCACCGTTTTGGCTCACCACTTGACTAAACCAAACAAAATACTGTAGCTTTACTCATTCACTCTTTTTATATATAGAAGACATAGCAAGCTTTCGCATTCAACAAATAGTGGCCCCTAGAAGGTCCAAAACTACAAATTGCAGGGCATTCAAGATATCAAAAAATATATTCTGCCATCCACAATAATCTTCCCTGAATCCCTGTCCTCCCAACTCAAACTATGGCTAAAAGAATCAAAAGTAAAATTTGTATACTGTTAATCTATCTACCATAAACTATATCCATCCACGGCAGAAACTAAAGCAGAAAACCAGAACTAATAGTCAGAGATTGCATTAACAAAAGAGAGGGTTACAAAAAATTGTCATTATGCACATCTCCCAATACAAGCCTGAGAAAGAGAAGCCTCTATACTATCCAACTATCCAAGTTATTTGAGTTATATAAAAAGAAAGCAGAAAATAGATATTATCACAAGATGCCATCTCTCTATCAAAAAATCAATCAAAAACATGGTAGTAGCTGCTAAAGCCAAGCTGCCATCGATCACCACCAACCTGTGAAAAAGCACAAAGTACAATGCAGATGAATAGGTGTAAATCCAAATGTAAACTTCTAGAAACTGTACCACATTGTCTACAATTTCTGAGATCACATCTACTGCATGTTGCTTGTTGCTACTTACAACTAGGGATGGCCAAACCCACCCTGCACCCATTGATACTTCCTCTTCTAATCATGCGAATACCCCTCAAGCATCCTCAGGAAGTTTTGGGTCTTTGAAATTTGAGTACTTATCAAACAAAAGCACCAGAGGACTCTAAAACAGCTAAGTCAATTCTCTTAGAAAATACAAAAAATGGTGAAGTCAATTACAATTTCATCTCTCATATATTAAGCACATACAATTTCTGTGACAACAAATTTTAAAACGTGTACTAGCCCCCCCTCCCTTCCCAACAAAAGAATAAAGAAATTTGCAATATCATGTCAGTGATTTCAATTTCAGCACTCAGGTGGAAAAATGTTTATATAAATCAGCACTGATTCAAACAGATGATACAAATAAATTCATCATGTTTTGTATTCAGCAGGCCCCTGGTTAGGACCAAATTGCAATAGTTAACAGGATCTGAAATGAGCGTCAGATTGAAGTAATACCTATGTGTGTGTGTGTGTGTTGTATGGACTGAAGGGCAAACCATTCGATTTGACTGTATCTATTTTGGCATACTTGGGCTCTCTATCATATTAAGCTGGAAAGACAGCCCTTTGACAATTGTATGCAGAGTTTACAAAGAACTTATGGAACCACCCCCAACCCCCAATTTATTTTCTCTCTCTCATAGATAGGGAAGCAAATATACACTAAAATCATTATATCTTTGCCAATGAGCTCCACCTCAAATGACGCTGTAATGAGCTCTACCTCCCATAGAGGTAGAGTCTGATTGGTTAGATGTTTTGGGAGCTTAAAAGAGCGATTTTTAAAACTCAAAACTCTGTTTTGCAACTACAACACTTCGTAACTTTTTTACAAACAACTCATTATAAACTCAAAACGCTACATACAAACTCACCCAGTGTTGGTAGACTCTAGCCAAGTAGCCATTGCTCAAATAAGTTACTATCAGAGTTCGCAACTAATCTAATGTCTATATATATAAAACTTTGGAATTCGGAGAGATAAGAGTAAAATTACATTGATTTAGCAGAGAGAAGACAAAGCCTTTATAGAGCCTTGAACAGCAGCCTCGGCCTCATCGCGAAGCCGCTTGATCTTTTTGATGATCTTTTGCTTCTCCTCCATTTGCTCAGCCAACTCTTTCTCTTCCTTCTTAATAGCAAAGTGAGACTCAATGCATTGGTCCCATTCTCTTTTCCGATCAACAAGCATCGCCTCTTCCCTCTTCGATTCATCCTCGAGCTTTTTCAGCGCCGCTCGGATCTCCGAAACCCGACTCTTCAGACAACTAACCCGCTCTCCGGCTTTCTTATACTCGGCTTCGGATCTAGCCAGCGCTTCCAGCGCATCTTTCGACCGAGCTTGAAAATCGCCGGCGTCGGATTCTTCTTCGTTTTGGTGGGTTCGGAGCTCGGTCTCTAAGGAGGAGAGTTGAGAGCGACGAGAGAGGAGATCCCTAACGGCGTCGTAGAATTCAGTGCAGTCCGGTTGAAGCCAATCCAAGGTTTCGAAAGCCCTGTTCGCCGATGCCACCATCGTTTCCACGTCCCCGGACCACGACGAAAGCTCCGAAACCAACAGCTTCTTCAACGACTCCGCCGTATTCGCGTAGAGTTCACGCGTCGCCGGAGCGAGTTGGTTGAGATTATTGCTGTTGTTGTTGGAGGAGGATGAATTGTTTGGAAACTTCCGGAGTAGTGAGAGTGGGCCCGTATTTTCTCCGGACACGGCACCGGTGGTGGCAGCCACTGCCACTGTAACAACAACGTCTTCGTCGTCGTTGTTGCTGTTGTTACTGTTAGTCTCCTCTTCCATCTCATCCTCAATGGATCTTGTCATTGTCACGTCAACATCCCCCTCTTCGTTTTTCTCTTCCTGTTTCTGTTTCTGTTTCTGTTTCTTTCTCTTGTACAGATTTAATTTTGGTCTTCTTGTTCTCGTACGAGAGGGAGGAGATTTGGTTTTGGTATTGGAATTGGAATTGGAATTGGAGTTGAACCTTGCTGCTTTTGGGAGTGGTGGAGGCTTATACAAACTCTCACCTGCTTTCAGACGACCCATTGCTCCGCCGCCGGAGGAGTTGCCTTTTGAGCTCTCTGAATAATCAAGTACTAATTTGATTTATAATAATAATAACAGTTTTACTAAAGTGTACACTTAGCCATATATCAATAAATCATTTTTGGAAAACTTTTGTATTTGGTTCTTATATTTTTCATCATATTTCAATTTAATTTTACCCTTTCATTGTATCAGTTTAGTTCTTAAAGTTTTAGTGTCATATCAATTTAGTACTTACTGTTATCATCCATATCTTGGATGGAAATTGTTAGTGTAATTAATGACTAAAATAAAAAATTAATTTCTATTGATATGGCAAAAAATTAATTTTTTATTTTAGTCTTTTGTCACGTTAACAATTTTCATCTAAGAAATAATGGTATGGACTAAATTAACACAATACTAAAATATTAAAGACTAAATTAGCACAATTAAAATGTTAGAGATCAAATTGAAATATGGTATAAAAAATAGAGATCAAATAAGTAACTTACCCATAAAAAAGTGATAAACTTTTTTGTAAACTGTAGGTGAAGAATTTGTGAATTCCCCCCACATCTAATTGTATAGATCAAGAGGCCACGGGCTTGCTGCGTGCGCAAGACACCGAGCTTTAACTCGAATCCCACATCGGATAGAAAGAGCGCCCCACTACCCTTTATAATGCTTCAGGAGCTTGGGTACTCGGTGCGAAGGCAAAAACGCATCGCGCCAGGCACCGCAATCAGTACACAATTAGATGTGGGGGAATTCACAAATTCTTCACCTACATAAACTTTTTCAATTTCACATAAAAAATTTCTTAAAATTGATGATTAATATGTGCACTTAAGGTACACATTAACCAGATCCTAATAAAAAATAATAATTTTAAAAATAGTGAGACGTAGGTAAAAATAAAAATAAAAATCTTATCTTTAAAAAGTGGTGTTTCTTTTAGTTAAAAACAGTTCACTTTTGATAATTGTCTTACATTGTACAAAGGAGTGTTATGTATGAAATAATTTGCTCAACTTTCATAAAAGTTTTATAGCCTTTTTTAGTAGAGTTTCTACCCAGGAAAAAAAACTTAAATAGTGTCAATTAAAAATTTAGGGTAAAGTAGTATTTTAGTCTTTAAATTTTAACAAAAGTTTTTTTTTCGTCCTTAAACTTTAAAAATTTCTTTTTTCATTCCTAAATTTTGTAAAGAGTTTTTTCAATAGTTTAGAGACAAAAATAGGGATAAAAAAATAAAAATAAAAATAAAAACTTTTTTCCAATAGTTTAAAAATGAAAAATAAACTTTTAGTAAAGTTTAGGAATATAAAAAAAATATTTTCAATAGTTTAGGGATGAAAGATGAACTTTTCGATAGTTTAATAACGAAAAATGAACTTTTTAAAGTTTAAGGATGAAAAACAAACTTTTGATAAAATTTATGGTCCAAAATGGTATTTTGCCCTTAAATTTAAGTATCAAAAAGGCATCCAAGCCAATTAAAATATACATCCCAATGTACATTAAGGACAAATAAAAAGAGATAAAATATGTCTTTCATTTTTTTTTTGAAGTCTTTTTCTTTTTGTGAAACAAAAGTAAGAATTTCTTTTTCTTTCAAGATAGATTAAAGGATCTATTTGGATACCGCTTATTACTGAAAACAAAAAATACTGTAGCAAAATAATTTTTAAATGTGTGAATAGTACCGTGGGAGCCAGTTTTAAATAAAAAATTACTGAAATCTGTACTTCTACATCCCGTAAACAGTGCACAAGACCCACACAAAAAGCGCAGCACATTCACAAATGCAAACGCATTCTGTATCCAAACTAACACTTAGGCTGCAAGTATCGAAAAAATGACCAAATTGTTCTGAGAGGGATGTGATATGCATGTCGCGTATGTGATCAGATAAATACACTCAAGTGTACTGCTCGGTGTATTTACAGTATATAATGAACTTATGGTTCTCCAATTATATTTATTTTTTACTTAATTGTCACTGTATTTGAGTAGAAGAAAAAGATTCTATCTAAAAATTGAAGTATAGTAATTAATTCAATTATTTTTTTCATTGTACTTTATTATTTATTTATTTTCAACATTCTCTCTTCTTTTTTTAACTTATTTCCTTTGTTTTTTACCTTTTTATCTTCCCACTACTCTCTACCTTTATCTATTTATCTTTCATTATTTTGGTTCTATTTTCAACTCTCTCTCTCTCTCATTAATTAATTTCCTAACTTATTATTACACTTTCTTCAACATGTTTTACTCCCTTTTATTTTTTTATTTGCTAACAATGTAATTATAAAGACAAAGAGACATAAAATAATCTGTATATTTTGAATATTATTTGTGTGTAACACTCTACAATAAAAAAGCCTTTATATAGGGATAATATGTGTTAAATACAAGTAATAAGAGTGTATTTGGCCTAAAATAACTAACATATATACTATCATCTTCTCACTACTCTTTACCTTAATGTCACTCTTCTTTTATCTCTTTATCTTCTTTTATTTTGGCTTATATTATTCTCATCCTCTTACTTAAAATTTGTTATTCTATCTCCCATTCTATACATATTTTTCCCGGACAAAAAATACTCTCTCCCCCCCCCCCCCCCCACCCCCCCAATTCTTTTCATTTTTTGTGGATTTTATTATTTTTCTTGCATCTCTACTTTTAATTGATAAATTATTGTGTTCTTTAGAACTCTACTTTGGATTGATACTATTTAGTTTAGTGTTTTTAAGTTGTCTTTTTTTTTTCTTTGGTCGCTAGATGTTATCCTATTGCACTATAAAGATAGTATATAAGAATATAATATTATTTTATTACATAACATGACTTGGATAATTTGATATTTATTACTATATCTTTTATTTTTTCTCTTCTTCTTCTCATCTTATTTTCTTTAAAATTGTTACTCTTTCACATTCTCTCATGAAAAAAATGATTATTCTCTCTCTCCCGCTCTCTTGAATTTTTTATTCTTTCTTGCAACTCTACTTTAGGTTGATGAATCATTGTGTTTTTTATAACTCTATTTTGGTTTAATATGTTTTGGTGTTGTGTTTTAGAGTTTCCCATCACAAATAGTCTCTCCCCTTCTTATAGCTTTGATTTGATTTTTATTTGAGTTAATATTTAGTTATTTTGGAAGTTAGAATTTGAATTTATATAAAAACATAATTGTGGCTATACATTTGAATGTGTCTAACCATTATTTGAGTAGTATCAAGCATAATTTTGTTATGCTTTTTTATTATCATGATAATCACTTTTAAGAAAATGAGGAATTTGGATAATTTATTTGAAACTTAAAAAGTTTAATTGTACAGAAAGAAAAAGGAAAACATAGCGCACTATAATATAAGTTTGAAGAATATGAACCACGTCAAAAATGAATAATATCAATCAAATACACATAAAATAATATGATTATATCTATAGAAATAAAAAGATGTAAAATAATTTAGAAATTAATTAATTTTTAAGGAGAACGAATTATCTTCAACAAATTTTAAATAACAAATTATATGTTATACCACAATTACAAAATAATTATCCATTCTACAACTAGTAGAAGATAATGATGATGATGTTGTTGAGCCACCAGTCGAGTAAGGTGTCTGAGGACAATGTTGTCACTTCTATCTACAAAGCCTTTCGACAATGCTAAAAAATTTTCATCTTTGCCAAGCATAAATTTCTTTTGATTCTTCACTACAAGTATTGCTTCTTTCTAAACTAAACTGTGAAATTGTGTGTAGTTGTGTTTGGTTGCCGATAAATTGTAGGATGGGGAGACAAAATCATGGTTTTCAGACCTGAACCGTTCATTGAACCGTAAAAGGGAGAGGTTCAATGTTTTTAAGGTCGAACCGGGGTCGAACCGTGATGACGTCATAATTAATTTAATAATTATTTTAAATATATATAAAAACATTAAATTAATAAAAAAATAGAAAAATTAACTAAAATAATCTAATTTACTTTCAAGACAGCCAATACACATACACAAATGCATTCACAAGCTGAGAAAAAGGCAAGGCTTAGTAAATTACTAGTTGCCCCAAAGATCTTTTGAATTTCATGGCATGTTACTACGGTGAAGATAAAACTATGTATATATATGTGTATAAAAAATATACATTGAAAGGAAGCAGTATTAACAAAGATACATTATCCATCATCATTGCAGTAATATAGAAGCATAAACAATAATAAAATAGGTGATAAAGAAGAAAATAGCAAAACAGATATATTCAAAATAAGATTAAAACAGAGTATGGAATATAGAAACTGAAACTAATAAAATCTTACTTGAAAATACTTCTGTCTTTGATTATACTTGAAAACAAACTATCTTTGATACAAGCTTTGAAAATAAAGTACTGTCTGAAAGGTTACAAGATTACAAAGTAAAACTGTCTTTGAAACTAAAAGGTTACAAGGTTATCTGTCTGAAGGAGAAGGGATACAGGATTACAAAAGAGAAAGATTACAAAAGTCTTTCTGAAAGGGAAAGGAGAAAACTATCTTGGACTTTAGTCTGAGAATTGGAACTGGAAATTTGAACCTAAAATCTGAACCTATCTTCTGCCTTCGGAGTCTGTCTTTTTATAGATGAAATGAACCATGGTAAGTCTTTCAAAAGTAACCTGAGTTAAATAAAGTGAACTCAAGTTAATCTGTCGGCAGGATCTTGAATAGTAAAAGCAAATCTTGAACAGTAGTGATCTGTCTGTAGTGATCTGTCTGAGAATCTGTCAGTATACACGTGCCAGTGAATAGTAATCTTTCAAAAGGGACTTCTGTCTGTGGAACTCATCTTATCTGTCACATATCATAGGGATCTTGTGAATCTTGGAATGCTTCTGGGTGAGTCCTGTAGTTTGGAGAGGAGGATTCCATTACTGTGTCATCTTCATCATCTGAGATTTGTGATGCAGCTTCAAGCAACTGTTTTTTGAGCTGTCTTCTGTCTGAGACGGAGGCAAGCTGGCATTGAACTTGACTCTTTTCTAAGAGGAAATTAGGACTTTCTGTCTGGGAGGAAGAGGCTTTTTTCTGTAATTCATTGCAAATATGATCAAAATTAAACTTATTCCACCATTTTAATTTAAACTTTCTAGTAAGCATAGGAAAAGGGTATTGAGGATGCTTCTCTATCTTGTATTCCCATCTAATGATCCATGGGAGATCAGGAAATCTATAAAAGAACTGTAAAAGCTGTGGGAAATCCTTGAGATGTGGTATGTCTGGTTCGTTCTTGAAAGTCTCAAAAGCTTTTAAGAGATCAGGAGGGAGAATCATAGCTTCAGGACCATAAGAATTCCACCAGTCAATGAACCATCTTGGGATCATCATGTCTGTCTTTCTGTACATATCAAAGCGGAAAAACCACGTATGCCTGTAAATGTTATTTTGGAATAGAAGGAATCTATCCCAAGCTTCCATATAGTCATAATAATTATAAAATGATGGTTGAAAAAGTATGGAAAAATTCCTAGTGACCCAGGGTTGAGCCCTCCACTGGGAAGGGGTGAGAATCTGTTTAATGACCACTTTAGAGTAGCCAAATCTGTTTGGTTCTTGGGAACAGGGCATATGTGTTACTAATATTGAGTCTGTGTCTACTAAAATAAGCTCATAAAATGTCTGGGTCTTTAATGTTTCTGTCTTAGGATGTTCCCATCCTGGGGGTATGAGCTGTCTGACTAGGGAGAGGGTGTCTTTTATGTGCTGGTATTCTGGTTCTATCCATAAAATAAAATTCCAGGAATCCTTTGGGAGTTCAATACTGTGATCTTCTTTTGGGGTTGGGGCTTCCTGTGAGGTAGAGGCTCTATAGTTTGGTTGGGTGGAGGGAGAGGTTAAAGGGGGAAAAGAGGATGCGACTACGTTAAATGGTTTCTTTAAAGGAGGGGTTGAGGTAGTTGAGGGTAAGGCATAAGACTGTTTGGACGTTGGAGTGGGGCTTGGGGAGAGAGGTTGGAAGGGGTTTGGGCTACAAGGTATTGGGGATCTTTCATGGGGTCTATTTGAAGAAAAAGTGGGTGAGGTGAAAGAGGGACAAGGGAGAAATCTACTAGGGGGAGGAATAGGAGGAGCAGCATAAGACTGTCTGGATCTGGGTTTAGGGGCTTTGCTTTTATCTGCAGGGGAACTCATCGTCCCTGTAGAAATTCACGAGTTAAGAAATCAGGAATGGAATTAGTTTCTCCTTTAATATATTCAATATCAAAATCAAAAACACTTAAAATAGCCTGCCATCTAGCAAAACTTTGTTTAGAAACAAGATTTTGAACATCTTTTTGTAAAACTTCTTTAGCACTTTTACAATCAACCCGGATTAAAAACTTTTGATTAAAAAGATCATTTTGAAATTTTGAAATACACAATATAATGGATAAAATTTCTTTTTTAATAGTGCTGTAATTCTGTTGAGTAGTCGACCAAGAGCCAGAATGGAATCTAACAATTTGTTCTTTTGCATTGTCTTTTGCTATCTGTTTTAAAATTCCACCATATCCTATATCAGAAGCATCTGTCTCAACAATTTTAAAAGCATGGGGTGATGGAATAACAATGCAAGGGAGTTGTTTAACATATTTTTTAATCTGTCGAACTATCATAGTATGTTTATCTGTCCATGCAGGAGGATTCTTTTCTAACCTTCTATATAGGGGTCTGCATATTTTTCTTAATCCCTGAAAATAGTCTGAAACATAATTTAGACTGCCAAGAAATCTTTGTAACTGATTTTTATCTTTTATTTCATCTGGAAATTTATCTGCAAATTGAATGGCCCTGTCAATAGGACTTAAGGTTCCCTTATAAATATTATGTCCTAAGAATCGGATTTTATCTTGGAATAAATTTATCTTAGTGGCTGAGACAACTAATCCATTGTGTTTAATTACTTTGACAAATATATTTAAATGTTTCCAATGGTCATCAATTGATTTAGAGAAAATTAACACATCATCTATATAGACAATTGAAAACTCTGTGAAAGGTGTAAATATATCATTCATTATATTTTGAAATTCACTTGGTGCATTTTTTAATCCAAAAGGCATAACATTCCATTCATAATGGCCAAAAGGAACTGTAAAAGCAGTTTTGTATCTGTCTTTCTCATCTATCTGTATCTGCCAAAATCCACTTTTCATATCAAATTTAGAAAATATGGTTGCTTCATGAAGTCTGTCAAGTAAATCTTTCTTATTAGGAATAGGATATCTTATCCATTGTAATGCTGTATTTAAAGGTTTATAATTTATAACTAATCTTGGAACTCCTCGTTCCAATTCTGCCTGTTTGTTAACATAAAAAGCAGCACAGCTCCAAGGAGACTTGCTTTTTCTGATTAAACCCTTATTTAGAAGATCTTTAATTTCTTTTTTACAGTGTTCTAATAGTTCATTATTCATTTGTATTGGTCTAGCTTTAGTAGGTATCCGTCTTTCATTAAAGTCCTTTTCATAGGGTAGTTGTACTATGTGACGGTGCCTGTGCCAAAAAGCAGTGGGGAGATTAGAACAAATTTCTGTCTCAATCTGTTGTTTGAATGATTTTATTTTATGCTGTAATATGGGGTCTATTAATTGATCAGTAATTTTTTTGTATATTATTTCTGATTTTAAAGATTCTAAATGTCTAATCTTTCTGTCAATTCTTTCTCTATCAATTTCTTTTATTATGGAAATGTTATCAAGGGAATAGATTTCTTTCGGGATAGGTGGCAAGATGAATTTAAAAAGTATATCTTTCCCTAACACATTGGTTTTAATTCCTTCTTCTGTAGTTAAAAACGGGTAAAGTAAAGCCATAAAGGGGTTTCCTAGAATAATCTTAGAAGAAAGGTTTTTAATTAAAACAAAAACTGTTTCAAAGCATACTCCGTTATTACATATGTGGGCACTAGGTATTTTGTAATTAATTATCAACTTTTCCCCATTAGCTTGAGTTAATCTTTCAGATGATTTTTCATAATACCTTAAAGGTATTAATCCTTCTTGTATACAGTTCATGTCAGCGCCTGAATCTATTAAAGCAATTTCTGTCAAAGAAAATTCTTTATTAATTACCAAAGTAATTTCTGTATGCCATTTTTGAAAAATTACTCTGTCAATTAGGCTAAAGAAATTCTGTTTATCACCTTTTGCTAATAAGGGTGAGTCTATCATGGGTTCAGAATTTAAATTTATTATTTCTGCAATATTTTGTTCATTTATGTCTATGGAATTATCTTCTTTAATTTCTTTAATTTCTTGTTTTGCTGTTTTTGCTTCTGTCATTAAGTCTTGTAAAGTTACTGATTTTATCTCTTCGTTATCTTCTTTCTTTTTTATCTTTTCCTGCTTTTCTTTATCTTTTTTGGCTCTTTCTTCTTTTCTACACTCTGTAACATGGTGTCCATATTTCTTACATCTAATACAAGCTATAGGTATATCTATGGAATCTTTCAATTTTAGTAAATAGTCTTTTTTGTCTTGATTAGGTAAATTATCTATCAATTTTATTATCATGTCTTTTTGTTTTCTTTTTCTTTTTCTAACTTTAAGTGGGTTGGTTGATTTTAGTTCTTCCTTTTTCTTTACTCGATCTATCTCTTTTTGACTAATATTAAATATTTCCATTAATTCATTTATTGTATCTGTTTCAAATTCTAATTTACCAATTTGTTTAGCAATTTTATTCTGTCGAGCACATTGTTTTTTAGTGTGTCCATATTCTTTACATTTATGACAAATATTATGTTTATCATGTCTGTTAGTTTTCTCATTATTTGAAACCTCAGTTGTATTTAAAACTGCTATTTCTTTTTCCTTGTCTATATCTAGAGGTGAATTTAAAATTTTCATCTTTCTTTTTAATTCTGCGAAACTATTATCTGTCATAGATTTCTCAATTAATTTTAGTCTTTCACCAATTTTTTCTTTTAAACTATTATTATCAACCTTTCCTCTATTGTTGACTTCTTTTGCTTTTACTACACCATCACTGTTTTCTTTTTTAGTTTTCCTTCTTTTGTTGACTATTTCTCTTTCTTTTAGTCTATCTCTTTCTATTTCTTCTTTTTGCTCTAGCTTTGTACGTATAACTGAACTAACTTTTTGCCTTTCCATCACTTCTTTTGGACTATTATTATTATTATTAGTTTTCCAACAATTGTTGACTTTTCCTATCTCATCCTTTATATCTAGTTTCCTATGTATAACTGCCATCTTTTGCTCATTTTGTCTTTCTATTGCTTTTATTATTTCTTTTACCATTCCTTTTTTCAACACTTCTTTATCTTCTATACGTGTTGTAGTTTCCTTACTTGGGTTGGTTTTCTTACCAACTCTTCTGTCAGTTACTTTTAGAGTCTGTGAGTCTATTTCTTTATCTTTAAATGCTATAGGTGTAGCTCTGTCAGTTACTTTTGAATTATCTAAAAAGCTAACTTTTCTACTGTCTATCATATTTACTAACTTGTCGATTCTTTTTGAATTATGGTCTTGACTATTATGCCAATTATCTGTCACAGTATTAATTAAAGGTGATCTTTGATGAGGTTCAAGATCTCTATCTTTTTCTAAATTTGAATTTAAGGCTTTCATTCTTTCATATAGGTCCAAAAAACTATCATTTTTTCTTTCTTCTTTAGCATATATCGTAGATCTTTCTTCATTTTCTAAAGATTCTAATTTCTTATTAATTATGTCTAAGAAGCTGTGTCTATTAGTCTGTCGGTTGATTTTATCTCCTGTTAATATATTCCAATTTTTTGCATTATTATTATAATTATAATCATCAATATCACTGTCAGAATCAGAATCTGTTTCATAATCCATCTTACTGTTTGACCAATTATTGTCTATATCTCTCATGCTATAACCTTCATCATAATCTATATCATCATATTCCATGTTTCAAATTAGTGTGTGCCTAGCCTAAGTGTGAACAAGCAAACAGATTATGAGCTGATAAATGTATTTGTTCTCTTTCTAAGCAATTAATTACTGGCGGAACTAATTACTAACCACTGGTATCCTTGCTATCGGGACCACCTCCTCGGGAAACTCCATTGCGGGACCACCCAAACAACGCCTGTCCGTCGGCTTAACAAGGGGCTGACCAACGCGAAACTATGATTTGCCAACGAGTGTAAGGCTGACCAACGCTATCAAGGAGCAAGTAGTGGCTATGCAGTAATATAAGTTCCTAGTAACTTCTTAATTGCAAAGAAATAAAACTCATACATCTACCATCCATGGCTCTGAACTTATGGTTCTCCAATTATATTTATTTTTTACTTAATTGTCACTGTATTTGAGTAGAAGAAAAAGATTCTATCTAAAAATTGAAGTATAGTAATTAATTCAATTATTTTTTTCATTGTAATCTATTATTTATTTATTTTCAACATTCTCTTTTTTTTTTTTTAACTCTTTTTTTTATTAATTTTTTTAACTTATTTCCTTTGTTTTTTACCTTTTTATCTTCCCACTACTCTCTACCTCTATCTATTTATCTTTCATTATTTTGGTTCTATTTTCAACTCTCTCTCTCTCTCATTAATTAATTTCCTAACTTATTATTACACTTTCTTCAACATGTTTTACTCCCTTTTATTTTTTTATTTGCTAACAATGTAATTATAAAGACAAAGAGACATAAAATAATCTGTATATTTTGAATATTATTTGTGTGTAACACTCTACAATAAAAAAGCCTTTATATAGGGATAATATGTGTTAAATACAAGTAATAAGAGTGTATTTGGCCTAAAATAACTAACATATATACTATCATCTTCTCACTACTCTTTACCTTAATGTCACTCTTCTTTTATCTCTTTATCTTCTTTTATTTTGGCTTATATTATTCTCATCCTCTTACTTAAAATTTGTTATTCTATCTCCCATTCTATACATATTTTTCCCGGACAAAAAATACTCTCTCCCCCCCCCCCACCCCCCCAATTCTTTTCATTTTTTGTGGATTTTATTATTTTTCTTGCATCTCTACTTTTAATTGATAAATTATTGTATTCTTTAGAACTCTACTTTGGATTGATACTATTTAATTTAGTGTTTTTAAGTTGTCTTTTTTTTTTTCTTTGGCCGCTAGATGTTATCCTATTGCATTATAAAGATAGTATATAAGAATATAATATTATTTTATTACATAACATGACTTGGATAATTTGATATTTATTA
Source organism: Quercus aquifolioides (assembly GCA_019022515.1). Lineage (NCBI taxonomy): Eukaryota > Viridiplantae > Streptophyta > Magnoliopsida > Fagales > Fagaceae > Quercus > Quercus aquifolioides. The sequence continues at coordinate 64,077,414 of CM032329.1, read as the reverse complement.
CTATATCTTTTATTTTTTTTCTCTTCTTATTCTCATCTTATTTTCTTTAAAATTGTTACTCTTTCACATTCTCTCATGAAAAAAATGATTATTCTCTCTCTCCCGCTCTCTTGATTTTTTTTTTCTTTCTTGCAACTCTACTTTAGGTTGATGAATCATTGTGTTTTTTATAACTCTATTTTGGTTTAATATGTTTTGGTGTTGTGTTTTAGAGTTTCCCATCACAAATAGTCTCTCCCCTTCTTATAGCTTTGATTTTATTTTTATTTGAGTTAATATTTAGTTATTTTGGAATTTAGAATTTGAATTTATATAAAACATAATTTTGGCTATACATTTGAATGTGTCTATCAATTATTTGAGTAGTATCAAGCATAATTTTGTTATGCTTTTTGATTATCATGATTTTAAGAAAATGAGGAATTTGGATAATTTATTTGAAACTTAAAAAGTTTAATTGTACAGAAAGAAAAAGGAAAACATAGCGCACTATAATATAAGTTTGAAGAATATGAACCATGTCAAAAATGAATAATATCAATCAAATACACATAAAATAATATGATTATATCTATAGAAATAAAAAGATGTAAAATAATTTAGAAATTAATTAATTTTTAAGGAGAACTAATTATCTTCAACAAATTTTAAATAACAAATTATATGTTATACCCCAATTACAAAATAATTATCCATTCTACAACTAGTAGAAGATAATGATGATGATGTTGTTGAGCCATTAGTCGAGTAAGGTGTCTGAGGACAATGTTGTCACTTCTATCTACAAAGCCTATGGACAATGCTAAAAAATTTTCATCTTTGCCAAGCATAAATTTCTTTTGATTCTTCACTGCAAGTATTTCTTCTTTCTAAACTAAACTGTGAAATTGTGTGTAGTTGTGTTTGGTTGCCGATAAATTGTAGGATGGGGAGACAAAATCATGGTTTTCAGACCTGAACCGTTCATTGAACCGTAAAAGGGAGAGGTTCAATGTTTTTAAGGTCGAACCGGGGTCGAACCGTGATGACGTCATAATTAATTTAATAATTATTTTAAATATATATAAAAACATTAAATTAATAAAAAAATAGAAAAATTAACTAAAATAATCTAATTTACTTTCAAGACAGCCAATACACATACACAAATGCATTCACAAGCTGAGAAAAAGGCAAGGCTTAGTAAATTACTAGTTGCTCCAAAGATCTTTTGAATTTCATGGCATGTTACTACGGTGAAGATAAAACTATGTATATATATGTGTATAAAAAATATACATTGAAAGGAAGCAGTATTAATAAAGATACATTATCCATCATCATTACAAGAAGTTTAGAACTTCCAAAATATTTGCAGACTCGTCAAAACTAAAATGAGTTCTCCAAAGAAAAAGGCAGGCTGCTTAACACAGAATATAACCATTTAAAGAACACTGCATTATATAGGCAGCTACTGATGTTCTGAGGCATTGTTCTATAGCCCTAGCTAGTTTGAAGTATCTATTACTGCTTCTATTACAAAAGCACAAGAAGACCTAAAAGTAAATGTAATCCATAAAACTTAAAAGTACAAAATAAAAATACATAAACAAGCCTACAAGTTACAGTAGGCAACTACACATTGTTTCTTACAAAAATACATAAAACTTATTTCTAAAAAACAACAATAAAACTTCAAACTCCAAGTTACACACTGTTACAACTTCAAACTTCAAACTTCAAACTCCAAGTTCAAACTTCAAACTTCAAACTTCAAACTCCAAGTTACACACTCCAAGTTAAACTTCAAAAGACATAGAAATTATCTCTAAAATACAAAATAGAACTTCAAAGTTCAAACAGAATTATTATGATGATAAATCATCAATATCATGAAAGTTAGCATGCTCATCATCATTCCCTGAAAATCCAGGAGGAGGGCCAATAGGCTGTCCAAATGTTCCCAACTCAATTCCTTCAACCTCACTGCTATCATCAATTTTTGAAATACAGATAGTCAAAGAATCACAACTTCATACACAGTCAAATTAACAAACTAATATACACAAAGTCATAGAGTCAAAGAATTACAAGGGAACTCAGCATTAAAAAGAAACAATTACAGTGTACAATGTAGCCACAATCAATAATATAGCATACAAGGGAACTCAGCATTAAACCCAAATTCATCGACAAACACCTAAACCGAGCTACGAATATAATCAAATAAACGAGTACACTTAAAGAATATAATCAAATCCAAGGATAAATCTCAGTAAGCTTAAATACATATCCCTACAATTCCCTTTCTATAGTTGATCAAGCTGAATTCACACTAAAGTTCTCATAATTTCCTATAATTTCCTTTTCCTTTCTTTTTCTGCTCTAACCATAAATTCTTAAATCCAATCACATTAAAAAACCAAGCACAATTTAAAGTAACAAAATTGAGTGTACAAAAAACAACCTTAAAAAACAATCAAAGTACACACACAATCCAATCAAAATCTACAGCTTGTACCTCCAGAACACAACATAAAACAAAATATAGGAAATTTCATTACCTAAATCCAAAGCTTTCTATAAGCTCTAAAACATTTTGCATACAAATACATAAAAAATTAACATCTTTTTCCTGATAAATACAGATCAACCTAAGAGAAATATCCAACACATAATTCAAAAAAGAAAGCTAAAAACAAAACAAAACAAAAAAAAATTGTACCAAACGACGACGACGAGGGAGAGTTGCGACGGCTGAACGATGAGCATGAGCTGCGACGGCTGAGCTGCGATGAGCGTGAGAGAAATGAGGGAGCTGCGACGGCTGAGCTGCGATCTGGGATGCGTGAGCTGCGACGGCGAGAGCGGCGATGCATGAGCTGCAACGGCGACGAGGGAGAGGCAGAGACGAGAGAGTGAGGAAGAGGCAGAGAGATTTGAGAGATTAGGTTGTTTCATTTGAATCGTTTCAGCCTTCAGGTGATTAAATTAGAATGGCCAAAACGACGCCGTATTAGGGAAAAAAAAAAAAAAAAAAGGACTAAACGACGCCGTTTTAGGCTAAAAGATCTCACCCGTTTGAACTGTGAGAACCGGTCACGGTTCATAGAACCGGCCGGTTGGACCGCGGTTCGGACGGTTCCATGCTTTTTTCGCATGGAACGGTTCGTAACCTTAAATGGACCGTGAATATGAGGGGTTCATGGGTTTCCCGGTCGGACCGTACGGTCCGGTCCGGGTTTAAAAACCATGGACAAAATGAGTGTGTGAAAAAGGGCAAAATTGTAACTTTGTCTATAGCCCACATTTTCCTTAGTATCTTCATCCTCATTTCAAACAAATTAAAACTGTGCTTGGTTGGAAAATACCACCTATCCCCAGTGTTAATTTTATGGAAGTTGAGTTCCAGATATTTAGAGATAATGAAATTTGCTTTTACGTGGAGATGAAAATGTCGTCCTAAGCCAGTGAAACTTTTGGAACTTTTATTGAACTACTATTTATTAGTGAAACTTCTAGTAACAATGAAGTAAAAAAAAAAAAAAATTCATTGGAGAACCAAAAGTTCATTACCTATATAGAAATACAAATGAGGAAGAGACTCTGAACAAGTTCTTACTTCCTTTTATAAGATGCTATTAAACACACACATCTATTGAAATCGAATTGGTCTATGACACTGCCGCATGCTCAAGCCATTGTGCTCATTAACACGATGAAGAAAAACCTCACTAAGGCATAGCCTTTTGGACTCACGGAGTAAAACATAGATATACAATCTCACCCGTCAAAACTGTGTATCAAGTATTTCAGAAAATAACATATCAAACCCTATAATCATACCATTCATGAGCATAATATGCACCTGAACACAGTAATTTTTTATTTTGATTTGATACTTACCAAGTACAATTATTGTCTAACCTATTAAATTTAAGGTTGAGTTTTTATCATTTGTTAAATAAACAAACTGCCCAAAAAGACCCATTACACTTATATGGTAGTGAAATTCTCAACTCTACGCTAATCAGCGAGCTTAAACTTCTAAGTATGCATATTTTGAAGTGAAAATATTGCCAATAAGCGTTTACAAAACCCACTATAATGACTCGTCGTAAGTCATAACACCGATTCTCAGTGAAAGAACGCTTTGCCTGTGCTGAAGCGGTGAAGCCCAAATATAACACACTTTGCTTTAGTTCTTTTATGCAGGTAATAGATTCCTTGGTTCCTAACTCTTGTATGGTATGCATTCGAATTCCAGTAAAGTTTATCAAGAAAGCAAGAGCAGCAGAAAATCCTCAGCACAAAAAGCATTGGCAGCTTTTATCCCCGAGCCAAATGTGTACTTGGACATCCACCATGATTGCTACAATTGATCAAAACTTGAACAGACTAGAGCAACATGATTGAAAAAGCTTCCAAATGTCAATATCACATACAAAGCTACAAGCAGTTTTGTTTTATCTCCAATTTTACTCGTTGATTCATAGATCATATTCCTACAGCACAAACTAGTAAGTAAGTAGTAACAACAGTAACACGACAAAGTTGTAATCGGTAACCTACAGATCTCTCTCTCTCTCTCTCACTCTCACTCTCTCTATCTGTCTCTTATTATCATCATGGAGAAGCCGGAACTGGGTCAGAACCAGAAACGTGGGAGGCAGCATCTTCTTTTGATATGGCAACGTAGTTCACAGGGGCAACTGGTCTAGTATTATCCCGCTTTCCATCTTTTGTTGTTGACCTGGACCCATTTTGATGAGCATTAAGAGATAGCCGTCTGCTGGGGGTTCCATTGGCACCACCACCACCACCATTTGCACGAGGACCCACTACCTTCTTTGTGCCGGCAGGTCGAGCAGGGCTGGGCCTTGAACCAAATATAGCTTCTTGTTCTGTATTTTGCTGCTCATGGAACTTCTTCTGATCCTATAAAGCACAAAGGTTATGATCCCATTCAGTATTCGAGAGACATCATAAATGAAAAGCAGCTCTAGCTAAAAGCTTGTGCTAGGCATTATGCTGTTCAATTCAGGGTGCATGCTTGAACCAATTTCATTGTCAATCACCACTAAATCATTCCTATCAATCAAAACTTACCCTCATCTTCCGCTTCTCTTCTTCTCGCTCATGCCTGAGCATGGCATATTCCTCTAGCATGGCAAGAAGAGGAACACCATCATAAGTAAATGGTATGCCACGTTCTTCTTCCCATGCCCGAGTTTTGGTAACCAATGTCTCAACGAGTGCTGCACATCCACAAAAACTAATTAATTGAATATTCAAGGTACATAGCATTCAAGCAGAGCTCATATAGAGAAATAAATTGTTACATCTTATGCCATTTATTAGTGGCTGAAACTAGGTCTTGGAGTTGCAACATATTGAGTCCACATAAAAACCTAGTTAACATCTTAAGTCAATCCGCATAATAATTTCATTTCCATCAGACCCACCAACTGATCTACATTAATTTATAGGGAGAAGATTAAAGATATCTAGACAGTAAATTCTCTTCATGATCTAATTTTAGTGTCTAACCTATCTACTCATCTCATCTACAAGTTTGTGACTGTGAGTCTTGTGATATCCCACTTACGGTAAAATAAGGGTTTCGAATGAAATCACTCATATGGAAGTCTTATGACCTGCAACCAATTGCTAAATAAATTAATATGTGAGGCTGACTCAGTAAAAGACCATGGCACATTGAGATGCACATACAGATTCTATCCATCAATGCACTTCTTTTCTTTTCTTTTCATCTCTCCTTTTGTTTTTTTTTTTTTTTTGTTTTTTTGTTTTTATATTTGTTTTCCTTTTATTGGTAAGTTACATATGCACCCAATGGGTTTTAAGCCCAAACCTCATCCCCACCCACATTTTTGAGAGAGAACCAGAGCTCATTGACATCACATGCATTTCAGCTTCTGCAAAACACAAAAACTGCAAGTTCAACTGAGCCTCTATGACTCTGGTAGTACTCTGGTTCAGCACTTACCTGGAATTTTGTTCACCAAAATCCGGGCTTTTTCTGCACGCTTGAGGTTTAAGTGTGCGCCTCTGCTTGCATTGTACCTGTTTTCATCCTGTATCATCAAAGCAGTGTCAGAGTTTAAAACACCAGTCACCAATGACATAAACAAGACTTAAAGCACTCACAAGGAAGTTCACTCCTACAATATTTGCTACCTTCATTCCATAATCTTCTTCATCCACTTCCCATTAAGATCAATTTTTGCTGGTCTCTAGCCAGTGATAAACAGACGTGTTTTTTTCCTAAGAAATTCAGGACTGCATGTTTATATATTGTTAAAAAGCAGGCTATTATTCAAATGGGCCTATTGGGTGCCAGAGAATATCTGAATATCTAGAGTAAAGATATCTTAACTAAACTGGAGAAGGAACTCTTTAAACACATTTTTGATGCAAAATGAATTTGAATTTACTTTGCTGATATGGGCACTGAAGATGTCATAGCCAATTCTTTCTCAATAGCTGACATTATTTAACTTTTTGCCCTTGTAACCATTCAATGACAAAATGAATTTCGCCTTATACTCTTATAGCCATTCAATAACAAAATGAATTTCTCATTCCCTTTTCACTGATCTTGACTCTGTTCTCAACAACTAAATACTATGGAAAGGAAAGGCAGAGATGGGTGTAAGTATTTGGGAATGGATTGTAAGACAAACTAATCTAATTATGAATTAGTTGTAAACATGCAAAGTCATAATGACAAATTTCATCCCCTTGAAGTCCAAAAGGGTGATTGTGTAACAAAATTATTTCAATCTCATGGTGCTATGTTGAATGGAGGACTACAGTATTGAGCTTGTTTGTCCAAATCCCAGTGGTTGAACCATAGAAAATCCAGAGAGAGAGAGAGAGAGAGAGACTATACACACCCGATTGTAGTCTTCAAGCCAACTCTCCTCTTCACAGGCTGACATCCACTTCTCAACCTTGTCCAATATATCTTTTCTGCTGAGAGCCTCATCTTTTGCATTTGCTATCTGATTATCCATGTCAGCCAGTAATTCAGCAGGTTCAACATCACCAGAGTCAATAAGTGCCATAATCTTTTCTCGAGCAGCCTCAGGATCTATTTCTATATGAGCATGGGCAAATATATCTTCGAGCTCTGTTTGCTTCTTAAAAGCAATTTCCTTCATCCTGCTTGCTTTCAGTTGATCAAGCCTTTCAACTTCCACCTCAGCCTTAATAACAAATAACAATAAAATGAGTAAACAGAACCACCATCATTTATTTAATCTTACAGTTCCATGTACTTGGCAGACTTTAAATACCTGCTCAATCAAATCTAGAGCAAGGGCCCCTGGAACGGTCACTTCATCTACTGAAGCAGATATGTTGCAGGTAACGTGGTCAAATAAACTCCTTTCTTCCACCGGGGTATCCATCAGATTCCACAGATCAATTAGTTGAGTTGCCAACTCTTGGAGCTGTGGAGTAGCAATAAATACTCAAGTTATATCAATTATTGGAATATGCAAACCAAGCAATTCAAAATCTAAAGCAACAAAGCATACATAAAATATCCAGGAGCATGGAAAATAGGAGGCTGAAACATTGAAGGGAATGTACCAAAGAACTTGAAATGTGGCAACTCATTCAGAATAAACATAAGGACCCAGCACCCGCCTTTGACATCAAGCAAAATTCTCTATAAATGGCTATACAATGACAATTAGGATAAAACTTACACACAATACCTCAGGTGTTGTTCCTTAGGTTCTCCTCTTAAGATTCAGCCACGTGGCTACTTAACTAAAAAATACACTTCATTCTCATGAGAAAAAATCCACATGGCAGAATCTTAAAAGAAAAACCTAAGGAACAACACCTAAATACTATACCTAAGTCTTGCTCTAACAATTACTACTTGCCGGGAGAGAGAATGTGTGGTTTACATCCCTATGGGATGTCAAGCAATAACAAAACAATCACATGAAACTAAACAGTTTTATTCATCTCACTGAAGCAAGATGTTCACATTCTGCTAGATGTATTATGTGACAATACAATTTCTTGAAAGTATCAAGTGAAAATGATCTAAATCACCCAAAAAAATAAATTAACTTCTAGGGAAAATCCAGAAAATCAGAAAAGGGGTCATCATGACAGATTTTATGCCTCCTTTTTTGCTGAATAAGTACAAACTTTTATATATAAGGAATATTTTTCCCGAGGTACAGAAATCTACGTAAAAAATATATGTATTGCTATCGGTAGAATTTTCAAGAAATTGTGACATCTGGTAGCAGATATGGCTCTGCGCAGCATCACCAACTAACAATAATGAAAACCAAAGTGAAAAGATATAGAGAACCAAGAGAGAGAGAGAGAGACTCTAAACAAGTTACCTTATGGAGCCTCTGCTTCTTATCTTCTTTCAGTGCTAAGACTGTCTTAGCCAGCCTAGATAGAGTATCATTGCTAATGCTTTTGGATTGGACACTTGTAGAGTCATTTAAGCTTGGATGAACCTCGGTAACAGTACTGAAGAAGTCCATTCCAAGGACAGCACAAAGATCATGGACAGTGCTCACAAATTCAAGAACCTTGTGCAACCTCTCACTCTGCCAAATAAAATAACTGATTAACAATCATGAACTCAATGCAGTTAGAAGCAAATGCAGTTGTCAAAACAGTCATCAAGTTATGCATTATTCATTAATATAAAAGTTTTACCTTTTCCTTTTGAAGTTCTTGAAGTTGGCCATGATATTCATCTAACCTTTTCAGGGATAGGTCAGCTTCGTCGACAGCAGGAGTCCCTGCCTGATCGCTAAGGTTCAAGGTCCCAGCAATTTCTCCACATATCTTTTGAATCTGTGACTGTACATCAGAAAACTCCTTAATTCTCTCCTCTTTTTGTTTCCACAACTGTTCAAGTGCTGGTGCTATAGCTGCAAGCTGTTCCTTGATAGTTCCTGAAGTCTTATCAGGCTGCAATTATTATTATTTTTTTGTAAGTATAATTAAACCAAAGAAATTCATTGGAAAACCAGCACCATCTGTCAACATATGCTAAATTGTAGCATTGATATGCATCACCATAGAAATTACTTTCACTTCCTAAAATAATCTTGCCAATCTAAGCATGAGTTTTATAATTACTCACAATTCCAGCGAAACTTTTCTCTCCAAGGGCTGATAGAAGACTGGAAAGTTCAAGTTTGGCATCTGACAAGGCCTGAAGAAGGTGTGCTCTAGACTTTGCAGCCTGTTCAACCTTCCTCTTGTATACGTCCAAGCAATCCTGCTCTAACTGAAGAAGCATCTTGTCTCGTTCCTCATCACTTTCCCCAACCTCATCCCATATTTCCTGCGGCAAATGACAGAATGATTTGTAAGCCAATTTTCATAGACCACATACATAAGCAGTAAACACAGGCTAGCAGTCAAGATGAGGCAAACAAATGTACCTGCAGTTTCTGCAGCAAAGAACCACATGTGGTTTCTCCAAGAAGGGGATTTTGCGCATCTGTCACCGCCATTCACGTCAACACTACAACCTAACCTGCATTACAAAGAGTCTAAGGAACTTAAAGCCATTTCATAATTTTTTATGCAGGATCAAGAAAGTTCATAAGAAACATAAAACCAAATCTGCAAACCTTATTGACGAGCAAGAAGGACCACTTAAGTGGACAACATACACACCTGTCTGCATCAATCATAAAGACAGAAAACTAGTCAGTAGGAATGCTCAAGAGTAAGCTTAATTACAAAGAAATAGAATAAAGGAGCCAATAAGACAGGAGAAACTGTACTCAACCCACATCAGATATTGACCTTCAACTGATCCAATGCAGTGAATTGGGCATTAAAAATAAATAAAAAGATAAATTACTCAACCCTTATAAAGAGATCAATGGTGGCTCCAAATTGGTGATTAAAAACTTTCATTAAAGAAACACACTTATTTGTCTAATTCTGAGATTATAAATAAATAAAAACTCTTAACGCCATTTCTTCAGCCCTCGGCGATGAAGTTCCGCACCAAAGTAAAGCTCCCAGTATAGATCACAAAAACCACATAAAACATTACATCATTCTGGACCCAACAAAACAACAACCTTATTTCACCTGATAGTTTAAACCTTTAAGGTGTTCATAAATTGAAGTTTCATCTTACATTGACCTCAAGAATGAAAAGATCAAGTATTCCCTGCTCACATATTTAACCACAAAAGACAATTTCTTTCACATTCCCACATTTTCTTATCGTCATCCACTCAAAACCTACTTAGTTAACCAAGTTAAATTACACCAAATCCAAAATCACAGGCTCCATCAACCAAGAAACAAACTTTCAAGCAGAAGAAGATCTCAAGCTCAAGCAAAGTTACAACTTATTAAAAACCCACCAACACAATCACTAGAAATTCACTTCAAATCCAAGCATTTACATCCCAAAACCCATATTTTCACCACCCCCAAAAGACAAAAAAGAAAACTTTATCATCAACCATTAATCACAAATCCTACATTCACACAATCAAGAACAACAAGAGCTTTTCCAAAACACCCAGATCTCTCTTTCTCTGTTCTGGATCAAGATAAACACGACCCAGAAACCAAAACAGCAATTAAAATAAGATTTCACAGAGTGGCACATTAAAGAGCTACATTTTGTGAGCAAAGAGTGAAAAAGTTGAGAGCTTGAGCTGAGAAAATGCTTACCCAGGTCCCAAAGATGGTTTCTTTGAAGCTAAGAGTTATTGGGGTTTGTGGGTTTCAGATCTAAGGGGCTTTGGCATCAGTGTTTGTGAGGGACAGAGTAAAAGAGTGAGTGATAGAACTTGGTTTTTTAGAAGCCAACAAAGGACAGAAAGAGAGAGAAAGAGAGTGTGTGTGCGCGCAAAGAAAAAAAGGACGGACTAAGTGGGGCCCACATTAGACTGTATGTGATTGTCTGGAAAATCTTTGATTCTGTGATGCCCTGTGTTTCCGGGCTTATTTACGAATATGACACTGTGTCTGAGTGTGTGTGACTTTTTGTAGAGTTTGCTGCTTGCTGGTTTTGTCAATTTTGACCGGTGCTGAGTAGTAGGTAGGAGAAAAGACTCTCACAGTCAAACAAAAACAAAGAGTTTGGATTGGATCGGCATCTCCTTTGGTTATTTTAGATAATTTTTGAAGTATACAATAATTCTATGGATTACTTTTGTTAGAACAAAATTTAATTATAAAATTGATTATAATTTAAAATTATAATTTTATTTAATAAAATAAATATTATTATATATTTTGAAAATTTAAAGACTAAATTATATATTTTTTACGCTTTTAATACACATGTCAAATTTTGTGTCAATCGGATAATTATTTATTATATGATCTATAAATTTATATTTTATACATAATTTTAAATTACAAAAACTTGCAATTTAAAAAATTTATTGATAATATAACTATTAATATTTAATTTTCTAAAAATTTTGCAAATATGAAAAATATAAGAAGAATATATAATTTAATGATAAATTTATCAAAATTCACCTTTAATAAAAAGATACTAAGTAAGGTTACAACTAATTTTATAGCTAAACTTTATCAATTTTTTATTAGATATACAAATTTTATTCTAGTTTAATCAAAGTGTATATATATATATATATATATATATATATATATATTTGTAAAACTTCATTTTAGAAAGTTTTTACTCTCATCCTATAAGAACTTATACTTATGAAGTGGTTATAATGCTAAGGAGGCTCAGTGATATCAATTAACTTCGAAAACTATTAAATTTGACTTCTCCAAATTTAAAATAAAGTAAAAAAGAAATTCAAATCATTTCAAAATAAATAAATATGATTTTAAAAAATATATAGTGAAGTTATGTTAAAAAAATAAAATTCTATAGGATCTTAAACTATGAGGTTATTTTCATTGGCTTTTAATTTTGCATGGGTTTTGAGCTTAATGTTAAGCTCAATTCTTATATTTAAGTTTCTATTCAATATTGTAAATAAGTTTAAACTCCTTCATGAAATTCGTTAAGTATATTTAAATTTTAAATTAAGAAACCTATGTTTCTACCTTTCTTAATACATATTACCCTTAAAAGATGCAATTTTAACAAAATTTTCTCATGAAAACTCAAGTGTTTATGGGAATATCAACCCAAGCTTTACTTAGTTCAAAGCTTATTTCTTAATTAATTGGGCTTCAAATTAAAACTCAAGCTTAATTCAATAGTTAATAAATTGACTCAAAGGTTTAATCAAAAAAAATAAATAAATAAATTGACTCAAAGGAGTTTTTTTTTTTTTTTTAGGAGAACTCAAATGAGTGTTTTAACGAGTCCATCCCATCCAAAGCTGTTTTTAATTACTATCAATAGTTGCCAAATGCCAATACATATGTAAATTAATAATATATATCTTACGGCTCTCAAAGACAAATAATTCATAAAATTAGTTAATAATTAATTTATTTTTCTGGTATGATATTTAATACTTACCTATGCATTGGCCACTATATAGGACCACATGAGAGGACTAATCATCAAAGTGGGTCAATTTTGTGGGACCAATTCCACATTTTAAGCCCCGCATTTAAAAGCATAGCGTGGCGCTGACGAATTGGGTTAAACACTATGACACCTTTTACTTTTTACCCATCTAAAAAACTTTTAATGTGGTGCAGCGGGTTGGTAAACAATAAAACAAATTAAATTTACCCTTAATTTTGTTTGTTGTTCTTTTATTAGGTAAGGAATAGATTGAGTTGCTTTCAACTTTTCAAGCGGTTCAAGACTCCAAGTCAAGAGCTTTTAAATGCTAAGCTTTGAATCTTTGCCACCATTGTGGGCTTGTTTAGTCAAGATTTTGGCTGGATGCAGAGGAGCGTACTGAGAGTTTGGTTGGTGGGACTTTTTTTGGCGGTAAAGAATAAAGATAATTTTAGGGGAGAATGGGCACAATAACTATAGAAAGGATTTCTATATAGTTAGTTAGGCAATGCTTGAAACAATAAGGAAAAGTAGACATCTCGAGTTTTAGAAAATCGAGATCCATTTGCATAAATCTCGAGTTTTAGAAACTCGAGTTCCATGCAAAAAAAATTTTAGTTTTATCGCCCCTATAGTGGCGTTTTTAAGTCCTATAGTGACGTTTTAAAGACCTATAGCGGCGTTTTCCTGCAAAATTTTTTCATAAGTGTTCAATACTAGGTTCAGGAGCCCTATAATGGCGTTTTTATGCCCTATACTGACGTTTTAAAGCCCTATAGCGGCGTTTTTCTGCTAAATTTTTTTATAACTTCATTTTTAAGGCCTATAGTGACGTTTTTAAGCCCTATAACAGCGTTTTTTGAACTCGAGTTTTTAAAACTCGATTTTCACTTGGATTTTTTTTACAAATCAAGCCTTAAAAACTTGATTTTTATATTGGAACTCGAGTTTTAAAAACTCGAGATGCTAGTTTTTAATATTCTTCTCCAACGTGACAACTAACTAAATTTTTTAATATTTATTGTTATTTAGAAAAAAAATTCTAATTTTAGTAAATTACATCAACTTTATATGAGATTTCATGAAATGTCTCACTTTCAAATTATAGGCTAAAAGACATACTTTTATTTTATTTATTTTTAGTGTCTGTAAAGATACTATCTTAGTTAGTAATTCCGTGTAAGTGTTTTGCGTACCTATGTAACAATTAATAAAACTCACATATACTATTTTGTTTTCAATTGAACGTAAAAGTATGTGTTATTTTGGAATTCAAAGTTTCATTTGCTTTTGTTACGCACAAAACTAATAAAAGGGCAGTTACATGCAAGCTTAAATGATGATAAAATGCTAAAGAAATAATGTTGTTGTAGCAAATGATTAAACAACTCCTAAAAAATAGCCCTTAAAATAGTGAAACACTTAACACTTTGTTACAATTCCTAAAAATGGCAATAAATGATTAAACAATTAATAAAATATAGCTATAAATGATTGTAATAAATTTTTTTTTTTTTTTTTTTGAGAAGATGATTGTATAATAATTCAATTATTAGCTTTTGGTGAATATTAATGTTATTGTTAATGTCTATTGAAATTGTAAGAACACGTTTTTGAGCCCAAGTCCAAAGTATGAAGGGATCTTAGCCCAATAAGCCCAGAACAATAAATTTTGTAGAGAGTGGGTTAGAAAACTAGGTCTTAATGAATTGGACAACGGTTAGAATGGATTTAAAAGATAATCAAGCAAAGATGGACATAAATTCTCTAAGTAAATTTATTCTCAGACCAATCCGAGGAGGTCTGTTCCATTCTATATTGATTGATAAAGGTTACAGATATAATTCCAACTTTTATAGTGTTCTTTCTTATGAATTTTTTCGATCCCCAATTCATGGAGGGTCTCTCATGTTATATAGTCTTCTTTTTACGATCTTAGTCCTACACTTGTTGGTCATCTAAGTCACTATTTGAGTGCTTGTCCTATCGGACACCCCCTCAAGTTCTCTGTGAGTTGGGATAGCCAAGGCAGCATTGTTCAGGGGTCTTCTCCACATTAATGCAGCTATAAAGTTAGCTGCAGAGCATTTAATGTGGTGATAGCAACTTTTCTTAGATATTTCTAAGCTCACAACCTTCTAGTACACTCGAGACACATGCCCCTATCACTAGAGCTTCCTGGAAGGTTACCTTAAACCTCAGGATACACATTTGAGCCGTGCTTAACCTATCCGAAGAGACATTCCTCCTCAGACCACCCTCCCCTTCGTATCTCACTCATTAGATTCTAAACTTGACCCATCCAACACCATTTATTTGTTATCGGATTACCATACTTTCAGCCAAGGCCTAAGGCCCAATATACAATCTGGGCCCTTAATTCTACAAAAATCATTTTAAGTAGATTATATTAAATTAAATTGTTGAGAATCTTCGTTCTGACCATAAATCCATAATACAAAGATTATTGTACTTATTTCAAAAGAAGTATATGACAAATGTTTCTGTATTTTTAGTGGCAGATTTTTTAATAATAAACTTATTATACATGTAACGTTATTTCTTTGTTTTTGTTTTTGTTTTTTTTTTTTTGTCAAATTTTTAAAACATATTTTTCTTAAAGATACCAAATTATATTTGTCTATATACTTATCATACTGTACATATACCATATTTTACTAACTACGGGTATGATAATAAATCTGTACTCTCCTATATAGTAACTACCTTAATGGAATTTTCAATTTTCAACTTTCAAAATATGGATGTTCAAATTTTTTATACAAACCTCAAGTGGAATCCTTTAAAGGAAGTGTCATTTCGGCTTTCCTCTATCCTTTTTATATTTTTTAAGCATTTGCTAAAAATTAAGTAATGCTAAGTAATGTTGCTTAATTTTAGCATTAGCATTACCCTATCTTTTTTTTTTTTTCCTTCTTCTTTTTCTTTTTTATAAGAACATTACCCTATCTTAAAATAACATTAGTCTAGCTCTCCAACCTCAACTCCTAAGCAAAACGTGTTGGCAAATCAAAGAATATACACAAACCACTTGACATGTTAAGTATTAAGAAATAAGTTGAGATGGAATTGGCATTTGTGAAATTAAACTCAAGATGAAGGGCATATGCTTTGTGGCAAAACTCAGCATCAAAACGACATAACATAAAGTATCGGTGTATGTAAAGCAAAACTAGATTTGGGAGCAGGGGTCATTGTCACGTTTTGGGTGTCATCACGAATCACATAGGTCTCTATCCTAACACATTAGCATGCAAAGCATTTGATATTTTGGACTTTTATAATTGAGTAAGGTCACATAATTAATTTTGGTTTTTTCTCTCTCACAATCATAATTCATTACTTTTCCATTAAAATGAGGGGTCACGTAGATACTCATTATTAGAAAATTATATAATGTTTAGACACTTAGACTAGCTATCATTATTCATTAACATTTGCGAAACTAAAGAATCTCATCCATTAGCAAAGCTGTTATCCACTTTCATTATTGGCCATATGTAGCCAAAAAGAAAAGAAGAGAAAATATTAATAAAAGCCATACTAGACCTCCATTTATGGTTTGAAATTTGAAGTTTTTCAATACTTAGAAAATATTGTGCATGACAATAAAATTATTAATTATCATACTATTCCAATCTCACCTCTAGTCAGGATGGAAAAATTTAGCTCTAAACTAACGTGGGGTTATCCTTTTCTAATCCACCTTATGGTGATTGAAAAGATCATTAATGTATGGTTTTAATTACCTAATACGTGTACTTGTTTAAATAATACATATAAATAATCATATAAATCATTATGTGATGATTTTAAGGAAATAGCTACAAATTAATTTGAAGCTAAACTTTGTTCGATGGATAATATCTTTAACTTTCCCTCAAGTAGAGAGTTTGAGTTTGCGGTGTGTTCATAGAAAAAAGAAAATAAAAAAATATCATTAAATTTGAATGAATTAAGATGGCATAGCTTTTGTGATGTCAAATATTATCCAACTTGATAGGTTTAAAATTTCTTCTCAAAAAAAAAAAAAAAAGAGATATGTTTAAAATTGTTATTAATAAATTTTTTTTTCTTTTCTGGATAATTGACATAATGGACCCAATTCACCAATGAATTGAAAATACAATAATTTATGTAAAGTGCAACTTCGTACACGACGAACATTTTCTATAGAATAAGCAAAAGACACAGATGAATCATTGGCCTTGATTTTAACTCAATTGGATATGGTAACTAATTCGATAAAGAAGCATTAGGCACAACTGTAGCCTGTAGGCTTGAGTTTATTTTTTTATTCAAAAAGCGGACGAATATAAGAAAGAAAGAGTTTAAAGATATATAAGCAGAGAAGACACAAATATTCAGCAATAAAGAGCAGAGAAACAAATCTTCAACTTTTGTGACATATAAGTAATACACTCGAGCCTTGTTTTGGGGGCTACAAAGTCACAAATTCACTGAATTTTTTATTAAATATATATATTTTTAAAAAATTTCCCCAAGCTTGCAATAAGGACTAAAATAAAATGAAGGATTTGAGCTTGAAACCTTGAATTAAGCTAATACGAACTATTTTTGTTCTTGGGCACAAAATATGAAAAGAAAAAATTCATGAAAACCCCCCTCATTTATCTTTGAAGAACAAAGCCTCCCAGCAGATAAATGCACTTGTCAATTATTTCCTTGCCATATATAAATGTAAGGTCCGTATTGGTCCCTTTAAATGATCAGGCCGGTTTCATTTATTGCACAAGTAAAGTACCACTTTATCAATCAACTTAAAGCTTTCAAAGAGTGCAGCTGGGGATGACCATGGATAGGATATGGATCGGGTATACATATATCCTATCTGAAAAGTTTACCCATGGATACCCGAATATCAATACCCATTAGTATCTGTGCGTGCCAAAAATGAGGCTATTGGATCTCACCTCACTTGGGCTCATAACTTATTTGTAGAGTGGGTTTAGGATTTCCTACTGTGAGTTATTCTCGGCACAGAAACTCAATGAAGCTCTCTCTCTTCCTCTCCTTCTCTGAATCACCATTTTTTCTCTGTTCCCTATTACCTCCCTGGTTAGTGCGATGGGAGGTCCAATATCATCAGCCATAAGTGGATGGTTAGGTGGGAGTGGGATGAGGTGAAAGTGGCCTTGGAACTTGATTCCTACTCCAGCAGGCATGCCCGACAGTGGTGCTTCTGGGCACTGCCGGGTATGCTAATGATGGTGCGTTCGTCGTTATTCTTCCTTTATTGTTCGGTAATGGTCCCCCGAGCAAGGATCAAGTGATGAAACCTGGGCCTGCATTCCGTGTGGGCTTAGACTGGGATCTTGGGTAGAAAAAGATTGGGGTCATGGGCCGTACTGTTGTGTCAGAACTTAAGGCCCAAATGGACCTAGGCACCACGGGGCCGTACATTAGCCCCCCCTTGATTCATGCCCGGCTAACGGGAAGAATCAAGGAACCCAGTGGGCACATTCATTTGAGAAGGTTAACAGGCGGAAGCTTGGGCGGTTCCAGAAACCCATTAATGTGCCCTTAAAAGACGTGTTGTTCCGGATTGTTTGGTTCATCCATCATCATTACCTGACGGTTCGCGAACCGACGAGGCGCGTGTGTCAGTTGGTATTGACATCCATGAAAATTCCTCGCTAACTGAGCCCCATTATGGTTGATTGGACGCCGCTCTTCCCTCTTTGGCCTCTATAAATAGTCCGCCACAAGTCGTCTCTCCATTTTTTCACTCTCTACTCTCTGAATTTTCTCTTTGCCGAGCATTCATCTATGCGCTTACTCGCCAGCCCAAAGCCCCCCTTTCTTCCTTAGAGGCCAAAGTAAGTCTCCTTCCTCTTCCTTTTACTTCAGCTTCTTTCTTTGAGTTTCTTCCTTCAATTTTAGATTTTAAGATGGGCTATGCTTTTCTTCTAAACACTGCGGCGTCTTTAGCCACATTTAGGCAGAAGTTTGATATTCCTGATGATGTGGAGGTGGCGTATTGCCACGAGAGCGAATTTGACCTCCACAGAGGGGAACAAACTGCTTTTTTTCCCTTAATGGCGATTCTAGAGGGTGGGGTTAGGTTTCCCATGGACCCTCTCTTACTCGATACACTTAGGTACTACGGGCTGTGCTCCGACCAACTTCCCCCCAATTTTTACTGGGTAGTCAATTGTGTTAGTAGGTTGAACCATACATTCGGTTTGCAATAAAACCATCATGATATAAACCACATGTACAATTTGTGTGGGAATAAGAATACAAACTATTATTTAAAGGTTAGAGATAAGCGGGTACGGCTGATATCATGCCCACTTGACTCCAATAGGAATTCTGCCGGGGAGTTCGTCCGAGTGCGCGGTAATTGGTTTGCTGGGGATATCTCTTGCCCCTTCTCACGTCGCGAAATGGGTTTGTATTGATTTCTAACTTGACTGTCTTTCCCTTATGGTTGTTTTACTTACCTGAATACTGATTCAGTGTTTCATCTATATATATTTATTTTTTACTTTTATTATTATTTTTTATTATTTATTTTATATATATATATATATATATATATATATATATATATATATTTGGATGGCAAAGTGTTTACCCCGGACATCAGGGTAGCCCATGTCAGGGATCTGAACTTCGTACTCAGGTCCGAGATATTCGTTCACTAGGGCGGACAACTCCGAGCGTCCTATCTGATCCTTGGAGTAGAACCGGTCTACTCTACTTGGCAAACTTTCAAGCAAGCACTTTTGGTAGACAGCCCCCTTCTATCTTACATTGACGTCCGGCACGCAAATTTTCTGCCGCCGAACTTTACGGTGGGAGAAGCCTGGGAAAGAGGTCGGCGATACACTTGTTCGAACGAGCTCACCCTGTTGCGGGACGAATCGATAGAGCGCGTGTCCCGACGTCTCCGAGACTTGCTCATGCGCCTGTTGAGGAAGAGGCTTCCACCTAAGAGGGACCCGCCCAACCCGAAGAGATCGCTGATCCCGAGGCTCCTGCACTGGTAACCGAGCAAGTAACCGTTGATATTACTAACCTTTCTGATATTGAATCCGATCATAGTGGAGACATGGTGGCCCAGAAGACTATGACCATCGATCGCTTTGTGCCCGGTGCAAGGCAGACCGCACAACAGCAACCTCCATATGGCCGAGGTCAGACGCCTCCCCCCCCACCTCCTCCCTAAACCGGACGAACCCGAAAAAGACAACGTGTTGCCGAACAGACTTCCACCCATCCGGGAGACGTTGTTACTCGGATCCCCCCCCAGCCATCTAGAGGTATTGTGATACAAGAGCCACCAACTCAGGCCGGGGCAGGCGAAGCGTCCTCCTCCCAAGCAGTGCAGGTGTGGCAACCCAAGTTCTATTTGGATGGTGAACCACTTCCCGCGAGCGCTAGTGTACGGGTGTAGGAAAAAGGTGAAGGGGGTCGTGTTGCCCAAAGTTTGGCACATGGCCTTCTTCTACTCGTGGACGTGCATGCTTATGAGTAGGGGACGGAGGAGTCTATGGGAAGAAGGTTGCAGTAGTTTACTGTTGTGGTAATCTTTTACTTACTGATTATTATTATTATTATTATTGCTTGTTTATTTATAATTATTATTATTTTTTACGTCGTACTAATCCCCGCGGTTTCACTAGGCTGCTCAACTGGCTCACATCCTTGATGGGCATTTGAAGGAACTTTCTAAGGATGTTGACCGGGAGAGGGCTGCTAGGGAGACGACCGTTAAGACCGCAAAGGAGAAGATAAAGGCTGCTGATACTACCGAGAAGAAAGCTGATGCCGCTGATAAGGCTAGGGGGCTGGTGGAGAAAAGGTCCGCGAAACTTTTGGCGAAGCAGAATGAGACGATCCTGAAATTAGCTAAGGCAGAAAGTCTGAATACTGCTCAAGTCGAGGAGCTCGCCAACCTGAGAGTGGCTTTGGACGCTAGCGAAGAAAAATGGCATAATGAGGGGTTTACAGACGCAGAGAATTCCGTGAAGCCGGTTGTGAATCATGCTCGGAGGTTGGGTTTTGAAGCCTGCTGGTTAGCTGCCATGCAGGCGCTGGGGGTTCTCGTGGATTCTCCTCTTAGGGACCTTGGCCAAATTCCCTTCCCAAGTTCTGCTCCGGCTGCGTAGAATCCCCTAGCGCCCATTGACGAAGAAGAGACAGCAAGCTTGAGGGAGCTGGTAGAGCAGATAGACGCTCATGTGGAGCTGGATGATGCAGAAGTCTCCAATGTCCCCCATCCTACCGATCAACGCGACGAGGAAGTAATTCAGCTAGAAGCCAACCAGCAGCAGACCGAGTCCACCACCCCGATACAACATGAAGACCCTGAAGTTTGATTGTCGAACAAGATCCCTACCTTTTTTTTTTTTTTTTTTTTTTAAATCTGCCTACGTCACCGGGTTGTGGTGACTGAACAATTATTTCCTTGCCGGGTTTAACTTTTACATGGTCACCGGGCTTTGGTGGCAAGACGTTGGTTTCGTTTTTACATGTTGATTTTATTTGAGCGAGGTTTCTTTACCGAACACTTGCTTTAATCATTTTCATGAAGGCTTGATATCAGGTTGTCGCTCTCGCCGGACTCTCCTATTTTTCGCGCATACATGTTTTTCTAATGATTAGCAATATGTGTGGTATCAAAAACCGGGATGTAGGTTCCCGTCCCTAGATAATTTTTAACTTGGTGATTTCAATTTTTAGCCTGTCCTTAGAATGCTTTCCGCCTGCTCGGAGATAGTAATCGAGTCGGGTAGCAGGTTTCTGTCCTTAGAATATTTTTTAGTATTAAGGTTTCCATCTGCTCTGTGATAACAATCAAACCGGGCAGTAGGTTTCTATCCTTAGGATATTTATTAGCATTAAGGTTTCCACCTACTCGGTGATATTAATCGAACCGGGCATCAGGTTTTTGTCCTTAGGATATTTTTTAGCGTTAAGGTTTCCACCTACTCGGTGATAATAATCGAACCGGGCAGTAGGTTTCTGTCCTTAGGATATTTATTAGCATTAAGGTTTCCACCTGCTCGGTGATAATAATCGAATCGAGCATTAGGTTTCTGTCCTTAGGATATTTTTTTAGCGTTAAGGTTTCCACTTGCTCGGTGATAATAATCAAATCGGGCATCAGGTTTCTGTCCTTAGGATATTTTTTAGCGTTAAGGTTTCCACCTGCTCGGTGATAATAATCGAACCGGGCATCAGGTTTCTATCCTCAGGATATTTTTTTAGCATTAAGGTTTCTACCTGCTCGGTGATAATAATCGAATCGAGCATCAGGTTTTTGTCCTTATTAGTTGGCCGGTATTGCCTAGAGAATAATAATAAACATGAATACAACCGCAATGAGAAGCATCACCATCATATTAACTAACGAGATGCACACAAAGGATATACAATTCCACGTACAACTAGTTAGTGATAAAACTTCTTAAGATTATGGACATTCTATGGCCGAGGAAGTGGCCTCTCGTCTAGGTTTTCCAAATAGTACGCTCCCGCGCCAGCGATTGCTGTCACTCTGTACGGTCCCTCCCAAGCTTGGGCTAGCTTCCCGGAATTTGTATCCCGCATATTTCCCACGACTTTCCTCAGCACCAAGTCTCCGGCACTAAATTCCCTAGTCTTCACATCTCGGTTATAACGCCAGGCAAGTTTTTGTTGATACTCCGCTAGTCGTATAAAGGCAACTTCTCGGCACTCTTCCAACCAATCCAAACGCCCTACCATTAGTTCTTTGTTTTGGGAGGGATCAAATCCTACAACACGTGCGCTGCATAAGTTCACCTCGACCGGAATCACGGCCTCTGCCTCATATGTTAAGGAGAACGGAGTCTCCCCTGTGGATCTCCTGGAAGTTGTTCGGTAAGCCCATAAGACGTTGGGTAACTCTTCCGCCCATCTTCCCTTCGCACCATCCAATCTTTTCCTCAACCTGCTGACAATTGCCTTGTTGGTAGCTTTAGCTTGGCCATTGCTCTACGGATACGCCGGAGTGGAATACTTGTTCTTGATGCCAAGATCACCACAAAAAGTGCGAAAAGCTTTACTGTCGAATTTCAGTCCGTTATCCGATATCAGCGAGTTTGGCACCCTAAATCTTGTAACTATATTTTTCCACACGAACTTCTTGACGTCTACATCCCGGATATTAGCCAAAGCCTCAGCTTCGGCCCATTTTGTGAAGTAATCAACTGCCACTAACACAAACCGCCGATTTCCCGTTGCCCGGAGAAACAGACTGAGAATATCTAGCCCCCATTGCGCGAATGGCCATGGGCTATCGACGAGATTCAGCTGTCCTACTGGCTGATGGATCAAAGGAGCATGCTTCTAGCATTGTTCACATTTGCGCACATACTCGGCGGCATCCTTCTACATTCGCGGCCGCCAAAATCCTTGAGTCATCGCTCGGTGCGCTAATGAGTGCCCCTCTACATGACTGCCACACACTCCGTCATGTAACTCGGCCAGAAGCCCATTTACTTTCTCGGGGTGTAAGCATGAAAGGTACGGTCCCCCAAAAGATCTCCGGTATAACTTGAGCTTCGCTGACAACCAATATCGAGCGGCCACTCGACGAATCTTGTTAGCCTATTTCTCGTCGCTCGGGACTCGATCTTCGGCCAAGAAGTCAATGATCGGGTCCATCCAACATGGCCCGGTTACTGAAATCATAACAATATCAACCCTGGCTGTACTAGCGTTATTCGCCACACTAATACTCGGCTCCTTTATAAGTTCCACTTTGATTAGCTGAGCACTTCCTCTGTCATCGACGATGCCAACGTAGCTAGGGAGTCAGCGTGTCTATTCTGCACCCGGCCAACCTGGGCCACCTTTACCATGCCGAACTTGTTCATGATTTGCTTTACTGCCTGCAAGTATCCCTTCATCCGAGAATCTTGGGCCCCAAAGTTACCTTGGACTTGATTAACAACCAGCCGAGAGTCTGAGTAAATTTCAACGTCCCGGGCGCCCATGCCTAAAACGGTTCTCAATCCGATGAGAAAGGCCTCATACTTGGCCTCATTATTAGAGGCTTTAAACCCCAATCTGAAAGAATGCTCCAGCCGTATGCCCTTAGGACTAATTATGACAATTTCAGCTCCCGCCCCCGTGGCACTCGAAGCGCCGTCCACAAAAACTCTCCATGGGTGATTCTCCACATGACAGACCGTCTTCCCGTCATTTTTTGGAGAAAACTCCGCAACAAAATCGGCAAGGACCTGGCCCTTGACCGAGCTTCGCGGCTTATACTGTATGTCAAAGGAACTTAGCCGGGTCCCCTATTTCGCTATCCGGCCCATGAAATCTGATCTCTTTAGTAGCGACTGCAAAAGATATTCGGTCAGGACAAATACAGTATGAGCCTGAAAGTAATGTGGCAGCTTCCTCGTAGCATGCACTAGGGCTAACACCAGCTTTTCCAAGGGTAGGTACCTTGTCTCGGCATCTACCAATGTTTTGCTGATGTAGTACACTGGTTGCTGTATTCCTCGGTCCCTCAGCAGTATAGCACTCACAGCATGATCAAATACTGAGAGATACATGAATAAATCTTCTCCGGACTCCGGTGCTACCAACATAGGCGCTCGCATCAAATAATCCTTCAAATCTTGAAAGGCTCTGTCACATTCCTCATTCTATTGAAATTCTCTCCACTTCTTTAGAAGTTGATAGAATGGTCGGCAGCGATCAGTGAATTTGGAGATGAACCGGTTAAGTGCGGCTAACATCCCGATCAACATTTGCATCTCTTTTGGATTGCTTGGCAGCTTGAGACGATTTACAACTTTGATCTGGTTGGGGTTAACCTCTATTCCCCGATTAGTAATTAGATACCCCAGGAATTTACTAGCCCCCACACCAAAAGCACATTTCTCGGAATTCAGGCGCAACTTGTGTTGCTGGAGCACCTCGAACACTCCCCGAAGGTCTTCCACATGCCGTTCTTCCTGTTTACTTTTCACTACCATGTCATCGATGTATATTTTAACCGTACCTCCTATTTTATCCCAGAACATCCTCATCATCATCCGTTGGTACGTGGCACCGGCATTTTTTAATCCAAACGGCATTACATTATAACGATAGTTGGCATCTGGGGAAATGAATGTTGTCTTTTCTCGGTCCTCGGCGCCAGAGCAATCTGATGATATCCCTGAAAGGCGTCCAAGAAGCTCATTTTCGTGTGCCCATACGTCGCGTCCACCAACTGGTCGATCTTCAGCATAGGGAACGGGTCCTTTGGGCAAGCTCGATTCAAATCCGTGAAATCCACACAAACTCTCCACTTGCCATTCTTCTTTTTCACTACCACGATATTTGCTAGCCATTCCGGGAAGAAGATCTCCCTTATCACCCCGATCTCCTTCAGCCTTTGAACTTTCGATTTGACTGCCTCAACATGCTCCTTAGCTGCTCTCTTCGGCCTCTGCTTCTTAGGGGGGAATGATGGGTCCACGTTGAGTTTATGGACGATGAACTCGGGGTCCACCCTGGGCACCTCGTAAGGACTCCAGGCAAACACATCCATGTTCTGTGTAAGGAATAACAACATTTCTACCTTATCCTGGTTCCCCAGGCTCGTTCTTATTTGAAAATACCTGTCAATGTCCGGCAATATTTTAACCTTCATCAGTTTCTCAGCACAACCAGCCCTCATTCCTTCTTGGGGCTCCTGTAATTGCTATAATGATGACTCCTTTGCGGCTTCCTTCTGTTCGGTCTGCTTACCCTTCCAACTAATCGCGGCAACTAGGCATCGCCTAGCCACTTGCTGGCTTCCCCATACTATGGCAACGCCCTGTTCAGTAGGAAATTTAACCTTCATGTGCAATGTGGATGGGACAGCCCCCATTGCGTGAATCCACAGCCTTCCCAGGATTGCCGTGTAGGGGGAGAATGAACTGACTACTATAAAGGTTACCAACACCTCCTTACCTTCCAAGCTCACGGGAAGGGAAATTTGTCCCTCGAGAATCACCACCCTTCCATCAAACGAGACCAGCGGTGTATCATACCTCGTCAAGTCTTGCTTCTTCAACTCGAGCCCATTGAATAGGTTCAGATACATCACGTCAGCCCCACTCCCCTGGTCTATCATCACCCTTTTCACCAAGAAGCTGCTTACTCGGGCCGTGACTACCAACACATCGTCATGCGGTTGAATTGTTCCTTCTAAATCGTCTTCATCAAAAGCAAGGGTCTCCCAAGCATGCTTCGCTTTCTTCTCCTGGGGTCTCTTGTCCGGGGGGTCTTCTGCGGGTACAACAGTCAATACCCCCTTTTTGGTCATAGCAGTGCCCCTTGGTGCGGCATGGATCATTTCAATCACCCCCAACGGTGGTGGGGGAGGGTTCCCTCTTTGTTGAACACCTTGCCTGGTGCCCTGGTCACCGGGGTTCACTACGAACTCCTTCAAATGTCCTGCTTTTACTAGCTGCCCTAGGTGGTCTTTCAATACCTGGCATTACTCGGTGGTATGCCCCTAATCCTTGTAATAAGTGCAGTACAGATTCTGGTTTCTCCGAGAAGGATCACCACCCATCTTGGGTAGAAAAAGATTGGGGTCATGGGCCATACTTTGTGTCAGAACTTAAGGCCGAAGTGGACCTAGGCACCACGGGGCCGTACAGTATCCATACCCGAATCTTACTCGGATTTATTATCCATGAATATCCATACCCTACTCGAAACCTTTTTTTTTTTTTTTTTTTTTTTTTTAAATCCAAAACATTTTAACTTAAAAACTAACCAATAGTTTTATCGCCCCTCCACGTATATTTTTTCCCACTCTTTGGTCTGTTATTGTGTGTATATATATATATATATATATTATCTTGTCAACCAAACAGAAACTTAGCTCCACCTCAATCGTTAAAACAAAATCCAAAAGTAAAATCAGAACATAAAATTTTTTTGAGCAAGCAAACAAAGACTGAGAGAGAGAGAGAGAGAGAGAGACCGTGGAGAAGGTCATAAATGCGATCGGAGATTTCGAGGAAGGTAGGGGCGGAAATGACGGCATTGGGAGTGATACCATTGCAGCGTGGAGACATAGTGGAGATGAGAGAGAGATCAGCTGGTCTGACCAAGGTGGAGTAGCATGATTTCGTTCTTCTTGATGATCCGCCTCTGACGCTGTTGCCGGAGTCGGCGAATCTTTCCAATAACGAGAAGAATCCTTTTCGTTTAAAAATTGACGATTTCATTCCTCTGTAATCACATCCAACGGAATCACCATCTTCACTGCCTTCGACGAAGAAGAAGACGACTTCTTTTCCATGAACTTCTTCACCATTGTGGCTAAGTTGGGATTTGAAGGCTTGGATTTGGTGTGGGGAAGACAGATTGGACGGCTTGGAGGACTTGACATTTGACAACAAGTGCTTTTGTCTTTTGAGGACATAGTGGGTTTTTTTTTTTTTTTTTAATATTTATTTTTAATACGGGTCAGGTTTGGATAATATCCATACCCTATCCGAACAATTCAAGTAATATCCATATCCTACCCGGTTAAGCTCTACCCATGAAGAATCGGGTATTACCCGAAACATTTGGATCAGGTAGGGTTGGATATCCATTACCCAATGGGTATGACCATCCCTAGGTGCAGCTTGTGTCCACTGAACACGTTGCAATGCGGATACGTGTTCAAGACTGGACATATGTCCGTATCCTAACAGGCCCAGTGGCCACTGGACAGAAGCCGGACCTGCTTTAAAAAAAGAGTAATGCTACAGACACAAACTATTTTATAACATTTTTATAAATTGCTGATGTCACTTTAGTAATTTTCAAATAACCATTGATAAACATAAATGTGATGCTAGTGGTGGACTCATATTAGAACTAATAAGAATTTGTCACATTAATAGTTTGTAAAAATGTTGTAAAATAGTTTGTGGCCGTAGCATTACTCTTCAAAAAATTTGAAGGAATTTAAATATTAATAAGAATGAAAAAGAGAGTTATTTGAATGCTCTAAATTGTTGCTACAAGCCTACAACATTTTTTTTTTAAGATGACTTACCATGAAAAAGACAGATAATTTGAAACTGAAATAACAACGGACATAATTTTCTTCTAAATTTGATTGGAAAAATCTATTCCAAATCATTACATGACGGATCAAATGATTATCTATGCATATTTGTTTAACTCAACTAAAAAAAATGATGTTTATATCACTTTGGTTGTGTGTATTAGAGTTTCAGTTCTTATAACCTCAGACTAGTACTAAAAATGTTAGACTTTTTTATAGTGATACTCTGATTATGTAATATATTATAAACCTATTTAGAGCATTCTCATCAGCTCTCTCAAATGTGCCAAATGCCAAATATTTGGCACATTTGGCACATCAAACACAAAAACGAATGCTCATCAGGTATGCTAAATGTTCCAAAATTTTGGAACATGCTACAATACGCTCTCATTTTTGAGAGCGTACAGACAGAAATGCCAAACACTGTTTGGCTTATTTAAATCGTTTTTTCTCTCTCCTCCTATCAGATCTCACTCCCATCTCACCCGTCTCTCTCTCTCTCTCCGTCTGCAACCCTGGCATTCTCATCGCCGTCTGGCCACGTTGATCTCGCCATCACCGATCTCGCCACGCCAATCTCACCACGCCGATTTCGCCACGCCGATCTCACCACGTTGAGAGACAGACCGCCTAGGCTCGCCACTGTTGCTGCCCATGTGTCGTGGTTGAGATTTTCTCACCATGGATGGTGGGCTTTGCTCGCCGTGGGTCTGGGTTGTGGGTCTTGGCTATGGTTTTTCTGTTTTTTTTTTTTTTTTTTTTTTTGATGGGTGGGTTGGGCAATGGGTGGCTTCGGATGGACAGATCGGTGGTGGATCGG
This sequence comes from Quercus aquifolioides, assembly GCA_019022515.1. Classification (NCBI taxonomy): domain Eukaryota; kingdom Viridiplantae; phylum Streptophyta; class Magnoliopsida; order Fagales; family Fagaceae; genus Quercus; species Quercus aquifolioides. The sequence continues at coordinate 64,049,028 of CM032329.1, read as the reverse complement.
TTCGGAGGGGCAGATCGGCGTCCACCACGCAGCACCGTCCATCTCACACTCTCAGATCAGATCGCCTTGGTTTTTTTTTTTTTTTTTGGTGGATGTGGGTTGAGTTTCATGGGTTTTAATGGGTTGATGATGGTGGATTATGGTGGATTATGGCGGTGGGTGGGCTGATTTTCATGGGTTGTGATGGCTGATGTTGGTGGGTGTGGGCTGATTTTGGGTTTTGGTTGATTTTGGATTTTAGCTATGGTGGTCGGTGGTAGTGGGTTGGTTTGTTGATTTTGGGTTTTGGTTATGGTTGTCGGCGGTGGGCTACTATGGGCAGTGGTGGTGGTGGTGGTGTGCTGGGCAGTGGTGGTGGGAGGCTGTGCAGTATATATTACCGTTTGAAGTTTTTTTTTAATGATATTTTAATGTGATGTATATATTATTTTAATGTATGAGATTGAAGAATAGAACACCTGATAAATGAGATGTTGTAAAATGATGTGGTAAAATAGTAAAGTAAGTTTTTGGTGTGTTAAAATGACATTTTTTTATAGAACAGCTGATAAGAATGCTCTTAAAAAGCTCTATATACTACTTTCGTGTTTGTGTGTTCTAATGAGTATTACTGTATCTTCAAAAAAAAAAGTCACATTATTTTCAAAATCATGTAATTAAAAGTTTAGATAAATATTCTTAAGTAGATTTATAATTGATTGGAGGAAAATTTTATCAAATGAAAAAGACCGAATACAATTTTTAATTGTGCCTTATGGTTCACTTTAATATTAATGAAAGTCATAAATTTTAACGGAGTTTATTAGGATGATGGAGTGGCTAACTTATTTATTAATTTTCCCTCAGGGTATATACTACATTACCTAGATCTTATACAATTCGAGTTGTAATATTCTATTCGCAATGGGTTAAGTTTTGGTTGCTTTCAGATAAAAAAAGAAAAAAAAGGAAAAGAAAAAAGTTTTGGTTGCTTTTAATGTGGGTTACTTTAAGATTTACAATAAATTAAGCTGAGGTAGTTTCAAAAAAAAAAAAAAAATTAAGGTGAGGTTAGACTTATAGAGGCCTAATTATTAAGACCAAAGTATTTGACAATGGATTTGACTTGACTCCATGTGTGATCATGTTATGGTGCCATGTGTTTTACAGCGTGATCATGTTATGTCCTAATTAGATGGATTTTACAGCGTGATCATGTTATGTCCGAAAATCGAAAAGCAAGAGACCAATAGGAGCAACTGTGTAGGCCTTGTTTCATGTGGCCCTGACAGGGAATGTATGGGTCTTGTTTGGGTACATTGAATCAGCCGAACCCCTCACATGCTTTTTGGACTATCATAATCACATCTTCCTATAGTTTCATTTACCCTCACCACTTGCCAGTCATGACAAAAATGATAAGAAATGGAATGCCTAATGAGCTTGACGGTAAATATAAGCCCTCTATTAACATGACTGTTTAGTCCATGACCCTAAAAAGAATTATTTCTTTATTAATAGTTGACCGACTTAAAGCTAATCTTCAAACTTTCTTTTTGGCTGGGTAATAAAACTCTATAATTTTTGGTTGGGTAAAACTCTGTAATCTTTAATGCTATGAAATTGTGGAATATTCAATAAGGTAAGGTAAGGGTTAGCTTCAGTGCACTAGAGTCGATATGATGTAGTGTTATATATCTGTATCGTGTTAACTTCAGTACATTAGAGTTGACATGATGTGGCTCCAATGCACTAAAGGCAACATGATGTGGTGCCATGTGTTTATATCGTGTTAACTCTTAATAAACTAGAGCCAACATGATATGACTCTAGTGCACTAGAGGCAACATGATGTAGTGCCACGTGTCTATATCGTGTTAACTCTAGTAAACTGGAGCTGACATAATGCGGTGCCATGTGTCTGTATCGTGTTAGCTCATGTACACTGGAATATTGGAACTAACTCATGTCACATTCAATAAACTAAATTGATCCAAAAGATGAATTTAGAAATACTTAATTTAGTTGAGAGAGCTTACTTTTTATTGGATTGTTTTGTTTATAGCTAGTAATTAGTCAAAGTTGAGCATACTCTTGCTATCATGTAACTTTTGGAGGCTACTTAAACACCTAATTAGAACATTGGTTTTTCTTAATTAATCTACCATATGTCCTCCATTTCTCAAATTCAATCAGCTACATGGGGCACAAATTCACTAATGGCTATATATTCAAATTTTCATTGATGGCCATTGAAATAGGTAGGTAGTTTAGGGTTTCATTCACAATGCTGGTGGCTTGTGGTAATTGAAGGTGTTTTGCTCGGTGGGTTTGGCATCTGCAAAGCATGATATAAAATTGAACCTTATGTTTGCTTATTCATATATCCATGTACTTTTAACTAGAAGATTTTAATTGATGGTTAGTAGGTCCATGCGTAAAAAAAGTGTGGGGCAAATTTATGTTTTCTGCGTGCATAGTACGGTTTCATCATGGTCCTTTTATGGAAAGGCTTGCAATCATCTTTGTCGTGTGTAGCAGTGCAGGTAAATAACCAATATATTTAATTTGCATGTGTATGGAAACTTTTTTCCTTCTTGATTCATGTGTGTTATGACTTATGAATATGAACAACTGCATGCGTTTAGGCTTTGTGTTAAACTTTAAAAGCAATTCCATGTATTCTATTTGTTCCGAAAAAATAAAGGATAAAATGTAGTCTAGCTTATCTAAGTTTGGTGGATTAACAACTAGATTCAAAAAAATGTGTGGGTCTAAGTTAGTTCAACTAGTAAAATCTTTAATAATTGAATAAAAAATCTAGAATTTAATTATTGCCTACACCAAAAACTGATTGATGTTTTAATTTGATAATAAAGAGCGTAATCATAAGAAATAGATGCTATAAGATGAAACTTAAAAATAAAAAATAAAAAAGACGTCAATAGAGAGAGTATAATATTGCTGTTATACTCAATTGTAACCCAAAAAAATACAGTACGAGCAAAGTGGAGGGACCATTGAACTCCAAAAGCCATGAGACACGCTGGCTCTCAAGCACTTGCTAAAAGCATCTCCAGCAATAGAGGCATCCCTCAAATCTTAGCCATAATAGAGAATGTGAGCAAAAAAACCACCTCCAGCAGCTTAGGCATACCCAATTTTTTTTTTGGCTTATGAACAGTAGCTCATCAAGTCTGATGAGCTACTGTTCATTAGCCATTGAATTTGTTGGATTAAAATATTGCCAACCGTTCTATTATATTAATTCTTTCTCTCTCCTCCTTCGGATTTCCATTTTTTTTTCTTTCCGTTGCTTTTTTTTTTTCCTCTCATTCTCTCATTCTCTCCGTTGCCGTTGCCGTTGCTTCTTTTTTTTTCTCACAAACCAAATGAAATCAGAAAAAAAAAAAAAATTAAACTGTTCATAAGCAAAAGAATTAATCCAAACACAAAACACAAAACAAAATCCAATTCTTAAAATAAAGTTGAATCAAAACAAGCAAATATGAAAAAAAAAAGAAAAAAAGAAAGAAAGAACAAGTCGATCTGACGGGAGGACGACGAGCGGCGGCTGGAGCAGCGGCTGGAGCGGCGCTGGAGCAGCGGCTGGAGCGGCGCTAAAGCAGTGGCTGGAGCGGCGGCAGGAGCGCCTGGAGCGGCGACAAGCCGATCTCTCTCTCTCTCTCTCTTTTCTCTGATGTGAAGCAAAGTGATGCTGGAGTGTTCTTGATGAAAGGAGAAAAAGAAAATAAAAGAGAGGCCTGGACAGGTGTGCGGTGGAGAAAAACAAGAAAAAGAAAAAAGAAAAAAAAAAGAAATGAAAGGAATGGTAGAAAAATAATATAAAAAATAAAAAATCCTAATTAAGAAATTCTACTATAATATTTTCACAATATTTTCACAGTAAATTTTAAGTAACAAATTGTTATTAGTTAATATTGGTGAGAAAAAAAATAATTTCAGCGGTGAGTTTAAATTAGAACTAGTAACAAATTTTCACATAAATTTTGTTGTGAAAATATTGCGAAAAATGTTGTAAATATAACACTTTTCATTAAAAAATATAATTGTTGGGAATAAATATAGGAAGAATAAATGATGATAAAGAATGAATGAAAAAATAATATTTAAATGAGATAGAGAATGGGATAGAGAATCTGTTGGAAGTGTATTTAAAAAAATGGGTAGGCAAAAGCTAAATGTCACTGTTTATTAGCCAAACAGTACAAATATTTGGCTATTCTGCTGGAGATGCTCTAAAAGTTCTATACGTCAATCCATTTCTGTTTTTCTTTTATTTTTAATTTGTTCTCTATTTGCTTTAAAAATTAATAGTTTACCAATTTCTCTCTCTTAAACACCATGCCAAATTCCATTTTCAATCCCCAACCCAAAAAAAAAAAAAAAAAAAAGCACCCATCTACCTACAAAAGACGTGCTATGAAATTGTTAATAAAAGATAACAAAAAAGCTAGTTATAAATTTGCTTTGGCAAACTCTTAAAAGTTTTCAATACTTTATAAAAGCTCTTTTCGTGTATTGATTTAATTTAATTACATAAGAAAGTTCAATTGTTTTTAAGTTTTTGTTACTTCCTAGGTTTCACATTGGATGAAACAAACATGGTGTTTTATTTGAAACCATCGTTGTGGGAGCTATAATGATAGCTTTCTTCTATAAAACAGTGAATGCCAAGGAATGATTGACATATATATGTGTAGCACTAAACTATTATTTTTGTGTTAGAAATGAAAAGAATGGGCCAAGCCAGTCCAATGAAAACCCGTATTGGATTTAACTTAGAATTTCACGTTGGGTCTGGAATGTGGGCTAACCTAGCCTCAATCTGCCCAACCCGACCTAAACTGAAACTATCCACGTTTTAGCTCTTGGACTTGAGGGTAATTCATATTTCCTTGAATATGTGAGAGAACCAGGGACAGCAAAAGAAAAAACCAGTCCCATTTGATACTTTGATCCTTTGTCAAAGGAATTGGAAATTCTCAGATTCACAGTAAGAACCCCATTTTTTTATGTACTCATATTTCATTTCTATTTTTAGATTGTATGAGAGTTCATAGTGCAGTTCTACACTCTTTAAGTGATTGAAAATCTTGGATCAAAACCCAGGAGTTGCATATGTTATGAAATTCACATATAACCTCATAAAATATCAAACTTTTCATCACATTCATAGAATGGTTATGAAAGGATTTAAATCTGGGTAGACAAGTGCCTTGCTAGCATTGGTTGGCAATTTTTGTGTCAACTTTGCTAGGACAATCCTAGTCAAGTGGAGCCAGTGTTCATATTGTTCCCATTGAATAGAGTAATGCTATTTTCACCAGGCTTCTATTATAATATCTTACAACGTGTTACGTTCATATTTCTTGTCATATCACAGAGTTAAATTTGTACTTGATTTTATTATGAGGTTGGAGATGATATATTGTGAATATATTGTAAAAGAAATAGCTTTATTGATGAAATTAAAGTATTGCTTGAACTGCTGGTCTATGGTACATGGAAAGTCACAGGCGGTGTTCTTAGCTAAGCTGGGTTGGCCTGTTGATATTGGCATTGCCAACAAAGTTTCAATTTTGCTTTTCATGCATCCATTTAGTTTACAAATCTAACGATTTATTGTTAGGATGTTGTGGTATGGGGCACACAAATACAACTGAAGTAGAAATGAGAAAAAAGAAAAATAATGAACACCAAAATTTTACGTGGAAATCTCTCAAACAAATTAGGAGAAAAACCACGGGCAAATTGGAAAAGGATTTCACTATTGCAAAAGGATTACAACAATTTCTCTCTAAAAAAGGAGAGCACAATTGACAATACCCTCTCTTATAATAGGAGAAAATACACTCTCTCTAATAAAAGGAAAGACAATATTTAGGAGAAACCTCACTTTTTTTTTTCTCTCTCTAAAGACTCTCTCTCTTTTTCACCCAAAATAGGATTTTACCTTCAAAAATTGGGATAGATTTTATGAAGACAAAAGACATGTATATATAGAGGAGAGAGGCGGTGGAAAATGGCGGCGAGGCAATGTGACTACAAGCTGTTTTTACAGCTTGATATAGCTGTCTTTACAGCTTGTTTTACAACACAAATTATCCTCCATCTTTGACTATTCAAAGACTTAATATAGAAGCAAAATTGCTTCTTATCTTTTTGGTCCACAAAAGTGGCTTTACCGCCACATATCTCCCACTTAAAGTCACTTTTGTAATCCTTTTATCCTTTCTAGACTTGCCATCTTCATGCTGCTTACATTTCTGCTAGGCCAATAGATGATCGACACCAAGTAAATTTGTCGTTGTTGATTTGCTTTGTTAACATGTCAACTAGGTTGTCTTTAGTATGGATTTTATGTATATCCACACTTCCTTCTTCCACCTTCTCACGAACAAAGTGATACTGAACTCGTATGTGCTTTGTCTTTGATTGAAATGCTGGATTCTTTGCCAGATGCAAAGCGCTCTGACTATCACAAAATAGATCAATTTTCTCTTGTTTGTGTCCAAGCTCCTCCGGTAGCATTTGCAACCATATTGCCTCTTTGCTAGCTTGTGTAGCTGTAACATATTTTGCCTCCGTCGTAGAAGTAGCGACGATAGACTGCAATTTTGAAACCCAGCTTACAGCTCCTCTAGCAAGAGTAAACACATAACCTAAGATGGACTTGCTCTTATCAAGATCACCTGCATAATCTGAATCAACATAGCCTCTGACAGTAAAGTTTGATCCTCCATAACATAATGCAACATTTGAGGTACCCTTGACATATCTCAAGATCCTCTTTACAGCACTCCAATGCTCTTTACCAGGATTCGCCATGTATCGACTAACAACACCCACTGCTTGTGCAATGTCTGGTCTTGTGCAAACCATAGCGAACATTAAGCTACACACTGCTGATGCGTATGGTACTCGAGACATTTCCATCCTCTTTGCTTCGTTGCTAGGACTCATACTTGAGGATAACTTGAAATTAATAGGAAGAGGGGTAGCAATTGGCTTACAATCTTGCATGTTGAAGCGCTGCAAGATTTTCTTCAAATAATTTTTCTGAGAAAGCCATATCTTCCTATTATCTCTGTCTCAGTATATTTGCATCCCTAGAATCTTGTTTGCCGGTCCCAAGTCCTTCATTTCAAACTCCCTAGCCAATTGTGCCTTTAAGTCTGTAATACAATCTTTGTTGGGGCCTGCTACCAACATGTCGTCAACATACAACAACAGAATAATGAAATTACCATCACCAAATCTCTTGTAGTAAACACAAGGATCTGAACTATGTCTGTTGTATCCAAGGCTCATGATGAAGGAATCAAATCTCTTATACCAACATCTCGGCACCTGTTTGAGACCGTATCGAGATTTGTTCAACCTGCAAACCAAGTTCTCTTTTCCTTTTTCTTCAAAACCTTCTAGTTGGAGCATGTAAATCTCTTCTTCAAGTTCTCCATAAAGAAATGCAGTTTTCACATCCAACTGCTCTAAGTACAAGTCAAATGTAGCACACATTGCCAGGACTACTTGAACCGTTGTGAGTCGAACAACAGGAGAGAATATTTCGTTGAAGTCTATACCTTCTTTCTGAGCGAAACCTCTCACCACCAATCTAGCACGATACTGCTCCACTTGGTCATTGCCATCTCGTTTGATCTTGTAAACCCATTTATTCCCAATGGCCTTCCTTCCTTGTGGTAGTGGAACAAGATCCCATGTCTTGTTTTTATGGAGAGCTTAATTTCTTCTTGCATTGCTGCCATCCACAGAGAAGCTTCTAGGCTTTTTGTAGCCTCATGGAAAGTTGACGGCTCTCCATCCTCTGTTAGTAGACAGTATGCGACATTTCCCTCCATGATGTACTCTGAGTGCCAAGCTGGTTCTCTTCTCTCCCGAGTTGACCGTCGAACTTGTGGAGTTGAACACTCAGCTTGCTCTTGTTCTTCGTGCTCTGGTGCTACTTCAGAAGAATCTGGAACTTCTTGTTCTTGTCTTTCTTCAACTTGAACTGTAGTAGTCTCTGGTTTCTCTTTTGAAGTGTTATCATTTTCTTTCCTTTGTACCTTATCTTCTGTAAATATCACATCTCTGCTGATAATCACCTTGCAGGCAGTGGGATCCCACAGGCGGTACCCCTTAACTCCATCAGCATACCCTAAGAAAATGCATTTTCTGGATTTTGGATCCAGCTTTGATGTTTCTTGGGCGTTGTACATAACGTAAACATGACTTCCGAATGTATGTAAGTGAGAATAATCAGCTGGTTTACCAGTCCGCATCTCCATCGGCGTTTTCAGATCAATTGCGGTTGATGGTGATCGATTGATCACATAACAGGCGGTCTTGACTGCTTCTGCCCAAAATGAGTTGGCCATCCCCGCAGTTCTCCACATCGCTCTTGTTCGTTCTAACAAGGTTCTGTTCATCCGCTCTGCTACTCCATTTTGTTGTGGAGTGTACGCCACTGTGAGTTGCCTTTTGATACCTTTTTGTTGACAGAAGTTATCAAATTCATTACTGGTATATTCTCCTCCATTGTCTGTCCTTAAACACTTGATCTTCTTTTCAGATTCAAGTTCAACCCGCGCTTTGAATATTTTGAAAACTGGAAATACGTCCGCCTTATTTTTTATTGGATACACCCAACATCTCCTGGAGTAATCGTCAATAAAAGACACAAAGTATTTTGCTCCTCCTAGGGACAAAACTGGTGCTTGCCAAATATCAGAATGGATTAATTCTAAGATAGCTTTGCTTCTAGCATTAGAACTGCTGAACTTTAATCTGTGCTGCTTACTAATAACACAATGCTCACAAAAGGGTAATGATACCTTTTTGAGCCCTGGAAGAAGCTTTTGTTTAGCAAGAATCTTCAAACCTCGTTCCGACATGTGGCCAGCCTTACGATGCCACATCATTGTTAATTCTTCCGCCGAACCTAACAACACAGCAGATGCTTCTCCTTCTTGTTGTGTTTCTCCTTTAAGCATGTACAAATTTGCCGCTATCTTTTCCGCTTTCATCATTACAAGCGCCTTTAACTATTTTCATGATCCCATCTTGAATATGGGTTTTACACCCACTATTATCTAATTGTCCTAAAGATAATAGATTTTTCTTTAGGCCTTTCACATGTCGTACCTCCTGGATGATGCGAACCGTACCATCAAAGATCTTCAATTTGATGGTACCAATACCAGCAATCTCCAAGGCATGATCGTCTCCCATGAACACAGATCCTCCTGAGATGGGTTCAAATTGATGGAACCATTCTCTCTAGGGAGTCATATGCCATGTTGCTCCTAAGTCCATAAGCCAGACATCAGCGAATCTTCTTCTACCTTCAGTAGCGGTTGTTGCCTCACTGTATAAAATTTCACCATCATTTGAGGTGCTTGCTACACAACCCTGAGCTTTTGATGACTCAGGACCTTTTCCTTTGGCTTCTTCTTTCTTCTTGAGATGCCAATTGTAAAGTTGTTATTTACAACTATGTATTTTGTTGGCTTTTATTCCGTGCCAAATTTGATTGTAATTATTATCAATCGTTTATACCCTGTATCTGTTGTGGGATTTGTTGTAAGGGTTGTGTGATAGAGAGTGTGTGAAGACTCAAGCATGTGGAGTCTGAAGGATTCTCGCGGGTATGTCGCGACCTAGCTTCTCGCGAAGTGAAGCATGTGCCCTGCACGTGCTAGAATGCGAAGAGTCAGGCCAGGTGGAGACAGCTGTCTCTCGCGAGTATCTCGCGAGTAAGACCTTCCCGCGAGACACCCGCGAGACAAGCTGTTCTGCCAGCCTGTACTGACTGACTCACACATTTTGCACCTATCCTATATATACCCTCATTACCCACAAATGTTGAGGAATGCTTCAAAGAGAAAACCCTAGCCAAACACATTGGTAATTAGAGATTGTCATCCCCACCTTTCTCTATACACTTGCTTGTGGTATCTCTTCAACCCTTCCCTCTCCATTTCCACACCATTGAGAGGTTGATAGCCCAAACACTTACCACACCCTTTAAGAGTGTTGAGTGACGTTTTGGTGCTGCTGGGAAGTATTGGAAGAAGCCTGAAATGGCAGATGCAACATGGAGCTTGTTGCGGGATCCGGGGTGCTAGACAAGACACGGTTCCGAGAAGCCTTGTTGGAGTAGAAGCTTGGAGGGCTTAGGTACATCGGGTAGATTAGGCTTGGAGGGTCTCTTGCTTACTCATGTATCCCAACTGATTGTCTAGTGGATCGATTTCCGCTTGGAGGGCAGCGGAGAGGTTTTTCGCCGAGTTCTTCGGTTTCCTCTTCGAGAACACGTCTCGGTGTTTTCTGTGTTTGCATCCTTCTTCCCTACTCTTGTTTAATTCCATTATACTGCTGTGTTGCTTAGTTTATGGATTAGAGTAGCTTACTTGTTCATCCGCTCGCTTTTACACTATTCCGCACTTTGTATTAAAGTTGTATAAAATTTATCGAGCCGTAATTTTAATTGGGGGGTCTAAACAACTCTTGTGTTTTCAACACGTTTTCGAGCTTTTACCAACACTCCCTTTTGTAGTGCCCTTTCTTGCCACAGTGATGACACTTGACATTTTTCTTACTTCTGGATTTTGATCTACTCTGATTTTGACTCCCACTAGGGCCACGTTCCGTTGATCTCCCTCTCGTTATTGTTAAAGCTTCGGCTTGCTGTGAGCCTCCCGATCTATCTTCTTTGCTCTTGCGCCGACTTTCTTCTTCAAGAACCGCAGCTGCAATATCATCGAAGACTAAAACTTCAATGTTGTTGATTAAGTTGATGATGAGTTGATCATATGAATCAGGTAGACTTTGAAGTAGAATTTCAGCACGTTCACCCGTCTCTATGTTATGCCCCATTGCTATGAGTTGTGAAAATAAAGTGTTGAGGGTGTTGAGGTGGTTTGCAGGTTGAACAAATCTCTATACGGTCTCAAACAAGCGCCGAGATGTTGGTATAAGAGATTTGATTCCTTCATCATGAGCCTTGGATACAGCAGACATAGTTCAGATCCTTGTGTTTACTACAAGAGATTTGGTGATGGTAATTTCATTATTCTGTTGTTGTATGTTGACGACATGTTGGTAGCAGGCCCCAACAAAGATCGTACTATAGACTTAAAGGCACAATTGGCTAGGGAGTTTGAAATGAAGGACTTGGGACTGGCAAACAAGATTCTAGGGATGCAAATATACCGAGACAGAGATAATAGGAAGATATGGCTTTCTCAGAAAAATTATTTGAAGAAAATTTTGCAGCGCTTCAACATGCAAGATAGTAAGCCAATTTCTACCCCTCTTCCTATTAATTTCAAGTTATCCTTAAGTATGAGTCCTAGCAACGAAGCAAAGAGGATGGAAATGTCTCGAGTATCGTACGCATCAGTAGTGGGTAGCTTAATGTTCGCTATGGTTTGCACAAGACCAGACATTGCACAAGCAGTGGGAGTGGTTAGTCGATACATGGCGAATCTTGGTAAAGAGCATTGGAGTGCTGTTTTAGGATCCTGAGATATGTCAAGGGTACCTCAAATGTTGCATTATGTTATGGAGGATCAGACTTTACTGTCAGAGGCTATGTTGATTCACATTATGCAGGTGATCTTGATAAGAGCAAGTCCACCTCAGGTTATGTGTTTACTCTTGCTAGAGGAGCTGTAAGCTGGGTTTCAAAATTGCAGTCTATCGTGGCTACTTCTACGACGGAGGCAGAATATGTTGCAGCTACACAAGCTAGCAAAGAGGCAATATGGTTGCAAATGCTACTGGAGGAGCTTGGACACAAACAAGAGAAAATTGCTCTATTTTGTGATAGTCAGAGCGCTTTGCATCTGGCAAAGAATCCAGCATTTCATTTGAAGACAAAGCACATACGAGTTCAGTATCACTTTGTTCGTGAGAAGGTGGAAGAAGGAAGTGTGGATATACATAAAATCCATACTAAAGACAACCTAGCTGTTATGTTAACAAAGCCAATCAAAAACGACAAATTTACTTGGTGTCGATCATCTATTGGCCTAGCAGAAATGGAAGCAGCATGAAGATGGCAAGTCTAGAAAGGATAAAAGGATTACAAAAGTGACTTTAAGTGGGAGATATGTGGCGGTAAAGCCACTTTTGTGGACCAAAGAGATAAGAAGCAATTTTGCTTCTATATTAAGTCTTTGAATAGTCAAAGATGGTGGAGAATTTGTGTTGTAAAACAAGCTGTAAAAACAGCTTGTATTCACATTGCCTCACCGCCATTTTCCACCGCCTCTCTCCTCTATATATACATGTCTTTTGTCTTCATAAAATCTATCCCAATTTTTGTAGGTAAAATCCTATTTCGGGTGAAAAAGAGAGAGAGTCTTTAGAGAGAAAAGAAGTGAGGTTTCTCTTAAATATTGTCTTTCCTTTATTAGAGAGAGTGTATTTTCTCCTAGTATAAGAGAGGGTATTGTCAATTGTGCTCTCCCTTAATTAGAGAGAAATTGTTGTAATCCTTTTGCGATAGTGAAATCCTTCTACAATTTGCCCGTGGTTTTTCTACGTAAAATTTTGGTGTTCATTATTTTTCATTTTTCTTATTTCTACTTCAGTTGTAATTGTGTGCCCCGTACCACAACGTCTTAACATTTTTGTTCCCTAATACAAATTTAGCATGAAATCTTCTCTGTTAATTTACCTTTTTTCATTCATGAAATCCTTCTTCAATTTGCCCGTGGTTTTTCTCCTAATTTGTTTGGGAGTTTTCCACGTAAAATTTTGGTGTTCATTATTTTTCATTTTTCTCATTTCTACTTTAGTTGTAATTGTGTGCCCCGTACCACAACGTCCTTACATTTATCTATTTACTTTTTATTCTTGAGACTTGAGACTTGATAAGTTTACATATTGATGCAGGTTTCCTCTCCCTGCATCACTTATTGTTATCAATGATGTTGCTGCATGCGTCTTCGGTTTCTTTTTTGGGAGAACACGCCTAATCAAACTGTCTTCAGAGAAAACATGGGAGGATTTATTGGAGCTTCAGTTGTAACTATGATTTCAGTATTTGTGATTAGCCCCATTTACTCAACGAGGACTGATGGTTCAACAGTCAAACAAAACTTTCTTGAATATGATGGAAATTCTGACTCTGAGGAATGAGGATTCTTTACTTGTGGAAGTTTGTTTATCAGATCCTTTTGTATTTTTGGTGCTCATTTTTGTTATGTATAGGTGATCCATGGACCGTTTGAGCAGGAGACTAAATGTAGTGTTGTCATGAGTGTCCTATCATTGTCCAGAGTAACTGAGCTAGAATTGTGTTGGGAGTCAAATCAAGTAGAAACATTCAGCTCTGCCGAGAATGTGGGTTTGTTTGGATAACACTTATTTGCTGAAAATTAAAAACTTATTGCTGAAAACATTATGACAAAATAATTTTTAAATGTGTGAATAGTATCATGAGACCAAAATTTATTTAGAAATTTACGTTTTGCTGAGTTTGGCTGGGTCATAAATAGTGCCATAGGACCCAGCCAAAAACGTAAACACACAAATACACACTTGCCGCTAAGCAAATGCACACGTAGTGTACTAGAATAAGTTTGGTGCAAAATGCTAAAAAATCAAGTATGTGTTTGTAAACTGTACGCCTTTTTCCAAAGCTGATGTAATTTTTAGGCAACAAAATTCTAGATGAAAAGATGTCATCAGTGTATTGAATGTAATTTTCTTGAAGAGCAATGTCTGCCTGACTTCTCGAGGAACGGTTCTGAAGAGTAATTTTTGTGTCTTTAGAGACATTAGTGATCTCGAAAGTATATTTCATCAAAATTTAGAGTTTACCATGATAGCCTTGTTTGTTAACATTGGTTTTCTATTATTTTCATAAAAGAATTTTCTGTTTTGTTATTCATAATTCATGCTTTGAGCTTTTCAGCTAGGAATTTTACTTAATTAAATAAAACCATAGAAAAAAGCTGCCTGGTTATCCCTTGATTCCTTCAACGTGCACAGTTCAACACAAGAGGATTAAGGTGAATGTTGAGAGCTCTTTTTGTCTTGTGACATAGAGGTATAAATTGGAGACCCACAGCATGATATTTTTGCCATTTTTTTTATGCATTTTGAGAACAACTTGGGCCATTTTCAGTGGCTCATATGTCCAAGAAAGGTGAGTGCTCAACTAATTATAATGCAGTCATAGAAACATGCTTGTGCTATTTTTAATGATGCTCAAAATGAAGGACTTATTGACTGGTTGGCTTCATTGTGATCCTGGTCCACTATTTAAGTTGGAGTATCACTCATTACCAGGATGGATTTTTCAATGGGTGAGTGGGAGATATTGAAATGTTGTGATTAATTAATGAAGAGCAGAGGAAGAAAAAAGAATGGGTGAAAGCTGGCGTAAAGTTTTAGTGTCCATTTGGCATGATTAATTTTGCCAACTTATTTTACTATTCAGCTATTTTTGCTACTATTTATGAATCCTACTGCACTTTTTGGTACTATTCATGGGTCTCACTATACTATTTCAACTAACTTTTACATTTATTCACAGTACTTTCAGCAAAAAGTTTTCAGTTTTAGCAAAATAAGTTAATCTCAAACAGACCCTTAATATAGAAAAGTTGCTCTAACCATTAGATGGTATCATGGTAGTGCCTCAAGTTGACTGATCTTGTGCTCTCCAATAATACTTCTAACAGAGCTTATTCTTCACTTCTAAATGACTGCAGGTTCCTTCTCGGCCACTTCTAGCAAATTAAGGTTAACCATGTTTATCGAGAAGTGAATAGGTGTGTAGACACCCTTGCTAAAGGAGGCTGCTCCTTATATGCAGATTTTGTTGTTTTAAACACCCCCCGCCGACGCTAAACTATGTGTTATTTTGAATTCGAATGCTTCTGGTCTGTACTCTTTAAGACTATCAGCCCCTTTAGCTAGTTTATTTCTAATGCATTAACCTTTTAACAATATATATATATTGTGGGCACTCGATACTACTCACGTACTTGTACTTGGGCCCTTAATTTGCTATTTTTACTATTTGCCAACTTATTTTACTATTCAGCTATTTTTGCTACTATTTATGAGTCTCACTGCACTTTTTGGTACTATTCATGGGTCTTACTATACTATTTCAACTAACTTTTACATTTATCCACGGTACTTTCAGCAAAAAGTTTTCAGTTTTAGCAAAATAAGTTAATCTCAAACAGACCCTTAATATAGAAAAGTTGCTCTAACCATTAGATGGTATCATGGTAGTGCCTCAAGTTGACTGATCTTGTGCTCTCCAAGAATACTTCTAATAGAGCTTATTCTTCACTTCTAAATGACTGCAGGTTCCTTCTCGGCCACTTCTAGCAAATTAAGGTTAACCATGTTTATCGAGAAGTGAATAGGTGTGTAGACACCCTTGCTAAAGGAGGCTGATCCTTATCTGCAGATTTTGTTGTTTTAAACACCCCCCCTCCCCCCCGCGACGCTAAACAATGTGTTATTTAGAATTCGAATGCTTCTGGTTTGTACTCCTTAAGGCTATCCGCCACTTTAGCTAGTTTATTTCTAATGCATTAACCTTTTAACAATATATATATATATATATATATATACTATTTACCATGAACATGAATGTGATTTTCCACAAGGTCCTTTTGATTCGTTTGATGGTTATCTATCCGATTAAATGCGTGGCCCCCTCGGGTTACTGTTAAAGCACTTGCTGTTTTGAAATACTTGTTCTCACTGATAAAGTTACTCTCCCATGCTACTCTTGATCTTGCAGTTGACTGTTGGTTGATTTCCCTATTTGTCTGGCTTGCACAATAGCTAAAATGCTACAATGTCTATTCCACTACATGCGTAAATGATGATGTTCAAAGAAGTTCCTTATGTGATGTTCAAAGAAGTTCCTTTTGGCTTTTTGTCATTTCAAAGTCAGAGATTCTTCTGGTCTTATGCCCATGCCAGCTCCTACACCACTATTCCAACACGATGCTTCTGAAGATTCCCAATAATGGTGCTCACTTGGTTTCCTTTGGCACAAAAGGACAACAATGATGAGGTCTAGACCCTTGAATTGAAGGCTTCTGAACCCTACATATCCTCCTCATGATTCCCCAAAAATTTGAGTCATAAAGTGGAAAAATTCACTTTTACTATTCATCTGTCACTATTTACCTGTCACTATTTATCCGTTACTGTTCACTTGTTACTATTCATGACACTGTTCACTCCAAATTTTTGCCTATATATATATATATATATATATTGTGGGCACCCGATACTACTCATGTACTTGGGCCCTCAATTTATTTATATGTGGGCTTTCTCTCGATCCTACTAATGGGACTCCAACCTTAGTTTGATATACTCTTGCCAATGTCTTACCTCTCACCCTCTTCCTCACATCCCTCTGGTTTTCCAACACTTTGCTGTTTTTCTTCTTATCCTCTCTCTCTCTCTTTCTCTCTTTCTCTGCCTTGTCCTGCCCTTCTACTATGGTTTTGTTCATCCTTTTATAGCCCTCCGTGAGCAAGGTGGCCATCATTTCTTTCCCCACTCACTCACATATTCCCACGTCCCATAGAATCTTAAGTGATCCTCACAAATTCAGAGGATTCCCTTAAAACTTGTTTCAGACGCCGGATTGTGTTCAGGAGTGGATTCCTTTCAGAATTGTTAATTCTCGGTGATCGACATCTCAGAGGATTACATACAGACTCCCTTTGTGATCCGTTTAGACCACCGACCTTTAGGCAACCCCTCGGATGTGGTCACATTAATCCTCGATACTTAGCCAGTGATCAGGCACGCTGTGACAGATTCTGGGGTTACCTCCCTTAGGCGTACCGGGCGTACGTCACTCGATGGGCCTTGGGCCTAGTGTTGGACTTTCGTTTAGGTGGGCTGACTTGTTTTCTTGGGCCCAACCCACACACACACAACACCTCAATTATGTTGAGCTCAGTTTAACTTTAAAATTATATATTCATTACAATAAAATAATATATTCATTACAAAGTAGTGTGAACACATGAATAAAATAATATATTTAATATAAAGCAGTCTGAACACGCAATTTAATAATGCTTTTTTTTTTTTTTTTTTTACCTAAGAGCTACCGTGCATAGCCACTTTTGGCTTTTGACTTTGGCTCCACCAATGTAGCTATAAATTTGTATTTTGTGGTGCTAAAAATAGCAATATAACTTTTTAGCACTATCAATACCAATGCTCATAGTAGAGCATAAAGAAAACTAAAAGATATAAAAGGATATATAAAAGATGCTTTTTACGTTTTGTAGTTGTGGGGCCAGAATAAGTCAGCAACCCCGGCCCATCCGAAACCGGGCCCAGAGGCCCACGCCGAGGACGCCTTGAAGGTCCGAGGTCCGAGGACGAAAGTTTAGAGCCCAGGGCCCAAGGAGCATTGCCGAGGATGGTTACATCCTCGGGAGACCGAGGTCAGAAAGTGGGCATACAGCATACCTTTAAGGGGAATCTCCCCAAGCATCCAAGGAGCAAATAACAAGAACCAATCACCGGACATTGAAGCATGGTGGAGGAGCAAGTCCCAGGTGAACTGTCACCTCCACATTAAATGCCCTCAACTAACGCTCTGGCCGCATTAATGAGGAAAGGACCTCTGAACAGTGCCGTCTTGGGTGCTGCAACCCACTGGAGGTATGGGAATGCGGCTGATGGGACAGGCTCTCAAGTAGAAACCGGGTTGATCAACAAATGTAGGGCTAGGATCATCTGAACGAGAAGTATATAATGTAAAAAGTCCCTCTTGTGAAGGGGACGGACGAAAAACCAGAGAAAAAGGAATACTGTAGCAGGGTATTTTCTCTCAACCATTGTAACCTCACTTGAAAGAAATAAGAACAACTTCAACCACTATAAACCCGGCCGAGGAGCCTTATTAGGCATTCCGACCCACGTTTAGCTTAGCACAATCCACGTACAACCATGCATGGCCGTTGCATTCTTTGCTAGGGCCTAGCTCTTGAGCCCATTCTCTATAAATTTATTGGAGGGTTAGCTGGGCTTGGGTCCACTCTCTCAGTCTGTAGAGAGCGCTCGAAACTGGTCCCTACAATTGGCGCCGTTTGTGGGGAGAGCTTGTGCGTTAGTAAGGACAACAGTCGAACATGGTAGGATCAGGCCCTCATCAAAGAACTCCCAATCGACCAGAACCGGCGAAGTCACGACCTCAGGGTCACTATGGCGACCCCGGGGGCGGTCAGAACGACAACAGATGATTTCGAGAAGGAAGCATGCGTACTTCAACGGCGAGTGAAAGCCAGGGGGACGGGCACATTCCCCAGAAGCGCGACGATGGCCAGGCCACGCGATCGCAAGAGGCCCATAGCCACGCCTCCCAGAGAAAGGATGATAAGGTGGCCATGCAGCGCGAGATAGACGATCTGAAAAGGAAGCTACGTCGTGCGCAGCGGAGACAGTCCGAACTCAGCCCTGACTTGCCCTCCGACGACGAGAGCGATGATGAATACAGGCAGAGGTCAAGAACGCCCCCCAGCGAGACTTTCTCCCACGAAGAGGAGCGCTACCAGAGGCGTAGGCGTGCCAACCCAACCCCTAGGGGCTCAGGAAGCGACGCCATGAGCAAGGCGCTGGATCAGCTCTCCAGGTTGCCCTTCACGCGTCGTATAGAAGAGGCAGAGCTTCCTCGGCGGTTCCAGCAGCCAACCTTCATTGCTTACAATGGCAAGACGGACCCCGTGGAGCACGTGAGCCAGTTCAACCAGAGGATGGCTGTCCACTCCAAGAATGAGGTGCTGATGTGCAAAGTCTTCCCATCCAGCTTGGGACCTATGGCGATGAGGTGGTTCAACGGTCTAAGGACGAATTCCATAGACTCGTACAGACAGCTGACCCAGGCCTTTGGTTCCCGCTTTGTCACGAACAGCAGGCCTCCTCGGCCCATGAGTGCATTTCTGTCCCTATCTATGCGTGACGGGGAGACCCTTAAGGCCTATTCGGACAAGTACTGGGAGATCTACAACGAACTGGACGGCAAGTATGATGCCGTTGCCATCAGTACATTCCAGAATGGGCTACCAATGGGGCACGACCTGAGGAAGTCCCTGACCGGAACGCCCGTCACCAGCGTGCGACAGCTGATGGATCGGATCGACACGTACAAGCGGGTGGAGGAAGATATGCTGCAAGGCAAAGGCAAGGAGAAGGTTATCCCTCAGGAGATGAGGGATTTCAGGTCGGACAGGTACAACAACGCCCGCCCGAGGAGGGATTTCGGTGGGCATTCCGGAGCGACCAATGCCCTGACTGTCGGCGCAGTATTCCGAGAACCCGTGCACAAGGTTCTGGAAAGGATAAAGAACGAGCCATACTTCAGATGGCCGGCTAAGATGATGGGGGAGCCTGGTAGGCGCAACCAGGATCGTTACTGCCAATACCACCAGGACCACGGATATGCCACGGAGGATTGCAGGAACCTCTGGGACCACCTGGACCAACTAGTTCAGGATAGAAGGCTGAAGCACCTTCTGCACCATTCCAGCGACCAGCGGGGCCGAGCCTACCAAGAGCCTCGGAGGGACGCCGCCATGGGGCAACCCACCGGGACGATCAATATAATCCTGGCCGCGCCAGGAAGAACAGGCACACCCCCTTTGCGAGTGTTGTCTGTGGCCCAACTGCCCGCCGAGGACCCTCGGACGGGGCCAAAGAGGTCTAGGAGGAATCCTCCCACAGCCCTGAGTTTCTCGGAGGAGGACAAGATTGGGACCATCCAACCACACGAGGACGCCCTAATCGTCACCCTCAGAATAGGAGGCTATGACGTGAAAAGGGTGATGGTGGACGGTGGCAGCGCAGCCGAGGTTATGTGTCCAGACCTCTACAAGGGGCTGGGGCTAAAACAGGAAGATCTCACACCTTATAGCTCCCCCCTAATGAGCTTCGACGGGAAGCTCGTCATCCCAAAGGGCATGATCAGACTGCTCGTACAGACAGGCCCAGTGGTGGTGGAGGCGAACTTTATAGTGGTGGACACATACTCCCCCTACACAGCCATCGTAAGGAGGCCCTGGCTACACGCCTTGGATGGCGTAGCCTCCACCTTGCACCAGAAGGTAAAATTCTCGTCAGGGAACCAGGTTCTGGAGATCCGAGGTTGCCAATCCACAGCTAGGCAGTGCACGGTGGCTGCCATATCTTATCGAATTGATGCACAGTCCTCGGCCCCAGCCGAGGAAGATTCATAGCAGTCAAAGACCCAGGTGGCGCTTCCGAATGCACCTGCCGAGGATGCTAAATGCGAAAACCTGGAGAAGGTGGTAATTGACGATGATCCGGAGAAGTTCTTCCAGGTCGGAATCCAGCTGCCTCCACAGGAGAAGGAGGAGTTACTTGAGTTCCTCAAGAGGAACCTTGACGTGTTCGCATGGGACCCCTGCGATGCCCCTGGGATTGATCCATCTTTCATCTGTCACCACCTTAACGTCAACCCATCTGCGATCCCCAAGCAGCAGCCACCCCGGCGCCCGTCGAAGAAGCACGCTGATGCGATCAGGGAAGAGGTCGATAAGCTTAAGCACGCGGGGGCTATCAAGAAAATCTTTTACCCCACGTGGTTGGCCAACACCGTGGTGGTCAAGAAGAAAAATGGGAAGTGGAGGGTTTGTGTAGATTTCACAGACCTGAACAAAGCATGCCCAAAAGACCCCTTCCCAATGCCACGAATAGACCAGCTAGTAGATGCGACTGCAGGCCATCCTCGGATGAGCTTCCTGGATGCCTTTCAGGGTTATCACCAAATCCCACTAGCCTTGGAGGACCGAGAGAAGACAGCCTTTGTGACACCCATAGGGAACTACCACTACAAGGTTATGCCGTTTGGTCTGAAAAACGCCAGATCCACTTACCAGAGGATGATGACGAGAATGTTCGAGCCGATGTTGGGCAGGAGCATCGAAGTCTATGTTGACGATATGGTGGTGAAAAGCAAACTAGTATCCGAGCATTTGGAGGACCTCGGGCGCACATTTGGCAACCTGAGAGAGCACAAGCTCTGCCTTAATGCCTCAAAATGCTCGTTTGGCGTGAGCTCTGGCAAGTTTCTGGGGTATATGATCACCCACCATGGGATCGAAGTCAACCCTGACCAGATCAAGGCAATTCACAATATGAAGCCTCCGCAGAACCCCAAGGACATCCAAAAGCTCACTGGGATGATCGCGGCGCTGAACCGATTCATTCCCAGGTCGGCCGACAGATGCAGGCCCTTTTATCTCCTGATCAACAAATGGAAGGGATTTGAGTGGTCCGAGGATTGTGCCGTAGCTTTCCAGCAACTCAAGGAGTATCTATCCCGGCCGCCTATCATGTCCAATCCTGAGCCCGACGAGGTCCTATACGCCTACCTGGCGGTGGCACCCCACGTAGTGAGCTTAGTGCTGATACGGGAAGACAATGGCATCCAAAAGCCAGTTTACTACGACAGCAAGTCGCTGCACGAAGCTGAGGTCAGATACCTACCCCTAGAGAAGGCTATACTGGCAGTGGTCCACGCCACGAGAAAGCTCCCCCATTACTTCGAAGCTCACACGGTGGTTATCCTGACCCAATTGCCCTTGAAGGCTGTACTCCGGGCCGCTGATTACACAGGTAGAGTCGCGAAGTGGAACACAATTCTGGGGGCCTTTGACGTCAAGTACATGCCCCGGACTTCCATAAAAGGCCAGGTTCTAGCAGATCTGACGGCCGAGTTCGCCGAACTAGTCGTAGAGGCGACAGCCGAGGATAAGAGCCGTGATGAGAAATCAGTTGGGGCAATCTCCATTCCACAGTCACCATGTTGGAAAGTATATGTGGATGGCGCGGCAAACCAAAGGGGGTCCGGAGTGGGGCTGGTCCTGGTCTCCCCTGAAGATCATGTCATTGAAAAATCCCTGAGGCTCGGATTCACGGCCACAAACAATGAGGCTGAGTATGAGGCATTACTGCAAGGGATGATCATGGTGCAAAAGATGAGAGGAAGGTCAATAGAGATGTTCTCAGACTCCAGATTGGTGGTAGGACAAGTAAAGGGGGAGATGGAAGCCAGGGATTCGAGAATGCAGGAATACCTTAGCCAAGTTAAGCACTTGCAGTCAGAGTTTCGCCCCTTCAGCTTGTCCCATATTCCTAGGAGTGGGAACAGTCATGCTGATTCACTTACCACACTCGCGACCTCCTCGGCAGGGGCTCTGCCTCGGATCATACTTGTGGAGCACCTGGAGAGGGCAAGTGAAGTGCCAAAGGGAGCAATCCCCGTCCATCAAATTGTGATGGGTCCCAGCTGGATGGACCCCATAGTGAGATTCCTCAAAGATGACGTCCTGCCTGAGGAGAGGTCAGAGGCAGAAAAGATACGAAGGAAAGCTCCTCGGTTCTGGTTGTCCGAGGATCACAAGCTATACAGGCGGTCCTACTCTGGGCCATACCTTCTATGTGTCCACCTCGAAACGTCAGAATCCTTGCTCGAAGAGCTGCACGAAGGAATTTGTGGGAGCCATACAGGGGGGAGATCCCTGGCTCACCGAGCCGTCACTCAAGGATACTGGTGGCCGGGAATGCAGCAAGAGGCCCTGGAGTATGTCAAGAAGTGTGACCAATGCCAAAGGTTCGCCCCAAACATCCACCAGCTAGGAGGGGTCCTCAATCCATTATCCAGTCCATGGCCATTCGCCCAATGGGGCTTGGACATTGTGGGACCTTGCCGAACCACTAGCTAACATCAGGGATGTAGACGTGAAAAAATTCCTTTGGAGGAACATAGTTACACGGTTCGGGGTCCCTCATACCCTCATCTCGGATAATGGGCTCCAGTTTGATAGCAAAGCCTTCAGGAGGTACTGTTGTGAACTTGGGATCACAAACAGGTACTCAACGCCGGCCTACCCTCAGGGGAACGGACAGGCCGAGGCTGTCAACAAGGTCATCGTCAACGGGCTTAAGAAGAGGCTGGATGATGCCAAGGGGAGATGGGTAGAAGAGCTGCCCCACATCCTCTGGACATACCGGACCACGCCCCGGCGCTCAACGGGAGAAACACCTTTTGCCATGACTTATGGTGCGGAGGCGGTAATCCCCCTGGAAACCAACTTCCCAATGCTAAGGACGAGCTCCTTCACTCCAGGCAGCAATGATGAACTGCTGGGGCGGAGCCTGGACATGGTAGACGAACGAAGAGAGCAAGCAATGATCCAGCTGGCCCACTACCAGCAAAAGCTCAAGCAGGGATATGACACCAATGTAAAGCTCAGACCACTAGCACCGGGAGACCTGGTGTTGAGAAAAGTCGTAGGAGCTGCCAAGAACCCTTCTTAGGGGAAGCTCGGCCCCAACTGGGAGGGCCCCTACCGAATCACCTCAGTGGCAGGGATAGGAGCATACTATTTAGAAGATTTAGATGATAAACCTGTACCTCGTCCATGGAATGTAAATAACCTGAAAAGGTATTACTATTAATAAAGAAGTCCTTTTTAATTCAGATGTTCTGCCTGTCATTATCACACGTCTCGCGTCCCAACGCCACTTATATCTGGGTGCTAGACAGAACCTAGGTCTTACATGGTCCAAGGACTCAAGCCTGTGGGGAAACTAGTTACTTACAGCCAATTGAAGGCAGCAACTGTACCTGGGTCTTGCATGGTCCTCGGACCCAAGCCTATAGGGAGCTAGCCACTTATCTTGAAGGTAGCAACTGTACCTGGGTCTTGCATGGTCCTCGGACCCAAGCCTATGGGGAGCTAGCCACTTATCTTGAAGGCAGCAACTGTACCTGGGTCTTGCATGGTCCAAGGACCCAAGCCTATGGGGAGCTAGCCACTTATCTTGAAGGCAGCAACTGTACCTGGGTCTTGCATGGTCCTCGGACCCAAGCCTATGGGGAGCTAGCCACTTATCTTGAAGGCAGCAACTGTACCTGGGTCTTGCATGGTCCAAGGACCCAAGCCTATGGGGAGCTAGCCACTTATCTTGAAGGCAGCAACTGTACCTGGGTCTTGCATAGTCCAAGGACCCAAGCCTATGGGGAGTTAGCCACTTATCTTGAAAGCAGCAACTGTACCTGGGTCTTGCATGGTTCAAGGACCCAAGCCTATGGGGAGCTAGCCACTTATCTTGAAGGCAGCAACTGTACCTGGGTCTTGCATGGTCCAAGGACCCAAGCCTATGGGGAGCTAGCCACTTATCTTGAAGGCAGCAACTGTACCTGGGTCTTGCATGGTCCTCGGACTCAAGCCTATGGGGAGCTGGCCACTTATCTTGAAGGCAGCAACTGTACCTGGGTCTTGCATGGTCCAAGGACCCAAGCCTATGAGGAGCTAGCCACTTATCTTGAAGGCAGCAACTGTACCTGGGTCTTGCATGGTCCTCGGACTCAAGCCTACGGGGAGCTAGCCACTTATCTTGAAGGCAGCAACTGTACCTAGGTCTTGCATGGTCCTCGTACTCAAGCCTACGGGGAGCTGGCCACTTATCTTGAAGGTAGCAACTGTACCTAGGTCTTGTATGGTCCAAGGACTCAAGCCTATGGGGTCTTGTATGGTCCAAGGACTCAAGCCTATGGGGAGCTAACCACTTATATCTGGGTGCTAGACAGAACCTAGGTTTTGCATGGTCCAAAGACTCAAACCTATGGGGAAACTAGTTACTTACAGCCAAACTCAAGCGTCAAGCAGGACCAAAGCTCTGTATTGTCCTCGGACTCAAGCCTGTGGGAACACTATTTACCTCAAGAAGCTAAGTATCAAGCAGGACCAAGGCTCTGCATGATCCTCGGACTCAGGCCTATGGAGAAGTTAACTACATTGAAGAAACACTAAGTGTCTACTCGAAGAAATTCTACCTGGTCCTTAGGAAACGAAAAGTGCATCAGAGCATACATGCCCTCTCATTATAATGACTAATGCCGCGATTGGCCGAGATGCAATTGAAGCTAAAATCGTGCAAGTAAAGGAAAAGAAGATAATGTGCAAGTAAACGAATAGCCACAACAAGCAGAAAAGGAAATAAAGTTCTCATTTCATTAAATTCAAGGGAATTACACCAAGGAAGTCACATTACAAATAAAGCAAAAAGGAAGAAAAAGATGCAAAAATGAAGTGCAGCAGGCAGAAGAGCCAAGGAGCCTAGTTGCCCGCTTCAGTGGGTGGCTGGCCCGTAGCTGCCTCAGGGTCCTCTGAGCCCTGACTAAGGGGGATGGCCTGCAGAGGCACGGCAGGAATGGCTGCCCCCTCGGCAGGAGAAACCTGGGCGTCGAGGGAAGGCTTTGCAGCCTGCTGAGGTGCATCCTCGTTGGAGCCATCACTCAACTCAACCGCCAAGGATGGACTACTCCCTGGGACTGGCGCATCTGTGACCCCAGCATCCGAGGCCCCCTCGCCCGGAGTGGCAGCAGTTTCCGCAGCAGCCTCCTCGGCCTCAGAGCCGTCTGGGGCAGCCTCGCGGATAACAGGAGGGTAGTACACGTTTTCCTCCTTCCACAAGTCAGAAGAGGCCTCCACCCCAGCCTGTCTGAGGGCTTCACTCCAAGTTTCAGAGCAGTAGCGCCTACATACCCCAGGGACTTGGGATTTGTAGGCAGCTGCTGTCTCAGTTGCCCCGGCAGTATAGGCTGCCTCCTCGGCTTCCTGCTTGGTGGCCCAGGCTTCCTCCCTGCCTTGCTTTGCCTCAAACTTGGCCCTCTCAACCTCCCCTTTGGCCCATTCAGCCACCTTCTTGGCCTCCTCAGCATCGGCCACTTTCTTCGTCAAGCCTGCTATTTGCTCCTCGGCAAGCTTCAGCAGCTTCTCTGCCTCACCCAGGCGCTTTGTCTAAGCCTCGGCCTGCCTTTGGGCACCCTCAAGGCCTGCCATTGCACTGGCCCTAGCCTGAGTCATTTGCTTCAGCTCCTCCCTCGCCTTGGCAAGGTCCTCCTCGGAGGTCTTGAGGGTTCGAGTGGCCACCAGGCGCCTCTCGCACTCTTCGTCCATGGCCTTACCATGTTCATTGGCTGCCTCTTCCAGCCTTAAAGTGGCCTGTACAGCCTGCCAAACGAAACAGATAAGTCATAATTAGCCGAGCTCAAAAAAGAAAGGAAAGCAGAAAGAACTGAAGCAAGAAAAAGCACAAGGGTTAAGGGTCTTACCATCCCCAAGTATCGCTTGAGGCAGAGGAAGACGTCCCTACTCCTCATGGTCCCCAGCTCCGCCATGTCCGCGGGAAGGAGCAGGCATCTCTCCACAGCGTCGGCCACATACGCGCCTTCGCCATCCTTAAAGTCCCTGAGGGAGGAGTCATCCCTCAGGGGTGCCCCACGGAGCATTGGGGCGGGGAGCCAGGCCTGGACCTCGGGCGGGGGAGCGACCTGTTTTTCCTGAGTTGAGGAGCCTATCCTCAGTTGCTTCAACGGCCGCCGAGTGCCATCGCCCTCCCGCGTAGGCCCGGATTTGTCCTCAAGGGTCCTCTTGCCCTTGTCCTTCCTCTGCTTAGGATCAGCAGGCTCGTGCCTAGACGGCGGGCTCGCCTGAGGCGGAGGAGGAGGAAGCTTGGGCTGTGTTGAGGCCGACCTGGTCTGAGCAGGACGAGCCTTTGGAGGAGGAGGAGGAAGCTTCGGTTTGGACTTCCTCGGCTGACCTTCGATTAGGTCGAGTAGGGTGGGTTGGGCTTTCTTTTTGTAGCCCATCTCGAGCCGAGAAGATTTGTCCGACGCTAAAAAGTCTGCCTCGGATAGACGAGGATCACCCAAGTCTCCAGAAGGGTCCTCGGACTGATGGAATTGCTCGAAAACACTGAAATCGTCCTCAGCAGGACCACAATCTGCAGCGTCCCCTTCCCTCTCTAAGTCCTCTTCCGCGGCCCCTGGGAATGTATGGGAAGACGAGGGGACTGCTACTGTGACGTCTTCTGAAGTGGAGGTGTCCTCGGGAAACTCAAAACCGTCCTCGGTCACTTTTATTTTCTGCAGCCGAGGATCCTTAGCTCTGATCATGTACTTTGGGGCCGCAAATGACTTTTGGAGTGGAGTGTACCCCAAAATCTTGTGCGCAGCTCTGACTTGGTGGTCTGCTTCGTTCTCAAAATCCGCAGACCTGAGCACCTTCTGCAAGTCCTCCCTATTGATCAAGCTGAAATGGCGCGCAAAAGAGTGCGGATCTGCAAAGAGAAAACACATCCATGGTTAGAAGCCAAACAGTACAAGAAGAAACAATGCAGAAAAGAAGCCAGAATCTTTGAATCCCCTCCTATTCCCACTGCCCCACCTGGTGTCCCCTCTGTCGTCGGGCAGTGAAGGTCATCGTGCCACGCTCCAGACACGATGAGGAAATCCTCGTTCATCCCCTTGTTGGACTTGGGGAGGCACTGGATGAGCCGAACCCTGTCGTCCCTCGTCCTCATGTAGTAGGACTTGCCTTTCAGATGTTGAAGATTGTAGCAGTAATTAACATCATGATGGGTCAGCCTCAGACCCATCTTCTCGTTAAGGGCATCCACACTGCCCAGAATTCTGAACATGTTGGAGGCGCATTGGGTGGGGGTTAACCGAAAGTAGGTGAGGTAACCCCTCATCACCGGCCCCATGGGGATCCTCATCCCCCCTTCGAGGAAAGCGATGATGGGAATCACCACCTCGCCCTCCTGCCTCTGGAGGTGCCACTCCCCCTCCTCACAATAACTTAGGCCCACGTTGGCCGGTATCTTGTAATCGGCGATGAATTTCTTCATCGCCTCCTCAGAGCCAACATGCTTCTTAAGTCTACCCATCCCCAAATGACGCCTAAGCGAACTAAAAGGAGAGCGAATGAAAGAGAAGGACGAGTAGAAAGGGAAAAAGCTCAGAGAGGGATAGAGTGACTTACAGAAATGAGGAGGAGCTCCTCGGACTGGTTTTTTGTGCTGGAGATGGAGATGAAAATTTGGCTGGACTCTGAATGGAGGCGCAAGAGCTCTTGATTGTAAATAAAGAAGGAAGGAGCGGTTCAAATGGGTATTTATACCCTAGATGGAAGAGCCGCGCGAGTTTTCCCGCCCATAAATGCTAGACGCATCCCCACCGTTAGATTGTCATCTGCCCATTGAACGTGGGGAGCATAAAGCCGCTCGAATTTAATGCAGGACACGTTACGTGCACCGAAGCACCAGTAACGCACCTTGGGCAGTTGAAAAGGCTCCAGTGCTGACGAGGGACAAGACTCGATTGGACGTGAAGCAGGTCCGAGGATATCAAAATCCTCCTTTCCGCCCGAGGATGCGGACAGCAAGATTTTGAGGGGCTATTGTGGGGCCAGAATAAGTCAGCAACCCCGGCCCATCCGAAACCGGGCCCAGAGGCCCACGCCGAGGACGCCTTGAAGGTCCGAGGTCCGAGGACGAAAGTTTAGAGCCCAGGGCCCAAGGAGCATTGCCGAGGATGGTTACATCCTCGGGAGACCGAGGTCAGAAAGTGGGCATACAACATACCTTTAAGGGGAATCTCCCCAAGCATCCAAGGAGCAAATAGCAAGAACCAATCACCGGACATTGAAGCATGGTGGAGGAGCAAGTCTCAGGTGAACTGTCACATCCACATTAAATGTCCTCAACTAACGCTCTGGCCGCATTAATGAGGAAAGGTCCTCTGAACAGTGCCGTCTTGGGCGCTGCAACCCACTGGAGGTATGGGAATGCGGCTGATGGGACAGGCTCTCAAGTAGAAACCGAGTTGATCAACAAATGTAGGGCTAGGATCATCTGAAAGAGAAGTATATAATGTAAAAAGTCCCTCTTGTGAAGGGGACGGACGAAAAACCAGAGAAAAAGGAATACTGTAGCAGGGTATTTTCTCTCAACCATTGTAACCTCACTTGAAAGAAATAAGAACAACTTCAACCTCTATAAACCCGGCCGAGGAGCCTTATTAGGCATTCCGACCCACGTTTAGCTTAGCACAATCCACGTACAACCATGCATGGCCGTTGCATTCTTTGCTAGGGCCTAGCTCTTGAGCCCATTCTCTATAAATTTATTGGAGGGTTAGCTGGGCTTGGGTCCACTCTCTCAGTCTGTAGAGAGCGCTCGAAACCGGTCCCTACAGTAGTATATATAATTAATGGTTCTAACCTTTTTAACTACTTGACATTCGGCTTAAAAAAAAAAATACTTGACATTCATGAAATATATAAAATAAAATACTCTCATATATGTATATTTAGTTTTATTTTCTGTATTTTTATGTTAATTTATGACTAATTTTGAATTATTTATATTTTATAAATTTACATATTGGTGGGATTTATTTAAGGCATAAGGATAGATTCTAATTAATGAAGAAAATCTGTGTGAAATTAGTGAAGAAGAAGAAAAGAAAAGTAAAAGAAAGAAAAAAATATATATTAATGAGAAGTTTGTTTACGTGGAAGAGATCTGTGGGCTTGAGGTCTTAAATAAACATTTGTTTGGTGGGCCTCCCTATTACTTTAGGTTTTTGTCTTTTGAAATTCTTAAGTCGGCAACTTGGCATGATATAAACAAATAGCAAACAGAAAAATTAAGGGTCATCAAATAGCACAAGGCCTACAGCTCGACCTAGAAACCCGACAACCCACCGGGCTAATGGGCAGCCCGGCCCATTGTTATTGAGGCCCATGGGTAGCCCACTAGCCCAGTGGGTTAGGCCGTGGGCTAGTTTTTATGCCCATGAGTACCCGGTGGGCTAGCCTAATAGCCCAACCCGTTGCCCAGCCCATTGGCCTAACCCGTTGGCCCAGCCCAATAACTCATAATTCATAACAAAAATAGAGAGGAAGTGTATGAAGGATTGATCTTGAGATACTATAGAGGAATTTCTTAAGAGAACTCCCTCAACCACTAAGATACTTAAAGTAATTGTGCTAAACTTAGTTTACTAAATATATATTTTTCTAGTAGTCTAGCAAATTTGAATTAACCATTTGACATTTTTTTTTATTAAAGATAAAAATAAAAAAACTATTTAAAGCCTTAATAAAAAAATTAAATAGGTTTCCATCATCAAAACAAAAAATTAAATAGATTTGACTGTAAAAAAATTTGTAATTAAGTATTAAAATTTGTAATTCTTTCCTTTAAAAAAATAGATTGATTATTCCCTTATAAAAAATTGATTATTTCCTTATAAAAAATTGATTATTTCCTTATAAAAATAATAAAATAATATGCTAACACAAGCCCATAGGTAGCCCATTAGGCCCAACCCGATAGCCCACCTCGCTAAAGACAAAATGGGCATTGCCCATGGACAGGGTCATGGGCTGAAGTTTTCTCTTTCGGCCCAGCCCGACCCAGCTCATTAACTAGTTAATAGCCCATTATGCCCAGCCCATTTTGCCCATGGTGATCGGTGAAAAACTGCAAGTGCACAGTATTGTAGTTTTATAGTAAAGTGATGAGAAGAGTATCGTCCTCAGGGATTGGTCACTTACTTTTGACAAATACCAAAATTATGCTAATCTCGATTTTATCTAGAGAAGTCACTAAGGTTTTTTTTTTTTTTTTTTGTGTGTGTAATTAAAATTTAAAATAAAATCAATTTAAAGAAAATGCGCAAAGGAAAAGAAAGATGTTGTTCGAAGATCAAATTAATGGGAAGAAAACTTCTAGGAAATCGATTTTACCTAATTCCTCATTATGCTTTACTCATCTAGCTAATTGAATTTAATTCTCTCTGTTTGTTAGCAATCTCCAACTTGATCCAAAAGCCTCTTTCGACAGTCAATTGGAAACATTCTTGTTCATCATTTTTACATAAGAATATGCAATTTAATAAAGCAAGACATCATTAAGACCAATGATTTTAATACTACATAGGTTCATACAAGTCTTTCGATCTCTATAATTACCTATGCCGAAACATTCAAGATCTATCCTATAATTCCCTCTTTCAACAGCAAATCACAAGATTAAAATCATCTAATTAATGGCCAGTTAATTAGAAGCAATAAGCTCAGAATAAATCAGACAAACATGAAGAGAATTAATTCAAATTAACATAGAAAATTAAGCATAGTTTGGAACTAGATTACATCGTTTTCCTAGAATAAAGAAAATTTAGTTCATGCTAAAAATTAAACTCAACAGAAACGAATTCACCATAATGTATCTGAGAAGATTGTAAGGACAAATGGACGCTCAAAAAAAATCTCTCATCTCCGTCTCTACTGCTTCGTGTTCCCAATTCAGCGCCGTCCTCTATTTCAGTTCAGCCTCCCTTTTCTTTTCAGTTTCGGCGCCCCCTTTTTTTTTCTAAACGTGTTGCCCTTTTTCAGCCCAAAATGTTGCTCTTTTTAGCCAAAAACGTTGCTCTTTTCAGCCCAAAACGTTGCTCTCTGTTTGTGCGTACCTCCCCTTTTAGTTTCGGCCTCTATCAAAACCCAGAGGGACCTGCTTTTCTTGCCAACTTCTAAGGCCAAAAAGAAATCTTCCTTTAGTTCCGCTCATCCAAGACCCAATATTCTCTCTAGCTGCTTCACGTCTCTTTTATTTGAATAAATCTTCATTTTCTTCAAATCTGCAATAAAATTTAAATAACAATAATGAAGTCTAAAATCAACAAAAATAAATAAAATTAGACTAAAGTTTAAAGTTGAGAAGTGATAAATTATACTAAATTATGCAAGTTGTCAAACACCCCCAAACTTAGAACTTTGTTTGTCCTCAAACAAAAAGAAAATAAAATAAAAGACAACTATAGACAAAATCAACTAGACCCCATAGAGTACTATCTTCACTCACCAAGCCATGATCTGAATTTAGATTTCATCACTAGTAACTTACTCTTTTGACATCAAAGATAGCAGGAAAATCAATCAAAAAATTCAGCAATTTGTCAAGCAAGAGTTAAGCGTTTACTTCAACCAAAAGCTAAGTCCTTGAGTGTGTGTGTGTGAAAAAGTCAATTTAACTCCAAACCACCAGCAAATTCAGATAAAAGTAGAATAACTGAAATCAGAAGAATTCTCTCAAAACTTCACCCCATAAGTCCAATTTTCAGAAATCCTCTCCACTAATGTAATCAAACACCAAAATCAAAGATCAAAAGGTCTTTAATCAAGGTTGTAATGACAGGCCACAGGGCGAGGGCTAAGAAAGAAATGTATATGGAAAATCAAAGCGAACTGGGAAAATACTTGGTAGAAAGAACAATAAAAGAGATATCCACAGGATCCACACCATGGCTTTTTCTCGACAATATGCTTATACTGATGACAATATTGTTGCTATACTCAATAAGTGGAGTGCTTTTTT